>JAVIAB010000092.1:134209205-134921705 GCA_032433765.1 Megaustenia siamemsis
TTATATATTCTATGGCGGTGGTTATTCCTTGCTTTTTTCTCAGATATCCATTTCTGAACTCATCTCTCAGGCTGTTTCTTGTCATTCATCTAACACATTTAATTTCAGTGGAGGTTATTTTGTCTTATTGTTCTTGCATCTAGGGTCCAGAACTGGCATTAGTAGAACAACGTTGGGATGAAGATTGTATTGCAGAGTACCCTTTTTTGTTTCCAGAGTTATTTCCTTGTTGGACAATAATAATGATAGCTGTCCAATGATTTGACAAGCTTTGTTGCATTTTGAGTATATTTCTGCTGTTTGTGAATTGTTGTTTGTCACTAGATATTATTGTAATCAGAGTTACATAAACATATCGTTTTCCAACAATTATCTAAATGTTGAATGAATGACGAATACATTTACACTGTCCTGATGATTATTGACATTTTTTTTAAAGTTTTGGATACTTCATCTAAGTAAGCAAAATAACTGAAGAAAATAATAGAGAAACTAAGAATAGCAAAATGTTACATCTTCTCAATATTCCTGTATTTTGCAAAAACATGGACATTAGACAAGAAAACAGAACAGAAAATTGAAGCCTTTGAAATGTGGATTTATAGAAGAATAGGTAGAATTGGATGGAAAAACAAGAAAACAAACGATGAAGTTTTAAAACAACTCTAAATAAAAAAGAACTAATAAACACAATTAGAACAAGAGAAATGAAATTTTTGGGGCATGTTACAGCAGCCTACTAAAAGTAATATTGGAAGGGAAAATACAAAGTAAAAGAGGGAGACCAAGACTAACATGGACCAGTAACATCAAAAGATGGACAATTCAATCTATGACAACCTGCACCATCAAAGCAAGAAACAGAGTAGAATGGCGATCCATGGTAGCCAACCTTCGTTGCGGAGACGGCACTCGATAATGATGATGATATTTCATCTAGCAGAATTTAACCAATAGTTTCTTTACCTACAATGTCTTCATTGTGACTCCCTTTTGACAAATTTCTAAATTTACTTTGTGTGCTTCCTAATATTATCTTTATTCATCTTTATAATTATAAATGTTCTTTTCTATCGATATGTTATTTACAGAGACTACATTTCTAGCGCTGTCGCTTGTTTTACTTTGTTCCCAAGGTGACATATAATGAACTTAGATGGCGCAATGTGTTTGCGAGTGTTTGTTTCTGCGTCGTAACACGACTGCAATACAAGAAATGGCAAACATATATGATTATTGTATTTTCATTTACAATGAACAAATACTTAGAAAAGACATTCTTAGGTTAACAGTATTTTTCTGTTGTTAAAATTAAAATAGCTATGATTCAACGATATTGTACATGCGGTTTGTGGAAGCTTCTTGGAGTCATTAAGTATAAATAAGAGTCCACAATGAACAATACGCAATGACATATATTAATGAATGCACCTGAGTTTTCAAGTCCGATGAAGTAAGCAGCGACCTTTAGGTGATGTAGACAAGAAAACATCTCAACTCTTCTATTTGTGTGTATTATGATCTGTCCGGAAAACCCCATAAATAAATACAGGAAATAAAAACGAGTGGTCAAGAACTCGTCATCAGATGCTAACAAGAGTATATGTAGACATTACCAACTGGCAGAGGTTAATACGAACAGACTTTGTACTTAGACGAGATTTACAATGTTGTAAAAATAACTGCATGTCTTTTCTTATGGTGATTGTTCATCATAAGAAATGACATGCAATGTTTTTTTAAAGAGGGAAAGTGAAGCAGAAGAGAGTAAATGCAACTGAAAGTCGGGAGAGAGGTTAGAGGGAGTAAGAGAACAGTGCAGACAAATTTCACAGTATGTGCCAGACTTAGGACACTATTAAAAATGGTCATAAAGAAAGTGAGTTGAGGACATATTAATTTTTCTAGCAACAGACAACCAGATCGCTGACTGGTTTTGTTCCTCGCCAAATACCTACAGAAAGAAATTGTGCAATTCAGACGTGAGCACTTATAGGAATATGTCGATAGCTTGTACTGAGATTATATGCACACAAAAAATACATATAGATGAATCTGCATGGTTATAATATTAGGAGAGGAACAAGATCTGCATTACTACTCAAAGTAAACGTAATATGACAGAGAACCTATGTCGCGTCTACATTTCAGCTAATTTTCTGATTCCGTATTTTCTATCAAATTACGTGGTAGTGAATTCCCTTTTAACACTTCATATTTACAATTCCAATATCACACTTTCCTGCTGGTACGTATTAATCATAGTGAACGTATTTTTGTGATAATATTGACAGATTACCCATTACAATCTAGATGTCCGACAATTGAACTTGCTTCATAACGTTATTTAGATCTTTGAAGTATGCCTCTATTTGTTCATCTGTAATATTTGCATAACAAAAATACATTCTGGACTGTGCCCATCTAATGATTAGTGGAGCGCTGCTTTTAAAGACTTTAAATGTTGTTAATGGTTCAGAAAAAATGTGTACCTGTGTAAATACGAGATATTTATATAGATCAAAAGTACTTTAAAAAGCATAGCTCACATATATATTAGCTATCCTGTAAAATGATAAAAGTAGGATGTGATATCATCTAGGCTAATTAAATGTACACTGTGTCTAAAGCGAATATGTATTCTACAATTAAACTGAAAACACTCAATGGAACGAATATTTAGCTCGCAAAGACATACATGCACTTACGTTAAAAACAAAAGTGATATTCAAAGTGATGTTTGCACTTGAGTTTATAATCGTTTCCTCTGGAAATGTAGAATTTGATGAGTTATATTTGTATTTCTATGTTACTTTGACTTATAAATATACACGTCATTATTGTTATGAACAGCTGGTGGATATTTTTGCTAAAAATTGTGTGGATGTTACAAATTTTAGGCGCTTTTTTTTCCTTTCATCACCCCTCCCCCCCACCCCCCTTTTTTTGCCCCTCCCTCGCCCAGCACTGTCGATTAGCCTGTAATGTCTAATTTTGCAGCTGATGATGAGTCTTTTTCGTTCACATTTTTCATGAAAAGTTCTACGTATATTTTGTTCAACACCGAAAGGATTCTACACACATCTTATTTAGTGTGATATCATCTGTAATACACACAATTTTCGAGAAGAATACACACGAGATGCGAACCAGGTATTTCGTATATTCCTTTGAGAATCTTAACACAAACACATTCGTCTTTCGTGTCCTGAACATGCCTCTTGTGTATCACAAACTATGCTGTTTTCGTTTTCTGTGTCGTTGGGCACTGCTGACTCTTCCGCCCCATCTATTGTCACAGATTTTTGTACAATTCGGGTTGGACATTCCCGTCAAGTCGCTACGGTTAATCTTTATTTCTCTGTGATCATGTTAAATAAATAATAGGACGAGTTTAATGAATAGTTAGTTTTAAACCAAGCTGCATACATAACAAGTAAGTTATAATTATTATTATCTTATTGTTCGTCCTCTTTTTATTCTTAACATCTGTCCACTTTTATTTTTGTTTTTCCTTATCTTACTTCACTCGTCTTATTTGTTCTCTGCTTCCTCCTGTTCCATAAAGTTGTTCTTCATCCGCTTCTTCATTTGTGCCCTCTCTATTACTTCTCTTCATCGTGGTCACCTTCACCTTTTTTTCCAATTGTTCGTTTCCTCTTCGTCGTTTGTCATCTTCTCCTTGTTCCTATGTTTTCTTCCTTCCTTCTAGTTCTACTTCATTTTATTTTCTTTTTGCAATTTGTCCTCTCTTTATACATATGCTTGCATTTATATATATATAACATATCATTACATAGGACAACGTCGCCTGATGCGACTGGGACGCGTGACCCGTGTGGACGTTAGCAGAATTCCATTCAAGATTCTGTTCAATGTGCTGGCGGCAGACACGGGATTAGTCGGCAGAATAGCACTCGGTTTGAAAGTTACTTGTTTGCTCGATGTGAATCACTTCAACATCAACAGTTAAAATCTTCAAACAAAGGCGCTCATTTGTAAAGAATGGCCTGAAAACTGGAGATGTAAAGAAACAATAAAGATGACATTAGAAGAAAAGATACAAAAACAAAGTTTTAACAAAAAAATCACCTCATATAATTTATCTACTATGCTACATGGACTTCTCTCCAAGTATTTTATATATTCTGTTTCTTATATCTGTGGGCGTATGCGCAATATAGAAAAATGTTGCTGCTAGAGAAACAAACATCTTGTGATTAAATATACGGATTTTTAAAAATATATTCTTCTTTGGCACTAAGGGTAATCAATATTTCAAATTTTCCTACAAAAATATTGTCGTTCTTGCATCTGAATTATTATTTTCTTGACAATTTAGAAATGAATGTTGCGTTTTTGCTTTTATTTTTGTCACACTTTCTCGCCCATTTACCAGTTGAATGTCACGTATTTTCATGATAAGCTCGTCCTGCACCGGCTGAGTTTCTCAATAAACAAAAGCAATTTCCCTCTGAAGGCCATGATTGACGGGTCAAGAAATAAAAGATGCTGTGGAGGTCAGCTTTTGATCTTTAAACTTTCACCCCTTACAGATCTGTATTGATGAAAACAGATTTTTCATTTCGTGCTATTTAATTTTAATAGAATGTTGGGAGACTTCGCCTTCAAACTGCGAATCCCTCTTTTCTGTATTAATCTGTGAACATAAAAAGCATTGTTGTGCGTCGTTTATAAATTTAGATTTAAAATCTTGACGTTTAAAACAATATTTTTAAAAGAAAGTCTACACGAATTTACAAATCACCAAACTCTGATTTTAGTAAACCCAGATACACTGAGAGATAAGATCAGAAATGAAGAACTGAGAAGAAAGCTAGGAATAATTCCAGCCACATAATGCATAAAGAAACAATAGATAAAGTGGTTAGGCCACGTGATAAGACAAAAAGACCAAAATACAACAGAACAAGTATTTAATAAACGATACAAAAACACCAGACTCAAGGGCGTACCACGGAAAAGATATTTTGCTGGAATATTAGAAACACAAGGAAACATAACGACCTCAGAGGTGAACATAAGAGCAAAAGACCGCAAATTATATCTCCCCTCAACGTTGACAAGCAAATGAGAGAAAAAAAAAAAGAATAAGAATAACACAGATCCAATATTGTGACTTATGAGGCAGACACGATGCAAGCACACTCATAATGTTGTCTGTTGATATGAGAGAGTTGTGCACTTTCAGTGAAAATAAAAGATAACAGCTTGTATTTTTCAGCTTTGCAAACAAGAAAAGACGAAACAAAGTATCATTCGAATTGGAAAAAAAAATATAGCGCTGGTCCATCAAAAAGTAACGTTCTGCAAGACGCTTGAACTATAATATACGGTAACTAGATAAAAAGGCAAAGGTCGAGAAAGATTAGAACGTAAAATTCCAAACACAAAAATAAAAAATAAAAATAAAAAAATGATTGTGCATGAAGTAAATGACCGAGTTCTCTTAAGAACATTCCGTTTTTCTATCGAAGCTGTAAGTCATAGGAAAACGAAATATAGAACAATTTCTACCACTTGTTTCGTTGTCGTTCTTATAAGTGCAGTTTGTGAAGCTAGAACTGACCTCTAACTAATAACTTTACATAAACTCATGTCATTCTCCACATTCATTCTTTACCCTCATATTGGCAATTATTAAAATAGATTGCTCATGGTTTTACATATTTTTTTTTTTTAACTTTTTTTGCAGAAGCATAAACGTTACACAAGATTAAAAATAGAAAAGCGAGATGAAAAAGGAGAGGGCGGAGGATAAGAAAGAGAGAGAGAGAGAGAGAGAGAGAGAGAGAGAGAGAGAAAGAGAAGAAAGAGAAATTAAGTGAAACATGTTGAAAATATAAGGAACAAATTAAACATCCAAACAGTTACGCTGACTTTATTTAATGTCCTGCCAACATTGTTTACTTTCAGACACAAGCATTAGGTGCCTGTGATAGAACCCCGTCCATCGACCGCGACTCAATTTAATGATATACAGCATGTAGAACGAACGATCAAACAAAAAATGTAAATTTGAATTGTTTTTTTTTAATGAAACTTTGTGATTGGAGACTTGAGAGCTGACAAAGGAGCTAAGGTTACTTCATTATGTACAGTTCAATGCTTGAAGCTGTCGTGTTTGTAATAAAGGGAGATAGTGTTCTTAATGTATGACTTTGTTCCTGAGATTAGTTGTTGTGTCAGTTTACTTTTGATTTTAAAAACGTCAGTGTTCAAAGAGACTTGTGATTGAAGTTCAAAGAGGGAGAAATCTACCACACTTTATAATTATAAATAATTGTATTGACACTCTGCATTAAAATAGTGCTGAGGTTCATCCTATGTTTGAACAAGTTGGAATAGGAAAACAATGTCTAACACCAGGACTTGATAAACGAAACAAGACGGTTTAGTATTATGGACCATTTTAGCCCCCCCCCCCCCCCCCCAAAAAAAAAAAAAAAAAAAAAAAACCACAGGTTCCGAATAGAAATGATAAGAACTGTATCACTCTAGCACCGTGCAGAGACACTAGCTGAAATGGCACGCTCAACCAGCGAGGTCAGACTGGTTGGTTTGTTGACAGACTAACTGAAACTACCACGGAAAAAGTAGATTTGAGTTTTTCACAGATCTTGACTTCAAAATGCCAGCTACCTTTGACTTATCCACTGCATACTTGTGACATGTGTATTAAGTGTAATCGTTTAGGGTGTTCAGTGGTCGTAGTCGATGAAGACCAGGTTAACTTATTTTCCTGTTAGAGCGGATGGCTTGCCACACAAACCTGGACTAACTTTTGCAATGAACCTGTCAAGAGAATGGCTTTTTTGAAAGAATTGCTACTAGAGGGCGTCATTTGTGTGTTTATTCTTCCCACTCATATATTATCGTTCACTTAGAAATCATGGAGTGATCTTTCAGACACCAAGATTGATACTACAACTTTTTGGTGTTTCTTAGAATTTGTTGTGTCCACCCTGTGATTCTATGTCCTTTAGGCGTTCATCATGAAATTGTTTGCCAAATATTGATTTGATACCTTCTCGACTTTGACCTTCATAGTATATGAAACAATATTGTGAATGAGCAGTATGTTTACACAGCTAGCTCAATGTCTGGGAATGTAGAAGAGACCGCTGCAATAATGGCCATCTTAAACAACTCAAATTAGTTGTGTCGTTTAACATGGCCCAAAAGTCTCATTTGTCTTGTTTGAATTGTGCTTAGTAATTCTCTTTTCATTTTTAGTTGTTTCAAGACTTCATCGTTTGTTTTCTTTTCTTTCCATCTAATTCTACCTATTCTTCTATATATCCACATTTCAAAGGCTTCAATTCTCTGTTCTGTTTTCTTGTCTATTGTCCATGTTTCTGCACCATATAGGAATATTGAGAAGATGTAACATTTTGCTATTCTTAGTTTTAGCCCTTGTGTTATTTGTTTTGATGTTAGTATGTTCTTCATGACATTAAAATTACTTTTTGCCATTCCTATTCTTTTGTTTATTTCAGTTGTACATTTTCCATCACTGGTTATAGTATGTCCAAGGTAGTTGTAGTTCTGAACTGTCTCCAGGTCTATTCCTTCTATTTTGATATCCACTTGTGAGTTTTGAGTATCTTCTTTGTTTATGATCATAGTTTTAGTCTTTTTGATATTCATATCTAGTCCATATTTTTTCTTGTCATGTTTACTTCATTAAGTAATTGTTGTAGGTCTTTAGGATTTTCTGCTAGTAGTACAGTATCATCAGCATATCTTAGGTTATTGATTATTTTTCCATTAATTTGTAGGCCTGGCATCTCTATGATGTTTTTAAAAATTTGCTCAGTGTATAGATTGAACAACCTTGGTGATAGGATGCATCCCTGTCTTACTTCTCTTTTTATATCAATGGTTGTAGAGTTCTCTTTGTTATATTTTATTATTGCTGTTTGCTCCCAGTACAGATTACATATTAGGCGTATGTCCATGTCATCTAGATGTATCTCTTTTAGGCATTCTATAAGTTGTTTGTGGTGTACTCTATCAAAAGCTTTTGTGTAGTCTATGAAGCAGGCATATATTGTGTTTGTTTACTTCTGTGTATTTTTCGATTAATGTTCTCATGCAGAATATGGCTTCTTTTGTCCCGCTATTTTTCCTAAATCCAAATTGCTGTTCATCTAATTCAATATTGATTTTATTCTGAATTCTTCCTTGTATAACTTTTAGCAAGATTTTTGTAACATGGCTCATTAGGCTTATTGTTCTAAAGTCACTGCATTCAACTGCACCATTCTTTTTAGGCAATGCAATGAAAGTTGATGTTTTTAGTTCATTTGGTATGTATCCTGTGTGGTATATGTCGTTGCATATGTCTATAATCACTTCAATGCCAAAATCTTCTAGTGCCTGTATCACCTCCATCTGTATATTGTCAGGTCCTGCTGCTTTTCCCTTTTTCATTGTTTTTATAGCTTTTTCCACCTCAGATTTTAAGATTTTATAGTCTAATGTACATTTTAGAACTGGTTTCTTGTCCCTTTGATCCTGAAATAGTTCTGTTATATATTCCTGCCATCTTTCTATAATATCCTTATTGTCTGTTAGCATTTTTCCTTTTTTGTTTGCAATGCATCCACCTTCTGTGGCTTTTTTATTTTTATTAGTCATTCTCTTTATTTCTGTGTGCATTCCTCTTAAGTCTTGTTTGCTTTCCATAGTTTCTATTTCTATACATTTTTTGGCTGAGTCAGTCTTTTTTTGCCTTTTTGCACATTTTGCGTATCTCACTATCTATTTTATTGTATTGGGCAGTGTTCTTCGCTTGTCTCCTTTCTTCCATTTTTTCTAAGATGGTGTTAGTTATCCATTTTTGCTTTTTGTCCTTTTCTCTCTTGGGTAAGGTGTCACAAGTTTCTTGTATGCTTTTCTTTATGCATTGCCATTTGGTTGTTACTTTTTCATCAGGATTTTCTCTTCTGTATTGTTGAATTCCTTCTTCTAGCAGCTTCTGGTATGTGTTCTTTACTTGTATTGTATAGGTATCTTTAATATCTTTTTGATTTAAAGCTGTTTATATCTAGTGGATTTGTTGATGAATTAGACTTTTGCTTGTTTCTCTTTAGTTTGATTGTCATTTTAATCATTACAGGATTGTGATCTGACTTAATATCTGTTCCTGTGTAGGTTTTGGCTTTCTTTACGCTGTTACGGAACCTTTCTTTTATCATTATATAATCTATTTGATTCCTCTTCTTATCTCCAGGACTTTTCCATGTGTATAGTTTCCTTTTCTCTTGCTCAAAGTAGCTGTTACATATTATCAGCCTGTTTTCTTCACAGAAATGTGTTAATCTTTCTCCTCTGTCATTTCTTTTTCCTAAACCATGATTTCCTATAATGGTCTTATATCTAACTTTTCCTACTTTAGCGTTCATGTCACCCATTACAATCAAGATGTCTGAAGATTTCACTTGCTTCATAACTTTATTTAGGTCTTCATAGTATGCCTCTATTTGTTCATCTGTGTAGTCTTGAGTAGGTGCACATGTCTGTATTATTGCTATGTCGAATACTACAACCAATGATGGAAAATGTACAACTGCAATAAACAAAAGAATAGGAATGGCAAATGTAATTTTAATATAATTAAAAACATACTAACATCAAAACAAATAACACCAGGATTAAAACTAAGAATAACAAAATGTTATGTCTTCTCCACATTCCTATATGGTGCAGAAACATGTACATTAGACAAGAAAACAGAACAGAGAATTGAAGCCTTTGAAATGTGGATACATAGAAGAATAGGTAGAATTGGATGGAAGGAAAATAAAACAAACGATGAAGTCTTAAAACAACTAAAAATGAACAAAGGACTATTAAACACAATTCAAACAAGACAGATGCGATTTTTGGGCCATGTTAATAGACACAACAGCCTACTAAAAGTAATCTTGGAGGGGAAAATACAAGGTAAAAGAGGCAGAGGCAGACGAAGACTAACATGGACGATTAACATCAAAAGATGGACAAATCAACATATGACAACCTGAACCATCAAAGCAAGAGACAGAGCAGAATGACGCTCCATGGTAGCCAACCTTCGTTGCGGAGATGACACTCGATGATGATGATGAAAAACAGCAGTGCAAAAGTGATCTCTGCCCAAGCAACAAATTCTTAGGAAAATCTACCAAAGGCAAGGCGGTTGTGTCGGTCCTAGAGGCGCAGATATTCTGGTTCGCCGTAAACTAACGACACAACGCTCACACGCCCACTTAAAGATGAATGCCTAAGTAGCCCATCATAAGACATTTCATATAGTGCTGTCCGAAATGAAGACGAAAGACAGACAGACCGAAAACAGCCGAACGGAGAACATTCGAAGTAAATGTGCTCAGTGTGGATCTAACAATGTGAAGGATGATCAGAACAGGTTGGACTTTGGGCACTAGTTAGTTCCTTTGTTCTACAACACGTTACATGTAATGTTCGCCACTGACTGCCTTTCTGTGCCCTCATTCAAACAATTTAGCCTCAAAGTAACCAGTAAAGTGCTAACACAACTTGACATGAAAATAACCACTATAGAATATAGCCAGTAAAATGTTAACACACGTTGGCAGAAAAGTAACCAGAAAAGAATATAGACAGTAAAATGTTAACACAACCTTGGGTAGGAAAGTAACCAGAAAAGAATATAGACAGTACAATGCTAACACAAATTTGGTTGAAAAGTAACCACAATACATAACCAGTAAAGAAGCGTGTCAATCCGAACAAAAAATTCGCCACATTTGAGAATAAAACACGAACTGCTTTGATCAGTAAAGGGCGAGCTAAGTAATCAGCCACGAGACTCATAATTTAAGGAGTGTGTTTAAAACATAAATTATTCTAGAGCGGGTGTCTACAAAAATTGTTATCTTTACACCAGGTATCGAAGTTTCAAACTAACACGAGTTTACCTAAAGAAGCCAATATCAAGAATAAAACACCGACCGCACTCAGAGTGGTTGTGAACTCAACGAATTCCGGTGTCTAAACGTAAGGTTATTTTACTCGCCACAATATCCGGAATTTCATCAACAACTGCTATTGAGTTTTTGGCGGGTCATCATCATTCTCCGAACATGTCCATAGGTGCTCAGATCCCCTCCTCAGGAAGACTCGCAGTGTCCAGCGACTGACGACTCTAGTTCTGTGTTGGTTGATAAGTCTTCTTACACGCCCACTAAGTTTCTGGTTTCTGGCTGTGCCCATCTTAACTCCCATCTTTTTCATAAGAAGGAGTGACGTGGACTCATGGTTGTTTAAGTCTTGTGCCCTTCCCACATCTCGAAGGGCATTGATGATTTCCGCCCGATCCATTGGTTGATCATCTTCAATGACACCGCACCCAGCTAACCTGTCCGCTCTTTCATTTCCCCGTACTACCGCATGTCCTGGGACGTAGACAAAGGTAATCTTACGTATTTTTAACTTCTGCAATGACTCTACCCATTGCTTGCGTACAGAGCCCGCCTCCACATTTTTTTTTTAAACATGCTCATCGAATCACTCAGTATGCAGGCGTGAGTGTAGTCTTTTTGCTCTAACGAGACGAATGTCCTGGTCACTGACATCACCTCCATCGTCACGCTTCTCGTGGTCATGACGTATGCATCACTGTCTTCCTTGACTATTCTGCCTGCCGAGCGTGCTGTAAGTGGTCAAACAACCCTTTTGTGTCGTATTACAAATCTGTCTGTATAGATGACTGCGTCTTTCTCATCTGTATCCCAGATGAGACCGTTGACCTCCTCATTGACCACAATTGTTATCCTGCTTGAATGCAAATGGTGGTCACTTAAAGACTATTTTATAACGTCGTCAGATTTTAACACAGTGAAGTAAGTCCGCTTTAAAATTCTTTGCCAAATCCGAAGTGGTCGTAAAACTATTAAAGAGATGACGAGTTCCGTTGCAAGTGAACACCCCCCCCCCCCCCAATACTGTTACTGCAGTGTACCTATACAAGCACTATTTGTATCGTTAAATTCTATGTAACTGCGCTACACTGTTCATTATTGTTACTGTTGACATCACACAAGCCAAGTCAATTTGTGGTCAGTGCCTTTCAGCTGACGATGAATGTAAATGGCTATATCTACTATCTAGTTGTACACACAATAAAATCGTCTTACAGGTGTAGGATACCCCTATACGTTTGACGTTGTTTTACAAAGTGCACCATTGATGTCAATGGCCGTGTCGATATCTATCGTTGAGGGTCTTCAAGGTCCCTCCGTTGCTTTGTTCTGTCCTATATCATTTGATTACATCTCTTCGGGTGACTGTATTTTCATTCCAGTTTTAGAATCGAACATGCAGCGCCTCCCAAAACAATGTATCCACATGGCAACTAGGGGTCATTTCCATTTTCCGGGTTTTGTCCGGAGATATAGAAACTAAATTGTTGAGATATGTATATATATTATCAATTTTATTCCGCGTTTATAATATGTTTATTCTTGTAAATGTATGTATTTCTGTTATTGTCTCTGTCTACCGATGAAGACTTTATAGTCGATACGTTTTGTTATTTTGTTCTATCTCATATTTGGTAAGCTGTAATATCTAATTTTTAATATCATTACGTTACCCTTGCACCTAACAACTTTACAGCAGCCTTGTACGGTTATACAATTATTGTATATATGCCTAATCGTCTTGTGCATCTCAATCACCAAAAACAAACTTACCGGTTTGACGTTATCAGAAACACTCTAATAGTCTGAACAGTTTCGACATGTTTTATGGTTTGAGAATTGATGTATCTGTATTGCATGTTTGTTTTTCTTGATTTATATTTCCCGTAACGATGTTGCATAATTTTTATGTAAATATCTTCGTGTTTGTTATATTCTTTTATCTTTTTTTATACATAGTCAATTTACATTGTGAGTATTTTCCTTCCATGTTTCACGTTTTGTTTTTATTTGTATAAATCCTTATTTCATGTAACAGTGTTTTAAAAGTTATCAAAGTTTAGACGTTTCAAACTGTATTTTTTTAAAAAACGACCTCATTTTTATTTGCGCATCACAAATGCCCACAAGTTACTGCCTTATTTGTTGTTTTCCCTGTGGTGTTATTGTAGAAGCATTTGTGTTTGTATAATATTTTGGTGAATGAGTGGTGCCCTCTGGTGGCTTAAGTTTCCAGTTTGGAATGATTGCGTTTTATTGATCACTAACCGTAACACTTTGGGTACAGTGTCATTCCGTGGTTTCCGTAGTAGACGATGCCTCCATTTGATGGGGTTGAAGGTTTATCGATTGAAAGGATGCTGGGGGCATGGCATTTTAGCTAATGGATTGTTATAGAGGAGGTAATGTCAGGTTCGCGGTTTTAACAGAGTCGGTGAGTTTATGGAACTGAAATTGCGTGGTAAAGACATGATTAGGAAATTAAGTGGACGATGAGGACAAATTTGTGAACTGGTAAGTTTAAAATGAAATGAAATTTATGAACTGGTATGTGGAAAATAAAGATAAATGTATAGGCTCGTAAGTGGTCAACGAGGATACATTTATGAATTACAAGTGGCCAATGGTAAAACATTTATGAATTTACAAGTGTACAACGGTTATAAATTTATGAGCTTACAAGTGGACAATGGTAACAAATTTATGAAGTTAAAAGTGGCCAATGGTGACAAATTTATAAATTTACAATGAACAATAGTGATAAATTTACGTTTATGAAGTTTACTGTGGTGACAAATGTATGAACTGGTATATGAGAAATGAAAATAGATTTATGAACTGGTAAGAGGGGAATTCTAATTTGGAAAAGTGATTAGGACTTCGAACAAATCTGAATTCGGAAGAGTCCTGAAACACATTAATTTCAAAGTGCTAGGCACTACTGTGCTGTAACTTGTTAGTCCGGTGCTGTGTGACCCTTTCGCTTCATAATCACGCTAGCTTCTTTTAGGGTTGGATGATCTATCTCTCATCAGACCACGTCTTGTGAATAGTGAATGTATCCACTGATTCCATGTTTTTTTTTTCCAACCACTGACTATTCAGCTCATTATCTGTTATTTATTGCGGACGACAAAGAGAGAAGATAGTGGGTAGCTTGGTGTCATGACGACATAGATGGGATTTTTCATAAGAATGGTGGGAGTTATATGGAGAATAATCAATAACATTCTTATGAGAAATGCTGTCTATGTAGCCTCTAATCATTTATATATTTTTTTTAATTTGGTTGTCTACTGTCCATGATTCGCTTCATAGGTCAGAATTTTGTCTAATATAGCATCGATGAATTCTAATCTTCACTTCTGTTCCCATAGACTTGTTGCACAAGATGTTTTTTATTTTCTGAAATCCTACTTTGACTTCTGCTATTCTGCTTTTTTTGGTGTATCCTCTGTTTAATGAAAAGCTGACCAAGTAAAATAATTAAAACGCTAGACAATTTTATGGTATTCTTGTGATTCAGTTGACCACCGTGTTGTTGGTGGAATGAACCCTATTCTTGTGATTCAGTTGACCACCGTGTTGCTGGTGGAATGAACCCTATTCTTGTACACAGAAGACCAATATTTTTTTACCATCATACACTATTCACTAACCACTGATCTACAACGACTTCCAACAAATATTGAGACAACCAGCAAAAATACCACAATAACATGGCCAAACAAATAGTTGTAGCGCCAAAAGAGGGAAATAACAAAACTATTATAAAGTTGAATTATGGAAATGTCAAGCGCCACACAAATTAATACATATGACATATATCACAGATCGATGTCATACACGTCGTTTTTTTTTTTCTTGATGCTGTAAGACATAAGGAGTTACAGACCAGAATAGAAGAGAAAACAGACCTCGTACAACACTTGTCAAGTCTATCACAAAATTACCCAGAATGCGTCATAGTCTTCGTACTTAATTGTAGTTACCACATTTAATTCTCTGTGGATCACGCTCACTCATCAACTTCCCACCTTCATTTTTATGAATATTGATTCCGGAAGTAGACCCTGCAAGTTAAACTACATAATTTGGGCAGCAACGCGTAAGAAAATCGCTGTAAATAGTAATTATTAGTGAATTCACAGTGGCTAAATGTTGTGTTTTGGGGCAAATTGTGAAATATACATTTTTCACGAAAAAATTTTGTTTTTTAGTTACGATGTCCACACTTTATTAACACGGCACTACTTTAATCCAGTGGTCACTAACACCATATTCTTCATACATTTAGCAATGCGTGGAGGGAACTTTTACTTTTTAATGTTTAAAATAAACAAAATGATATTAAGCAGCTAAACTAATGTTATCGTTAGTTTATATATTTTCTGTAGCTCTACTCGTGGCCCGCACGATATAATTTAATATATTAGTTATTATATATTTTCTGTATCTCTACTCGTGCCCCGCACGGTATAATTTAATATATTAATTGTTATATATTTTATGTAACTCTACTCGTGGCCCGCACGATATAATTTAATATATTAATTATTATATATTGTATGTAGCTCTCCTCGTGGCCCGCACGATATAATTTAATGTATTATTTATTATATATTTTCTGTAGCTCTACTCGTGGCCCGCACTATATAATTTAATGTATTATTTACTATATATTTTCTGTAGCTCTACTCGTGGCCCGCACGATGTAATTTAATGTATTATTTACTATATATGTTATGTTCTCGCCTATCTCATCTATTTAAGGCAGTCCTAAGGATCATGATTAAAAGTACACGGAAACATTCCGCATAACATACGGAGGTAAACATTGTCTAGACATTTGATGCAAGAAACTTGCCTCCACCACGTTGGGGAATTTATTGGCTTGACGGCTTAACTTTTCTGGGATTTTCTTCGGTGAGACACTCTTAGAACTTGTTATTGTAGAACTCTGGAATTAATCCAGTACAGTAAACTCCTTACGGTGAAGAGTGTAATAGACATGACCGTAGTTACTGTAAACATGTCCTTTTGAGTTTGTGCACAGGACATCAAACAATTATTAAGTAAATATTTGACATTTGGTAACGGGATATTTCTAACTTTGGATTCGGTGACTGTACATATACTATATACAATAAATAGAGACAAGGGTTTTAAAAAAAATATTTATTTAAATATAAATAAAATAAAATAAATTATTATAAACTAAATAATAATTAATTAGCTGCGATTGGATAAAGTTACTAAGAAAAGCAACAACAGAAAGAAAAAAAACAGATAGTCATAACTAGTATTAGAAATTATAATAGAAAATTCAGAACCTGTAAAAAATATTTGTGCCCTGAGTAATTTATAGTTGTCTCACTGCTCTGAGTTTTCTCTTTGATTAGTATGTGTTTATTCACTGTTATTATTGCATTCTGGCTGTAATACGTTGTGTTCAAAATTAATCTATATGGTGATATCAATAGTTCTGGACTTTCCTCTTTAGCATTACTCGACAATACAGACCTTTCTGGCCAGTCCTTATAAGTACGTTAAATTGGCGTGATCTCTATTGTGCTTCCCTAGAAACACGTTAAATTGACTTAATTTGGTTTGTGATTGCTTCGAAATTCGTTAAATTGGAGTAATTTCTGCTGTTATTCCTTAGAATTACGTTAAATTTGCGTAATTTGTGTCGTGTCGTGGTTTGCAACAATGTGCCTTCAGGTCCAACACATACGACTTCCGCGTAGAATTGATGGGCATCCAGTTGCATTTCCGAATCGATTTCTACTTACTTGGCCTAGTTAGGCTATTGACACGACCACCACGGGGAAGTGGAGTAGGATCTTGATCAATTCTGGTGCACTGATCCCGTCGACAGCAGTGACATATGTGTTGCGACCAATCCTAGCTCAACTTGTGTTCAATTACTTCATGATCAAACTCTATGAGAGGTTCAATTCTATTTATAATCACAATCTAGAAGGGTCGTATCACTGCTATTTAATATCAAACTCTATGAGAGATCAGTACTATTTAATATCAAACTTAATGAGATATCACTACTATTTATAATCACAATCTAAAAAGGTATCACTGTTATTTAATCTCAAACTCTATGAGAGATCTAGTGAACTGGACTACAAAGGACAAGAGGTAGGGTTCGATCCCAACCGACGGCCACCGGATCACCCAGCCTTAAATGGGTATCATATTTTTTTTTTCTGGGAAAGTAAAGCGGCACAGGCGTAATACCGACCACATTACCCCAAAAATCATGTGCTGAAGGTATGTAAAACTTATGGTCACTAACACCATATTCCCTATGCGCCACTTGGCGTGACGGGGGCTCTTTACTTTTTTTTTTTTTTTTTTACTCTATGAGAGATCAGTACTATTTAAAATCAAACTCTATAAAGGGATTAGTGCTAATTATGATGCAACTCTACGAAGAGATCATTACTACTTAGAATACAAATCTACAGAGGAATTAGTACTGCAGTACTTAGGATTAAGGTCTACGCAAAGATTAATCATTTTGAAGACCAAATTAAACGGAGACATCAACAACATTAGGCTGACGTCTTATTTCCTTACACATATTTAAATAGAACACATCGTCGTGTAGTGATTAAAGTCACATAAATGCATGGTGTTTTAGATATGACATTATTAAGACTTTTATCTAGTGGTGGAATATTCACTAAAGTATAAAGTATATGCTTGCAAATTCATATATATATATATATATATATATATATATATATATATATATATATATATATACATATAAATGCACAACTTTTCATTATTTAATGACAAATTACACTCCTGCACATGTTTTCTTGATTCATTAAAAATACACGCATAAAAATAAATATATAATATCAGGAACAACAATAAAACAGATCAGTATGAATGATCAGATGAGTACATATACATATGCATTCTCGTACATACAAGTTCATAATCATACATATTACGCGACATATTAATACGTGAGTGCTTATTCCACGTTCATTTAAACAACAAACACTTTCAGGCACAAGAGAAAACTCTGATGATTTCTTGTAGAGCGAACCACATAAACAAAAACGTTGTCATATTTCACCAAGCAGCAGGAAGAAACAATCATCAATTTGTGACAATGTTAAGAAAAAAACAAGAGAAAAATGTGGTATGGTAACAGCTTGACGTAGGTGAGAAACAACAGCTGCTTCGCATCTCTATGCATCTTGATGCCTTGACTCCATCAATGTGGGAACATGTAAAGAGAAGTGAACATTTGAAACATGATATTCATCATTACCATTGAGTGCCGTCTCCACATCGAAGGTGGGCTATCATGGAGCGCCATTCCACTCTGTCTTTTGCTTTGACGGTGCAGATTGTCACAGGTTGACTTGTCCATCTTTTGATGTTACTCGTCCATGTTAGTCTTGGTCTGCCTCTTTTACCTTGTATATTCCCTTCCAAGATTACTTTTATTAGGCTGTTGTGTCTTTTAACATGCCCCACACATTTCATTTGTCTTGTAATTGTGCTTAGTAGTTCTCTTTTCATTTTTAGTTGTTTTAAAACTTCATCGTTTGTTTTCTTTTATTTTTCCATCCAATTCTGCCTATTCTTCTATAGATCCACATTTCAAAGGCTTACATTCTCCGTTCAGTTTTCTGGTATAATGAACATGTTATAGCTGGAATAACTGAGAGAAGAAGAGATAGAGGGAGGAACTGAGTAAAAAATACTAGACAGTCCAAGTGAATGAATGACATGACAGTGATGCAGAAGTGATAAACAGAGAGTTGCCAAGAAATATGATTACTTTAACTAGCATTCATTTTGTATGATTGTAACTCGCAACTCTCATAGACATATATATATATATATAACATAAATAATTCTATATTTTTTTGCCTGTCCACCATTAACTACACTTTTACGTATTCCATTTTCCTTCCATACATTTCAGTTGATCATATTTTGTTTATTCTTTATAATTCCGTCGTTCCAAGCTCGTATGAGTAATTTCTCACTTACCAGAATTATAATTAAAGGCTTAACAATTAGGTATATCTATAAACGGCTTATGGGAATGAACTCTATTTAGCATGTCTGGAGCCAGCGAATTTCTACATTCAGTGCCACGTTAGATGTTCGGCCAACAGTATTATGGATGAAAGCTTTGTACCTTGTGACAATTTTTAAACTGATGGAAAAGATAAATTAAGATAATACAAATTCCATAAAAGAAAAGAATTGAACGCAAAACATTTTTGCTCATTACGACTGATAGGAAGCGGGTAGGGGGAAGAGAGAGAGAACTAAAATATCTGACTGCACACGCTTATAAAATTGATACACAAAGTCAGCTATTTAAATTACGTCAATAAATGCAATGTGAAAAGTGAAGCACATATATATATATATATATAAACTGAACAGGGTGGAAATAGAAAAATACAAAAGTACAAAAAAAAATAGAATAGAAAGTGCAACACAAATAAGACAAAAACATAATTCAGGTTGGAGTATGTTGAAGACTTGTTCTCTTTGTAACTTGAATGATTCAATGTGTATTATTATTATTATTATTTTAATAACCTATCTTTTAGACGTCTCCTTGTTAATTCTACAAATTCTTTAGAATTAAAAAACAGCTTAAAAGAATGTTTCACAAGGTCGTGTATCAATTCTTCTTTTGTATGTTTCATTTTAACTTGTTCAACAATGGTCACACTAGTAGTGGATTTGCATACACTGAAATAGTAAAAGCAATACACGTAATAATTACAACTTCATTCACCTGACGACAGAGTAATTTCAGAACCAATCGCACGAAAGTTATTGATAAAGCAATATTATAATAAAGCCAGAATACGC
The DNA here is from genome assembly GCA_032433765.1 of Megaustenia siamemsis. Classification (NCBI taxonomy): domain Eukaryota; kingdom Metazoa; phylum Mollusca; class Gastropoda; order Stylommatophora; family Ariophantidae; genus Megaustenia; species Megaustenia siamemsis. Next base: position 134,229,059 of record JAVIAB010000092.1, read on the forward strand.
CTATGAAATCTGTACGGATTAGTCCTATATCAGCCACATGACAACAGTTTCTTAATTTAGCAACACGAAATCAACATCCGATTTTCGGCTTCTAACGCAGACGTCTGTATTGTCTCTATGTCGTTTAGGCCTCACCCTGATTCTTGAGCGCTATCATCTTAATGGAAAATCTTCAACCCTCTTTTACATCTTTTGTAGAAGTCTCATCTTACTCAATCGTTTCTGACATTTATTTGGCCATTTGGCCCTTATTCCAGGCTCACTTTTCTCATCTGGCAACTTACGTTTCCCCGAGTAACAGCAAATCAAATTAATCCATAGGGAACAAGTTTTTCTGATCCTCTGAACGTGTTTTTCTTCTGGGTATGGAAGATCTCAGATCGGACCAGTCGTGCAAGGGTTCTGGCTCCAAAAGTTTTGGACAGTGGCCACCTCATTTCTAAATGCAGAGAATTTATATCGCTGTTGTTCGAAGATCGGTACTCATGAAAATCACGAGTCCGTTAGTGTCTGTTAAAATGGGTTAGCAGATAACTGGTGTTTGCTAAATAAAGCGCCTGCTGCATTGATGACGAATTTTGACGACTTCATTTAGTAATCCTGTCGAAGAGGATAACTATGTTGTACCGGAGCTTGATTTGTTCAGCTACTGATATATGCGACGTCGCTTATTCATTTTTTTTTCTTATAATGTATATCAATATATAGTATAATATTTCGAGAGATTAATCTAATCGATGCGCCATTGCAAGAACCTTATACATAATGATAGGAATGTTTTCATAATATAACATTGTCATATCATCTTACCACAACTTGTTTGCTTTAGAAGAAACAAAAACAAAGATGTTTATGATCAATACACACTGTGACGCCTTGTACGATACCAAATTAACAACTTCACTTTGCTCGGTCCGGGGGAATCCTTTTAAGAGTGCCTCTAGCTTGCTTGTACTGTGCACATCTGTCTCAAACCTTTTAAAACCGACATCTAACATCCAACCAGTGGTGTGAGAAGTCATATAAGGCTAACATCATTCCTCAGCATAAGTATATTCTGCTAACTTATGCCTGTTATTTTTGCTTCTCTTGTCAGCGTTCTGTTCACTGTCTCACGAGGTCAACCTCTAGTTATTTAACCTGTTGTTTCACATCTGAGTGCATGAGTTGTGATTTACAGGTTCTACATGAGAAATTAAATTTTTAATTTGTGTCTTAACTACAAAGGTCTCTAAGAACTCAGGGAACTAACTTTTGATTTGCAAGAGAGAAGTATTGATTCGTTTAAAGCAGATAAGAAGGACATAAAAAAACGCAGTTAAACTTTATTGAAGAATGAGTCGAATACCCGGTTTTGTATGACAGTAATTATTTTCAAAGTCAAAAGATATTAACTGTTCTAAGGTATTCCCCCCCCCCCCCCCCCAAAAAAAAAAAAAAAAAAAAAAAAAAAACTCACAGCGCTGTAATAAGCTCATCTGCTCTCTATGAAAGTTGAAGAAACTGTTGGAAAGCGTCTGTTTGAAGTGTATGATGTTGCTTATACTGAATGTGCCAAATTTGTAGATTCCACATAGTGATCAGAAGATACTGTAATGCACATGACAATAATATTAGAAGAGGAACACACGTTTCACTAAAATGAAATATAAGCAGTCTGTGACTGCTGTGAATATCATTAAGGGAATAAAGTCTTGGATAAACTAGCTCTTCTTATGTACACTCGAAACATATTTCCAATATCTTTCAGTGAATGTGAATGAATTTACTCAGATAAATCGTCAATAACTTGATCAATATACAATCGAGTTGTACGGTAATATGAAACTCTTCAGTATAGAGCTTCGCAGCACGAGGTAATCTAGTGTTCATCGGGATGGTAGAATCTCGTCTTTCTCATTTCGGTCTTATCAAATATTTACAATCATGAATTCAATGTGCACGCCTTCACTGTACGAGCCTTCAGCAAACGTTGTGAGAATACCAGACCCAGTGTTAGACCACGAAAAAGATGGTTGGATGGAATAATAGAAGCACTAGGAAACATAACAGCAGCAGAGGCGAACAGAAAAGCAAAAGACCGCAAATTATGTCTCCCCTCGACGCTGAAAAGCAGATGAGGAAGGAAAGTAGAAGAACTGTGCACGTCATGATTACGTTTGATTAAAAAAAAATAGGAATACGACTAGAATACATTGAAGGATATGTTTAATGTGTGAGATTTGTTGTAATGTCAATATCACAGATAACTTTGGTACTTTTTGTTTAGATGAAAGCAAATGCGTTGTGTCTCAAATATCACTTTAATCATAACGTAGACTCAAAGTAATACTCGCAAATTGATCATGTGAATGTCAGATCAACATTTATCACGTTGAAGTGATGTATTTAAATCACTTAGCAATACATCTTCCACTTTGATTTCAATATTAATGTCAATGCACGAAATGTGTCACTTGAATGTGATGTAAAAGTAAAAAAAGTAAAGTACCCCCGTCACGCCAAGCGGCGTATAGGGAATATGGTGTTAGTGACCCTATATTTTACAGACCTTCAGCACATGATTTTTTGGGTAATGTGGTCAGTTGTATGTCTCTCCACAACTTTCGATCGCGACAGTTATTTATCATTTCTGTTGTTGACATTAATAGAGATCAATAATATCATCTAATCAGAGACACTGCAGATATTTTGTGCGATATTGTCCGCTATGTGTCTGGTTATAGCACCTGTAGATGATGGTGATATTTCATGAACAGTTGGATTGACGGTGTAAGCCCATAACAAAGTCAAAGTCTTGTTCACATGGACATGTGGCCCAGGACATTGCACTACGTGTACCTATATTTATCAATACACGCGAAAGTAATTGAAGATGCTGACAAGTTTGCAACGAACGACTCTGGGCTATTTCAGCTGAAAACAGTACAATTTGGTAATGAACCAATGTGTGTATTTAACAACTGCTTTTCTTAACCTTAACTCTTTGGTTGCTGAACAAGGGAGTTAACTACCCTTGATTATAATTTTATTACGTAACAAAATATAATATTTAAAAAAATAGATATTGAAAAATATTGGTTGAATATAATAAACTAAAAAACAATTATTGTTGAAGGAGATTTGCATGAAGTTTCATAACAGCCAAAATGTGTTATGATACAAGTGTTAGTATGTTCACAATTATATGTACAGTTAGCAGAGATCCAATCCCAGAAATTGTGCAAGACTTTGTGGGTAACGCTGCCTTTAGCCCATTACATTCCGCTCAGTCTTAGAATGTGTAAAATAGAAACTGCTCAACTTTGTCTATTTATTGAGACTTCAAGCCGAACACGGCCGATGGTGCAACAATTCTAGGCTATGTTCGACGATCTTTGATATTAAGTATCAGACTTTGCACAGGATCCGCATTGTATCTCGCCACATGCCCTGTTTTCGGCGGGCCGATCAATTTCGTCAATGAGTCGAGATTTATGTTTTAACAGATTTGTCACGATGTAGGCTTGTTTTGTCACAGATCACTTGCCCATAGAAAGATATCACCACACACAAATATCATAAGTCTAAATTCTGTCTCTGGTATCTTAGTAGAGGAATGCTCCCAAAATGTTGTGCTTTCTGGTGAGAAATGTTTCACTTCAGAACACAGAGGTATTAAAAATACGATGTATAATTTATATCAATAAACGTAGATACACCATTGAAGCTTCACATAGAATTTAATTTTCAGAAATAAGAAATGAACGAGACAGCTCAAGTATTGAACGACAAATAGAAGTAAGTGACACGGATTGTGGCAAGCCTACACAAGGGTGTTATCAGAAAGATAAACAATATTGATTGCTGTTTAGAAACTAACACAGCATCCCACTTTTAGAGGTTTCCTGTTAAACACGGCCGTAACTTCTGAGGAGTGGAGTTATGGCACTGATAACGTGAGAACCGAACATCTGTTACAAACGTTCCAAGCACAACCGTCACCAGTACCAGACTGGTTTTAGCTTAATACGGATTTTAGGTCACCTTGAACTGTCTGCAGACGTGACTAATAGGTCAGTCGGCTTAACACTTTTACAAGAGATAACACTATTGGGCATAATTATTGCTACACATTTTATTACACGATGTCAGTTTCTAGGTAAAACATATAAGTGTCATGAAACTAGTATTATTTGAGACAGATTTTATTTTCACAACATAATACTTATTATTTGTCATTTTACCTCCTTCTTAATTAGCCTTCCAGCGTCGAAAGAAGATATAATTTACGGTCTTTTGCTCTTCTTTTGGCCTCTGCTACTGTTACGTTTCCTAGTGTTTCTTCGAAAATTCCATCAATCCATATCTTTTGCTGTTCGCCCTTGTGTTTGGAGTTATTGCATCCTTTGTTAAAGTCCGATGTGTTGTGTTTTGGTCTTTTTGTATTTCTTTATGTATTCTTTGTCAAGAATTATTTCTAGCTTTTCCTCAGTTCTTCACTTCCGATCTTCCAGGCTGTTTTCTATCATTCGTCTAAAACATGTCTAACACGTGTCTAACACATGTCTAACACGTGTCTAACACATGTCTAACACGTGTCTAACACATGTCAACTGGGGGCCTCGGTAGCTGGGAAAACCACCCGACTAGTCTACCGACATTCGGACAACCTGTGTTCGATTCCCGCTGGAAGCAGTGTGAATTGTATTCATGGCTGGAAACAAATACCCACGTGATCGACCGAGCCGCTGACAGAAATTGGTACATGTGTAGTACTCTGGGAAGGTGAAGAATGCTGCCTCGAATCGTGAGTTTCGATGCCTGAAGCGACACTATCTGGAAGTCTCCGAACACCTCTAGATAGGCGGTCGAGCACATACGGGTAAAAACTTGCGTCCTACGACGCGTATTCAAATCTCGTACTTGACCTTTACATGTCAACTCGACAGTGGTTGTATAACTCAAAATTCCCTATATTCCAAAAGGTAATCAGTTACTTGTTCATCAAGTTGTTGGTTGAAAAAATCCATTTTATTTTGTTCACTGTAGATACATTTGATCACACATATTTTAAAAGACGACTCTGTTGTTTTTTTCATGGTGGACAAAGAACTGGAAATGATGAGAAAAATCCTGAAACGTAAACTAGATTCTTGTAAAATTTGTGGATGAAGAGAAATTACATAATTGTAAACACAAAACTTGGCGGCAAGAGGAGAATAAACGAACAAAAGATCAGCGATAAATGGAGAAATACCAAGATGTTGACGAATAACAAGCAGTGAGAATTATTAAAATTGCAAGTGATAACAGAATAATAGGGATTACATGTTTCCAAATATTGATGTCGAAAATGGCAGCTTCTGCAGTAACATTTATTGAATTAAACAGTGGAAAGACTATTTTTGTTGAGTGCAGAAGACAGCAAAGTGCGCAGCGAGACACTCAGAAAGACTTATTTATCATTTATCTTTCTGGGCATCACATGCTGCACTATTTATCTCATCAATAACTACTTTTCTCCAAACCATCTCACTAGACATAACAACTTCTTCATCTTCTTCTTTCCTTCCTCATCTGCCTTACAGCGTCGAGGGGAGATATAATTTGCGGTCTTTTGATCTTCTGTTCTCCTCTGCTGCTGTTATGTTTCCTAGTGCTTCTAATATTCCATCGACCCATCTTTTTCGTGGACGACCTTTGGGTCTGGTGTTCTCACAAAGTTTGTTGAAGGCTCGTTGTGTTGTGTTTTGTTCTTTCTGCCTTGTCACGTGGCCAATACATTTTATCTGTTGTTTCCTTCTATATTTTATGGCGGGGGCTATTCCTAGCATTTTTCTCGTTCTTCATTTCTGATCTTATCTCTCAGACTGTTTCCTATCATTCGTCTAACACATTTAATCTCTGTAGAGGTTATTTTCCTTATTGTTCTTGCATCTAGGGTCCAGGTCTGGCATTGGTAGCACAACGTTGGTATGAAGATTGTATTGTATAGTGCTCGTTTTGCCTCCAGAGTTATTTCCTTGTTGGACAATAGTGATGATACTGTTCAATGATTTGACAAGCTTTGTTGCATCTTGAGTCTATCTCTGCCGTTTGAGAATTGAGTTATTGAGTTATTTGTGGGTCATCATCATTGCAATCCGAACATGTCCATAGGTGCTCAGATCCCCTCCTCAGCAATTCCCTCAGTGTCCAGCGACTGACGACTCCAGATCTATATTGGTTGATAAGTCTTCTTACACGGCCACTAAGTGTCTCATTTCTGGCTGTGCCCAACTTAACTCCCATTTCCATCATCCGAAGAAGTTACGTGGATCTGTGTCTGTCGAAGTCATGTGCTCTTCCCGCATCTCGGAGGGCATTGATGATGTCCGCCCGATCCATTGGTTGTCCGTCCTCAACGACAGCGCAGCTAGCCAACCTGTCCGCTCTTTCATTTCCCCGTACTCACGCATGTCCAGGAACATAGACAAAGGTGACCTTACGTATTTTGGATTTCTGCAACGACTCTACCCATTGCATGCGTACAGAGCCGCCTCCACATTTTTTATCATGCTCATCGAATCACTCAGTATACATGCGTGGGTGTAGTCTTGTGACTCTAACCATTTGAATGCCTTGGTCACTGACATCGCCTCCATTGTCATGCTATTCGTGGTCACGACGTATGCACCACTGTCTTCGTAGACTATTCTGCCTGCCGAGCGTGCTGTAAATGCCCATGCACTTCTTTGGTGTCGTCTTACAGATTCGTCTGTATAGATGACTGCATCTTTCTCATCGGTATTATCGCAGATGAGACCGTTGACCTCAGCATTAACCACGACCGGGTTCTGTTCCCTACTTTACCTGTCGAGTGTGACCATACACGAGAAAGTCCCCTTGAATGACGTAGGCACCGGTATCCACTCCTCACCAACGCTGATATTGGTAAGCCCACAGTCCTGTTTGATGACATCTTCTGCTCGGTCCACCCAAGATTTGCCTCTTTTTAGCCTGTCTCCTTCTCTGTGTTGAGCACGTTGTGCAATGGATGCTCTGTATCTGGCATTGGTAGCACAACGTTGGTATGAAGATTGTATTGTATAGTGCGTTTGAGAATTATCGTTTGTCATTAGACTTCCTAGGTACTTGAATTCCTCTACTTGTTTTAGTTGTCTGCCTTCTATAATTATGTTGATGTTCTGTTTATTTTTGGCGACATTCATGACTTCTGTTTTGTTGATGTTCATGTTGTATTTTGTGCTTGTGATGATGAGTTTGTTTAAGTGTTCTTGTAGGTCTTCTATTGTTTCATGTATTAGTGCCTGGTCGTCTGCAAATAAAAGCTCGTTGATCTCCTCTGTCTCTGATGGGTTGGCTAGCTTGCATATATGGTCCATGTATGTAATAAACAGTAGGGGGGATAGTACGCACCCCTGTCTACACCTGATCTAACTTCGAAGTGGTCTGTGTAGCCTGCAGCTGTTCTGACCCTGCAGCTGTTGTTGATGTAGAGACTTTTAATAAGTTTAGTTAGATGTTAACTTACTCCGTATGTTGTTAGTATCTCCCACAGTTGTTCTCTGTATACTCTGTCGAATGCTTTTTTCCTGGTCAATGAAGGCTATGTATAAGTTTTGATTGTGTTCTGTCGTTTTTTCTGCAACCTGTTTTAATGTGAATAGTGCGTCAGTACATCATCTGTTTTTTCGGAACCCCATTTGAGAATCGCTTAATTGTAGTTCTATTATTGGTCTCAGCCTTTTTTCCAAGATGTTGGCGTTTAGCTTTCCTACATGGCTAAGAAGAGATATACCTCTATATTGATTGCAATCTCTTTTGCTACCTTACTTTTTCCATATTGGTATGATGATTGCCTGTTGCCAGTCTTCTGGGGCTTGTTGTTGGTGCCATGCTGCATTAAATATTATGTGCAGCCATTGCACGCATGTTTCTCCTGCTGCTGCTATTATTTCTATTGGTATGTTATCTATCCCCGGTGCTTTATTTCTTGGTACATATTTGATTACTTCTTCGATTTCCTCTTTCGTGATGTTGGGTTATTTGTGAGTTCTAGCGTGATTTGTGTTGTCTTATAGGTAGTTGGTATGTTTAACAGGTCTTCAAAATATTCTTTCCATCTCTGTTGCATACATTGGTTGTTTGATATTGCTGTCCGTCTTTGTCATTTATCAGCTCAGTAGGATCATGGTTTTCTTTTCTCGCTCTTGTGGCTTTTGCTGCTTTGTAGAAATCTCTTGTGGCTGTCTTGAAGTCCCTCCTCATGTTTTGTCCGAATTCTGTCCAATTCTTTTGCTTAGCTTCCTTGATAACAATTTTAACTCTTTTTCGAACTAAGGCATAGTTTTCATATTTTTCTTGGTTCTTGTTCTCCATCCAATTTTTAAACAGTTTCTTCTTTTCTCTGATTGTTTCGTTCCACCACGGGGTGCTCTTTTTCCCTTCTCTTGTTCTTAGCTTCGTTCCACAAACTGCTTTGGAGATGTTGGTTACTGTTTCCTTAAATTGTTTCCACTCTTCTTCTACTGTGCATATTTCGTTAGGGAGTTTGACATAACAACATTCCACACTATTTCTATGATAAACCACTACAATCTACACTATTTCTATGATCAACAACTACAATCTACACTATTTATATGATCAACAACTACAATCTACACTATTTCTATGATCAACAAATACAATCTACACTATTTCTATGATCAACAACTACAATCTACATACACTATTTCTATGATCAACAAATACAATCTACACTATTTCTATGATCAACAAATACAATCTACACTATTTCTATGATCAATAGCTACAATCTACACTATTTCTATGATCAACAACTACAATCTACACTATTTCTATGATCAATAACTACAATCTATATCATTTCTATGATCAACAAATACAATCTACACTATTTATATGATCAATAACTACAATCTACACTATTTCTATGATCAACAACTATACAATCTACACTATTTCTCTGATCAACATCTACAATCTACATTATTTCTATGATCAATAACTAGAATCTACACTATTTCTCTGATCAACAACTATACAATCTACACTATTTCTCCGATCAACAACTAAACAATCTACACTATTTCTCTGATCAACAACTACAATCTACACTATTTCTCTGATCAACGACTATACAATCTACACTATTTCTCTTTTCAAAATCTACAATCTACACTATTTCTCTGATCAACATCTACAATCTACACTATTTCTCTGATCAACAACTATACAATCTACACTATTCATCTGATCAAAACCTACAATCTACACTATTTTCTCTGATCAATAACTACAACCTACACTATTTCTATGATCAATAACTACAATCTATATCATTTCTATGATCAACAAATACAATCTACACTATTTATATGATCAATAACTACAATCTACACTATTTCTCTGATCAACAACTATACAATCTACACTATTTCTCTGATCAACATCTACAATCTACATTATTTCTATGATCAATAACTAGAATCTACACTATTTCTCTGATCAACAACTATACAATCTACACTATTTCTCCGATCAACAACTAAACAATCTACACTATTTCTCTGATCAACAACTACAATCTACACTATTTCTCTGATCAACGACTATACAATCTACACTATTTCTCTTTTCAAAATCTACAATCTACACTATTTCTCTGATCAACATCTACAATCTACACTATTTCTCTGATCAACAACTATACAATCTACACTATTCATCTGATCAAAACCTACAATCTACACTATTTTCTCTGATCAATAACTACAACCTACACTATTTCTATGATCAATAACTACAATCTACACTATTTCTCAGATCAACAACTATACAATCTACACTATTTCTCTTATCAAAATCTACAATCTACACTATTTCTCTGATCAATAACTACAACCTACATTATTTCTCTGATCAACAACTACAATCTGCACTATTTCTCTGATCAACAGCTACAATCTGCACTATTTCTCTGAGCAACAACTACAATCTGCACTATTTCTCTGATCAATAACTACAATCTACACTATTTCTCAGATCAACAACTATACAATCTACACTATTTCTCTGATCAAAATCTACAATCTACACTATTTCTCTGATCAAAATCTACAATCTACACCATTTCTCTGATCAAAATCTACAATCTACACTATTTCTCTGATCAATAACTACAACCTACATTATTTCTCTGATCAACAACTACAATCTGCACTATTTCTCTGATCAACAACTACAATCTGCACTATTTCTCTGATCAACAACTGGTCTACTGCATTTTTCTTATCACCATTTACAATCTACTCTTCTCACTAGTTACCAGCTATATCCTACACAATCTCGCTAGTTAACAACTTCATCCTACACTATCTGTCTTGCTAACAGCTACATCCTAAAATACCTCTCTAAATAACAATCTACATCCAACACTATCTCTCTGGTTAACAACTTAATCCTACACTATCTCGCTAGTTAACAATTACATCCTACACTATCTGTCTAGCTAAAAGCTACATCCTAAAATACCTCTCTAAATAACAATCTACATCCAACACTATCTCTCTGGTTAACACATATATCCAACTCTATCTCGATTGTTAACACATACATCCAACACTATCTCGATTGTTAACACATACATCCAACACTATCTCTCTGGTTAACACATACATCCAACACTATCTCTCTGGTTAACACATACATCCAACACTATCTCTCTGGTTAACACATATATCCAACACTATCTCGATTGTTAACACATACATCCAACACTATCTCGATTGTTAACACATACATCCAACACTATCTCTCTGGTTAACACATACATCCAACACTATCTCTCTGGTTAACACATACATCCAACACTATCTCGATTGTTAACACATACATCCAACACTATCTCGATTGTTAACACATACATCCAACACTATCTCTCTGGTTAACACATACATCCAACACTATCTCTCTGGTTAACACATACATCCAACACTATCTCTCTGGTTAACACATACATCCAACACTATCTCGATTGTTAACACATACATCCAACACTATCTCGATTGTTAACACATACATCCAACACTATCTCGATTGTTAACACATACATCCAACACTATCTCGATTGTTAACACATACATTCAACAGTATCTCGATTGTTAACACATACATCCAACACTATCTCGATTGTTAACACATACATCCAACACTATCTCGATTGTTAACATCTACATCCTACACTATTTTCTTTGTTAACAACTACATTGGAGTCAAATTTAAGTTATAAGTGAATGTCAATGCCCGTAGGAAAAGAAATTCAAGCGTTCTTGTGTTATTTCAAATGGATTTTTTGTGTGATTCATTCTTATAGTTTGTGCGAATAAGTAGAAATTCAAGTATTTAGGCACAATGTTCACAGAAGATGGAAAACTAGACAGAGAAATTGACATGAGAATACAAAAAGCAAATGCTGTCACATACCAGCTTTCACCATTGCTAAGACATCCAAACATTTCTATGCCAGCTAAACAATAAATGATAAATAGCATCTTCATACCAACTTTGTGCTATGAAAGTCAAACATGGACCCTTACTAAATCACATTTAAGAAAGATCAATACATGCGAGATGCGTTGCTTGAGAAAAGTAACAAACAACACAAGAAGAGATAGAATACCAAATGAAACCATAAGAAAAATAGTAGGAACAAAACACTGCCAAGAATATATAGAACAACAACAACTTAAATGGTTTGGCCACCTGGTCAGAATGAATCCTCACCAATCACCATCAAGGGCGTTCTTCTCGAGAATGCATGGAAAAAGACCAAGAGGAAGACCAAGAAGAAGATGGATAGATGCAGTGACAGAGACATGTAACAACAAAGGAAAATCACTAATTCAAACAATTCGAGCAGCACAAGAACGACAAATGATATAAACCACGACACCTTTTAGGTATCAGTGAAAAGAGAAAAGAAGAAGAGAAGAACAACTACATCCTACACTATCTATGTAGCTAACAGCTACTATCCCACAGTATCTCGACAAATAACTACTACATCCAACATTGTCTCTCTAGTTAACTACTACGCCCTACACAAACTCTCTGGTTAACAACTACATCCTACACTATCCCTATAGTTAACAACTATATCCTACACTATCTCTTTAACAACTACATCCTATATAATTTCTCTAGTTAACAACTACATCCAACAATATCTCTCTAGTTAACAACTACATCCCACAATATCTCTCTAGTTAACATGTACATCCCACAATATCTCTCTAGTTAACATGTACATACAATATCTCTCTAGTTAACAACTACATTCCACAATATCTCTCTAGTTAACAACTACATCCCACAATATCTCTCTAGTTAACATGTACATCCCACAATATATCTCTAGTTAACAACTACATCCCACAATATCTCTCTAGTTAACAACTACATCCCACAATATCTCTCTAGAGTAATTCCCATAGTTATTTTTATATCAGAAATATACGAGTACTCTACCCATATCACTTTCATCTTTTCACATGATTGTATTGTTTCATGCCTCTCTTTTTTTTATTAATAGTCATTCCAATGTCATCTACCTCCCGAGCATTCGTGTCGAAATCGCAATGATCAACGCAAACAAATCCACATTTTATACGCCACGACGTGTCCCGGCTGAACAATTACTCTTATTACTCCAGTGCCAGTCTCGGACACTCCAACAACACAGAACCCTTTCCCCTTCGTATTTGTGACACGGAGCTAATTGCTTTCCTTCTGGAAATCAATGTTTGTCATCAGTATTTTTTTTTATAGATGGTGTTTACAGATTCTCAAGTCAATCAGGCCTAATCGTGCCTTTAGGGCAGTGATCCTCAACATTTATTCTTATCGTGTTTCCTGCCTTTGACAATTACTACACACTCATAAAGAGTCTCAAACTTTGGACAAACGCTCCTAGCGTTTGTTTAGTTCATTTGTTTAACGCTCAAATAACATCATTTGTAGTTTTGTATAACGTTAATTGTATAATTTAATTAACGAGTTTGACCATTTTAATTTAGGAACAGGAACTTTACAAACGTTTGAAATTTATAGTATTTGTGTGATTCACAATTTCAAGCTAAATACATCAGTGCCCCCTCTCACCCAAATTACTCTCGTTTCACTATAAAACATTTTATAAAAGAATTATAAATATATTATATTTTGTTTGGTAACAAAGGCTCTTCCGAGCGTGTCAGATAAGGCTCGCTGTGTCATCGACCATCTTAGGTGACAACGTGGCATTCTTTTCTCAGCTAGAATGGTCTCAAAATTGTTATCGGTTCAGAATGACAAAGAACTGAGTCAATTATTCTTGTTCCGAATATGTCATGAGAGTTAACGAGAGGCACACAACTTCAGAAACAACTAATGCCAGCGACAAAATGGAAACTGACGTCAAACTAAGTTTTCGAGGGTAATCCATCACCAACAACGGAAACTTCTAAAAGATAAATAATATATGAAAGTCGGTCGATAGCACAATAATAGCGAATCAGTGAGGAAATTCTGTTTTATAAACTGAAGTTGCTCATCATGTGTATATTTCCAACTGCAATAACTGAAATGGGCGATAACTACTTACCAGAAAGGAATATTTCATCATTGGAATTCTAAACTATAAAAGAGTCTTCTAAATATACAAATAATAAAAATAATAAGCTTTCTATCTCAAAAGATAAATAGAAGTGTTATAGTCGGTCACTCAAGAGCGTTTTCTATGGCTGGATAGTCCTTAATCTAGATTGACATTCGTCTCCGTGTGTAGAATAGCTGCAATTTTATGATGGGAGGGATGTTGGTGATTTTCTAATGCGACTTTGATTTTGTCTCTTCTCTTTTATTGTTATTTTTGTTTTCTCTTTATGTCTCCGTGTTCTATGCCCCTTTGCAGAAGTGCCTACCATTCGGTCTATCTGTGGCACATTGCTCCAGATTGTCCTTTGATTCCTTTATGTCGCGCAGGCAAACATTGCCAAAACGGAATACTGGTCAGCCGACAGGTCGAGCTCACTGTACAGAATGTCGCTTGGAATGTTGCCTTTCTCCATATGGGTCAGGAAACCCAGCCATCTCAAACGACGTTGAATTAGCAGGGCATATATGATGTTTGTCTTTGCTACCGGAAGAACAACCCTGTTGGATGCATGAACATGCAAAGTAATGCCCAGAAATCTTCGAAGACAACGCGCATTGAATGCGTAAAGCTGATAATCTTGATGAGCATTATTTAGGCCAAGTCTCACTGCCGTAGAGTACTGAGACCTCAAGTCTGGTAAACGTGGTGTCTTTGTAAGGGCGTTTTCCCACACCCTTTTCTACAAGTGTGAAGATTGCGACTGACGTTTTTCCCAACGTTTCTGTTGATTTCAACTTCAAGGAAAAGCGTATTACTAATGCTGTAATCAACATGCTAATGCTGTAATCATGATATATGAAATGGTAGACTACTGTGAAAGGGCGGTTATTAATAATAACAGCGGGGTCTTCTGCTAATGTCTTGGCACATACTTTCCATTTCGGAAAGGTTGATGGATGTCTTGGCACATACTTTCCATTTCGGAAAGGTTGACGGGTGTCTTGGCACATACTTTCCATTTCGGAAAGGTAGATGGATGTCTTGGCACATACTTTCCATTTCGGAAAGGTTGATGGATGTCTTGGCACATACTTTCCATTTCGGAAAGGTTGACGGGTGTCTTGGCACATACTTTCCATTTCGGGAAGGTTGACGGGTGTCTTGGCACATACTTTCCATTTCGGAAAGGTAGATGGATGTCTTGGCACATACTTTCCATTTCGGAAAGGTAGATGGATGTCTTGGCACATACTTTCCATTTTGGAAAGGTAGATGGATGTCTTGGCACATACTTTCCATTTCGGAAAGGTTGATGGGTGTCTTGGCACATACTTTCCATTTCGGAAAGGTTGACGGGTGTCTTGGCACATACTTTCCATTTCGGAAAGGTTCATGCATAAACCGATTTCCTCGAGTTCATTTTCGAACTTACCAATAAACGTAGGACTCTTCACAACGAACAACCAATGCCGTACCTCCGGCATAGATGAGTTTTCTAATAAGGACAGTTCTCTTTGCTCCGAGGGGAACCAGTTTTAATAATCCTCAATCTGATCTCCTGTAACGGAAAAAGGACTTGTTTGATGGACTCAACGCATAAGATAGTAACATTGAAAAGAAAATCTCTAAAATAATGTACAGGTGCGAGAACACAGCTTTATTTCTCTCCATGTTTGACATGAAATAACTATTATGTGATTGTATTGTATTGTATTGTATTGTATTGTATTGTATTGTACATTTCAAATTGAGATGCAATGCTATGATGATACGCAGCAGCCATATTGGACATTTGACTTCTGCTAGACTACTAAAGATTCCATCTTAAAGAGATCATCTCTATTGATAAAATTCCGTTCAAAAGATCTATGTTTGCCATAATCAGAGGCGCTCGTTTTTAATAATATTTTTCTTGTATATGTCATATGGAGAAAATCGTATCGGTTGTTGGTCTTACTGTACGAAACCACAATGTGGCTTGATGTAAACACACTCGCCAAGCTAGACAGCATTTTTAGAACTACGACATGTTTTCTACTTTGTTTAATAACACTATTCTACGGTAGTTGTTGCAGCTCTGCGGCCTCTCTTGTTTTTTTTTTTTTTTTGCATATCGTATGGTATTTACACACTCCAAATCTTGCGGCGTAGAACATCAATTCCCACAGGGACATATCAATTCACGGAGACATTTAAGTACTGATGATTTAAATCATTTCAATACCTCTGGGTGTATAATCTTGTTTCAGGGAACTTTCTCGAAGCATTACGACATTACTGATTTATGCTTCTGTTGATAGTTCATCCATTTCATTCATAACTGGCAAGGATAGTATGATGTTAAACGCTGCACTGGCCACAACATTTACTGTGGATTACAGCTAGAATAATGTCAACCAAACGGTTCAGCTTTCTCCTTTGATCTGTCATATTTATATTCAATTTTGATTTGACTAGAGCAATTTTCTCGAAGATGGTCCGAAAGCTGTCTTGATACCTTTGTACATTCCACTTATATTTCCAGTGTCTTAAAGTTGAGTATTTGTTTTCATAATTGTTGCTAGTAATCTGCGTCTGGCTTTTCTTTGACCCTAGCTTCTTTCATTTTTAAATGCAGCTAGCGCTGTTATATTTGGGGCTCCCTTATATTTTAGTAGTGTTGTTTTTTGTTCGTTATAACATGTTCCATTTTGCAAAGATTGTCTTCGTACTAATCTGCTTTACACCTGTCTTGTTTACTGAACATTTTAAGTGCTGAATTGTATATAGTGCCTTTTTTAAATGAAACCACGTGTGTCCTTTATCACCGACCGTTGTAATTTGAAAGTTTTCATCTAAGGAGATTATAAAGGCGTGAGCCAGTAAAGGCTTAAAGGTGTTCTATATATAAATTTGTGGATGCCATTTATGTCTGAATCTGCACACTTCCTTTGGCCTGAGACTGACCTTGTTGAATACCACAGAACGATGAGTCCATAGGCTACACTGGAAGCTGTGTGTGATGAAGATGATATGTTATTGGTTTTGTGTCTTGTAAATAGAAAGGCACAGCTGATGCTAGGAAACTGGGAACTTGGATATCTCAATGAAACTTATCAATGGGCTTGATTTTGTCAAATGTGTTTGTTATGTGCATGTTAAATGTACACAGCTCATGTAGTCTTGTTCATATTAATTCAGTTCCCATATACCGAATTGTCGTAGTCTCAAAGGCAGTGCATTGTGGTGTGCGCCAGCTCTTGGGTTAGTCTCAAAGGCAGTGCATTGTGGTGCGCGCCAGCTCTTGGGTTAGTCTCAAAGGCAGTGCATTGTGGTGCGCGCCAGCTCTTGGGTTAGTTTCAAAGGTCGTGCATTCTGGTGTGCGCCAGCTCTTGGGTTAGTTTCAAAGGTCGTGCATTCTGGTGTGCGCCAGCTCTTGGGTTAGTTTCAAAGGCCGTGCATTGCGGTGCGCGCCAGCTCTTGGGTTAGTTTCAAAGGCCGTGCATTGTGGTGTGCGCCAGCTCTTGGGTTAGTTTCAAAGGTCGTGCATTGTGGTATGCGCCAGCTCTTGGATTAGTTTCAAAGGTCGTGCATTCTGGTGTGCGCCAGCTCTTGGGTTAGTTTCAAAGGCCGTGCATTGCGGTGTGCGCCAGCTCTTGGGTTAGTTTCAAAGGCCGTGCATTGTGGTGTGCGCCAGCTCTTGGGTTAGTTTCAAAGGTCGTGCATTGTGGTGTGCGCCAGTTCATGGGTTAGTTTCAAAGGTCGTGCATTGTGGTATGCGCCAGCTCTTGGATTAGTTTCAAAGGTCGTGCATTGTGGTGTGCGCCAGCTCTTGGGTTAGTCTCAAAGACCGTGCATTGTGATGTGCGCCAGCTCTTGGGTTAGTCTCAAAGACCGTGCATTGTGATGTGCGCCAGTTCTTTGGTTAGTTTCAAAGGCCGTGCATTGTGGTGTGCGCCAGTTCTTGCGTTAGTCTCAAAGGCCGTGCATTGTGGTGTGTGCCAGTTCTTTGGTTAGTCTCAAAGGCCGTGCATTGTGGTGTGCGCCAGTTCTTTGGTTAGTCTCAAAGGCCGTGCATTGTGGTGTGCGCCAGTTCTTTGGTTAGTCTCAAAGG
Organism: Megaustenia siamemsis; assembly: GCA_032433765.1. Classification (NCBI taxonomy): domain Eukaryota; kingdom Metazoa; phylum Mollusca; class Gastropoda; order Stylommatophora; family Ariophantidae; genus Megaustenia; species Megaustenia siamemsis. The sequence continues at coordinate 134,246,797 of JAVIAB010000092.1, forward strand.
CCGTGCATTGTGGTGTGCGCCATCTCTTGGGTTAGTCTCAAAGGCCGTGCATTGTGGTGTGCGCCAGTTCTTTGGTTAGTCTCAAAGGCCGTGCATTGTGGTGTGCGCCAGTTCTTTGGTTAGTCTCAAAGACCCTGCATTGTGGTGTGTGCCAGTTCTTTGGTTAGTCTCAAAGGCCGTGCATTGTGGTGTGCGCCAGTTCTTTGGTTAGTCTCAAAGGCCGTGCATTGTGGTGTGCGCCAGTTCTTTGGTTAGTCTCAAAGGCCGTGCATTGTGGTGTGCGCCAGTTCTTTGGTTAGTCTCAAAGGCCGTGCATTGTGGTGTGCGCCATCTCTTGGGTTAGTCTCAAAGGCCGTGCATTGTGGTGTGCGCCAGTTCTTTCGTTAGTCTCAAAGGCCGTGCATTGTGGTGTGCGCCAGTTCTTTGGTTAGTCTCAAAGGCCGTGCATTGTGGTGTGCGCCATCTCTTGGGTTAGTCTCAAAGGCCGTGCATTGTGGTCTCAAAGAATTATAATACGTTTACAGTTGGTAACGCCTTCGACGGTGGAGTTTAGATCATCATTAAGTCAGTCTTCGATATCCGGAGATAACATCATTGACGATGAAGAGGTTTACAGGACCTGTAGGCGAATATAAATTGACACCCGCATTAATAAAGCTGCTACCACCTTCGGCCGTCTTTCTAGTCGTGTCTGACAAAACAACAAACTGACCATTACAATAAAGGCCGCAGTTTACAATGGCTGCACAATTAGTATCCTCCTGTATGGCAGCGAATCTTGGACAACTTATGCAAAGCAGGATAGAAGGCTAAATTCATTCCATATGCGATGTCTGCGCCGTATTTTTGATATCACCTGGAAGGATAAAGTGACAAACGTGGAGGTCATGACTCGCATAGGCCGCCCGAACATCTACACGCTGCTCAAACAACATAAGTTACGCTGGCTTGGCCACGTACACCGTATGAAAGATGGCCGCATACCAAAAGATATACTCTACGGACAAATGGAAGATGACAAAAGGACTTGGGTAGCCCAAAACTTCGATTTGTAGAAGTGTGTTAATGTGACATGAAGACTAAACATAAACTCTGCAGCCGGGGAAGAAATAGCTGCAGACCGCAATCTTTGGCAACACACACTAAAGCTTCAACTCTAACAAGAAGCAGATTCATAGGAAAAGAGAATATACGACGAAAAAAAAGAAGAAAAAATTACATTTCTAGGGGCGCTGAAAAATCCAATCAGCTATGACTGACGGAGGCTACTAGGCAAATAGACAAATAACGATCAGTGCCATTTGCTGGTGATTCTTTCACGGGTAATGCGTTTTTAATGGCAAAGCCTACTCTTTTAGTTATTTAGTTATTTTGCGGGTCTTGATCATTGAACTCCAAACATGTTCATAGGTGCCCAGATCCCCTCCTCAGCAAGTCCGGCAGTGTTCAGTGACTGACGACTCCAATTCTGTGTTGGTTGACAAGACCTCTTGTACGCCCAATAGGTTTCTCATTTCTGGCTGTGCCTATCTTAACTCCCGTCTCTTTCATCCGCAGGAGTGACGTAGACTCATGGTTGTCGAAGTCATGTGCCCTTCCTGCATCTCGGAGGGCATTTTATGACGTCCGCGCGATCCATTGGTTAACCGTCTGCGGTGACAGCACTGCTAGCCAACCTGTCAGCTATTTCATTTTCACATACTTCCACATGTCCAGAGACGTAAACAAAGGTGACTCTGCGTTAGGTCGACTCAATATAAACTAGGAGATTTGCACATTTGTCCTGCCGAAGGAAAGTGTACCTTGTTCTCTAAAGTCGTCCACTGTCGACACGACGTGTCTCCTGAAGTGCCACGACGTCTACTTTCAGTCTTTTGAATTCATTATTTTTGGTTGCAGTTTTACGAACGTCATTGATCTGCTCAAAATGTTCTGAAGACCTGGACTGAATGTGCTGACGTTATAGCTTGCAAATATAGAAGCTGGAACCTTCCTAGATTTGGAATCGGTTGGCTTCTATGATGGAGATGCCGAAATAACCTTTCTAAAACATAATCCGGGCATGATGTATAGAGACTCTGTGATGACGATGCTGTAATTACTATTATATAACATAATCCGGGGCATGATGTATGGAGACTCTGTGATGACGATGCTGCAATTACTATTATATAACATAATCCGGGGCATGATGTATGGAGACTCTGTGATGACGATGCTGTAATTACTATTATATAACATTAGCCGGGTCATGATGTATGGAGACTCTGTGATGACGATACTGTAATTACTATTATATAACATTTGCCGGGTCATGATATATGGAGACTCTGTGATGACGATACTGTAATTACTATTGTATAACATTTGCCGGGTCATGATGAATGAAAAGATTCTGTGTTGTCCAAGCCTTGGAATGAGTTGTCCCTCTTTCTTGTATGGCTCTTTGATTCATACCCAAAAAATGCTTGCTTGCTACAGATGGTTCCAAATTTACAGTAAGAAATGACGGAAAGAATCTGTAAAAAATCACTATTCACCCTATGATCTCCACTCTGACTCTACTGTAAAAGAGCTTACTCCCCTACCTATCACCTCTCCTCAGACTCGCACAATGCAGCGGCAACATCTAAATATTCCGAAAAGAAAAGAAAAATGTATGTGATGAAAAAAAGCAACAAATGAAATTAAAGTAGTATTGAGCAGCTAGACACAGCTATATATATGGTCAAGCATATTAATGAGCAGCTATATACGCGGTCCAGCATATTAATGAGCAGCTATACTACGCGGTGATTAATAGAGATAAGACCAACATTATGAGAATTAATGCATTTGGCAATAACCAAATAAATCTAGGAGAAATACCTCTACTAGACGTACAATCTTACATATATCTGGGAGGTAAAGGTAAAGTACGAGACATGAACCGGCGTCTTAGCACACGAGTTTACACCCATATATGCTCGGCCGCCTATCCAGAAATGTTCGGATATTTCTGTATAGTGTAGCCTCAAGCATCGAAACTCAGATGCGAAGCGACATTCCTCACCTTCCCAGGATAATACCCTGGTACCCATTTCTGCCAACGGCTGGGTCGACCGTGGGGGTAATTTTTTTTTTTAATTTCCAACCACGAGTACAATTCACACTGCTCCCAGCGGGAATCGAACACGGGTTGTCCGAACGTCGGTAGTCTAGTCGGGTGGTTTTCCCAACTAGGCTACCGAGGCCCCCTGGGAGGTAATATAGATAAAGAGGGAGGAACAGAAAATAATACCAAAATAAGGATATCAAAAGCAAGAGGAGCTTTCATTGCACTGGGAAACATATGGAAATCCAAAGAAATTAGGTTAAATACAAAAATAAAAAGTTTCAACTCAAATGTTAAGTCGGTCCTATTATATGGCTGTGAAACATGGAGAATAACAAAATTGACAATCATGAAGGTACAGACTTTCATTAATGGATGCTTACGCAGAATAAAGGGATGGAAATGGCAGGACAAAGTCACTAACGTGGAATTATGGAAATGTACCGGTCAAATACCAGTGGATAAAGAGATACAGTGAAGACGATGGCGATGGATAGGACACACACTACGGAAGCCAACAGAGAGTATTACACAACATGCCCTTTTTTGGAATTCTAAGGGGAAAATACAAAGAGGAAGACCAAGGAATTCTTGGAGTAGACAGATCGAAGCAGAGATGAAGATGATGGTGAAGACATGGAATTATCTTGAAAGAATTGCAAAAAAACAGAACGACTTGGAAAGTGTTTGTTGAAGACCTATGCTACACTGGGAGCTAAAAGGTAGAAGAGAGAGAGAGATACTACGCGGTCCAGCATATTAATGAACAACTAGACTTCGCGGTCCAGCATATTAATGAGCAGCTATACTACGTGCGACCTCGCATAGTAATTAATATTTGTTATATTTGAGAACTGTGCTTATCTCCTTAAACATGTTAAAACAAGTGGTGTTTTGGTATTTATGTAAGTATGTATCTTCTTCTTCTCTTTCTAATTTCCAACCTCACTTGCCTTTCAGCGTCCAGGAGAGATATAATTTGCGGTATTTTGATCTTCGTTTGCCTCTGCTGCTGTTATGTTTTGTAGTGTTTCTGATATTCTGTCAATTTTTTGTGTGTGGTCAACCTCTGGTATTCTCGCAACGTTTATTGAAGGCTCGTTGTGTTGTGTTTTGATCTTTCTGCTTTGTCACGTGGCCAAACCATGTTATCTGTTGTTTATTTTTATATTCTATGGCATGGGCTACTCCTAGCTTTTTTTCTTAGTTCTTCATTTCTGATCTTATCTCACAGGTTGTTTCCTGTCATTCGTCTAACACATTTCATCTCAGTATACGTTATTTTTCTAATTTTTCTGGCATCTAGGTTCCAGGACTGGCATTGGTAGCACAACGTTGGGATGAAGATTGTATTGTAGAGTGCCCCTTATGCCTATAGAGTTATTTCCTTGTTGGACAATAGTTGTGATAGCTGTCCGATGATTTGACAAACCATGTTGCATCTTGAGTCTATTTATGCTATTTGTGAATTGTCGTTTGTCACTAGACTTCCGAGGTATTTAGATTCCTCTACTTGTTTTATTTGTCTGTCGTCTATAGTTATATTGATGCTCTGTTTCTCTTTTGCAATATTGATCACTTCTGTTATGTTGGTGTTGATTTTCATGTCTTATTTTGTGTCTGTGCTGTTGAGTCTGTTTAAATGTTCTGGTAGATCTTCTATTTTTTTCCGTGTATCGTCTGCAAATAAAAGCTCGTTGATCTCCTCTGTCACTGATGGGTTGGCTAACTTGCATGCATTGTTTATGTATGTAATGAACAATAAGGGGAATAGTATGTATGAAGGATATGTGTATGTATGTATGTATGTATGTATGTATGTATGTATGTATGTATGTATGTATGTATGTATGTATGTATGTATGTATGTATGTATGCATGCATGTATGTATGTATGTATGTATGTATGTATGTATGTATGTATGTATGTATGTATGTATGTATGTATGTATGTATGTATGTATGTATGTATGTATGTATGTATGTATGTATGTATGTGCGTGCGTGCGTGCGTGCGTGCGTGCGTGCGTGTATGTATGTATGTATGTATGTGTGTGTGTGTGCATGCGTGCGCGTGTGTGTGTGTGCATGCGTGTGTGTGTGTGTGCATGTGTGTGCGTGTGCGTGAGTGCGTACGTGCGTGTGTGTATGTATGTATGTATATATGTATGTATGTATGTATGTATGTATGTATGTATGTATGTATGTATGTATTTATGTATGTATGTGTGTATGTGTGTGTGAATAAATATGTGTATGTGTGTGAATGTGTGTATGTATGTATATGTGTGTGTATGTATGTATGTATGTATGTATGTGTGCATATATATTATGAAGAATGTTGGTGGTAGCAGCTGTTCTTCCTTATTGTTTTGCTCAGCCTGGCTACAGCTCGTGAGAGCACACAAACACAGCTAATGCTACATTCACTTTTCACAAATTCATTATTATCACATTCTTCATTTATTATTATCATCACATTCTTCATTCACTATTATCACATTCTTCATTCATTATTATCACATTCTTCATTTATTATTATCATCACATTCTTCATTCACTATTATCACATTCTTCATTCATTATTATCAAATTCTTCATTCATTATTATCACATTCTTCATTTATTATGATCACATTCTTCATTTATTATTATCACATTCTTCATTTATTATTATCACATTCTTCATTATTATTATCATCACATTCTTCATTTATTATTATCACATTCTTCATTTATTATTATCACATTCTTCATTTATTATTATCACATTCTTCATTTATTATTATCACATTCTTCATTTATTATTATCACATTCTTCATTTATTATTATCACATTCTTCATTTATTATTATCACATTCTTCATTTATTATTATCACATTCTTCATTATTATTATTATCACATTTTTCATTATTATTATCTCTCCTGATAGCAATTTGCCGTCAGCACAATCGCATTTACCTCTCTGCCTCTCTCTATATTTCTTACTCTCTCTCTCTCTCTCTTTCTCCGGTGCTCTTTCTTGAGAAGATAAATAAAAGAATGTCTACATTTTCAGTTTTGTAGAGGCATCTGGTCATGAGTGAAGGAATAAATTGAATAAACATGAGACTGGCATTGAAAAGTTATGGCCATTTACAGTCTAGAATGAGAAAAAATACTACAGACTGATGGGGGTTTTAGTTGAGAAAAAGTAGAGAGGGTGGTTAAAAACAACGCGAATATATTGACGTAAAAGTGAGATAGAGAGGGCTAATATGAAATGTATAAACAAAATAATTGCTGTATTTAAAAGGTAAGTATAGCATAAGCTATTTTTGTGAAGATGCTAACACGAACTAGCATAGTCGAGTAAAGCAGAAGCAACGACCCGCCAACATTCTCTGTGAGGTTCTCGTAAATGAGACTGATTTTATTTTTATAAACTGGGACAGCTCTATCGCTGGAAAGAACAAGGACAGAAAAATGAAATGACAAAAACACAAGAGATATCAAACATCAGGAGCTTGAGCGTTGGTGTGGTAGTAAAAGTCAACACGGCACGTTACAGACGTGGTCGATTATGATTGTTCGATCACCAAGTCGATTGCAGTACAAATATCGCTATAAGCGGATGCTAAGTGGAAAAGTAATGGAGTTTCTATGTTTTTCTTGGCTTTAAGTCGATTTTTGCTTTGCGTGATACCATCTTTCAATATATCTATACCTGTCAGTCATTCTGTTTTGGTTGTCTATCTATCTGCATGTCTGCCTGCCTGTTATCTATCTGTGTGTATTGCATAGAATTAATGTAGTTAACATATGCCGAATATAATGTAAGTCTTAGAGTGCAATGCAGCAGAAGGTCGATGCCTGGGAGTCATGACCCAGGCGGGCCCACCTCACTTAGAGTGTCAAGAACCTGAAGGTCGACGCCTGGGAGTCATGACCCAGGCGGACCCACTCCCCTTAGAGTTTCAAGAGGCTGAAGGTCGACGCCTGGGAGTCATGACATAGGCGGGGCCACCTCCCTCAGAGTGTCAAGAAGCTGAAGGTCGACGCCTGAGTGTCATGACCCAGGCGGGCCCACCTCCCTTAAAGTGTCAAGAAGCTGAAGGTCGAAGCCTGGGAGTCATGACTCAGGTGGGCCCACCTCCCTTAGAGTGTCAAGAAGCTGAAGAAAGTTGACGCCTGGGAGTCATGACCCAGGCGGACCCACTTCCCTTAGAGTGTCAAGATGCTGACGGTCGACGCCTGAGAGACATGACCCAGGCGATCCCACCTCCCTTAGAGTGTCAAGAAGCTGAAGGTCGACGCCTGGTAGTCATGACCCATGCGGGCCAACTTCCCTTAGATTGTCAAGATGCTGAAGGTCGACGCCTGAGAGTCATGACCCAGGCGGGCCCACCTCCCTTAGAGTGTCAAGAAGCTGAAGGTTGACGCCTGGGAGTCATGACTCAGGCGTGCCCACCTCCCTTAGAGTGTCAAGAAGCTGAAGGTCGACGCCTGAGAGTCATGACCCAGGCGTGCCCACCTCCCTTAGAGTGTCAAGAAGTTGAAGGTCGATGCCTGGGAGTCATGACCCAGGCGTGCCCACCTCCCTTAAAGTGTCAAGAAGCTGAAAGTTGACGCCTGGAAGTCATGTCTCAGGCGTGCCCACCTCCCTTAGAGTGTCAAGAAGCTGAATGGCTGAAGCACTACTCGACGAGGTCTGCTTATGCCGATCCGATTGCCTACTGCTGCGAAGCTCTGTATAGTTTCCTATTGCTGCTGTATCGACGTTAGCTTACTTACCTACCTGTCTATCACTACCGACCTGTCTTTTGCCTGCCTATCTGTCTGTCTGCGGACTTCTCTGTCAGTTCAATAATACAGGATGTGCAATCTTACAGCAAATCTCATCAATGAGGGAACTATGGTTGGTCCTCAGTATGTTAGCTAATCAACATTTTTCTGGAAACCACATGAAGAATTGTTATCTTGATCAGTTTTCAGTCACTGGCCCTGCCGTGTTGGTTGCAAGTCGGCTAGCTAGAGATTTTTTAATGAAAAGAAAAAACCCTGACAGATGAAGAAGATGACGGATAAAAAAAGAGAAAAAGAAAAGGAGATAAAATATGAAGACGTAGAACTGAGAAAAGATATAATGTGTACAAAAAAGAAGAAACGTTGAACAAAAGACGTGTAAAGAAGAAGAAGACGGGAAGACGTAAAAATAAAAAGAAGATTCGCGAAGAACAGCAAATGAATAACCATCTTTTTTTAAAAAAAGTCACCTAAAAGTCCAAAGGAACAGGATGAGATTACAAGTAAATAAATCTTCCTATAAGAAACAAATGTATAAACGAACCAAAAACGGAAACACGTGACAAACTACAATTAACGAGCCCAATTCTCCTCGTGATAAAAATGAGTATCAGCACCGTCCAAGCAAGCATCTAATCAAAGAGCAATGAGTAGAGTGGGCTCCAAAACTAAATGGTAAACACGCACCGTAATCGATGTTTGGCAGCTTATGGTATCAGCATCTGCTGTAGCACAAATAAATGATGAGCAACACGAAAGAAAATGCGAGCTGACAAACATAGCCAGTAATAGAGTGTTAGTCAGCCTCACAGCAGTCGTGGGAGGGTTCATGAAATTATTGCGCCAAAATGTGCCTAAAGTGCCATCCATCTTTGATTAAACAAGGGCATAATCCGTAAAAAAGAGAAAACACAAACCAAACAAAATACTTCAAATTTGAATCTGTACTAACCCAATGATTTGTTTTTTTAACTAATTATATTTTCTTAAAAGTTAACATTTTTTTTGTTACAAAATAATTAGGTAATATGTGCATTTAGGTTTATGCGTGTTTATTTGCTGTGTGTGTATACACTGTGTACTTATGTATTGTATGTGGCGTATGTTATTGTCAATATTAGCCCACACAGAGTTGATAACTTTGTACCCGTTAGCGTTGTTGAGTCATAATTGTTCTCTAATTTATTTTTTCATAGCAACAGCATGAAGGTTTCATGCAGACAACAATAATGAGTAAACAGAGAACGGCTGTGGAAGATACTAACAACATGCGGAGCAAGCCAACATCTAACCAACCTTATTAAAAACCTCTGCATCGGCAGCAGCTGCAGGGTCAGAACAGCAGCAGGCTACACAGACCACTTCGAAGTTAGATTAGGAGTAAGATAGGGGTGCGTACTATCTCCACCCCCCAACTATTTTTATTACATACATGGACTATATATGATAGTTAGCCAACCCATCAGAGACAGAGGAGTTAAATATGCTTTTATTAGCAGACGATCAGGCACTGATATATGAAGCAATAGAAAACCTACAAGAACACCTAAATAGACTCAACAGCGCAGGCACAAAATACAACATGAAAATCAACATCAACGATACAGAAGTCATGAATATCGCAAAAGAGAAACAGAACATCAACATAACTAACGAAGGCAGACAACTAAAACAGGTAGAGGAATTTAAGTAATTAGGAAGTCTAGTAACAAACAACAATTCATAAATAGCATAAATAGACTCAAGATATAAAAAAGCTGTTTCGAATCATTGAACAACTATCACCAATATTGTCCAACAAGAAAATACGTCTAGAGGCAAAAGGGGAACTCCACAATACAATCTTCATCTCAACGGTGTGCTACCAATGCCAGTCCTGGACCCTAGAAGCAAGAACAATAAGAAAAATAACCTCTACTGAGATTAAATGGTTTAGACAAATGACAGAAAACATGGTCACGTGTCAAGGCAGAACGATCAAAACACAACACAAGGAGCCTTCAATAAACGTTACGAAAACACCAGATCCAAGGACCGACCCACAAAAAAGATGATTGATGGAATAATAGAAGCATTAGGAAACATAAAGAGCAGCAGAGGCGAACTGAAGAGAAAAAGACCGAAAATGATAGCTTCACTCGACGCTGAAAGGCAAATGAGGAAGGAAAGAAGGAGAAGAACAATAATGAGATCATTTGCACAAATATGCAAGTCTTTGTTTTAGTTTTGCATTTTAATCGCTTATTTCCAATATAGAAACCTTTAAGTTCATGCAAATGCATGTGTTGTTTCTGTTTTAAATTACTTGCGTCTATTTTCAGGTTTAATAAACAAATTGTAATTGATATTTAAATAAAGGGACGTAAAGGGTAATCTCACGTCTTATCGTATTTGGAGAGTAGGGTAACAGTGGCCGTATGTTTCAGTGACCATAGACACATTTATCAGATCAGTATTCCCTTAAACAGATAAGTATTACCCTACACAGATAAGCATTACCCTACACATATAAGTATTACCCTACACAGATAAGCATTACCCTACACATATAAGTATTACCCTACACAGATTAATATTACCCTACACAGATTAATATTACCCTACACAGATTGGTACTATTCTACACAGATCAGTATTATCCTACATAGATCAGTATTACCCTACACAGATCAGTATTAACCTACACAGATCAGTATTACCCTACATAGATCAGTATTATCCTAAACAGGTCAGTATTATTCTACACAGATCAGTATTACCCTACACAGATCAGTATTACCCTACATAGATCAGTATTACCCTACATAGATTATTATTATCCTACACAGATCAGTGTTACCCTACACAGATCAGTATTACCCTACACAGATCAGTATTATCCTACACAGATCAGTATTACCCTACACAGATCAGTATTATCCTACACAGATCAGTTATTTGGTTATGGAAGGCCCCGGTATCATTGCAAAGGAATTAAAATCCATAATTGCTCAACCGCCCGTGCCAGCGTAATCTTCCGAATCTCATCTCCCAAACAAAGAAAAGTAATTGTCGTCCCCATCATAGCAGTCTCAACACACGCCAATAGACATAAGGCGAAACCGCGCAGAAAGTGAACACAGCCAACTGTTCCCTGTCATATGATATCATCATTCATGGAAAGCAATTGGAATATCGAAACATGATCAAAACGGATGAGACACACAGCGCACGGTGTGCACAGAGCACTTAACTCAGTAGCTCCTGCAACAAGCCGGACTTGGAATATGAGGAAACTACAACAAGGAACAATTTTCATGCATAGCCTTCAATTGTTCCCGCCGCCTATCCACCATATACCGGGAGTTCACGTCCTCTTGAAAATGATGATCGTCATATTAAAAAAAAAATGTAGAGCGCTTGATGATGTTAGGCCATCGTTGTTGACTCCAATTCCGAACATATAGACACACAGTTAGTCGTCAGATTATCCCTGTCGCACATCAAACAACCGACCATAAGATAAGCGTAAGGCCTGTCTAGAGTCTAGGGATATACGATGAACCATTATGATGACGTAGCACACAAAAAAAGTCGTACACATAATTTTGCTCCCTTTCGATTTCTGATTACTCTAGTAAAAGTAGCCTAAGACGAACAAAACACTGTGCAAATTCCGTAAAGAGATAAAACTGCGCTGATGAAGTAGTTTTCATTGATAAGTAACATGGAAATAACTTGCGTCAAGGAATTCCAACAACGGCCATGAACAGCATTAATGTGACGTAAAGCGCAGATCAAGTCTAGACGTTGGAAGGTCGCATTCACAACACTTGATTTGTAAAAAAAGGGACTGTTGCCGGTGTACAACATCGCTTTAGCGGCGCAGATGTAATAAGAAGATCATCACTTTTACTTTAACGCAGAAAAGTACAACGGAGAACCGAAATTTAATCAGATTCCGAATGCACTTACTGCAGCGATCAAGAGAACGTGACCTAGATCCCACCATCTTTACAACGGAAGTATTATCCTACACAGATCAGTATCATCCTACACAGATCAGTATTATCCTACACAGATCAGTATTATCCAACACAGATCAGTATTACCCTACTTAGATCAGTATTATCCTACATAGATCATTATTATCCTACACAGATCAGTATTACCCTACACAGATTAGTATTACCCTACTTAGATCAGTATTATCCTACATAGATCATTATTATCCTACACAGATCAGTATTACCCTACATAGATCAGTATTATCCAACACAGATCAGTATTATCCTACATATATCAGTATTATCATACACAGATCAGTATTAATCTACGCAGATCAGTATTACCCTACGCAGATCAGTATTATCCTACACAGATCAGTATTATCCAAAACAGATCAGTATTATCCTACATAGATCAGTATTAACCTACATAGATCAGCATTATCCTACACATATCAGTACTAACCTACACAGATCAGTATTACCCTACACAGATCAGTATTACCCTACACGGATCAGTATTACCCTACACGGATCAGTATTATCCTACACATATCAGTATTATCCTACACAGATCAGTATTACCCTACACGGAGCAGTATTACCCTACACGGATCAGTATTACCCTACACATGTCAGTATTATCCTACACAGATCAGTATTACCCTACACATATCAGTATTATCCTACACAGATCAGTATTACCCTATATAGATCAGTATTACCCCTGGTCGTCCTAACAGTTGCCATGCAAAACCCTAAATTTTCTATCACATACACCTGTCAGCATGTTCCGACAATTAGGCGTTTTCATTGAGTGTTGTGTGCATTTCATCATGACTGGAATGGTAGAGCAGCTCTTTGACACGACAATTTAGCCTATATCAAATACTGTCATAGGCGCTGCTTATTGTTTCGCTGACTCACATTACCTATATAAAGCTGTTGCTTAAAAAAAAAAAGCGTGCGAGAATTGCTGTTCTTCCCGTAAAGAAAATAAATACCGCCCATTTATACCAGAAACATCACAGAAAATATTTTAAAAGCGGTACACCCAACTCCTAACTTTGATGCGTCATGTTCCTGTTTGTTTGATTAAGCTTGAAGTAATGTTGAAAGCAATTCATTGTAGACGCTTTATCGATGATTGTTATTCATCCATGGCTGCAGTTTCATCTTTTGATGTGTTTGCATGTTAATTAAAGAAAATATATAAATCTAAAAAACTATTGCCATTGCAGAAATATTTTTTTTTTACCTAATATATACCAGAATCGTCCTATTAATTCCCCATCCTGCCCCCTTCTCCCCAATTCTCTTATTTTATACGAGCAATACATTGTGTCATTACTTGCTGCATCGTGCTCATCGACAAGTGTACTGCTTTACGTGGTTAGTATACACCTTACAGGATGGTTGTCTGTCGAGGAAAGTAAAGACTGATCTCTGCTGATGAAGCCACTTGTAGTCTCAACATATATCAAGATAACTCCAGCAGAACTGGTAGTGGACCAGCACCGCGCAGCGAGACATATAGAAAAATATGCGAATCCTCTCTTTCCTGCACTGTGTTTAGTTATTCTTTCACATACATTTATACACTTCCGTTTCCACGATGGTGGAACGCGGTTCATGTTTTCTCGATCGCTGCTGAAATTACATTTGGGGACCGATTAATTTCGGCTCTCCAGTGCAATTTTGTACGTTTAAGTCAAAATAACGTACTACTTAACAAATCTGCGCTGATGAAGCGGAGTCGTACACACGGCAATATTCCTTTTTGACAAGTCAAGTGTTGCGAATGCGACCTTCCATCGTCTAGGGTTGATCTGCGGTTTGCGTCAACACATTAAGTGGTGTTCAATGGCCGTCGTTGGAATTGTTTGACGCAAGATATTTACATGTTATAACTCATTCATGTGGACTGCTCCGTCAAGTCAACCGAAGTTTCCACTTTAGGGAATTTGCACCGTGTTCCGTTCGTTAGAGGCTGCATTCACTAGAGTCATCGGAATCTCTGGGCGCAGCCATTGTTGTGTGTTCGAGGTCATCATAACGGCTCATAGTATATCCCTAAACCAGCCATACACTAATGTTAAAAGGCGAAATGACGGATCTTTATTCATGACTTTCCAGCACCGGGGTGACTCTAGGAGTTTCATGTTAGTCAGGAAGGATGTTGTCTAAATTCAAGAGGGCTACTTTGAGATCTAGGGTTGACATGCTTGTTGCTTGCTTGCTTGCTGTTTGTCTGATGACTAAAGGAGTACACCTATTTATCATCCGCCCTTGAAAGATCGTTAGGTCGGTGTGTCTGCGTTGAGTTGTGGCTTGCAGTATAATTGTATAATTCGGCAGGCAGAATAGTCAAGGAAGACAGTGATGCGTACGTCATGACCACGAGTAGCATGACAATGGAGGTGATGGCAGTGACCAAGACATTCAAATGGTTAGAGTCACAAGACTACACCCACGCATGTATACTGAGTGGTTCGATGAGCATGATAAAAAAAGTCGAGGCGGGCTCTGTACGCATGCAAAGGGTGGAGTCGTTGCAGAAATCCAAAATACGTAAGGTCACCTTTGCCTATGTCGCTGGACATGCGGAAGTACGGGGAAATGAAAGAGCGGACAGGTTGGCTGGCTGCGCTGTCGTTGAGGACGGACAACCAATGGATCGGGCGGACATCATCAATGCCCTCCGAGATGTGGAAAGAGCACATGACTTCGACAAATACAGATCCACGTCACTTCTTCGGATGAAAGAGATGGGAGTTATGATGGGCAGAGCCAGAAATGAGAAACTTAGTGGGCGTGTAAGAAGACTTATCAACCAACATAGAACTGGAGTTGTCAGTCGCTGGACACTGAGGGAATTGCTGAGGAGGGGATCTGAGCTCCTATGGACATGTTTGGAGTGCAATGATGATGACACGCAAATAACCCAATAACCCAATAACCCAGTATAATTGTGATATTTGCGCCTTTAGGCACAACACATTCGACTTCAGCGCGACATTTTTGAGAACCAGGTTGTTTTACCTCTTCGATCCCTACTCGTTTGGCCAGATTAGACTGGGTAGTCTGGTAATAGAGGCACTGCGGAGAGGTGGAGCAGGGTCTGGATGGTTCTGATTCACCGATCCTGGCGCAAGCCATCAGCTGTGGGTCGCTGACAGATTTCAGCTCTGGTGCTGTGAGGTGCGTCTTCGCCTTCGTGTAGACACGTGATTTTATCATTTCAATATGTGGTTTATAATTTCACAAATTCACATTGTGGGAAGATCTTAGTGTCCGTTGTTTGATGTGCGACGGGGATAATCCGACGACTAACTCGGAATTGGAGTCAAAAACAATGTCCTAACATCATCAAGCGCTATATATTTTTAAAAAATATGACGAACGTCATTTTCATGAGAATGTGAACTTCGATCAATATGGTGGATAGGCGGCAGGACCATTGAAGGCTATGTATGAAAAGTGTTCCTTGTTGCAGTTTCCTCATATTCCAAGTCCAGCTTGTTGCAGGAGCTACTCAGTTAGGTGCTCTGTGCACACCGTAAGCTGTGTGTTTGATCCGTTTTGATCGTGTTTCGATATTCCAATTGTTTACGATGAATGATGATATCGTATGACAAGGAACAGTTGGCTATGTTCACTTTCTGTGAGGTTTCGCATTATGTCTTTTGGCGTGTGCTGAGACTGCTATTATAGGGACTACAGCTACCTTTCTTTATTTGGGAGGTGAGTTAGTAATTCGGATGATTCCACTGGCACGGGCGGTTGATCAATTATGGATTTTAATTCGTTTGCAGTGATACCAGGGCCTTTCATAACCATAACCATACATTTATGCTTTTCCACTCGCCTGAATAGTTCAAGACGAGAGAAGTTTACAAAGAGATAAGATTTTTTCTTATTTAAACCCAAGTTCGGTGCAAGCTGCAGTTCTAAATAATTAGTCACAAATTGTTGAACATCCGAGGGACAAACATAATCATTATTATTATTATTGTTATTATTATGGGTAGTATTATTATTATAAGGAAAACAATGCCAGACGTTTAGAACATAAATCCTCCTGGATGTATACGTTATGTAGAATTTTAAACTGGAATGGAAAGTGACCTGTTTATTGTTTTCACTCACTTTTTCAACTATTTGGATTCATAGCGCTACTCTTCTAATTCTTCTGCGTTCATCCGACGACTATTTTGCTTTATCGTTCGTCCTGAAAAAGCCGTTAATTGAATGTGAATACGTTGAGTTGACAGTTTATCGCCTTTCGCTGTACTTGCGCTTCTTGCTACATCTATCTTCGAATTGGCGTTGTTTGGGCGTGGGTTAGTTTCTCCTTGATCCTCTTGTCCAGACTGGTTAGTCAGTCTGTAGAAGGTGGTAGTAAGGTCTGGATCCTTACACAATCCAGACATAAACCGTCAGCTATGGGTCACTGAATCCTCTCAACTTAGGCGCTGGTGGTATCTGAATCCCTTCCATGAAACTAGTATTCTCGACTTGGCCTGTGAATTTAACAGTTGATAAGATCAATAAAACTTGTTTCCTGTGATTAAAGCCAAAGGCTGCCAAAAATATCAGTTATAAAGTGTCAAGGAAGTAATGCTAAACATGTGAAATTCAGCAAAACATAAATATTCCTTATTGTGTTTGCGCTAGAAATTCAGGAACGTAGCTCTAGCTTCCAGGGAATTAATTCACGAAGACGATTTCATTTGAATAATGGGTGCATGCATTTTTTTGTAAAAAATGCCCCACGATTTAAGGAATGAAGGATTTAAGACCACCACACGAATTGATCGGCTTGTGCATGCACGATTCCAGAACTGAGGGATAAGGGGTGGGAAAGCGGAGAAACGAGGAGTCATATTGTGCTGATTTAATTTTAACATTTTACATTACAACATTTGTTATAAATTTAACTTAAATATTACGTGGTGGTAAAATGAGATCGATGTTATTATGTCTGTCGGCACGTTTGATACGATGAGCAATTTTGTAATGTAATGTAGGACTAATCACTTTGCCTTTGTGATAATGATAAATACAGTTAACTCTTTATCATGGTCCTACATACATTGTGCATATGTTTATTTTTTTGAAAGTCGACCGCCTGGATAATTAGACATTTATTTACTATTGCAACGATTCCCGTTAAAGCATCGCCTACGGCTGTTTGGTTCCGGTGTGTACATAATACAAACTGCTGTTACGTAATTTATCATTCTTTTGATCTGTGCAATATTCCACTTAATTATCTGCATATTCTATTGTCCTACTCAATCGTTATTTTGTAGGCAGAGTAATTTATGCACCAGTTGGATGCGAGCAGTCTTTTCCAACACCTAGCCCTTAACTTCGCTTGTCATTTTACCAATAATTTCGTTGTTTGTGGTTGTGCTGTGGGAGAGAAGGGAAGATATAATAATGTTTTCAAGGGAACATTTAACTTAGGTTTACACCAATTGTTTCAACATGTTGTGTTAGAAGTAAGGAAAAAGTGAACGCATTTATAGCAGTAAGTTTAGATTACAATAAATAGCTTCAAAGATATCAGCAACAACATAACTTCGGTTTGCTGCAAGTAAACAACATATAAAGTGAACATTGATGAACGTAAGATAAAATAAACAAGGAGTGATCGATAAGAATATTTATGAGAAGGAACAAGACAGGGTTTTGTGATAAAATGATGAGAATTATATGAGGCTTTATGTAGATTAATGACGATGTGCTGAGAGAGGTAAGCGTGCAAACATGTCTCTCAGATATCAATAGAAAGCAATTATATTGAGCTCATAAAGATGTTTATCACCCGTTTTGACAAGGGACATTTTTGGAGAAAGGTGCAGGGAACTACTGAGAAAATATAAAATATACATTAAAAAATATGTAGCAGCTAAACTCATAGAAAGATAAGACAAACTGCGACGTTTCGGCAAAAGCCTTCATCGGGTATAACAAAAACAAGCTATTCCAATCAAAAAAAGAAATCCACGTCTGAAAACACAAAACACTGATTTGAAAATGGCGAAAAGAAATGGATGAAAGAATTAGTGGCCAGGTGGTAGCTCTACTCGCGGCCCGGCAAGGTATTTAATACTTTGCATATTTGATATTTGAGCCTATCTACATAGAAAATAATGTTTAAGAAACATAATTTAAGGATTCCACTAAAGGCACAGTTTATGTATCGATCTATCATCGCTAGCACAGTCTGCATGATGATGAGGGTGATGAAGAAAATGATGATGCTAGAGACTACTTCAAATGTAATAAACTAACTCCAAAAGACAACAATAACTCAACTGATAAGCGCGCCATTGAAGAGCTTTATTTAAGCTGAAAAATAAACTAAAGATTAGAAGCGCATAAGTGCACAGGAATGTCAAGTTTTGGAAAATAATAATAACATCAAAGCAACGTTGATAAGCCACAAATAGGATTACAAGAAAATTTGGCTAATGCAATTTATTATGAATTTAGTATGTAAATGACACGAGCAAGTTATTCTACTGCCCAACGTCAAACAGGAAAACCCTGAGATTAATCTGTGTTTGTGTTTCACAGTCTTCTCTCTCTATTAAGTAGAAGCGGCATTATTCAATAAATAATGACTTCTCCAACTCCTGAGTCCTTTCCACAAGTACGCTCGGTCCCACCATTTGCAACTTTTCTCTGTGTATGAGTGTGCCTGTATGCGATGTGTATGTGTATATATGTCTTGTGTGTGACCATTCTTTGTTATGGTTATGGTAGGCCCCGGTATCACTGCAAACGAATTAAAATCCATAATTGCTTAACCGCCCGTGGCAATGGAATCATCCGAATGACTATCTCATCTCCCAAACAAGGAAAGGTAGCTGTAATTCCCATCTAGCAGTCTCAGCACACGCCAAAAGACATAAGGCGAAACCGCACAGAACGTGAACACATCCGTCTGTTCTCCATCATACGAAATCATCATCCATCGTAAACAATCGGAATATCGAAACACGATCAAAACAGATGAAGCGCAAAGCTCACAGTGTGTACAGAGTACTTAACTCAGTAGCTCCTACAACAAGTAGGACTTGGAATACAAGAAAACTGCAACAAGCAACACTTTTCAGACATAGTCTTTAATGGTTTCTGCCGCCTATCCACCATATTGACAGGAAGTTCACGTCCTCCTGAAAATGATGATCGCCATATTTTTTTTTAAAATGTATAGCGCTTGATGATGTTAGGACATTCTTTGTGTCATGCCCGAATATTTAAGATAGTGATATGTTCTTTGGGTGACAAGGAATGTGCTCTTCGTGTCTTTTGGTATGAAGTAATTTTGTGGCTTCCCAACAGAGTGGAATTGTGTCCTTAGCCATATAGCATGGGGCGTCACTTATAGACCTAAAACGTCATAAACAATCTGCAGGAAATATTTACTTACCAATTGTTCATGTTCATTACAAGTGAATATTGATTATATGTGATTCCGTCTGTTGTTTTGTTGTCAGTATTGAGTAGTTTTTAATTCGATCCTGTTGAGCCATCTTCCTGTGATTTTGAATAGTCTCCGGAACATGTTTTAGCTCTCCAGTCGTTTGATTTTCTCGTACTCAACTGAATGATGACTTTTCTCATTCATGTCTTCATTTTTAATTGAATGCATTGTCATGTTTCATTAAAATAAATTCTGAAACAGAAAAAGGTCTTATACTGCCACATATTTTTAAAATATTGTAGGATTCTAGTCATTTTTTCTGAGATCTCCGGAATGTTGTTTCTCCCACAACAGGTTCAAGTTTATATGTAACCTCACAAATCATGTGTGTGATTATATCGGGAGACTCTACTTAACATTTTGTTAGCAATTCGTAAAATTATAGATTCGTAATAATTAAGCAACTAGGATGGAAGATCAAGGACTGAGATGATGGAGTAATGGAAATGCAAAAACACACAAAACACACAAAAACACACCAAAAGAGATCTCATTAATCGAGGGCCATGATTTACGCTTTGGATCAGAAGCTGATATTAGGCCGTATCTGTGCACAGCTTTCACCATAATTCACTTGCTTGATTGCTATAAAAAAGAAATAGATCGTTAACGGGTGTTTCCAGTTATCATCTGTAACATTTGGACCAGACAACATGGAAATGCTTAGATTAGCTTAGCACTTATCAGATTCGTATATTATGAAATGTTTACCAGAATTCCGCTGGAACGAACTAATAGTTATTTATTATATAAATGTAGTACTAATTATTATTTGATATCAGAATTGTGCGTTATACGAGTATTTCTTAAAAGCATCTGCTATTTCTGTGAACTGTGTTGTTTTTTTAGAATCATGTTATTTTCATTTCTTATTAGTACCATTTGATAGCAATTTTTGTTATTGATTAAAATAGTTTATATATTTTCATTGATTATTAGATTACGTATTTAAATGTGCCCTTGGAATCGCATTCGAGTTAATAAGGTGAAAGCATTCAGTGATTCACAGCTGACTATATGTGTGAAAATGAACGAACTAGAAATGATCAAGATCCTACTCCATCTCTGCATGACCATTCAGTTATAGACAGGAGAAACAAGACAAACCCCATCGCAAGTAACCCACTAATTGTTTTTGGGCCGAAAAACGCAGATATCCCAGAAAGCAATAACCAACGACACGACATATGTTACATATAATTAATGCTATTCAAGCGGTAGACTATGAATTCTTCGATCACGTGCTGGTAATCAGCGAACAACAGCTATTATTTCATTATTATTTCTGTTTATTAGAAATTGTCAGTTCCTCCACCATGACATAGACCAACATGTACTCAGCCCTTGTCCACAAATAAAAAGTACGCTTTACAAATGATACCAACAGATGGCTGGGTGTACACTTTCGTTACAAACACTTCCTTTACACGCTGAATACAAAAATACTATCACCTCACCGTTTGCCTATTATTTGTCATAACTTTTATTGAATAAAGTAATTATATCTGTACAGAAATAATATTTCTCAAATGATTACCACAGAAGAACCATCTGGTCAGCTACGATGAAGCCAAATCCATCACCAAAGGACCGTTTCATGAAAAATGGAAACGAGAATACCCAAAGTAGGACGAGAGGGATGGATACCTCCAACTATCAAGGAGGGATCAAGTCATCATACTTCGCCTACGCACTGGCCACAACAGAATGAGAAACCACATGTTCACCAAACTCAAAATTGGTACTACCAGCCAATGCATGTACACTGGACAACATGGCAACAAAACATGTTCTATAGGATTGCCCCCAGTACACAGACCTGAGAAGTACAATGTGTACCACACCCACTTCCATGGAAGAGAAACTATACGGGGCAACCGAATCACTTAAACAGACAGCTGCTTTCATAAGAGAGTCTGGAATCCTGCTCTGAAAGAGTCATGATCGCAGAAGAAGAAGAAATGAATTTAGACTACATTTTTTTCTAGTTTCATTAATTACCTTGTAAATTTGTTAGCAGTTCGTTTAGTTAGTTATTATTAGTTTGTAGCCTCATTGTACACGGACAGCCACAAAGGTGCCGAGTTATCCTCATTCAAGTTTTTCTCTATTTTTATCCTCAAATACATTCCCTTATCCAAAAATATGAATAACGTAGAACAGGTTGATAAACATCATTAGGCTAATGGTATACAATCTCGCGTGTAATTTGTGTATGTAGTGAAAGCATATTATTTTAAACAGAGTTGAGAGTTCACTATACAGTGGAGCCTCGTACTTTGAACGACCCTAAAACTTCGAACGTTTCAGAGTTCGATCGTTAATTTTTATTCGGAATTTGGAAAAAAAATGTTTCTACATTCCAGCTCAACTTACGCAGGCGCAGTGGATAACAAAGAAATGTCATCTGTTAGTTCATTCTGTTGCACCCACGTTATATTTTGCGCACATTTTGTGTGTTTTCTGTGCTTTTCTCGCTTTACTGTTGGTGTTTTGGTTTCTTGTATGTATATGACTACTATATGTTAACAGTACCATTCAAGAAGTGTGAAAACAGTGAAGCGTAAGAAGAAGGTTGTATAATTGATAATAGAACAGAGGAAGGTTGTATAATTGGTAATAGAACAGAGGAAGGTTGTATAATTGGTAATAGAACAGAGGAAGGTTGTATAATTGGTAATAGAACAGAGGAAGGTTGTATAATTGGTAATAGAACAGAGGAAGGTTGTATAATTGGTAATAGAACAGAGGAAGGACCTTTTCGTGAAGCATGGAAGTGGTACGCATGTGGCGAATCTAGAAAAGAGGGAAAGTGAACTGAACTCTTGAACCGTTAGTACTTAGAGGCAGAAGAGAAACAGACAGGGAGAGAGAGAGAGAGAGGGGGAGAGAGAGAATGTGTGTGAGAGTGAGAGAGAGATAGAGAGAATGTGTGTGAGAGTGAGAGAGAGGTAGAGAGAATGTGTGTGAGAGTGAGAGAGAGGTAGAGAGAATGTGTGTGAGAGTGAGAGAGAGGTAGAGAGAATGTGTGTGAGAGTGAGAGAGAGGTAGAGAGAATGTGTGTGAGAGTGAGAGAGAGGTAGAGAGAATGTGTGTGAGAGTGAGAGAGAGATAGAGAGAATGTGTGTGAGAGTGAGAGAGAGGTAGAGAGAATGTGTGTGAGAGCGAGAAAGATAGAGAGAACACCAAAAATAAAGTTATCTACAGCTATATTTATGGATTAAATCACAGTAACCAACTCTCTATACAGCCACACGGCACATCACCACTCCTTGAGTTATTGAGTTATTAGCGGGTCACCACTACATGAGTTATTGAGTTATTAGTGGGTCACCACTCCTTGAGTTATTGAATTATTAATGGGTCACCACTCCTTGAGTTGTTGAGTTATTAGCGGGTCACCACTCCTTGAGTTATTGAGTTATTAGCGGGTCACCACTCCTTGAGTTATTGAGTTATTAGCGGGTCACCACTCCTTGAGTTATTGAGTTATTAGCGGGTCACCACTCCTTGAGTTATTGAGTTATTAGTGGGTCACCACTCCTTGAGTTATTGAATTATTAGTGGGTCACCACTCCTTACCAAGCTACGATGATTGCAATTTGTATTTTATTATATAGTAGTTGCATGTTGTATTTATTATTTTCATGTTTTTATTCATTAATGGAATTTGATTGCGTTACATTAAATTATTCACTTAATTTTTTTGTTTGAAATGTTTTGCTGTTTAATTCTTCAAAATGAGCGTTATTTAATGTATGTGAACGGATTCATTCACTTGCCATTATTTCTAATGGGAAAAATTAGGTCGGACCTCGAACGATTCAGAGTTCGAACGGTCTGCTGTAACAGGTTAAATTCAAAATACGAAGCACCATCGTAATTTGTATCCATGTATGTGTCTAATCGTAAGAATATTTAATTTCTGAAAAGGTTAGGAGTAAACTAGTGCATGGCTGGTATCTATGTTGCTAAAGGGTTTTCATATTACAAATTATGCAATACATAAAGTTAGATTATATATTGTAATATGCCAACACTTTCAACTTCTTGACACAATGAATAATCGAATAAATATGTGTTTATTACATTTCTATAATATGATGACTCGCATGCTAGCAGAGACGATTGTTGTTGTTGTCTTGCTGGTTTTGCCTACTTTTTAGCGAGGCACGAGTAGGCAACCGCAATAGCTCAGTGGTTAATGAACTGGACTACAGGTAGGGTTCGATCCTGACGACGGGTTTTGGATTCGCCCAGACTTAAATGGGAAACAGAATTTTTTTTTTTTGGAGAAAGTAAAGCAGCACGGGCGTAATACTGACCACACTACCCCGAGAATCATGTGACGAAGGACTATAACAATAATGGTCACTAACATCATATTCCCTATACGCCACTTGGCGTGACGGGACTCTTTACATTTTTAATATACTTTTCACGATCCGTTCAACCTCAGATCAAGTAGGTCGAGTTATATTAGACCACAATCGCCATCCACAGCAATAACTAGCAGAGTTAAAGTAATGGGGCTGAGAAGATAAAGTAGGGGTGCTATAAAGTAGGGGTGAGAGAGGTCTTAAGCTGCTCTGGTGAAAGCCAGTACAGTTTTAAACAAATTCTAAATAGTGGCTAAAATAGATAGAGGGATTGACGAAATATGGTTTAATTTTAAAAAAATGGTAAACATTAAAATTATGCAGGTCACAAGTACTTTAGATTTGGCCCATCTTGTAAGTTGAAGTTTTCACCTTTAAAAAGTTCTGCAGTGTCGAATCGGTAACTCCTGATAGTTTGAAAAAACAAAATTATCAGCACTTAATATGCATTTCACTGAATGATTTTTGAAAGCTTTTCTTTTTGATAAATTTTGAATACAAACATACGAGGACGTTTATTATTTGCCTGGTACATCTTTGCGTCGACATACTCCCCGATTGGAGAAATAGTGTACTCGAGGGGGTCCTCAAACGGCTTTATTTATGAAAAATATTCACACAAAAATGTATGAAAAAATTAGTAGTTTAATTGTATACATTAATATTACACCAAAATGTATGAAAAGATTAGTAGTTTAATTGTATACATTAATATTACACCAAAATGTATGACAAGATTAGTAGTTTAATTGTATACATTAATATTACACCAAAATGTATGACAAGATTAGTAGTTTAATTGTATACATTAATATCACATAAAAATGGGCAAATCTCAGGTTTTGTCCTGTGGCTCTCAACAGGGCTAAAAGTTAGAGAAGAATGTGCAAATGTGAAATAATTAATATCGTTAATCATATGTCTCCTCTATCAGCGAAAGAAACTGGAAGGTCTGGCATGAGATCGAAGCACATTTGAGGAAAAAAGTTAAAAACGGCACAGGAACTTTGGAGAAAGTGATTATGTCAAACTCAGAAGACAACAGGCTAAGGATAAAGGAGATGAGACAAGGCAGCACAATTTCATCTGATTCATCCTGCGGTCGGATCTGTTTATGCAATATTGGCAGACTCAACCGCAAGAGATGCTGCTCAGCAAAACAGCATCCAGCATAAGACACTAATATATTACCTTAACTATTGATGAATCATGATTTCTTGTTACCAACCGTTTGTCCAGATGTCATAGGTTATACATACATATATATATAGGTTACTTTAAACAATATTGGTATTGCGCAATATTGCAACAATATTGGTATAGGTTACTTTAAACAATATTGGTATTGCGCAATATTGCAACAATATTGGTATAGGTTACTTTAAACAATATTGGTATTGCGCAATATTGCAACAATATTGGTATAGGTTACTTTAAACATTACCTCAGACACTTTGAATATTTAAATAACTGTGCAATATCACAAAATGTCTATTAAATTACATTGTTTGGAGAATGATATTGCAACTGCCTAGTCACGTTATGCAGACAAAAGATAAAATCTGTTGTTGTATTTTATGTTGTAACTGCATTGATTTTACAACATTAACGTTTCTAGTTAACTTTTTATGGGATATAAGCACGCGTTTTGCAGATGTAAAACACACTGCGTCAACTACAAATGCGAGGGACACGCATTCTATACTCTATGTACGTTGTTTACTATAGACATACAAGTTGATTGTGCAGCCGCTAATTAGATTCCCTAATACTTGAGGTAAAACTAGTTTCATTCTGCCACTTGTTCTACACTTGTAAGTGCACACTTCACTTTGCAAACTTAAATGATAAATTCTCTTACAGAAACATTCAAACGCACACGCTTGCTATTAAGTTGACACGCGTACTTTTAAAAATTAAAATACAGTAAATTAAACAATTACTGGTTTAAAAAAAAATACTTTTATTGAAGTAAAAATAAGCTCACAAACTTTATTATGAAATTTATGTTCAGCTTCCTATCTATATGTTATCTGTCTTCTGCAGGAATCTAACATCCCAAGAATCTGAAGCACAATGGCTGAGTCCGACGGATCTACCAAAAGAATAGAGCCTGGTCATGACTCCAGAAGTGACAAAACCCCAAGTCCACAGTATCTTTGTGTTGATGATACGAAACGTCCAAGAGCCAACTCCGATCCCGTGGGTCTCCACATTCACATCAGCAATGTTCCAGAGATTACAGTAACCGGGGATGACTGCCGAAGTGGTGGCCGAGCTGAGGACGACGAGAGTGACAGCTTTCTCATACCTCCCAGCCCTCGACGGCGTGCCAACACCTGTCCGGAAGACATGTTTTGTAACCGGAAAGGACGTCCACCGACACCACCGCCTACAGACATTCGAATCCTCCGTGGCCCGTCTGGTAAACGCTTCTCCTTTAACTTCAACCCTAAAGACATCAACAGCATCTCTTTTGCCCATCACAGGCTAAGTAAAGTCAGCGAGGAGAAAGCTGAACAGCATCAAAAAGTTACTGCTAACCAATATTGTGAAGGTCGTGACAGTTGCTACACCTCTGCAACAAACCGCCTCTACTGCAGATCTAGATCGAATCCTGAGGATCCCATAATAGAAACAAGCCAGGCGTGTGACCACTGTTTGAGCACTCAAATACCAGAGATGTCTTTGGAGGATACTACAATCCCGGATATCCCCAGCAATAAAACCCTCGCAGACAGGCTCGGTAATACGGACGTGCTCACAAGTACCCCAGACTCGTGGAGATCAAAAGACAACACCAGAGACAATCTTGATACACAAAGACTGACAGCGTATTGATCCCCTTGTCCGGTGTACATATTAAACACAGTCTCGCTCTTCTGTTTCACTGTGAACACGTTTAAATGACCAAGAGTCCAGTTATTACAGAAAATTAACAAGCACATAATTAATATATTTTTATTGACAGCTATTAACATACACATAAACAATATAACAAAACTGCGTTGGATTAAATTTATTATTTTAAAATTTACGTTTGCATGAAATTGTCTCCATGAGATGGGGAGGATTAGAAAATGGGAGCGCAATGGTGCATGAAACCAATGGTAACTTTATGATAACGATGTTTTTACATTTCGTTCATGAATCATTCAAAGCAAACTGTGTTGTGTTCAAATCAGAAGATTGAAGGAATTAAAGTCTACCAATTTACTATCAAACTCTAGTTCTGTGGATAATGTGTTCCGTTATAAACAGCTTGCAATAATTATCAATTGTTTTATGTTATATTGTGTACTGAACTGTATCAAATAATGTAATAACATCATGTTTCTTATATAGTATAATTACCACTTAAAAATCAAAGTGAACCGAAAAAAATTAAAATAAAATGAGGAAACTGTGTCACGCGAGGAAGTCAATATTTTAATATTTTCAACTTCTCCACGAAATCAGCACTTCAAATCCTGAGAAACATTGAAGTCAAATGTGCACTTTGATGCTGTATTTATTTATATTTATTTTACTTTAATTATATTTGATTAATTCTGTAAGAAGATTGTCAACACTGGGACGAGCAGTGGGAGCGGAGTTTGGATTGTCTGGACTATAATGAATATTATTCCAGTGAGATATTACTAGTTACAAGATGTTTAAAATGTATTAAAACTCAGTATATTCTTAAGTGCATAAAATACTACAGCCTAGTAAGGCATATGTAAATAGTTGAGCTATTATATTGTGTTATGTGAACATTTAAGGTTGACTATCATGAAACACCATTTTACTGTTTCACACTCATGATTGGTTAGTGCCATGAACTTCTACTTGTATGAAGCATAGCTGGTGAACTTTATTTTCTGCTCTCTAAAGTTGACTTGTTTGGCGAGGTCAAACCTCATTATTTCCATGTTTTTATTTTAATAAAGCTTATTTACTTGACAATTAGCCTGCTTCACCTCTTATATGGATTGCTCTCCTTCATTGGACACCATCACAAAAAGAACAACTCTTATTAAATGTATGTAACTTATACATGACAACATAGATAATACAAACCGACAGCTACTAAAATATACTTTGACCGAGTAAATTATACATCCAAGTATTACTGTTATTTTAAATGTTTAAATTCTAGTCGGTTAATTTTGGTTCGAGGGACCAATCAGCTAAACGTTAAACCTTTCAAAAGCTTAGTATTCACCTGAATAATTATGTTGACATTTATTTAGTAATATTACTCAGTTATGATAGAGCTAAATTAAAGTCTGTCAAAATTGCTATAGAGCTAAATTAAAGTCTGTCAAAATTACTATAGAGCTAAATTAAAGTCTGTCAAAATTGCTATAGAGCTAAATTAAAGTCTGTCAAAATTACTATAGAGCTAAATTAAAGTCTGTCAAAATTGCTATAGAGCTAAATTAAAGACTGTCAAAATTGCTGTAGAGCTAAATTAAAGACTGTCAAAATTGCTATAGAGCTAAATTAAAGTCTGTCAAAATTACTATAGAGCTAAATTAAAGTCTGTCAAAATTACTATAGAACTAAATTAAAGACTGTCAAAATTATTATATTGCTAAATTAAAGTCTGTCTTTATTAGTGTTTGTCTTCTTCACAGCGCAGGGGGAGGCTACCCTTATTAACCTGCCTGTGCAATCACTTCCCGTTTTCATGTTTCCCAATAACTGGTTTCTTTTTCTCATTTCCCGTCCCACGTTCGCTCGATGAGGACCTGGGACTCTTACAAAAAACTGTATTTTTTTCAGCTGTCATTTCTTTAGTAAAAAAAAAATATTTTTTTCAAACTCTTTCTAGTTGTTTCTATTATGTAGATAGAATATATTTCCCTTGTGAGTCGATCTGTTTTTCTCGTAGTTCTCTGAGGAAGGTCGCAATTAGGCGAAAGGGTCAATAGTTTTGTATTGTTCTCCTCACATCTGTTTGTCAATGATATTTTGGTTTGATTTACTGATTTATATCTTTCCAACAAGATAAAATACACATACTTCTTTCTATAAAACATTCAAAGTGATTAGCAGAAGCTGTATCTTAAAATGTAAAATATTTTGTAGCTGAAAATGTAATACTGCATCCCCGAAACTCTCCAATTTGCCAATATTTGATCTTTTCGTACGAGTATTAGCTACTAAAATATCATTCAAAAATAAATATTGACTTCGGATTTAAAAAAGCCACTTTTTTTGGTGTTCGGTGTCACAAGTTGAAACCATTATCATCGTCATCGAGTGCCGTCTCCGCAACGAAGGTTGGCTACCATGGAGCGCCATTCAGCTCTGTCTCTGGCTTTGATGGTGTAGGTTGACATAGGCCGACTTGTCCATCTTTTGATGTTACTCGTCCATGTTAGTCTTGGTCTGCCTCTGCCATTTTACCTTGTATTTTCCCCTCTAGGATTACTTTTAGTAGGATTTTTTGTGTCTTTTAACATGGCTCAAAAATCGCATTTGTCTTGTTTTAATTGTGCTTAGTAGTTCTCTTTTCATTGTTAGTTGTTTTAAGACTTCATCGTTTGTTTTCTTTTCCTTCCATCAAATTCTACCTATTCTTCTGTATATCCACATTTTGAAGGCTTCAATTCTCTGTTCCGTTTACTTGTCTAGTGTCCATGTTTCTGCACCATATAGGTATATTGTGAAGATGTAACATTTTGCTATTCTTAGTTTTAGCCCTGATGTTATTTGTTTTGATGTTAGTATATTCTTTATGACATTAAATTTACTTTTTGCAATTCCTATTCTTTTGTTTATTTCAGTTGTGCATTTTCCATCACTGGTTATAGTATGCCCAAGGTAGTTGTAGTTCTGAACTGTCTCCAGGTCTATTCCTTCAATTTTGATATCCACTTGTGGGTTTTGAGTATTTTCTTTGTTTATGATCATAGTTTTAGTCTTTTTGATATTCATATCTAGTCCATATTTTTTGCTTGTCAGGTTTATTTCATTTAGTAATTGTTGTAGATCTTTAGGATTTTCTGCTAGTAGTACAGTATCGTCAGCATATCTTAGGTTATTGATTATCTTTCCATTAATTTGTAGGCCTGACATCTCTATAATGTTTTTAAAGATTGGCTCAGTGTATAGATTGAGCAAGCTTGGTGATAGGATGCATCCCTGTCTTACTCCTCTTTTTATATCAATGGGTGTAGAGTTTTCTTTGTTATAATTTATTATTGCTGTTTGCTCCCAGTATAGATTACATATTAGTCGTATGTCCATGTCATCTAGATGTATCTCTTTCAGGCATTCTATAAGTTGTTTGTGGTGCACTCTATCAAAAGCTTTGGTGAAGTCTATGAGTTGAAACCACTCCCTTAAAATATCAATTTGAAAAATGAGTGTAATGTACCAGTCTCCGGACATAAGTAAAAAAAAAAAAGTAAAGTACCCCGTCACGCCAAGTGGCGTATATGGAATATGGTGTTAGTGACCATAAATTTTACAGACCATCGGCACATGATTTTTAGGGTAATGTGGTCGGTATTACGCCCGTGCCGCATTACTTTCCCAGAGAAAAAAATCCGGTACCCATTAAAGGCGGGGTGAACCTGGAAGCCGTCGGTTGGGATCGACCCCTACCTCTTTTCCTTTGTAGTCCAGTTCACTAACCACTGGGCTATTGCGGCTCCCAGGCTCTGGACATCTTCATCCATAAATGATGCAAAATTACCAAGATTAGAACTAAAATAGCATCTTGAGATGAAAACAAAGAGTTGTTTCCTACGTAAAGCTGATACATTATCTTCAACTCATTCCCTAAATTCTGTCAAAGTTGTGGTTGACCAAATTAAAGTCTGTGAACTTTTGGCGTGAAAGTAAAGAAAAATGTAAATGGTCTATTAACCGTATTTGTTCGATTAGAGTTCCAGTTATTGTAATTTTATTTTGTTAAAGTTCCTCCGTCATTACAAATGCTGAAATCAATTAAAGCCACGAAACTAACAGTTTTTTTTTTTAAAGTTGAAGATGATAATGCAACTATAAAATGAAATGAATGATGCGTAGCGCTACTTTATAGTTAAGTATTTGAAGATGTTATTAACAGACACATGTTGGCTTTCTTCTGTTGTTTATGTAAAAACCATTGTGATATTTGTTTGCATTTTGAGAAGAAACATATATTTTAAGCATTAAAATGAATTATTCTGTAGTGTGATCTTATTTTATTCTCTTGATCGTAGAGAGATATTTTATTATGTAATTTATGAAGACGTAAAGTTGATTGACAATGTAATGAGAGATCTATATTCATTAAATTTACTGAAAGCTGTATTCTATTGAGTAATGTCTTGTCTAGACAACATGTTTGGTAACATAATTCTTACGATAAAGGACAATAACTGAAACGTTTTAGCTTCACAAAGAAAGCGGGACAAAACAAAGAACAAACGTTTCGATCGGAGTTTTATAACTGGGATGAAAACAAACAAAACAGAATAAAGATCTTGAAAAAATGAGACATCATAATCATCATCATCAAGTACCGTGCCTGCTGACGTTGGTGATCGTATCTCTCCACAACTTTCGATCTCGACATTTATTTATCATTTCCTTTGTTGACCTTCTGCCAAGCCATTCTCTTAAGCTGTCTGGTATCTTTTTTCTTTATTTCCCTCTATCTCTTCGTCCCTAGATTTTTCAAGTTGTTACAATATATTCCAACTGTTCTCTTCTCATTACATGGCCAAAAAAATGATGATTGTTTCATCCTAATATTGAATATTAGTTCTCTTTTTGCTTTGACCTCTCTCAGAACGTCTTCATTACTCTACTTAGCTGTCCATGATATTTTCAACAATCTTCTGTAAAATTCACATTTCTAAAGACTCCAGTGATTATATTGTCGGTAGTCCTAGTATCCATATGTGAATGAGACAAAAATGTAAAAAGCAGCCACATACATCCAACGTCATTGTGTAAATAAAGGACGCTGCTTAGTAATAAAAGACATATACAAGCAACATGGGACGTTACATAACAATAAAAAAATACATACAATATGAGACGTTACATAACAATAATAAAAATACATAACAGCACAAATACATACAACATGAGACGTTACATAACAATACTAAAAATGCATGACAACACAAATACATACAACACGAGACGTTACAAAACAATAATAAAAATACATAACAGCAAAAATACATACAACTTGGGACGTTACATAACAATAATAAAAATACATAACAGCACAAATACATACAAAATGGGACGTTACACAACAATAATAAAAATACATAACAGCACAAATACATACAACTTGGGACGTTACATAACAATAATAAAAATACATAACAGCACAAATACATACAACATGGGACGTTACATAACAATAATAAAAATACATAACAGCACAAATACATACAACTTGGGACGTTACATAACAATAATAAAAATACATAACAGCACAAATACATACAATTTGGGACGTTACATAACAATAATAAAAATACATAACAGCACAAATACATACAACTTGGGACGTTACATAACAATAATAAAAATACATAACAGCACAAATACATACAACATGGGACGTTACATAACAATAATAAAAATACATAACAGCACAAATACCTACAACATGGGACGTTACATAACAACAAAATGCTGCATGTAATGGGAGCAAACCAAGACCCTCAATTCTTTAATGTTGCTTTTTTCGGTTTCTTCTTTTCCCTATCTTTCCATCTTTTTACGTTTCAAAGTTACCTGCAAAAATTGCACT
The DNA here is from genome assembly GCA_032433765.1 of Megaustenia siamemsis. Taxonomy (NCBI): domain Eukaryota; kingdom Metazoa; phylum Mollusca; class Gastropoda; order Stylommatophora; family Ariophantidae; genus Megaustenia; species Megaustenia siamemsis. The sequence continues at coordinate 134,279,302 of JAVIAB010000092.1, forward strand.
AGACATCACGGAGCACGTGATGGCACCATCATATTTAACGTTTTCTTAGATCAGTAAGAAGATCGTCAAATTATCGAGCTGCTCGCTGAATTGTATTATAGATATCACCGTTACTGAGACGATCTCAATGTTACACACAATATTTACCCAGAGAATCTGATTACCACGGCGTAGATTCCTTATCTAGATCTACTGTCACGTACATAAATAGACAGACTGTCAGATAGACAAATAAATAGATAAACAGGCAGACGGACAGACAGACAGGCAGGCAAGTAGGTAGGTAGGTAGGTAGGGAAGCAGGCAGGCAGGCAGGCAGGCAGGCAGATAGATAGATAGATAGATAGATAGATAGATAGATAGATAGATAGATAGATAGATAGATAGATAGATAGATAGATAGATAGATAGATAGATAGATAGATAGATAGATAGATAGATAGATAGATAGATAGATAGATAGATAGATAGATAGATAGATAGATAGATAGATAGATAGATAGATAGATAGATAGATAGATAGATAGATAGATAGATAGATAGATAGATAGATAGATAGATAGATAGATAGATAGATAGATAGATAGATAATTTTGTATTTTTGATACATGTATCTATCACAGTACTAAACATCCTAGAAGTGCTCTTGCATCTGAGTAAGAAAGTTCTGATGAAAGAATTCTTTCGTTCCATTGTCTGTTTTTTCGGACCGACAAGACTCCTGGGTTCACCCAGCCTCTAAAATAAGGGTACCATTACCTTTGCTGGAAAGTAAAGGCGGCCTGACGTGGTACCGACAATATCACTCAAAATGTGCCGTGGTCAGAGGAAAAATATCTGCACTAACACCATATCCTTCAAACGTCGGAAGAGTCAAGGAAGACAGTGGTGCATACATTATGACCACGAGTAGCCTGGCGATGGAGGTGATGGCAGTGACCAAGGCATTCATCTGGTTAGAGTCATAAGACAACACCCACGCCTGTATACTGAGTGATTCGATGAGCATGATAAGAAAAGTGGAGGCGGGATCTGTACTTATGCAATGGGAAGAGTAATTGCACAAGTCAAAAACACGTAAGGTCACCTTTGTCAACGTCACAGGACATACGGGAGTACGGGGAAATGAAAGAACGGACAGGTTGGCTAGTTGCACTCTTGTTGAGGACAGTCAACCAATGGATCGGACGAATATCATCAATGCCCTCCGGGAAGTGGGAAGGACACAGGACTTCGACAATCATGAGTCCACGTCACTACTTCGGATGAAAGAGATGGGAGTTAAGATGGGCACAGCCAGAAACGAGAAACTTTGTGGGCGTGTAAGAAGACTAATCAACCAACACACGACTGGAGTCGTCAGCCTCTGGACACTTCGAGACTTGCTGAGGAGGGGATCTGAGCACCTATGGACATGTTCGGAGTACAATGATGATGACCCGCTAATAACTTAATAACTCTCTGTTAGCTTTAGCTCTCGCAACTGTTATGCTGCAAAATACTTCAAACTTGCCATCATCTTTATTGATTGTCTGTTGCTGTCCTGAGTTAAAAATGGTTGGAACGTCGACGCACTTTCCTGTATGTATTGACAAAACGTAAAATCAAGCTTCTTTGTTTGTTATAATCACAACACTAGTCAGTTCTCTTCTCTGAAATGCTAAATTATTTAACGTCTGCCCTATGACATTCGCGATTATTTCTTTGTCATTTTCCATAATTAGTCGCATGTATAGAATCAGGCAGAAACAAAAATATCAAACGTTTGCATTTAGCTGTGTAGACAGTGCGGCTTTGTCGCAAGTTGTTTACGTATGAATTTGAGATACATGGTATTGACGTTTATATTTAACAACTGTAGATGGTGTAGACCCACGTGCACTCACTCAGTCGCACGGTCCAGAACCCGTTTCCACGTTATAGACTGGCCAACTCCAGTAAATCGTTCTGCAGCACGCGGATACACTGTGAGCCTTATACAAATTAAATTAATTACGCGTCCTTGACGACAGACCGGCGAATGCAAACCGCCATTTTGTCACGCGTTTAATAGCGCATTAAACAACAAAGATGAGTATAAGTGATCAAATAAAGAAATTGTAACAAAATGCAATGAAGCAAAAGAAGCATAGTGATTTACATAAAATAGAAAGCGCGTACAATCACATGATCCCTTAAAATATTAATAAAAACGAACAAATAAACAGAAAAGTTCACTGGAGATCAGAACTTCAGAGTCCACTGAAGAAGCCAGCGAACAGGGCGCCATATTCCCCGGATGTCCAGCACGACTCAAATTGATAGGCTGGAGAAAATACAAAATGAAGCCATGCGCATTATCTTGGGATGTACAAGGGACACTCCCTGTGTAGCAATGAGATATCTTCTTGACTTTCCAACCATGGATGACAGAATCAAGATTTGGGGAGCACGAGCATACCTGAAGATTAGTGCAGATAAAGAACATCCATTGCACAACGTGCTCAACACAGGGTAAGGTGCCAGGCTAAAAAGAGGCAAATCATGGGTGGGTCGAACAGAAGATGTCATCAAACAGGTCTGTGGGCTTACCAATATCAACGTTGGTGAGGAGTGGATGCCGGTGCATACGTCAGTCAAGGGGACTTTCTCGTGTATTGTCACACTCGACAGGAAAAGTAGGGAACAGAACCCGGTCGTGGTTAATGCTGAGGTCAACGGTCTTGTCTCTGATAACACCGATGAGAAAGATGCAGTCATCTATACAGACGGATCTGTAAGACGACACCAAAGAAGTGCATGGGCATTTACATCACGCTCGGCAGGCAGAATAGTCTACGAAAACAGTGGTGCATACGTCGTGACCACGAGTAGCATGGCAATGGAGGTTATGGCAGTGACCAAGGCATTCGAATGGTTAGTCACAAGATTACACCCACGCATGTATACTGAGTGATTCGATGAGCATGATAAAAAAAGTGGAGGCGGCTTCTGTACGCATGCAATGGGTAGAGTCGTTGCAGAAATCCTAAATACGTAAGGTCACCTTTGTCAATGTCTCTGGACATGCGGGAGTACGGGGAAATGAAAGAGCGGACAGGTTGGCTAGCTGCGCTGTCGTTGAGGACGGGCAACCAATGGATCAGTTGGACATCATTAATGCCCTCCGAGATGTGGGAAGAGCACAGGACTTCGACAAACACAGATCCACGTCACTTCTTCGGATGATGGAAATTGGAGTTAAGATGGGCACAGCCAGAAATGAGAAACTTAGTGGCCGTGTAAAAAGACTTATCAACCAACATAGAACTGGAGTCGTCAGTCGCTGGACACTGAGGGAATTGCTGAGGAGGGGATCTGAGCACCTTTGGACATGTTCGGAGTGCAATGATGATGACCCGCAAATAACTCAATAACTCAATTTAGCTTTCGTTTCTAAGATGGCGGATTTATTTTAAAAAAATAAATATGACGATCATCACTTTCTGGAGGATGTGAACTTCTGGTATAAATAAGAATAGGCGGCAGGAACCATTGCAGGCTATGCATGAAAAGTGTTCCTTGTTGCAGTTTCCTCATATTCCAAGTCCATGGGGGACTGGTTGGTCTCGAGGCAAGACACTGGCCTTGGGACAGAGAGGTTGTGGGTTCAAATCTCGGCTACACCGGTTGGGATTTTTATTAATGATTTCTCTCTGCGACAACCACCTCTCGTCTCAGCAGCGAGACCCGGCTTGAAACGTCAGTTACTCATGGACGAAAAAAAAAACATGAGTACCTCCGTAGTCGGAGTTATCTACCCTGTATGTGCACACGGCTGACACGGCTGCCAGGGAAAAATGGATTAACACGCAAAATTCAGTTCCTAGTCTCTAGGGACTTCGTCAGAGTTGAAAGCTGGCGAGCGCAACTACAACAACAACAATTTAACAAGCTTGTATGCCAAGAAACATTATCTTAGATTGCAGTATCCTTGACAATTTAAAAGAAAGTGATTTTTCCTATGAATTCTGTGCGGATAATTTTTCGAGCGGATTTCCACGTCGACTATCTTTAAATCTGTGAAAATATTTAAATTAGTTTGCCTGATCCTTTAGCTCCATTGAAAGCCTTTGGGGCAGACATGATGAGTTTTTTTTTCCGCCATCTCTCTCCATTCTTCATGGGGTTTTTTTTTTTTTAAATAAAATATCTCGGTTTGTTCAAACGGTTTCTCTTTTTTGTCATTGCTATCAATTTATTTCCCTCTTTGCTTTCGTTCCATTTTCTGTCTTTCACTGTTCCATGTAAGTTGTTGGCCAGACCTTTTAACATCTCCTCATAATAATATAATCTGATGTTTTAAATTGTGTTGTGAAATTAATTCATTTCAACCTTGCCACACTCTTTGTGCTTTTCTTGTATTCATCTCAACCTTGCCACACTCTTTGTGCTTTTCTTGTATTCATTTCAACCTTGCCACACTCTTTATGCTTTTCTTGTATTCATTTCTATTTTGGAGCCCTCAGTGTTGATGCTGAGTTTTAAAGTCTTGAAGAGCTCCATTGCTGAAGGCTGTTCAAATGTTTCATTTTTCAATGACTCCATTGTTCTTAGTCATGATATGTCATTGTGCTATGTTGATATCCGTGCGATATTCATTGGGGGCTTTAGTTTGAATTTAATATATTTAATTGAATACTACGTATTATTCACTCAGAATTATAACGTCGCTTTCACGCCAATTACCTAAATTGGTCGGTTAAAAAACATCAAGAGGTGCTGTTTTAGCATAGTATCAATTGGAAGCAAATATTTATCTCAATTCTCCTTCATTCCCTCGTCACAGACCAACAAAACAGTCGGTACGCCTTGTGACGTCACAGACCAACAAAACAGTCGGTACGCCTTGTGACGTCACAGACCAACAAAACAGTCGGTACGCCTTGTGACGTCACAGACCAACAAAACAGTCGGTACGCCTTGTGACGTCACAGACCAACAAAACAGTCGGTGGCTGGTACACCTTGTGACGTCACAGACCAACAAAACAGTCGGTGGCTGGCACTCCTTGTGACGTCACAGACCAACAAAACAGTCGGTGGCTGGTACTCCTTGTGACGTCACAGACCAACAAAACAGTCGGTGGCTGGTACACCTTGTGACGTCACAGACCAACAAATCAGCCGGTGACTGTTTCGCCTTTTGACGTCACAGACCAACAAAACATTATTTGGTATGACGTCATATAACAAAATGGTAGTCAATAGCTGTGTACGCCCTGTAGACTGTTGTAGGAGAACAACAAAGTTCATCCACGTCCAGCGGTTGTGGTCATCCGTCGCAGGATACCTCACGTCTGGGTCACACAACTTATTTATTTGTACTAACCTTCAATGAACGCAAATTTCCTTAAATCAAACAACCGGCCAGATTGGAAGACCGTGTACCGATCAGCGACAACAGGGCTAGAAACGAGTGCAAACGTTTGGTTATTGGAAAATACCGTTTGTGCCGGACCTGAGAGATTGCTCAGCACAAGTCAGGACATTCGATTATTATATACGTCACACGAAGTTGATAAACTCACGGAGTTACACATTAGCTTAGTGTAGTAATATTGCTAATTTACACATTCTGTATCAGGTCTACGTTTCATTAACAACATCGTTTTTACGATAGCGGCTTGTTAAACCTCTGATCAACGGTTCTATACCAAGCCGGAGAAAAATAATTCCTCCATGTTGGAAACAACCGGAAACAGGCTGGGTTTAGAAAAGGGAGAAGCTGTCTTGACCACATTTTCACTCTACGACTTATATTGGAGGAACACATTGAAAAGCAAAAACCTTTTGTACTTAACTTCATCGACTTCAAAAAAGCATTTGATAGTATTCATAGAGATTCTTTGTGGAAAATTCTGAAGCAATATGGCTTACCATCAAAAATCATAAATATTATCAAAGACATGTATGATGGTTACACATGTGCAGTTCGAACAGAGGAAGGACTGAGCGAATGTTTCCCAATAGAAACTGGGGTTAAACAAGGATGTATTTTATCGCCCTTGTTATTTGGAATTGTTATGGACTTCATAATGAAGAAATGCTGCACTGGTAATAAAGGCATCGAATGGATACAAGGAGACCATTTGGAGGACCTCGACTTTGCTGATGACATAGTTCTCATCAGCAATCAGATAAAAACGATGCAGGAAAACACAAATGAACTATCATCAATAGCCAGCAAAATTGGGCTTGAGGTCAATCATGAAAAGACTAAAGTCATGAAAAGTTTAATTCCAACAAGTGACAAAATATACATGGAAAACAAACCAGTAGAAGAGATCGATCACTTCATCTATCTTGGAAGTCACATTGATCGAGAAGGGGATACGAGCAAAGAAATTAGAATCAGACTGGCTAAAGCAGCAATGTCTTTCAGAAGCCTTGAAAAGTTGTGGAAATCAAAACTCATTAGCACAAACACAAAACTTAGGCTATTCAAATCAAATGTACTATCAACCCTTACATATGCGTGTGAAAGCTGGAAAACAACAAGAGATATAGAAACAAAGTTGAACGCATTCGAAAATAAATGTCTAAGGAAAATACTTGGTATAGAATGGAACGAATTCAAAACAAACGAGGAAATTAGAGAAATCGCCAATCAACCACTAATATCTTCAGTAATAAAGAAAAGACGATGGTCATACGTTGGACATGTGATGAGAAGAGATAATAATCGAATAGCAAAGCAAGCCCTCATATGGGAAACAACAGGTAAAAGAAAAAGAGGAAGACCCAGGGAGACACTGAGAAGAACATTGATGAGAGAGGCAAGAGCAGCAGGAATCGGCTCCCTCAATGAGATAGAACTGCTTGCACAGAACAGAGACAGATGGCGAGATTTGATAAAATATCTTTAAAAGAAAACTGCTAGAACAAAAATTCATATAGGAGAAGGTGTATCTTGGTCTACGCCCTATGGGCCGGTTACGGCTCGAAAGGTCAATAGATAGATAGATAGTAATATTGTATTGAAAACAGCTCAAGGTTGCAAAACTGTTGTAATCTGTCACTTTGAACACTTCCTCCTATATTTTTGTAATTGCATCTTACGAATGCGAGAACTGAATTTGATCAGCTGAAAATTGCAGTATCAACATTTGAGATGATAGTCTACAGAACCAACTCCAAATGACTTGACACATAAAAATTAAAAAACATGTTAAGAGTAGTGAGAAGAAACGAGAATTGGCTAGTAAATTTAATGAACAATGGATAGCTTTACTGGACGTGTCAAAAGCATTAATCATCATCATCATCATCGCGTGCCTTCTCCGCAACGAATGTTGGCTACCATGGATCGCCATTCTACTCTGTTTCTTGTTTTGATGGTGCAGGCTGACATAGATTGACTTGTCCATCTTTTGATGTTACTCGTCCATGTTAGTCTTGGTCTGCCTCTGCCTCTGCTCATAAAAGCAGTAATAAACCTTGAAAAAGCAATAATGAGAGTAAAATTCTTGGTTTATAGAAAGAGGAGCGACCGAAAAGACATCAAGAACTATTTACAGACTACACTCCGTGAGGCAGCTGACAAGGACAATTATTATCCAGACTGATAGAAAGAGAGAAGCTTTATTCTATGGACAGATGAGAAGGAGGATTTGGAGGAGGATGATGGTGGCGATGATGATGACGTGTTTCTACTTTATTTACATTTACTGTATGATATGTTCATGTCATATAATGTGTTTGTCTAATAACGAAGAGTGCCAAGCTATTTGTATCTGGACAATTTGAACAAATATTACAGCAAAATTCAAAAGTAAACTATTGTTTTTAAAATACGTTACAAAACAAGTTGTGTCACTGCTACCACAAAACTCATCAGGAAAGAAAACGGCATAAAGACGTAGGAAGCAACATCATCATCATCAAGTACCGGGCCTGCTGGCGTAGGTGATCAAGTCTCTCCACAACTTTCGATCTCGGCAGCTATTTATCATTTCTGTTGTTGACCTTCTGCCAAGCCATTCTCTTAAGCTGTCTATTATTTTTTTCTCTTTGCTTCCCTCTATCTCTTCGTCCCTCAATTTGTCTAGTTGTTACAATATATTCCAGTTCTTCTCTTCTCATTACATGGCCAAAAAATGATGATTGTTTCTTCCTAATATTGGAAATTAGCTCTCTTTTTGCTTTGACCTCTCTCAGAACATCTTCATTACTCTTCTTAGCTGTCCATGGTACTCTCAACATTCTTCTGTAAAACCACATTTCTACAGACTCCAATGATTTTCCTGTCTGTTGTCATATTGTCCATATTTCGCATCCATATGTTAAGACTGGCTCTAAGTAACATTTAAGAACACTTTTTCTTGTTTCTATTGTCAAAAATGGATTGCATAGTATCTTCCTCATTTTTTGGAAAGCTGCTTTTGCCTGAGCTATTCTGTATCTCACCTCTTTTGTACATCTTCCGTCTGAGGTTAACAAAGTTCCTAAATATTTAACACCCTGTTTTATTTTTTGAAACATTTTCAATTGGTTTCCAGTTCTTATGGCCGCTGTTTGTTGCCAGTACATGTTCTTTATTATTCTTAGATCTTTGCTGTCTACGTTTATGCTTTATAAAATGTTAATTATTTCTTGGTGCTTTACTTTGTCAAATGCCTTGGTATAATCTATGAAAGATAGGTATAAATCTGTTTTCACTTCTATGGCTCTTTCTACTGAAGATCTTATTATATAAATGGCATTGCTTGTTTCTTTATCTCTAACAAAACCACACTGTTCATTGCTAATTTCTGGACCGATTTTGTTTCGTTTTTGTCTTCGCATGATGATTTTTAGTAATATCTTAGTTGTATCACTCATAAGGCTTATTGTGAGATGATCATCGCATTCAATCGCACCAGATTTCTTTGGTAGGGCTATGAATATTGATTTGAGCATGTCGTCTGGTATATATCCGCTGTTGTAGATATTGATACCGATAGTGAAACTGGTGATGTAGACGATACCGTCTACCGTAACAGTTTCTCTTATCCGTCATACTTGTCCTATTTGTCAACGTTCATATAAGAGTCGAAGATCTTTAGCCAGCCACAGGAGAGTAAAACACTTAGTTTCTACAACAGCTCCTTCACCATTGTTATCGTCTACATCGCTAGTTGCACCCTCGGTACCGTCTACCATATCAGCTTCTCTTATCCATCATGTTTGTACCACATGTCAGCGCACGTATACGACTCGAGGTTCTTTAACCCGACATATGAGACGAAAACATTCAGTTTCTACAACAGCTCCTTCATCATCGGTATCATCTACCATACCCACTTCCCCAGTTACAGCTTCTACAACACCGTCAGTACCTGCTACAACAACCACTTCACTAGTGGCTCCTTCAACTTCGTTACAGTTGGCCCCCTCATCATTGAAGAAGAGAGAGTTAGATGAGGAACAATCCACAGAGGGTAAAAAGTACATTGATCCATTAGCAACACTACCATCTGATGTGCGGGATGTATATCAACAAAACTGGTCAGTCATAAACACTCACGCTAGTATCAATAAAACAGTTTCCACATACACTTTCTTCCACTCACCTGATCGTCCTTTCATCACAGACTGGTCTATTCTTTTAAGAGATGTGTTTGATAGTCAGACAACTCGTTTTAAAATTAACTATGGTCACCATCTTATCCTCCGTCACAGAGAGGATGGAGATTTACGCTTCTTCCACGCATCCCTTAATAATTCAGCTGTTCTCGAGTTCCCGAAGTTAGTCAATAATCGTGAGGATTTCACCAGATTCGTTGATTCTCTAAAGGAACATAACCCCGTAGACACTCCCATGCTCAACAGACCCGATACTAAGTGGGTGGTGGAGAGCATTCCCGCCACTAGTTTTTATTTATTCCACATTCAAGGGTTCCCGATCGGGTGATTAGACATCGCGTTCGAGCTTGTGTGGTCAAAACGGAAAGTGAGATGGGCGGGTGACATGGTAGGAGAAAAGACTAGGAGGGGGTTAGGAGAAGGGAGAGCGAGAGAGAGATGTTAAATTTTACTGTACAAGTATAAAATATCTGTTCACTGATGAATTAATAAAATTGTTATTGTGAAAATTATATAGAAGGCTTCATATTTGTTTATTGTACCTGTCTTGGTTAATTCACTTGTCAGAGAGAGAGAGAGAGAGAGAGAGAGCGAACCACTATTACTGATGAGCAAGCGAGAGCTATCACCTGGTTTAAAGAGACAGAGCTGGAGAGGGAGCGAGAGCGATGGAGCGGGCGAGAGATCGCGAGAGACAGAGATGAAAAGAGAGAGAGATAGCGAGACCGAAAGAGACAGAGCTGGAGAGGGAGCGAGAGAGAGCGATGGAGAGGGAGAGAGATAGCGAGAGATAGAGACAGCGAGAGCGAAAGAGACAGAGAGGGAGCGAGAGAGAGAGCGATGGAGAGGGGGAGAGATAACGAGAGAGACAGAGACGGAGAGGGAGAGAGAGATAACGCGAGAGACAGAGACGGAATTGGAGAGAGAATGATCGAGAGTGAAAGAGATAGCGATGGAGAGGGAGAGAGATAGCGAGAGAGAGAGAGAGAGAGAGATAGCGATGGAGAGGGAGAGAGAGATAGCGAGAGAGAGAGAGATAGCGAACCACTATTACTGATGAGCAAGCTAGAGCTAGCACCTGCTTTCCTCCCTTTTCAAATCATCACAACACACTATTTATTTACAAGCACACACATATCGTGAGGCAGTGCGCATCACGAGGTCACCTATGCTCACCAAGGTCTCGCTGTCTTGGTCGATCCGTCTTGCTGCGTTTTTTTTTCGTTTTTTTCTGTATAGAAAGTATACACGCAGAAAAGGTTAGGGGGGCATTAACCGCTGCGTTTTTTCTATATAAAAAGTATACACGCGGCTGCGTTTTTTTCTATATAAAGTATACAAGCAGAAAAGGGAGGGCATTAACCGCCATCCCTACTACTATCGTTCCCTTATGTTTTCTTGATCAATCAACAGTTCTCCTTCCTTTGATCTTAGACGTCCAGTTTTTTATTTTGTTTTTCTTCCTGTTAATTCCTCAATTTGTTTGTATATAGCTTTAGCATCTCCTTTTTGTTGCATTTCAATCTCTTTGCATCTCTCTAATAGCCATGCTTCTTTTGCTTCATTGCATTTCGCTACAATTTCTTTATTTAATCTCTTATACTCATCTTTATTTTCTTTATTTCTTCTTCTTGTATCCATTAGCTGCAAATGCCATCTGTCATCCATTTCTTTCTTGAATTTGTCTTCACTGGTGGTACGAACTCTTTTGATGTTTGTTGCATTGATTCTTTTTGCATTTCCCACTGTTCATCAATGCTTTGTATCTTCTCCATTGCATTGTACCGGTACTGAATTGTGATTTTATATTTGTCTTTCAGCTTCTTGTCTGATTTTAGTAAATCTATATTTAATTTGATGTTAACTGAGGCTCCTTTTGTTGTTTTTAATTTTACTCTAAACTTTCCCACAACTGGTACATGATCACTAGTGCAATCTACCCCTGGTCTAGTTTACACACAGACCAGATTGTTTCTAAATCTATTGCTTATCATTATATAATCAATTTGATTACGTGCATTGTCCCCTGGGCTTTTCCATGTCCACAGACGTCTTGGATGTTGCTTAAACCAGGTGTTTCCTATCATTATGTTGTGTGTTCTTGCCCAGTCAATAAGTGTCTCACCTCTTCCATTCCTCTCGCCTAAGCCATAATGACCAACTACTTCCTCAACTCTTTCCTTTCCTACTTTTGCGCTAAATTCCCATGGAACTATGGTGTTTTCATGTGGTTTGCATTTATGAAGTGCCTCATTTAATTCGTTGTAAAATTTATCACTTATTTCCTCTAGACTGTCTGCTGCTGGTGCATAAACTTGTATAAGATTTATATCTATTGGCTTTCTATTCAATTTCACCAAAAGGACTCTGTCAGATATTGGGTAAAAGCCTTTCTCTGTTCTTGCTCTTTCTACATCCAAGATGATACCTACTCCTCTTTGGTGTTCAGTACCTCCAGAATAGATTATTTTATGTTTATCAGAATACATCTCCCCTAATCCGGTGTATCTCATTTCGTAAAGTCCCAGTAATTGTAAACCCATTCTTTTAATTTCTTGTATGATGTTTTCTAGTTTACCCTTCTGCATGAGTGTTCTCACATTCCAAGTACCTATCTTTAGAGTTTGTTTTATATTTATTTTGCTTACAATTGCTTGATGACGATCGGGTATCACCTGTAGCACATGATGTCCCCTACCAAATGAGGGTTTTCCATTGGAATACCCCTTACCGTTGTTGTCGTTATTTCTATTGTTGTGGCGATTCATGATTTTACAAAGAAGTTACAACGGTGGTTTTCAGTTGCCTTCCGTCGGTTTGTTTACGGTTGGCTCCGCTAGCCTTTGACTAAAAAGTCTCACCCACAAGGCAGTGGGGTTGTTTTAATTCGGGGTACCCTCCCTTAGCCTTTTACTCTCCCGAGCTTACATGCAAGGCAGCAGGGCAGCCACGGAAGCAGTAGGAAGCATACTGGACGTGAAAGAGTATTAGACTTCTTTTTTTTAAAATAGCAATGACATTTCAGCAGTCAGGAAATAAAGTATCTGAAGTAAATATGTATGACTCGATAGTGACGTCATGGATGCAAAGCTCCAAAATTCAACTAAACATGCCAAGATGTCAGTGGCCGATATACAAATCCGTGAGTAATGATGAACCATGTGTTTAATTATATAACATCTAAGAGTCCTTCGATCACATGCTAGAGGAGGGTGGTAGGTTTAGAGAACCGTGTAGATCTTGTTGCAGAACCGTGTAGATCTTGGAGGGCTACATCTAGAATGCAGCCAGACAAAGAAAAGATATAGACATGGAAATAAAGAGAGGCTGGACCATTTTGGGGATTTTAACAAGAGCAAAACAGAGCGAAACTAGATGAATTAGTCACGATTAATAAAAAAAATTGATAAAAGAGTTTAGAAAACAGACTTTAATTTCACAATCAAATTATTATTTGTTAATACGGTGTGATATTAAACTCTTGACGAATCAGCAACATCAAATCTTTTAAAAATGCTGCTAGAAAGACTATACAACAGTCGAAGTTATCAATATTTAAGAATTCCAGTTGATACCATAAGACACAGCATATCTGCATTTGACAACACATTTTATATCTAGGAGTCATAAATAATGAAATTATTAGACGGGGGCCTCGGTAGACTAGTTGGGAATACCACTCGACTAGGCTTCCGATGTTCGGACAACCCGTGTTCAATTTCCGCTGGAAGCAGTGTGAGTTGTACTCGTGGTTGGAAAAAAAATATCTCCGCGGTATATTAAATATATAAAGCCATAAATTGGTACCAGAGTAGTACTCTGGGAAGGTGAGGAATGCCGCCTGGCATCGTGAACATCGATGCTTGAAGCGACACTGTCCAGAAGTATCCGAACGCTTCTGGATAGGCTGCTGGGCACACAAGGGTGAAAACTCGCGAGCTAAAAGGCCGATTCAAGTCTCAAACTTTACTTTTACCTTCATGATTAGATTATGCAAAAAATATGATGTCAGCTGTTCACAATCACACAACAGTGCGTATTTATGGACCTTGATGAGAATCAAATAACATTTTTGGGGCATGATAAAAGACACAGCAGCCTAATAAAAGTAATATTGGAAGGGAAAATACAAGGTAAAAGAGGCAGAAGCAGACCAAGACTAACATGGACGAGTAACATCAAAAGATGGACAAGTCAACCTATGACAATCTGCATCATCAAAGCAAGAGACAGAGTGGAAGGGCGCTCCATAGTAGCCAACCATGGATGCTGAGACGGTACTCAATGAAGATCATGATGATGAGAAAAATAGACAAGAAAGAGCTTATTGAAAGCTGAATAACTTTTGACAGCGGTCAATTAATAGCAGAAAAATTCAAAACTCTTCGTTCGCATAGAGAGTTGCATTGCTTTACATTCCAAAGAATTTTTTTTTTTTGGGACTCAATGAAGATATCCCCGATAGAAGAATAAATTGTACTATTAGTCTCATAAATGATTCGCTTCCAGAGGTTTATGATGTAAACAAAGCAGTTTTGTCATTGCAAGTGAATAATGTCCACAGCGAACACAGAAAACATCATAGGATTGTGCTGTTCTGAAACAGCTATGCCATGCTACCCTAGAATTGCCTTTAATGGGATTACTGTGTACACAAGCCACTCTCCTTGTGTGTGCCACGTATTTACACCTCTGAAAGAAATTCTGAATATAACAACATCATGTGCCGTCTGTGATATTAAAGAACACATACCAGGAACCTGCACTATGATTGATACAACTGTTGCACCAAGCACTTCATCAGCAAAGCCATATCTATGGAATGTTCATCTGACATTGTTCTTGAATGATGTCCAAGTTAATGAGACATCAGAATCGTGTGGCGGCAGCTACAAGAAGGGAGTGGAGAACATCATCATTTGTGTTTTTACTAACTACAGGTCATGTGGCTTCTGTTGGATTGGAAATGATAACTTACCACCACTGTGTGTCTATATGTTTGGAATTGGAGTCATCAATGATGGCTTAACATCATAAAGTGCTACGACGATCATCATTTTCGGGAGGACGTAAACTCCCATGGTATATGGTGGATAGGCGACAGGAACCATTGAAGGCTATGTCTGAAAAGTGTTCCTTCTTGCAGTTTCCTCATATTCCAAGTCCGGCTTGTTGCAGGAGCTACTGAGTTAAGTGCTCTGTGCACACAGTGAGCTGTGTGTCTCATCCGTTTTGATCCTGCTTCGATATCCCGCTTGTTTACGATGAATGATGATATCGTATGACGGGGAACAGTTGGCTGTGTTCACTTTCTGCGCGGTTTCGCCTTATGTCTTTTGGCGTGTGCTGAGACTGCTACGATGGGGACTACAGTTACCTTTCTTTGTTTGGGAGATGAGTTAGTAATTCGGATGATTCCACTGGCACGGGCGGTTGATCAATTATGGATTTTAATTCGTTTGCTGTGAGACCGAGGCCTTCCATAGCCAATAACAATAACAATACATTTCACACCCTGCAGTCAGTGGCTCAAACTTCATCATGCAACTATTTGAGGCTATTTCCCCAATTGTTCCTTCTTTCTGTTCTCTTTGAATAAGCAAATGTTTTTTCTTGCGTGTTTAGCTAAAAGAATAGCCGTCTTACTAGACCAATTTATATTTATTCCACACCCAGGTTTCAAGAGACATTTTTTGCCAATGAAACTGCACATACATATGTCCTCATATTTAGATATGTTTGCTATTGTTAAAGTACGGGAATCTGGAAAGGATTATATACTCCTAAAGGTCTCCGAATGGTGCAGGAGATTACAACAGAAAATG
The DNA here is from genome assembly GCA_032433765.1 of Megaustenia siamemsis. NCBI lineage: Eukaryota > Metazoa > Mollusca > Gastropoda > Stylommatophora > Ariophantidae > Megaustenia > Megaustenia siamemsis. The sequence continues at coordinate 134,294,711 of JAVIAB010000092.1, forward strand.
TGAAACTATTTCATACGAATTGGCATCCTGGACGCACGACTAGGAAATGTAGATACATCCACAGCACAAGCAGTGCTTAAACGAAACACTGAGAGAATTACTCATAGCGAAGGATCCAAACGACAAAACGTAACGAGATCGAATACGGCGGACGGATAATAACGGAGAATAATAAACCTCAAAAGGAAACGGACCATTGACCAGGAGAGTCACGCTGAAAACACTCAGAGTGTAGAAGAACAGTTAGAGACAGGGATTGACATATAGAGGATAATAGAGGTTGAGACATATAGAGGATAATAGAGGTTGAGACATATAGAGGATAATAGAGGTTGAGACATATAGAAGATAATAGAGGTTGAGACATATAGAGGATAATAGAGGTTGAGACATATAGAGGATAATAGAGGTTATCTCAGAGGCCATGTGTGAATGCACATCAGCAATCAGTTAACAACCCGAAGGAATAGGGTAAAGATCGATCGCACAGAAAATTGACCTAGAATCACTCGCACGGCAGTGGAAAATGAAATCGAAGCACTTAAAAACACGACGAACACTGTAGATGTCTAGGATATGACATGTTCGTGGGGAACACGAAAGTTGAGAATCGGGAGATTAAATAAAGAGTTAGTTTTCAATTATATTGTTGTGGCGCGTTGATACGGGTGATTGTTCTTAATATACAATAGTAATCGAAGATATAACAAATGTTGGATTTTACTGAGAATGTATATGGTAACATAGGAGGTATCTATTTTAATGCCGTGACAAATACACGGTGGTGATAATAATGATTGTTACGATAACGATGCTAATGATGACGATGGTAATGCATGATGATGATGATGACATTGGTGACGGTAATGATGATGGTGATGGCGATGATGATGATGGTGATGATGATGTTAGCGGTGACGATGATGATGACGGTGCCCTTGTTGATGAAAATGATGGTAGTGATGATGAAGATTATAAAAAGACGATGTAGACGGTGATGAGGATGATGATAATGATGATGATGGTGAAAATGATGACGATTATTATTAATATTATTATGATGATGTTGATGATCAAATGATGATAACGATGATGATTATCACGGTAATGATAGTAATCAAAATGACGATGATGATGACAAAGATGATGACGATGATTATATTGATAATGATATTGATGATGATGATGATGCTTATGACGATCCTAGACGTTATATAGCACCCGGGTGCAATGTTCACTTTAAGAAATGGTGAAATTTCAAAAGTATTGGAAGTAATGTGTGCTGTGATAATGATCCTAACAACAACAACAACAACAAACAATATATTTATTACTTTTTTTCTAACAAAAAAAGTAGAAAAGTAACCCCCCCTCCCCCACCCTCCGTCACGCCAAGTGGCGTATAGGGAATATGGTGTTCTATCTATCTATCTATCTATCTATCTATTGTCCTTTCGAGCCGAAGACGACACATAGGGCAGAACTACAATCTCAAAAACAGAAAACTTGCGTGCCAAAATGGCACATATTGCAGAGATAACTGCTTCTAAAATCTATGGTTCTGTTTCCATAACAATGCTTTTTACAATGACAGCTTGTCAAGCCATCGATCAACCTCCTTAGTCGCTTCTTACGACATGCCTGGAAGGTCACAGTGTCACTATTCTTTACTTCACACATAATGAGGCCCCGGTAACACACGGGGGTGTTAGTGACCATAAATTTTACAGACCTTCGGCACATGATTTTTGGGGTAATTTGGTCGGTATTACGCCCGCACCGCTTTACTTTCCCAGAAAAAAAAAAAATCTGGTGCGCATTAAATTCTGGATGAACCGGAAGACCGTCGATTGGGATCGAACCCTACCTCTTGTCCTTTATAGTCCAGTTCACTAACCACTGAGCTATCGCGGCTATTTATCTAACAAAAGCCAACGAATATATTTTTTTCTAAAAGCGCAACTTTATAACAACAAATGAGCGTTTTATCGTTTACGCATTACATCAGTAATGAAAACGTTCTGAAAGAGGTCAAAGCAAAAAGAGAGCTAATTTCCAATATTAGGAAGAAACAATCATCATTTTTTGCCATGTAATGTGAAGAGAACAACTGGAATATATTGTAACAACTGGGAAAATTGAGGGACGAAGAGATAGAGGAAAGCAAAGAGAAAAAATACCAGACAGCTTAAGAGAGTGGCTTGGCAGAAGATCAACAACAGAAATGATAAATAACTGTCGAGATCGAAGATTGTGGAGGGACATGATCACCTACGCCAGCAGGCCCGGCACTTGATGATGATCGTTTACACATTTCAAAGACGTCTGTAGACGTACGGGAAGTCGGAAACTCAAGGAATGTTTGACGTACTCTGAGTGAGCCGTGAAATAATAAAACAGTATAAAGATGTCCTCAAAACAATACAATAAATTAATATGAAGATGAAATTTCGAGATGAAATTATATAACAGTATAAAGATTTATACTAATTATCTCGAGGCAAAGTAAGAATACAATAGTAAGTACGTAAAGTAAAGTACCCCCCTCACGGCAAGTGGCGTATAGGGAATATGGTGTTAGTGACCATACATTTTACAGACCTTCAGCACATGATTTTTGGGGTAATGTGGTTGGTATTACGCCCGTGTAGCTTTACTCCCCCAGAAAAAATCCGGTACCCATTAAGGCTGGTTGTTCCTGGAAGCCGTCGATCAGGATATAACCCGACCTCTTGTCGACAACTGAGCTTCCCTGTAGAGTGCCCGCCGTGATTCATGCGGCCTCAAGAATACAATATTACCCTGAAAATAGCGTCTTGGAATACATCACAATGACAGACAGAATATATTCACATCCTAGAAGAGTGGATAAAGAGTAAACATTAAAAGAACATAAAATGGTATTGAACAACTAAACCTATAGAGAGACAAGACAAACTATGACGTTTTGACCAATGACTTCGTCAGCTACAAGACACCAAATTACAAAAAAATGCGAATGTCTGGCTTCGTTAGAGCGTGACGATTTTTGGTCGATGATAATTGGCGGAGAAAAGTGACAGAAGATTGAGACGATGACAATGTTGAAAACAATATTAAACTGGAAATAATGTCTTCAAATTGACCACACACACACACACACACACACATACACAACACACAAACACACGCAATGAATCGATAAAAATAGGGGCGATAATCGAAACCGAGGTTTGTTACTAAAATGGGCTCTAAAGAACGAATAACTTTGTAATGGGAGATAATCCACCAGTGCGTGCTAAAAGCGCGGGATATAACGGGCCATTAAATGTTTCACTATAGTGATCCTTCTCTTAACTATGGCAATTACTTCTTAACCAGCATCGTTAAGGAGGAAAATCGTTGACCGAGTGTATTACATCTCTGATACATAAGCCTAATCCACTGACTTGAACTAGTCAATTTCTCCTTACAAACTTAATTGAGCACCAAAACCCAAATTAAAAACACAAAAACAGCAAGAATAATTCTCTAATGTCTAAAATTCAGTTTTATTACCTATGGTGCTACAGTTTATGATCAAAACCCCTACTTGGAGATACTTGCCTTAATAGGAAAGTACAGAAATACAATTTATTTCCGAGCTCTGATCGTAACCCTATGCTATAGTCATGAGAAAACCTGCGCGGAAGACATTGTCCACTATAGCTAATTTTGTTTGGTTAGCTCAGTGGCAGTGTTCCCTAGCGTTCGGCTTCTCGTGGCAAGGTGCATTGCCAGGGAGTACGGGTTCGATCCTGCTTCGGGCCATATGTTGTTCTTTGTTTGTAATTTTTTTTCTGAATGCTGTAACACATACCTCTTCCTCCCTTAATTATCTGATTCCCTGAATTATCGCCTCGGAAGTTTCCTTCTACAATAATATACATTTATTATTATTTGTCTCCGCTATGATCAACACTACCTTTAACACATATGAATAGAAGACAATCAGTGTTCACGTCATGACAGGTGTGACAAGTTTCTTAAAAACTGAGAGTGAGACGGGAAATGCAGGGACAGGTAAGGTTAGACATGTGTAATGGTGTAAAAATAGTCATGATGTCATGCTTTATTGTGTCTATAAAAAGAAAGGTGAAGAGTGAAGAACCCGTGACGTTTTAGGTGTAAAAGGAATAGTGTGTCCACGGTGTTTTTTTTAAAATCATCCACATTTGTGTTTTTAATGTGGTCAGTAATACTTTACTCAGAAACAATTCTTGCTATATATTTAAGACTGGATGAATCTAAAGTTTCCTGGGAGAATATACAATTTCCTTGGTGAATCTAAAGTTTTCTAGATGAATCTAATGTTTCCTCTTCTTCTACCTTTTTAGCTCCCTGTGGAGCATAGGTCTTCAACAAACACTTTCCAAGTCGTTCTGTTTTTTGCCATTCTTTTAAGATCATTCCATGGCTTCCCCATCACCTTCATCTCTGCTTCTATCTGTCTTCTTCAAGAATTCCTTGGTCTTCCTCTTTGTCTTTTCCCCTGGGGATTCCAAAAAAGGGCCTGTTGTGTAATACTCTCAGTTGGCTTCCGTAGTGTGTGTCCTATCCAGCGCCATCGTCTTCGCTGTATCTCTTTATCCACTGGTGTTTGACTGGCACATTTCCATAATTCTATGTTAGTGATTTTGCCCTGCCATTTCTATCCTTTTATTCTGCGTAAGCATCCATTAATGAAAGTCTGTATCTTCGTGATTGTCAATTTTGTTGTTCTCCATGTTTCAAAGCCATATAATAGGACCGCCTTAACATTTGAGTTGAACATTTTTATTTTTGTATTTAACCTAATTTCTTTGGATCCCCATATGTTTCTCAGTGCAATGAAAGATCCTCTTGCTTTTGATATCCTTATTTTGGTATCATTTTCTGTTCCTCCCTCTTTATCTATATTACTGCCCAGATACATGTAAGATTGTACATCTAATAGAGGTATTTCTCTTAGATTTATTTGGTTATTGACAACTGTATTAATATAATGTTTCCTGAGTGAATCTAAAATTTCCTCGGAAAACCTAAATTTCCTGCATGACTAAAGTTTTTCTCGCCAAGTGGTGTATAGGGAATATGGTGTTAGTGACCACATTTTTTACATACCTTCGACACATGATTTTTGAGGTAATGTAGTCGGTATTACACCCGTGCCGTTTTACTTTCCGGTAAAATCCCGTACCCATTTAAGGCTGGATGAACCCGGAAGCCGTCGATCAGGATCTAACTCGACCTCTTATCCTTTGTAGTCCAGTTCACTAACCACTGAGCTATCGCGGCTCCCCTTTTAGTAGTGTACATTGTTACAATTATTGGGAAGTGAATATTACAAGCAACACGTCAATATGTGAAACCTTTGTTAAAAGAAAATCTTGACACTATGATTTCTAACGTTAATGATGATGAAGGCCAAAGTTAATCTAGCGTTTGGGTACAGGTAAAGGTGTCAGTCATACCCTGGTGTATGGAAAAAATAACATAATAGGATTATAATTGTCATTTGTCGTTTATAAGTGATTGGGTCAGTATGACGTTTTAGATGACCCTTCTTTTTTTCACTTAAATTCTCCGATATACATTTTTTAAGAAGCTGGATGAATGCCAAACCTGGTGAAGAATTATAAAAAATATGTCATAGGTAAAAGAAGTGTCAAGAAAAGGATAACAGCTCAAATCATATATATCCTACAGCGGTGCGAACTAAAACAACAAGAGCGACACACTTGACCAAGGATCATCATCATCGAGTGCCATCTCCGCAACGAAGGTTGGCTAACATGGAGCGCCATTCTACTCTGTCTCTTGCTTTGATGGTGCAGGTTGTCATAAGTCGATTTGTTCATCTTTTGATGTTACTCGTCCATGTTAGTCTTGGTCTGCCTCTGCCTCTTTTACCTTGTATTTTCCCTTCTAAGATTACTTTTAGTAGGCTGTTGTATCTTTTAATATGGCTCAAAAATCTCATTTTTAGTTGTTTTAATACTTCATCGTTTGTTTTCTTTTCTTTCCATCCAATTCTACCTATTATTCTATATATCCACATTTCAAAGGCTTCAATTCTCTGTTCTGCTTTCTTGTCTAATGTCCATGTTTCTGCATCATATCGGGATGTTCAGAAGGTATAATAGTTTGCTATTCTTAGTTCTTCCCTAGTGTTATTTGTTTTGATGTTAGTATATTTTTCATGGCATTAAAATGACTTTTTGCCATTCCTACAGATCGAAGCTAGAAATTTAATATCTCTATGCCAATACAGAATGTAATATAGTAAGTCAGTAAAGTACCTCGTCACGCCAAGTGGCGTCTAGGAATATAAGAAAGCAATATATCTCTTCTATCAGTAGTGAAAGCTAAAAGTAATCTGAAGATATTCAAGCCACCAAAACGATTTTATTTTCGCGTCTCTATTTTTGTGGATGAGAAACACTACAATATCACCACTGACTACAATTGTTTATGACGTAATATTTGTACTACTCAAGTCCTCAAACTCTGGAAATCTTGACCTCTTTTTTAGCGCCAATTAATCAAGTTTGACATTAATAAACAACCGCGTGACGCGAGGTGAGACGCTGACTGACTCATGTATTATATGGCAAGAAAACAAATGTTCGAATGGAACAAACATGTTTTTAACACTGTTTTATAGTGCGTTATTTCTAATAACTTATATTTTTTTTTAAAGCAGAGTGCTAAATTACAAAAAATATAATATTGTATTTATACAAGATTACAAGGAAATAGTTTCTCTTTTTTCTCAATAAGTTTTTAATGAGATTTTAAAACATGCATGAAACTGTTATGATCAGCAATGATTGATAGTGTCAAACTTATTAAAGATCATTAGCCGCTTAGAACAAATGTTGCTATCAATTTGTTGATGTCACTATTATAGTGAGTTTCTGTTTTCTCTGATATAAATGATATCCTGGGGCTTAAACTATAACTAGAGTATATATGTGATTCTATCCATTGGAAATTGGAACCACCTGATATCAGATGCAGTGAATGAGATGATAGCAGTTGCTCACCTTCAAAAGTACACCCAGAACACGGATCTTCAAAGGACAATGCCTCTTTCTTTCTGTCTGATTTAATCTTTCCGGTTAACACATTGACAATATTTTTTTTCAAATCTTGTTTAGATATCTCCTTTTTCAAATTGTAATATTTATTTTTAAAAATGGCCCACGTGGAATTCGTAAACTTGTTCTCTTTAATGAGCCAAATTCCCAATCGTCTTTTCTCTTTAACTATATTATTTACTGACACTTTCATCGAGTTTCACATTAGTTATCTTATTTCGTTTCAGTCACTCCGTTAAAAGCAGCTGAATGCCCGAGCATTTTTAGACCCTCCCTCAAATTGTATGTATATATATAAATTGTAGCCATGAAACAAAACCAAAAGTTACGAAATCGATATTTATCTCGAACAGTGAGCCAAGACACGCCAAGACAAGAAATGTCCACAACTAAAAGGGCAATCCTAGTCAAGGATTCAATGAATGGAATGAATATTCATGACTGCTGTTTCTGGATATCGAGATGAAGTGTCAAACTTTCTTAGCACTCGTGCTAGACAAGTCGATTATTCACTTTTCCTTTGCAAAACTTCTTCGATATATCTGGCATCCCAAAAGACACGTGACAAAATGTGATGGAAAATATAATTACGTAGTGCCTCGTGACAACGTCCCCAGATTATTCAGTTTGTCGAGTGGCATAAATACCACACAGACTTCGTTACTTTGGAAACGTCCTAAAGTCAAATGGTTACCTTTCCCATAAAGATATGATAAAAACATGTGATCGCTAGTTAATAGGAATCCTGGTAATGGATACTGTTGGAATATTGTTTTAGAGGTGTTTTATAATCTATTTATTATAAGTATTTAAGGGTACCTATTAGGGAATGGGGTATGTAGCCTGGATAATGCAGGCTGCAAGCACAGTGCAGTCGCTATGAGGTGTTCAGGTCAAAATTGTAATTTAATTTAATAAATATCACAAACAAATGATTGTGTCCGCAACCTGCCCTAGCTCCGAACGAAAGTGAAGACCAAATAGCTAGAAGTCAATGTGAGCCAAATCTAAATTGTTTGGAGGTTAACATAGGAAAATAAATATTTATCACTTATATTTGTTTAGAAGAAATGTGTTTTTTGATACATATTGCTCCACCTACATTTGAAATTGAGATGTAGCATGTATCATGAATGTTATAAAATAAATATCAGCATTCTATTTAAAAAAATAGTCTCCTGCTTGAAAGAAATCTAGATGGTGAAGTGGTTTAGAATATTACTTCCGTAACCAGATAGTGACCTCAATTGTTACTTAATCCATACTTCAAAGTTTCTAGTTGAGTTTATTACAATTGGCACCGAAGACTTTCTTTGTAGAGCGAAGTGCTCTGGCGTAATACTGAACATATCATCCATACACGCGCAGATTGTCCCGGCAAAATTTGAGCACTAAAATCATACTCACTTGATGAGTATTCACATTTTTATATTTGATATGGGTGTTCAGACAACCACTGCGCGGACACGATAAGAAGAGAGTAGCGTAACCAGACAAAAATTGTATTTAAAAAATTATCTTTACGGCATTTTCCCATTACTGGGGTTCACTGATAGAAATGATTATCATAAATGCTATTTTAGAGCAGCTAGCAAAAAAGGACGTTTGCAATAATGACAGTGTTGTGTTACACTTCTCTATGTAATTTCTTTCTGTTCCTTTTCTCTAGCTGCTACAGTTATTTTCCTACAAGCATTTGTCCATTATATAAATGCGCTGGCAATATACTTCTTCTTCAGCGATCAACTACTCTATTCATTGAGACGTTTATATCAGCTTAGGTCACGAACAATACGATATGTTGGAGGTCTTTACCGTTTCCCCATAGTTTGTCTTGCGGGGTTGTTTTTCTGTGAGCCATATTTGTGTTCTTTCAATCAACCACTAATATCTTCAGTAATAAAGAAAAGACGATGGTGGACATTATATGTTGGACATGTGATGAGAAGAGATAATACCCGAATAGCAAAGCAAGCCCTTATGTGGGAAACAACAGGTAAGAGGAAAAGACGAAGACCCAGAGAGACACTGAGAAGAACATTGATGAGAGAGGCAATAGCAGCAGGAATCGGCTCCCTCAATGAAATAGAGAACACACAGAACAGAGACAAATGGCGAGATTTGATAAAATATCTTTAAAAGAATTAAAAACTGCAAGAACAAAAATTCAGATAAGAGAAGGAGTATCTTGTTCTACGCCATATGGGCCGGCTACGGCTCGAAAGGTTAAGTCTCTCATATTTGTGTTGTTTGGGTGTTGAGAGTACTAAAGTTCTGCAGGACATGCTCAGCAATCGCATGCTGTAAGAGTTTTTCTGGATGCACAGCAATCGCATGCTGTAAGAGTTTTTCTGGATGCACAGCAATCGCATGCTGTAAGAGTTTTTCTGGATGCACAGCAATCGCATGCTGTAAGAGTTTTTCTGGATGCACAGCAATCGCATGCTGTAAGAGTTTTTCTGGATGCTCAGCAATCGCATGCTGTAAGAGTTTTTCTGGATGCTCAGCAATCGCATGCTGTAAGAGTTTTTCTGGATGCTCAGCAATCGCATGCTGTAAATTCACTGAATATTATACACCGCAGGACTAGATCTGTATTTTTCTCTGACAGAGTGCATATGTTGTTTCTTATTTCCCTAGCTATATTGATGTTCTTAAAAACGTCAGGTAGAAACAACGACATTTTTCGGGCACATCATGAGAAGAGGAAAGTTGGAATATTTGGTTACAACTCGCAAAATAAAATGAAAAAAGAGATCGCGGACGACAAAGAGAGAAAATATTGGATAGCTTGGTGTCATGGCATGGAAAACAGTCAACAACAGAACTGATACGATGCTCTGTAGATAGAAAATTGCGGAAGGACATGATCGCCTACGTCAAACGGTACCAACTACAGCTAACGCTTCATAGTTCTCGATGCCAGTAGCGCGGTGGTTCAAATGATAGTTTTTTTTTTACAACCAAGCCTCCAGGTTCACTTCATTAACACGTTAAACGTTGATAAGGATTTCCTTCACATAAGAGCAACATTTCAATGGCATGAATGACTAGAATATTCGTTGTCATTAATAATTTCAATTGTCTTAAAATAGTTTCTCTTTATCGACAGAGGATGTTTAAAAAGTCATTTTTCATGTGAATAAAGGTCACTGAGTGGTAATTTTAAGTTTCTTATTTTGAGTTTTTTCCGCATTTTAAAACATCATTTTCTTTATTTTTCTATTGAATTTGATAAACAAGTTAACGTATTTCAATAAAGATACTTTAGCTGTTGAGCCTTGAAAAAAATACCTCCTGTAGGTCTTACTTTTTTATACTGATAGATTAGCTTATTTTGTATATAAATAGTGTTACAGGCACAAAAACAGACAGACAGATAAACTGGTAGATAGATTAGATAGATAGATAGATAGATAGATAGATAGATAGATAGATAGATAGATAGATAGATAGATAGATAGATAGATAGATAGATAGATAGATAGATAGATAGATAGATAGATAGATAGATAGATAGATAGATAGATAGATAGATAGATAGATAGATAGATAGATAGATAGATAGATAGATAGATAGATAGATAGATAGATAGATAGATAGATAGATAGATAGATAGATAGATAGATAGATAGATAGATAGATAGATAGATAGATAGATAGATAGATAGATAGATAGATAGATAGATAGATAGATAGATAGATAGATAGATAGATAGATAGATAGATAGATAGATAATACACTCTAACATTTTCAACTTGCTAATTTTGTATTCTTGATACATGTATTTATCACAGTACTAAACATCCTAGAAGTGCTCTTTCATCTGAATAAGAAAGTTCTGATAAACGTATTCTTTCGTTCCATTGTCTGTTTAATAATTTGATAAATATAGGAAGAAAATAAATGTTTTCAGCGAGGATACTTGATCAAGAAACGTCTGACGTTATCTGACATCCTTAATTACTGTTTGTCGTATGATATGGCTTTTTTATGTGGCTCTGTTAGAGCACTTGTGGAGGGATGATAGGCTAATTATATTGATAATTATTCAATAAAAGAAAGAAGAACATGCGAAATGTTAACATTAAATGTTTTAAAAGCGGGTTTTAGAAGATCAGAAAGAAGCAAAGAAAAGAATGTTAAGCACTAAATCGAGTAATTATAGTATTGTTTTTGCATACTTAACTGTAATTATTTTACTTGAACCGTATTAATGAATACACCAAATGTTATTCTCATCCAGCCGGGAGATTACAGTACAGGGTATGAACTCCGTGGCACTGGGCGAATCTCTCATGTAAATTTATAAAACTATTTCATAATTGTTTTGTTTAATTACGATATAAATTTTACTTTAAAATGTGTATGCCATTGCTTTGATTTTGAGATTTAACGCCGATTTTCTTTTCAGAAAGTTGGTGGTTCGATTTCCAGCAAGAAAGCTGAATTTTGTGCGCAATTAATCTCTGTATGGCTGAAATTGTGAAAGCGATAGACAGAAAATGACACCGTCTAGTACACGCTGCAATTTCAAAAAACCCTACGCTGTTTGCACTCATATAAATATTCGAGTTTTAATTACCATACAATACCCTTATTAAATTGATTAAAAATTACGTTAGCGTAATAACATAGCTCAGTCTTCATAATTCTGGATTAGCATAAATGATGACATAACTAGTAATATTAATTATAGGTTAAATAAACATGCAGCTGTATGTCTTTCTGAGTTCAAGACATAAAATTAGATTTAAAATAAAGATTGAAACCACATATGTAATAAAATGTAGTAAAAGATCGAGTTTTAATTGAGATTCAGACGCCATCAGAAATGTTGAGATATTACAGTCACCAGCGATGACATGACTGAATGTGCATATTTTATGATCTATAGAAAGAAACCTGGTGCATTTAGAGATATCTTAGACAAATGAGTTTGTACCTGCCAACTTGAACAAAATAACCATAACTCCTGTGGTGATTCAGGGTGAAACCTGGTTCAGGAAGTTAAATGTTAATTTAGAGTTACCTTAGCAGGAACTTTGCTTGAGTCCGGGAATTGATTTGACTTAATCCCTTTTAGCCATGAACTTGTTGCTTTATACAGCTCGTGGCGCTCGTCAACAGTCCAGGGCAGATCAACTAGGCTTAGTTTGTAAAGCCAGCTCAGTCCAATTAGGCAGATATCGATGTATACATTCCCGACACTATGTTATTGTTGTTGTTTGTTTGCATATGTTAGATTTGTATTTCTAACGAGTCAAGAGGACTGAATTTTGCATGAATATCACTTTTTTCCTATTTTGCATACCTGCAGCTGTATGCTCATGTCACCTTCCACATACTGATGGATATTCTCAGACTTCAGAGACACTCTATTTTTCCTTTATCGATGCAAGTTTTCGATGAATTTTATCAGGTAGATTTTTTCTTATCGATTTTCTTCTAGCAGCTGCCACTTTGGCCAAAAATTTTCGATTTTCAACTGTCAAGGGTTCTTTAACTTATGCAGAATTTACGCAGGATTTCCGGTTTATTTTTCGTCGTCACTCCAGACGGCCTTGACATCGGATCTCAACACCAGAGATCAGGGGAATGTAAAGCCACGAGAAACCACTCAGTCGATTTTTGAAAATACCCACCTAATATGGTGGACATGTTCGGAGTGCAATGATAATGACCCGCTAATAACTCAATAACTTCCACCTCCTATGTTGGACATGTTCGGAGTGCAATGATGATGACCCACTAATAACTCAATAACTCCCACCTCCTAATGGTGGGCATGTTAGGAGTGCAATGATGATGATCGATAATAACTCAATAACTCTCATCTCCTATGGCGGGAATGTTCGGAGTGCAATGATGATGACCCGCTAATAACTGAATAACTCTCATCTCCTATGTTGGACATGTTCGGAGTGCAATGATGATGACCCGCTAATAACTCAATATCTCTCATCTCCTATGTTGGACATGTTCGGAGTGCAATGATGATGACCCACTAATAACTCAATAACTCCCACCTCCTAATGGTGGGCATGTTAGGAGTGCAATGATGATGATCCGCTAATAACTGAATAACTCTCATCTCCTATGTTGGACATGTTCGGAGTGCAATGATGATGACCCGCTAATAACTCAATATCTCTCATCTCCTATGTTGGACATGTTCGGAGTGCAATGATGATGACCCGCTAATAACTCAATATCTCTCATCTCCTATGTTGGACATGTTTGGAGTGCAATGATGATGACCCGCTAATAACTCATTATCTCTCATCTCCTATGTTGGACATGTTTGGAGTGCAATGGTGATGACCCGCTAATAACTCAATATCTCTCATCTCCTATGTTGGACATGTTTGGAGTGCAATGATGATGATCCGCTAATAACTCAATAACTCCCACATCCTGTGGTGGAGATCGAACCCGGACCTCCTTGTCCAGAGGCTGACGTCACGTCTATAGACGTGAAAGATATCGCCAATGATAGCTATTTTTTTAGCTGCATGATGTTGATGACTGTTACTTTGATATGACCATTACTTTTGTTTTCTTACAATCCAGACTGAAGCCTTTTGTGTTGCTTTATTTTACTATTATGTTTATCATTTCTTGCAGTTCATTCTCTGTATCTGCTATTAATACTGTGTCATCCGCACATCGCAAATTGTTTATCTTGTGACCTTTGACTTCAATTCCTTGTATATCTACTAATGATGTCATAATATTTCCCCTGTAAAGTGAAAACAAATCCTTCAACAGAACACAGCCAACTTGTTTATATATTGGAACTGTCCTGTTTCGTTGCTAATTCTTATGGCTGCTTCTTGTTGCTAGTACATGCTTTTCTTATGAATTTCATATCCTTGTCATCAGTGTTTAATTTCTCCTGCATATTGATTAATTCCACATGCTATACTTTGTCAAATACTTTTGTGTAGTCTTGTAGTTTATAAAGCACATTTATAAATCTTTGTTTACCTCTATTGATCTTCCTATCAATGTTCTCAGAATGTATATCGCATTATTGGTGCACTTTTCTTTCACAAATCAACATTGTTCCTCCCTTATTTCTGGTTTTACTTTGTTCCTTACATGTCTCATGATGACTTGTAATAATATTTTGGTCATTTGGTTCATGAGACTAATAGTGTGATGGTTTTCACAATCTGTGGCGCCTGATTTCTTCGGTATGGCTACAACGACAGATTTTAGTAGATCTTCAAGTATGTGCCCAGTGTTATAGATGTCAGTGAGTAGTTTTGTTGTTATGACTTGTATTTCTGAAGCAGGGAGGTAACAGGGATATGGAAAGACGGATAATTCGGTAGAGGTCAAGGGGAGACAAAGGGTTGAGAAGAAAATAGAGGTAAGGGGGAAACTCATGGTCCACGTGATGGGTGGAAAGCCTGAACAAGTCATGAGGCACGAGAGCTGTAAGTAATGTGAGAACGAGGGTAGATGTAAAATGAGTTGCGATTGGCGGAAAATGAAGGGCTGAGAAAGAAATTAGGTGGGAAGATTTATTCGATGTAGAGCGATTGTTCAATGCGGGCGACTGTGTGTGTTGTACGGCCGATACCGTGAACAGGAAAATTTGAGTTCGGACAATTTCGAGAACAGGTTAGTTGGTCTGTGGCGGTCGAGCTAGTGAGACGTAAATTCCTGGAGCAGTGTTAGAATAAGGAGTGTACTGTGACATTATGATAAGGTGGCCGTGGTAGGGTCTCATAGGCAGTAGCAATTAGGAATTAGTACAACTAGTCACATAAGCGAGTAGTAAGTCATCAAGAGACATTATTCAGAGGTTAGTAGCTTTAACCATTGAATAGACTTATGATATTGTGAATGAGACACAAATGTAGGCTTATGATAAGTCATGAAGAGACATTATTAAGAAGCTAGTAGCTTTCACCATTTGAAGAGACTTATGTATTGTGAATGTTCTCACAAATGTAGGCTTAGGATAAGTCATAAAAAGACACTATTAAGAAGCTAGTAGCTTTGACCAATTTAAGAGACTTGTGTTATTGTGAGTGTCTCGCTAATGTAGGCTTAATACAGGTCATAAAGAGGCATTATTCAGAAATTAGTAGCTTCAACCAGTGAAGAGACTTGTGTCGTTGTGAGTGTTCTCACGAATAATAGGCTTTATATAAATCATGAAGAGACATGATTAAGATAGTGAATAGCTACAGCCAACTGCAGAAAATTCAATTCGTTAAGTGGTGAGCAACTTCGCCAAGTTAAACTCCCAGCGGGGAAGTGAGTACAGAAAAAGAGCAAAAAGGGTTGTAGAATGCTAGTGCCAGCATTCTGAATTTGTAGTGCTATAGAGAGAGGTAGGATAAAAGATGAGATGCGATCACCATGCGTTTGGCTATGGTACTTGTGAATTGTATGGGAGATAGTCCTTGTGTGCAATAATCGGTGTGAAATTACAATGGTATTGGTACCTGCTTTGTTATTGCTAGCTGTGTTGTCTCATCCTAGTGACGAACGAACGCTGGGATGTCATTAACCAACGGGTATAACAGCGCGGAGTAAACCAGCACGATCAACAGGCCAAAGTGACATCCACGGGCAGATAGTGAATCGAGGCCACAGTCTGGGCAGCAATTGGCTATACCAGACAGGGATACCTGGACTGGTCAAAGTACCACGACAGTTCGGCACGTCCATGTCAGTGCAAGTGGCTGGTTGAGGCAACTCGGGGGCTCAGATCTCAATGAGCTTTCTGTCGACATAGTAACAGCTTCAAGTCGAGTGAGGGCTCGACTCACAACGAGCTTTCTGTCGATATAGTATCAGCTTCACGTCGAGTGAGGGCTCAAATTATAACGAGCTTTCTGTCGACATAGTATCAGCTTCAAGTCGAGTGAGGGCTCGACTCACAACGAGCTTTCTGTCGACATAGTAACAGCTTCAAGTTGAGTGAGGGCTCAAATTATAACGAGCTTTCTGTCGACATAGTATCAGCTTCAAGTCGAGTGAGGGCTCAGCTCGCAAAGAGCTTTCTGCGACGTGTTCCAGCTTCAAGGAGAGGGAAGGCTCAGATCTCAGCGAGGTTCTGATTACATCTCAACTGTCCGGTGTACAAGGGCTCAGATCCTTACGAGCCTTCGCAGCGGTCAACGGAGGCCCGGTACAAGAAGACGAGTGAAGGGGAGAAATAAGCTCGTTACATTCCCAGCTCCCCTAATGCATTCCTCTTCGATTGTAATATTGTCGAGACCTGGAGCTTCGCCTCTTTTCATGTGTTGAATTGTCTCCTCCACTACACTCGGCATTGTTTGTGGTCCTGTGTCTTTGATTGAGTTGTTTAGTTCTGGTCTTTCTTCATCATAGATTTCATAGAGTTCATAGAGTTGACGGATTTATTTTGTGCACCTTTCCATTATCTTCTCATGTCCCATAATTATATTTTCTTCCATTGGTATCACACATCCTGAAACTTTGACTTCTTTTCTTCATGCTAATTTATTTAACTGATTGTGCATACATCTGTGTCTTTCTTTTGTTGTTTCGATTTTCTTTACATTTCTGCTTTAACCATCCTTCCTTTGCTTCTCTGCATTTTTTGTTATATCTTTGTGCAATATTTTGTATGTCCGTTTTGCTTTCTTATGTTTTCGTTTTTCGTCCGTTAGGTCTCGTATTTCTTCTGTCATAAATTTTTTTGTGCTGATTCTTTTAGTAACTGGTATCACTTCTTTTGATTTTTGCTGAATCGATTGTTTGAACATTTTCCACTGCTCCTCGATGTCCTGTATTTTCTCAATAGCATTTTATCCATTGTTTACTTTCGTACTGTACTTATTACTCATCTGTCTATCTACTCTAAGTATAGCTAGTTCTAATGCCATATTTCTAGACGATTTCAGTGTCTTCCGGTGTTTTATTCCCGTTTTTCCAACTACTGGTACATGGTCACTATTGCAATCCGTTTCTGGCCTTGTTTTAACAGATGTTAGCCAATTTCTTGAATCTTCTTTGTACCAGTATCAATTTAAATTGATTATTTACTTTGTTGCCTGGACTTTGTCATGTCCATAGTTGTCTAGGGTGTTGCTTGAACCAGGTGTTGCCTACAATCATTTCATGTGCATTTGCAAAATATCAATCTATCTCCTCTGTCATTCGTCCCTCCTAGGCCATGTCCTCCAGTCATATTTTGCACTTTAGCTGTTCTTATCTTTGCATTGAAATCCGCTAATATAATAGCTATTTCTTGGGATTAACACTGTTCTATGGTAATATCAAACTCGTTGTAAAAGGTGTTGATGTCTTCTTCTAAGCTGTTACTTGTTGGTTCATAACTTTGAATTATGTTAATATCCAGTGGTCTACCTCTCAACTTTTACTAGCAGAATTATATCTGATACTGGCCAAAATCCTTTCACTATTTTGCTTCTATCTGATCTAACATGATGCCTAATCTTCTTTCGTGTGTGGTTCCTGGAATGCTGATCTCATGTTCCTAGTTCCTATTGATAATGTATTTGTATTTGTGATTTTGCATACAGTAGACGGTTTAAAAGGACGGAGAGGGGATAGGTGAGGGTCAGATGAGACAAGATCGGGGTATAATTCATGTTCCACGGGAAATAGAGAAAGTGCGTGTGAACAGGTTCGAGACAAAGGTTTTTCGAAAGCGAGACTAAAGGATAAGAGAAAAGGTTGGACGAGTGAACGGTCATTCGACAGGCAGCGGGCGCTAGTTGCGGACGGGTTGTCATGTTGACAATACGGTACCGTTAGCGGGAAGGTTAGCATTTATGTCAGGATGTGGAAAGTGGTTTCTAAAAAGACAGTAAGTGATAAGGCTTGTGAGATTAAGTATAGTAAGTTCTCAGGAGATATTGAACTTGTGTTTAAATATGTGGTAATGATATTAAAGTGTGAGACTAAGTGATTATATGAATTAGCTAGAGTCCAGTGCCATGGACATAACTATGTATTATTGACAGAAAGAGTTATGATGCTCCAGTCAAATCAAATGTGAGACTAAGTGATTATATGAATTAGCTAGAGTCCAGTGCCATGGACATGACTATGTATTGACAGAAAGAGTTGTGATACTCCAGTCAATTAATAATGTAGTGTAGCTACAAATTGTAGTACCTGAGTTTTGTCAATCTAGGCTAGTGTGGCCGTTAATAGACGACAATGTGAATCAATCATGCACCACGATGTGCAAGAGATTTAGGGAACAGACAGTTCCTACCATGTATAGACGGTTGTTAGCCGCATAGAAACATTAATCAGAACCATTTGTGTACAAGATTTGTACAAGAGACCTTAGGGAACAGCATAGCGTCGATCACGTGTAGAGGGTTGATAGCGATATAATTGCCAGAATGTTATATATCATGCCATGATGTCACAGATGTATTGTTGAGGCTAGGCATGTGCTCCTGGTGTAAAATTAAATTCAGTTGTGTTCTGTTCAAGAGAGTTGGTTTAATCATTTGTCTTGGCACTGTATTGTCTTCGCGAAAAACGGCCAAGAAAAGGGTTACAGTTAACAGCGGCACAACTTGAAGTCCAGACTACACGATCAAGGAGCCAGATGGGAGGGAATTACCTCCTCATGGAGAACACCAGGGCGAGCTCAGAATAACCTGAGTGGTCCTGGGCAGCCGATCATCATCATCATAGTGCAGCAGAGCCGGGTGGTTTCAGAAAGACCACCTGGTGCCAACCAAGAAGGTGCTGGGGTTGTCAGTGTGACCGTCAGTACCAGCTGTGATCATCATCATCATAATGCAGCAAAGCCGGGTGGTTTCAGAACGACCACCTGGTACCAACCAAGAAGGTGCTGGGGGTTTCAGTGTGACCGCCAGTACCAGTTGTACTCATCATTATCTTGTAGCCGTGCCGATGGGTTCAGAGGGACCACCTGGTGCGAACCAGTAACCTAACTGGGTGGTGTCAGTGTAACCGCCAAGCAGCGAGGAGATCATCGACGGGGGTGATGTGACTGTCACAAGCGGTGTCACGTCGTGGTGGCATATTGCAGGCAGGTCATATCTAAGACGGGCGATTTCAATTTCAGTCACATTGAGGGAAAACGTCGTCAGTAGCACATGACGCTTTCTACCGGTCAGGTGGCTGTGGAGTCCCTATTAATGTCGCTAGCTGTAGATATTATATTGTATTTGGACATAGTTTTACTTGGCAATCAATACAAGAAGGTAGTTTGCCAAAGCTTTCCTACTTATCAGTGATTTTACTGATCAGAGATCGCAGCCATTGTCTCTACAACTTAGATCCTCTGTTTGCCATCAGGGTTTGGGGACCTCAACCGACACTGCTTGTTGGCTGCCCCCAAAACACCATCCGCCACCTGCTCTAATGGCTTCACGTAAACCTGATAGGAGGGCTACACGGGAACACCACCTTGCCCAAGGTTATCATGAAGACTAGCGAAGGAGACGTCTCGGTAGCCTAGTTCGGAAAACCACTCGACTGTGCTACTGACGTTTGGACAACCCGTGTTCGATTCCCGCTGGAAGCAGCTTGAATTGTAATTGTGTTTGGAAAAAATATACCCCTATGGTCGACCCATCCGTTGGCAGAAATGAGTACCAGGGTATTACTCTGGGAAGGTGAGGAATGTCGCCTCGCATCGTGAGTTTCGATGCTTGAAGCGACACTATCCAGAAGTCAGGCACTTGTTCACATGGGTGAAGACTCGCGTGCTAAGACGCCAATTGAGGTCTCCTACTTGACCTTTACGTCTTACTCCACCTTTGGGAGGGGATAACTCTAGCCCGCTAACGCGGTTAGCAAATTAAGGAAGAAATACTATTCCGCTGAACATTTTTTAAAAGACGCTTTTAACAAATCATAGCCACAAAACTATTTGTATGAAAAAAGATTGAGAAATACTTCGCACTAATCAATTTGTTGGACAAAAATAAATTAAAAATGATCCGTTTCACTCACTAAACTATTTTTTAAATAAAGATTGGGAAATGTTACGTCATTATCTTTTTTTAAAAGATCAATAAATAATGCTTCACTAAAGATTTTTTTAGACAAAGAAAAAGATCGAGAAATGCTTCGCCACAAAATAATTTTCATAAAGTGTTTGAAAAATGGTTCGTCACTGAACTATATTTTTAGAATAAAAAAATCGAGCAATATTTCGTCCCTTAACTAAACTATTTTAAAAAAATTAAAAATAGAATGTTTGAAAAATACTTCGTCACTAGACCATTTTTAGGAAAGATGTTGAAAAAAATACTTACTCCCTAAAATAGATTAGACCATTTTTAAGAAAGAGGTTTAATTTACTTCGTCACTAAACCATTTTTAGTAAAGGGGTTGAATTTACGTCTTCCCCAAACCATTTTTAGTAAAGGAGTTGAATTTACTTCGTCACGAAACCATTTTTAGAGAAGAGATTACGAAATGCGTGGTCACTAAACCATTTAGTGAGAAGAGGCTTCCGAAATACCCAAGCGTGAAATGAATTTGTCAAAAAGCAAGATTAGAGGTAATTACACTAGCAATGCAGGTTTCCGTCAAGCTTTTCGAGATTGTTATAACGCAGAGTGAAACTGGTTATCGATTGAGGCGATATTCATCGGTGACAATATAGATAAGGGGTACAAATAATAATACATAAATATTATTATATGGGGAACTTCCGAGGCGATAATAGGGAATAATAGAACAAAGAAGTATGTGTTAGCACTCGGAAAAATTGACAGACAAACAACAATAGAAAAAAACGAAGAACAATATATGGTCCGAAGTGGGATCGAACCCGTACTCAGTGGCACCGCGCCTTGCCACGAGAAGCCGAACGCTTGGCACACTACCACGCAGCCAACTAAAAAAATTTGGCTATTGCAGTAGTGTCTTACACGATGACGTTCTCAATGACTATAGCATAGGGTAACGATCACAGACCGGAAATAAATTGTATATTTGTACTTTCCTATTAATGCAAGTATCTCCCAGTAGGGCTGAATACTTGTGTTGTAGACAAACATTTATTGGACGAAACAGCACGAATAGTAGTTCCCAGTGTTTATATACTGGGTACAAATAATAATACATAAATATTATTATATGGGGAACTTCCGAGGCGATAATAGGGAATAATAGAACAAAGAAGTATGTGTTAGCACTCGGAAAAATTGACAGACAAACAACAATAGAAAAAAACGAAGAACAATATATGGTCCGAAGTGGGATCGAACCCGTACTCAGTGGCACCGCGCCTTGCCACGAGAAGCCGAACGCTTGGCACACTACCACGCAGCCAACTAAAAAAATTGGCGCCAATTTTTTTAGTTGGCTGCGTGGTAGTGTGCCAAGCGTTCGGCTTCTCGTGGCAAGGCGCGGTGCCACTGAGTACGGGTTCGATCCCACTTCGGACCATATATTGTTCTTCGTTTTTTTCTATTGTTGTTTGTCTGTCAATTTTTCCGAGTGCTAACACATACTTCTTTGTTCTATTATTCCCTATTATCGCCTCGGAAGTTCCCCATATAATAATATTTATGTATTATTATTTGTACCCAGTATATAAACACTGGGAACTACTATTCGTGCTGTTTCGTCCAATAAATGTTTGTCTACAACACAAGTATTCAGCCCTACTGGGAGATACTTGCATTAATAGGAAAGTACAAATATACAATTTATTTCCGGTCTGTGATCGTTACCCTATGCTATAGTCATTGAGAACGTCATCGTGTAAGACACTACTGCAATAGCCAATTTTTTTAGTTGGCTGCGTGGTAGTGTGCCAAGCGTTCGGCTTCTCGTGGCAAGGCGCGGTGCCACTGAGTACGGGTTCGATCCCACTTCGGACCATATATTGTTCTTCGTTTTTTTCTATTGTTGTTTGTCTGTCAATTTTTCCGAGTGCTAACACATACTTCTTTGTTCTATTATTCTCGACAATATAGATAACAATTTTGCCAGATCACTTAGGGCACAACTTCAGCATGGGAGTGTATATTACCCTTCCCTATTAAAGTTCTGATACCTTGCTATAGCAGAGTGAGTAGATGTTTTATTAAAATGTGAGCTTTTATGCCTTAAAATTAGTTCCATTAAGTCATATGTTTACATTAATTTCATTTTTATTACTTATAATAAAGAATATGCTGCGGTTTGAAAGGAATCAGAACAGCATAGCACAGAAAGGGTTGTATTGTCCAGTGTAAATGACACTGCTTTCTTGTGATTGAAAACCAATGTCACATTACTTTAGAAAATGTGACGATCATTTTGACTCAAACATGTTATGTAATTTGTTCCTTTAAGAAGTTGGATGTTAACAAAAGGCAATAAGTGTCTATGGATGAACGAACTCTAGCTTATCGCTTAGTTAAAATTTAGACGTCAACTTAATGTATAACATTAATGTGATAGTCATTGTTATGACGCTAGATCTTGGTGGGCAGAAAACCAACAGACACCCAAGAATCTAAAAGGAAAAAAAAACTGAATATGTGGCATCGATCCGAAGAGCATGGATCTATGAATGCTGAATCAACAACTAACTATTCAACAAACCAAGTAACAAATCTGTTTGCTCCCAGTAGAAATTACATATTAGTCGTATGTCTATGTCAGCAAGATGTATATCTTTTAGGCAGTCTATAAGTTCTGTAGATAGAAGATTGTGGAGGGACATGATCACCTACGCCAACCGGTATGGCACATGCTGATGATAAGTTCGTTTATAATGTATTTTATCAAAAATTTGTTGTAGTCTATGAAGAAGATATATATTGGTTTGTTTATTCCTGTGTACTTTTTGATTAATGCCTTCGTGCAAAGATATGGCTTATTTTATGCCACTGTTTTTCCTAAATAAATTTTGTTTTTCTTTTAATTCAATAATGATGTTATTCTTAATCCTTCCATGAATAACTTTTAGAAAGATTTTCGTTACATGGATCATTATGATGATTGTCCTCGGAGCAGTCCTACGATTTGAATGGACTTGTAATTTTTATTCTATAAGTCATTGTTTTCTTAGCATCATTTTTCGTGCATTTTATTTATTATATAATGTTATTATAAGCTATGTATATTAAAAGCTGTCCATAAAGGTAAAGGTAAAGTACGAGACTTGAACCGGTGTCTTAGCACGCGAGTTTACACCCATATGTGCTCGGTCGCCTATCCAGAAATGTTCGGATATTTCTGTATATTGTAGCTTCAAGCATCGAAACTCAGATGCGAAGCGACATTCCTCACCTTCCCATGGTAATACCCTGGTACCCATTTCTGCCAACGGCTGGGTCGACCGTGGGGGTATTTTTTTTTTCCAACCACGAGTACAATTCACACTGCTCCCAGCGGGAATCGAACACGGGTTGTTCGAACGTCGGTAGTCCAGTCGGGTGGTTTTCCCAACTAGGCTACCGAGGCCCACAAGCTGTCCATGTTTGGCATAAGTGACACAATATAAGTACATAAAGTACATCTAATAATTTCCTCCATGCTTGCATATATACATATCAAAGTTTCAGGATCGGTGCTATTTTTGTAGTTTATATTGTTTTTTTTTCATTCATTTATCGAAGTATTTTAATACCATTTAATATCAAAGAATAAACTTAGTTTCAATATATGGTCGGATTTCCGTTTTCAAGATGGCGGATCTAGTCCACGTCCTCTCGATCACTGCAGAAAATGCACTCAGGGTCTGATTAATTTCGGATCTTCTTTGCACTTTTCTGCGTAAAAGTCAAAATGATGATATGCTTGATACATCTGTGTCGCTAAAGCGAGGTCGTAGGCCGACAACAGTCCGTTTTTGACGAATCAAGTGTTGTGAGTGAGACCTTCTACCGTCTAGACTTGATCTGCACTTTACGTCACATTAGAGCTGTTCAAGACCGTTATTGGGATTCTTTGACACAAGTTATTTCCATGTTACACATTAATGTAAACTACTTCGTCAGTCGCAGTTTTGTCTCTTTGGGGAAGTTGCTTCGTGTTTTGTTCGTCGTAGGCTGCTTACACTTGAGTAATCAGACATAAGTCTAAAGGTATCGAGATTATGAGTTTGGCGACATTGTGTGCTACGTCATCGTATTGGTTCCCTAAACCGGCCGTGCGCAAATCTTACGGTCTGCTGTTTGATGTGCGACGAGGATAATTTGACGACTGACTGTGTGTCTATATGTTCGGAAGTGGAGTCATCAACGATGGCCTAATATCATCAAGTGCTACGATGATCATCATTTCCATGAAGACGTGGCTTACCGGTATATGGGGATAGGCGGCGGGAAAAAATGAAGGCTATGCATGAAAAGTGTTCCTTGTTACAGTTTCCTCATATTACAAGTCGCATGTCTGTGTTAGTCACCACTAGTGACTCGGGCAGATGGTGCTCGTAAACCTGGGAAGGCCGACCATCTAAGGGCAGAATCCCCCTACAGAAAAGATCAACTGCTGCCTTGCAGGAAGATTGGGGACAATCAAAGGCTAAGGAAAGCAAACCTGAAAAAAATGCTGGCTGAAATCGGATGCACTGGACCACTGGCGCAGAACACAGTGCAACGTTTTAACGGGTACTCAAACGGAGTGGATCTAACAGACTTAAACAGACAGCTGTCTTCGTATGAGAGTCTGGACGTCCTACTCTGATTGAGTCCTGATCGCAGAGAGAGAGAGAGAGAGAGAGAATATATGGTCACAATAAAGCCTGCCAACTTGCGACATTACAGGCAACATGAAGATATCAGAACGACCCACGAAATGATGGACAGAGGAAATAAGAATATCTCTCTCTCTCTCTCTCTCTCTCTCTCTCTGCGATCAGGACTCAATCAGAGTAGGATTCCAGACTCGCACATGAAGTCAGCTGTCTGTTTAAGCGAATCGATTGCCCCATATAGTTTCTCTTCCAGGGAGGTGGGCGTGGACCACATTGCTCCTCTCGGGTCTGTGTACTGGGGGCAATCCTGTAGAACATGTTTTGTAGTTATAGTGTCCAGTGTACAGTGGCATAGGCTGGTTGTACCTATTTTGATTTTGGTGAACATGTGATTTCTCATTTTATTGTAGCCAGTGCGTAGGCGAGGTATGATGACTTGATCTCTCCTTGATAGTTGATGGTATCCGTCACTCTCGTTATGCTTTGGGCGTTCTCGTTTCCATTTTTCATGGTACTGACCTTTGAGGATGGATTTAGCTTCATCATAACTGAGCGGATGGTTCTCTTGTGGTAATCTCCCTCCCTCTTTAGCTAAATTGTCTGCGCGTTCGTTCCCGTGTATGTTACAGTGTGATGGTATCCACTGAATGACTACTCTCTAGAAGTTATTGCATAGTTGGTCCAGGGCTGTTCTCAAGTCATCTAGTTCATTGTTCTTGCGGCTTTTTAGAGCTGATAGTACTGACAGTGCATCAGTCAGAATCAGCAATTTATTGTGCATGTTATTTTTGTGTTGAGTAGCCAGTGTTACAGCAGCTCTGATGACCTCAGTTTCTGCTTTAAAGTTGTTTTAGAATTTTCCAGTAGCTATTGACTTGGTGGTCTCGTCCTGATTATTCAGCGTCAAGAACACACCTCCCCCTCCATTTATGGTGGCATTTGTAGCAGAGCCATCTGTGTATATGTGGGACCAAGAGTCCTGTGAGTAGGTATCTTGTATGTGTATTTCTGCTACGTGTTTTCTTTCTGTGTATGATTGGATGCCTTTTTTTCATGATTTCTGTTATATTTTTCTTAAGTTCTGGTATTTTTTATGTTTTCTATAAGGAGACATATTGTTTGGGAAAGTACTGGGTCTCCAGTAGTTAGTTCATTGGCAATTGCAGCAAAGTTGCTCCTCTTTAGTCGTACAATTCCGGAACCAGTTATTCTTTGGTGCATGGGGTGGCTAAGGAGCCTTCTATATTTCTCCGCTTGTTGCAATACTTTAGTGACCCGTCTGTCATCTAAGGGTTATAAACCTGTTACTGTTTCTAGAGTCTTGATAGGTGTAGATTTCATAGCACCAGTGATGATACGGGCAGCTTGGTTCTGTGTTCTGTTAATTTTGCTAATGTGTAATATGGAAGCCATAGCCCAGGCTGTGACTCCATACTCTAGAACTGGTCTGACTCTTCCTACGTATAGTCTTTTTAAAATATTGCTGTCTGCCTCCCAGTCCGTTCCTGCCAATCTCTACATAATATCTGTTCGTTTTCTGGCTTTTTTCCTTGGAAATAAGAATATAAAATAGATTCAAGACAAGATTTGAATCTACACAGTTATTTCCATGAAGACACACGTACATCATATCTAGAAATGTTACAAGCAATAGGAAGAAAGAAAAGAAAAAGATTGTTACAACTTGTAGAATTAGATGTTATCTTAATTTATGAAATGAGTCCTAAACGAATGACTCTTGGTTAACATGGAAATATATTAATTGCTGAATATCATGAATTAAGGAAATCAACTATTCGTATATATTTGGAACAGGGAACGAAGTAAACCATGAGTGAGCAATATTTTATTTTCCGAGAGTCAGATCTGAAAACTATAAAGACGTCGAGGACCATAATGAAGCCATTATATAAATTACCTAATTTGTATTCACAAGCGATTCTAACGTAAAAATCGTATTAGTGATAGAGACTGGAGGCGAGACAGTAAAAAAGGGGTGGGGGATTAAACAATAAATTTAAAATAGATAGCTTACCGGTTAGAGTCAGTGTTTGTGCGTTACTTTCATTTAATTGGTTTTTGTTTTCCTTTTTGAGTTCAAGGAATGAAGCGTATCTTAATTTTCAAATAAAGAATAATGTGGCCGGTCATAATAGCTCGTCGGGCTGTTTCTGGCCCGCGTGCTGTAGGTTGATCACCGCTGACGTAAACAAATAACATTTATTGGGAAAGCAGTCAAGGGAATTCTTGGTGGTTTAATTAAGTTATATAATATCTGAATGTTTGTCGTTCTAAATAATTTAAGCAGAAACCCTGGGATATTACTTTTGTTCCTAAAAAAATTTCGACGAGCCGTCTAAGAACCGTTTGATTTTATTTAATGTTTGCACATTTTTGTGTAAGGGATCCACTATTTCCACTCCTTCACAGTCAGTGCTCTGTGATACGCTTTTCACATTAACAGAAATGCTGAGATCCTAATTACTTTTGGGCGGAAATGGGATGTTGCAGACGTCCACAAAAAGATTGCATTTCAATAGCAGTCAATCGAAGTAGTCTAGACAGGACATTTAGGTTCTTTTTTATGCTGGCCGATGGTAGAACCAATTTCAGATCTTAAAAGAGTTTGGCTCATCACTTTAGCTATCAATATATGCATAGGATTTGTGCACGCTTAAAGTAGATGACAAGGTACTTTGTTTTCCAGCAGTTATAG
Organism: Megaustenia siamemsis; assembly: GCA_032433765.1. Taxonomy (NCBI): domain Eukaryota; kingdom Metazoa; phylum Mollusca; class Gastropoda; order Stylommatophora; family Ariophantidae; genus Megaustenia; species Megaustenia siamemsis. The sequence goes on from JAVIAB010000092.1 coordinate 134,322,179, forward strand.
CTATTCCTTAACATTTTTAAGAAAATTATTTTGTTGTTGCTAAATTGGAGTTAGTCACATGATCATCTTCTATTGATTTAAATCGCATTTGTGTGATGTTAATTATTTTGATAATCGATATTTATCTGAACAATCTTAACAGCATAGACCCCCAAAGACAACATAGAAATGAATACCAACAAGACAGAAGTTATGAACATTCTGTTGTTTACTTATAACTCCTAAGGGTTCACTTTCGAGCTCAACTCAAGGCCAATATTTTATTATATGTCTTCAATTAGACCAGATACTCTTTCACCTACCCTGAGGTCAGAGGTTGCTGTCAAATAAATCCAGAGGTTTCTAGTGGCCGGTCTATTTGAACTTGAGGCCAGCTTATCTGCGCTTATTTTTCTTCTTATCCCATATTATGTTTGGAGTGCAATGATGATGACCCTTTAATAACTCGATAACACTACAGGTGGATGAGACACCATTGACAGAATTCGTCAGCCTTTTCCATGTACCTATCTTCAGACATTCTTTGGTACTCTGTAAGTCGTGGCCTGTCTGTTCTTTCAGGCTATCTTTCCATATTTTACTCTATCATTCGTTCTTCCCGCCTTTCATAGTTATTTGCAAAATTGTCTTTTTTGCTAGGTAAGATGGTCGAGATATGTGTATAATTTCATTTTGCGTTTTTTCACAAAACTCATCATCATTTACCTCCTATTGCTTATTGTATTCATTTGCGAACTTTTTCATTCGCGATATGATCTCAGTAAGAGATGCCCAAAACCTAATTATATCATTTCAATTCCATAGTTTCAATTTATTATGTAGCTCTGCTGTCAGGCACCATGATTTGCAAACGTATGTGTGGGTGTGTATGTGTGTCTATTACAACAAACGAAAGAAAACGAATCCATATAAATATCACAAAATGTAGTTTATATTTACATTTCATCGTTAGGTTGATATATTTTAATGTGTTCACCGGCTATAGAGGACAGAAACCTGCAGTTATTTTCATGACAATTCTATATTATCAGTAGACTTAATAGTGATATTGAGAAAAATATAACGATAATATTTGGTGTAATCGGAAAACTGAAGAAACTAATTATTTGGTGTTATGTGGAGCTTGCTTTTACATATGGATGTTAATCCTGAACAACCGAACAACAGAAACGAAATTATTTGTGGCAAAAAAATTGACGTTTTATAGATGAATATTGTGAATACCATAGTCAGGTAAAAACAGTAGAGTGAACGTTATGAAAGAGATGAAAGCAAAACAAGACTTATTTCCAACATCAAGAGGAAACGATCATCACTTGCTTTGTTCGGTTATGAGAGGGAACAATTGGAATAAATTGTGACAACAGGAAAAATCGATACAAAACAGTTTAAGAGATTGGTTTGTTAGGCAGTCAAAAAAAGTGATGGTAAACTGTTGTAAAGATAGAAAGTTGTGGAGAAACATCATCACCTGCGCCAGCAGGTACGGTATTCATGATATTATTGCTGATGATGATGACAACGATGGTGTTGATGACGATAGTGATAATGATGATGATAGTGCCGTCGTTTGTTGTTCAAATGGCTTGTTTTTAATCAAAATCAGAGTTATACACAACCCGCGATAAACTGATAACATTCAAAAGTAAGCATAAACCTAATTCTAATTTAAATTGTGAACAATCTTAAAATAACTCCATAGTTAAACGGTTGAAAAAATAATATAAAACTATGAACAATAAATTGTATTTCAACAAAACTCTAAAAAGCTGGTGCTTCTTTAATGGCTAAAGAAGCTTCAATTCTTATAGAATCATGAATCATGTCCGGTCTGTAAAAACGGAAATTTCAACCCGGATATATTTTTCTCTTATAAAAAGTGCTGTCAATGGGCAACAGTTAACCGCATTCTTCATTTGTTATTTCCCACGGGTTTCCCATTATTTATTTCTTTTATCTGCGCCAGGCTGAGTATCCATGGCGACGTGTAAGGAATGTGATTCTGGTAATCATGTATTATAAAACGTTAACAATGGGAATTCTAGGCGTAGTAGAGAGAGAGTTCAACATGATAGTGAAAGGTAAGAAGCAAAGAAAGAGAAACAATTCAAGACGATCAAAATGATAATAATGAATCTGGCATAAATAAATGCACAGATAAACAAAACTGATATGTCGACAACGTAGTAGAAATTCTAGGAAATTTTTATGATAACTTGATAATAGATCCTCGATGAATACAAATATTATATAAGACAATTTAAAGATGATTTGATGGCTACAAGAACAGGGGAATGAAGTAGTGAAGTGGTTTCATGCCAGACGCTTGCACTAAGATTAGAACGACATTGATCTATAATGTTTTTGTTGAGAAGAAATAGATTCTGATCCAATAATAGCTGGTACAATATCCCGTAGACAAGTGAATGTCAAACATAATTGAGTGAATTTAACAATAATAAAGAATGTCTCGCGTGGCGTCTTTTGGTCTCAAAGGAGTGAGACACCAAACTTCCATTTATTAAGAGATGAAGGGCGATTACTCTTTTTTAAAATGTTATTTTCTTCATTTAAATAACGATCATGTATCCATTGAGCTATGTCATGCTAGGTTTGAACTCTTACGTTGGCCTTGTCATAAAGCCCTCACGTTACCTACCACGTTATTATAAAGCCCTCACATTACCTACCACGTTATCATGAAGCCCTGCCCTCACGTTAACTACCACTTTATCTCCAAGCCCTCACGTTACCTATCACGTTAGCCCACACGTTACCTACCACGTTAGCCCTCACGTTACCTACCCCGTTAGCCCTTACGTTACCTACCACGTTATCACCAAGCCCACACGTTACCTACCACGTTAGCCCTTACGTTACCTACCACGTTATCACCAAGCCCACACGTTACCTACCACGTTAGCCCTTACGTTACCTACCACGTTATCACCAAGCCCACACGTTACCTACCCCGTTAGCCCTCACGTTACCTACCGCGTTATCGCCAAGCCCTCACGTTACCTACCACGTTATTATAAAGCCATCACGTTACCTACCACATTAGCCCTCATGTTACCTACCACGTTATCGCCAAGCCCTCACGTTAACCAACCACGTTATTATAAAGCCATCACGTTACCTACCACATTAGCCCTCATGTTACCTACCACGTTATCGCCAAGCCCTCACGTTACCTACCACGTTATTATAAAGCCATCACGTTACCTACCACATTAGCCCTCATGTTACCTACCACGTTATCGCCAAGCCCTCACGTTAACCAACCACGTTATTATAAAGGCCTCACGTTACCTACCACGTTATTATAAAGCCCCCACGTTACCTACCACGTTATCGCCAAGCAATCACGTTACCAACCACGTTATTATAAAGCCTTCACGCTATCTACCACGTTATTATAAAGCCATCACGTTACCGACCACGTTATTATAAAGCCCCCACGTTACCTACCACGTTATTATAAAGCCCTCACGTTACCTGCCACGTTATCATAAAGCCCTCACGTTACCTACCACGTTATTATAAAGTCCTCAAGTTACCTACCACGTTATTATAAAGCGCTCACGTTACCTACCACGTTATTATAAAGCCCTCACGTTACCTACCACGTTATCATAAAGCCTTCTCGTTATCTACCGCGTTATCGCCAAGCCCTCACGTTACCTACCACGTTATCGCTGTAACAGAGTAAGCTAATGAAAGCATGGGGGCTGGTAACTTAGTCGTTACCCGCTTTTTTAAATGGATAATAGCAGTAACATATGGTAGCGACCATCAGTAGTTAAGACATAAATTTATGGTATGAAAAATTTCCAGCTAGGATAACAACTTGAATAGAGATAACGCAGAATTCATAGTAGGGATATGGACACCCACAGAGGAATTATACTCGGATATAACAAGGACACCCACCAAGCAAAGATAGGAAGGTCCAGAATTACTGGACACGATAATGAGTTTGAAGAATGGAAATTTCCACTTCAACCACGTTGTGGAAGCGAGAGTAGGCGCATGACAATAGCATACATTGACCCTATGACTTTGGCCGTCTGATAAATAATTGTCATCCAACTACAAGGACAGGTCAGAGTCATGAAGTAATAATTATTTTGAAAGAGGTTATAGAAAAGTCACAAAAATAATCTGTTATTGTCAAGTCCTGGATAGTTGAGACACAGGTAAGATTTTGAGCCACATTGATGAAAGGTAAAGTAGCGGTGGAATCTTAATTTTGAGATTTGATTGGCTGAAAAGGTTGCAATTTGTCACTTTACGACAATTTAAGTGGCTGCTGATTTTCACGCGAAGAGTTGTGGCTGAGTACATAACCTTCAACACAATAGAATCAGAAGATTAGACAGAGAGAGAGAGAGAGAGAGAGAGAGAGAGAGAGAAGTCAGAATGTAGACTAAGTAAGCTTAGTCCGGCTTCGGTCGAAATGCCGAAGACAGTTAGTTTAAGTCAAGTTGAGCTAGATAGGTTGAGCCAAAAAAGTAGGCTCCGAAGATTACAAGTTTAGGAATTAGTATTAAGTCAACAACAAGAAGTTTTAGGAACAACTTGAAGTCAAGAACTAGAAGTTTCAGAATAAGAAACTAAGAAAGTTAGACGTCAAGTTAGGAAGTTTAGACAAGAAAAGTTAGTAAGAAATCATAAGGTTAATAGTAGTCAATTAGTTGAGCTATAGAACATAAAAACAAGGGAGTTAATGAATATAGGAGAATTAATAATGAAACTGTGACATGTTGAGAGTTCAAGTTGTGCTTCACATTTCTCATGAACGAAAGTTGATTAATGTTGAATGTAAGATATGCACTTGGGGACAGATCATACCCACCGGCGATTTGCCTCCGAGATGTCCATAATTAAAGAACACTTAATTTAAGAAAAGTGCATCAACCACTAGTACGAATCATGTGCCTAGAGATATCAATAAACTTGATTATGATGAATGAACATATGAGAACTCTGTCATGATTAATGTTGTGTCAACTATAAATATGATGTACTGTCAAATAACAATAATATCATATCACGAATTAAGAAACAATAAATATACTATAACAATCGCCAAGCCCTCGCGTTACCTACCACGTCAGCATAAAGCCCTCACTTTACCTACCATGTTATCGCAAAGCCCTCACGTTACCAACTACGTTATTGCCAAGCCCTCACATTACCTACCACGTCATCATAAAGCCCTCACGTTACCTACCACGATATCGCCAAGCCCTCGCGTTATCGCCAAGCCCTCACGTTATCTACCACGATATCGCCAAGCCCTCACGTTATCTACCACGTTATCGACTCTAAGTAGAATAGAAGTGTCGCAAAATTAAAAACAGGACAATTGTAGAACCAATGTACTTCGTTGTTATTTGTGAGATTGTTCATGATTCGCAACCATATTATTATTATTATTATCAAAATCTATTATAATCACATTAATTATTTAGCAAAAGTTGCTATTATATTTTTTTTTTTTAAAAAGCTGCTTATCTTATTTACTTGACATTTCGTGAATTTGATCCGAATAGGAAAGTAGAGATAGAGCTGAGAGCTTCCAGAGCCACTGAAAAAGTGACTAGACAGACAGATCTTTATTTCAAATATATAAATTTGCCCTTCTTTCAGTGTGTTTGCTTTAGCAAGTGTTGGGCTTTATGATGACGTAAGAGGGTCCTTACGTTCCATGTGCCAAGTTTACACATTGGTGCTTTCTTCCTCCTTGAGTTATTGAGTTATTTGCGGGTCATCATCATTGCACTCCGAACATGTCCATAGGTGCTCAGATCCCCTTTCTTCCTCATTTCACTTTCCTACTCTATGGAGATAGTGCATATATATATATATATATATATATATATATATATATATAGATATATATATAATTCTAGAGGACGTTTATACAAACGATGTATACATTGAGAGACTGATGAGTCTAAAGGTTGAAAAGGGATCTGGTTGATTGGGAGTAATTAGTGGTAAAAGCAGCTTGCCTACAATCAACGCCTGACAAGAACACTCAGTTTGTAAGCGCTTCGAGAAACGCTGGGGCGGTCGATGGAGCGGGTATGGAAATTCCTCGACTGCAATTAAACTGATTCCATGAATAGAATAGAATAGTTTTCTACATTCGCGATTTTGTGCAAGTGTGACACAGTTTCCTCAGAGATGCAAAACAACGCAACTGTCATTGTACTGCTCACCTGTAAACGTTGACATAGGTGTTAAAACTCTCTTAGCACGAACACTATGTTCATCGACATAACGCGGTACGTCTTCCTAGTGAGTAAACGACACGCATATATTGAACTTTTTGTGGAAATGACATATGTTGAACTGCCCATTACATGTAAAATCGCTCTTTTTCCAGTGCAACTGAACGTCCTTAATATGAACAAGGTTGACAGCGATACATAATTGCATATGGTTTTACTACACTGAATAGCTTGCTTGAATTGCATTTTCTAAAGAGGAAGACGTAAAGTGGTATTCCTGTGTGTGTATTAGCTGTGATAATTCTCACTCAATTTTGAATCAGAACTCAAACTTTATAACTCATGCACTGTAACAGTGTCCCAAAATGACGATGAAACTTTATTACCATAATGAACTAAATCTAGACAGGCTCTTTAAACAGGAGTCCGTCTGTCATAAGATGCATTCCTACATAACGAATTGTTATGTTTTGTGTCTTGAAACTTGTTGGTTTTCACAATCAATGTTCTGAACCGTGCAAGTTGACGAAGCATCCTTTCATTTTAAGAATCTTAAATATGACGTGATTTTATACGGGGTTATTTATTTTAGACTTTTTGTACCGCATGAATGCACTTAACCTGTAGTTTCCATCAGGAAGAGAAAACTGGATTTCTGCAAGGAAAGAAACAATAGAAGTTCAGGGAAATATTTAGTTTAGACTGGAGTTGATGTAATGCCCCGAGTTGATGCGAGCAGGGTGCCTTTTTCCTCATTGATATGGCTGGTCGTGATGTTTGTTTTTTTAACATTTCCCACTTTTACTAAAGAAGTTGGAGTTCGTCTAGTCCCAGACTATGTCATTACGAACCACCACACAGGAAAACAAAACATTGCTATTTTCTGTTAGCCAGCCTGTTTTGACGGAGGTAGTAATAAGAAGAAGTATAGAATGACAACAATAATAGAAGTAGCAGTTGTTGTACCTGTAGTATTAGTAGCATTAGTATTAATAATTGCATATTTACTACATTACGTTATGTGAAAGCATACATACATATATACATACATACATACATACATACATACATACATACATACATATACACACATGCATACACACACACATATATACACACACACGCATGCATACATACATGCACTGGCTTGTGTTGGTTTTTCTAATGTGTTCATTGTAAACGACAAATGGGCAGACAAAAAGATTAAAAGACTGAAAGTTGGATTTAAGGACAGATAGACCGACTGACTGACAGACTGAGAGGCAGAGGACACAAGAAAGAGAAAATGTGAGAGATTAAAGAGTGAGAGAAAACGAAAGACTTTGATAAACACGTCGTGAGAGTGTAATGGAAATCCTGGGTTTAAATGTGTCTCTGAACCAGACAGAAATGTTAGTAGCACTACCGACTCAGACAGCCTCAAATTAAAAGCAAATAAAGAGGAAAATGGACGTTGTCAGAACTCACATCTGACAGTTGAACTTGTCGATGTCCAAAAATGCTGAATAAAAAACAGAAACTAAGGATGAAAACTTTGAATAGAAATATCAAAGCATTAAAATGGGAATGGAGTTCCACCGTAGCCGCAAATATTTATATCCCTGTAGTCCAGATTTTTAATCAAATTCAAGTGTTTACTAAACAGTACTTGACAAGTAATATTACCAGACAATATTAGCAATCTTTCACACAGACATTAATAATCTGTTTACCATGCTATTTTGTCTGAAAAATTAAGAAACTGGATGGGTCTGCTTCACTTCATAAAGAAACTAGAACAAGGCCTACTTTTGTTGTCTAGAGCAGTGTTTCTCAACTAGGGGTCTTATGACCTCATGGGAGCCACAGGTTAAATCGGGGATTGGGGTCCACAGGTAAAAATTTTTCAAATTGTGGGCCAAGCAGATGGTTGTAGAAATACAACGCTCAGATATCACTTTTTTCCCACCCTGTCAATTCTTTCAGTAGCGGCATCTCTAAGACAAGCGCACATCAGATGTGTATATTCCAAAGTGACTGTCCGTAACGAACTGATCTTTGTCTCTGATTCAACATTGTTTACTTGCCCTACTTATCTCTCTCTCTCTCTCTCTCTCTCTCTCTATATATATATATATATATATATATATATATATATATATATATATAATATATATTTATATATATATATATACTAGTAAATAGTCCAGGATAGAATGTATCCCATAATAGGATATAGAGATGTAGCTTGGGTCAGATTGCTTAGTAGTTGCTGTCAAGCTGTCACCATACCTAACAGTGTATACCACACCCAACTACTGGCTCCTTGCTACCAGCTTTACCGCAGCATTGCAATTATTTGCCTGTTCCCTACTTATTTATACCGCTGCTACTTTATGTTTGTTTAACGTCATCCATCTCTTTGTGCTTTAGTTAGTATCATTATCATTTCTCTTCGTTATTCATCTCACCATTCTATCTCTCATCTCTCTCCACCTCTCCCTATACTTTATCATCCGACATGTAGCTATAGATATTTGTGCCTCACCGTTTGTTGTCGTTGTCCCTGTATTCTGAAGAAGACCGCAGGCCGAAACTTCAGTATTTTATTGTGTTCCTTCTTTGTAAAGCTGTCACCATACCTTGGAGTGTATACCACACCCCACTACTGGCTCCTTACCCTACTCAGTAGGTGATAGCAGTAACAGTACCATTATAAAGCAATCACATAAATAAAATAACAACAGCAAGTTTTGGGAAATGTAATTTTAGCTCTTTTTGGAAAGGTGGGGGAATAGATGTTAACTTGACTTTACTTTGTCACATGTTCAGAAATTAGGTTAATAACCAAACCTAAAGGGAATGGGGGGGGGGGCACAGTTTAAGTTTATGAGAGAGATGTCACTTTTAGGGTTTATGTTAGCGTTATTTTTTTAAACTCAGAGGTTAACTAATATGTCAAAATTGAGTCTTGTTTTGCAAAATTTGACACCACAATCATCCAAAGTTGAACTTCGAATTTCAACCATCGGCTAAGAGATTACTAGCCAGCGAAAAAGCCAATAAATTATTGCAAATAAGACAAAGGTATTTAACCTCATGCATTAGCAGAATTAGACATTAGAATTAGAAACATCGAGATAGAAAAACATCCTGAAAATGTAAAGTAGGCGGCTTAGTCCGGCTTCGGCCGAAACTGCTTAAAGGCGGACGTGAGTTTTTTTAATAGCGATGGAGTGATTAATAACTAACTGTGTGAACGTCCATAACTATACAAGCTCAGAGATAGTAATCTAAATATAGATTTAGATGGAAGATCCAGGTATAAGTCAGTCAGGAAGACATAGTTTAGATGAGAAGTGTTTCAAGTTAGATTTCGAATTTGTTGTGCTCCGGAAAACAATAGTAGGTAGATTAAGGGTAACATTGAATAGGTCAAGGCATAGATATAGCATAGCAAGTGTCAAGCAAGACGAGCTGTAATATTTTAATGGAATTAAAATAGAATTAGAACAGTTACAGACAATATGTATTAAGAGATGCCTCAATTTCCTCCGGTGCTAACCTCTCGCCCAAGAACTTTATTTTTAGAATTGAAATTTATAGTTGTAGACTCCACCATACCCATTCATTTGTACAACCGACGATGTAATAAATGCGTTAAGTAAAATTTCATAGTCAGTGATTGTTGACTACATTGAGTTATTGAGTTATTTGCGGGTCATCATCATTGCACTCCGAACATGTCCATAGGTGCTCAGATCCACTCCTCAGCAAGTCCCTCAGTGTCCAGCCACTGACGACTCCAGTTCTATGTTGGTTGATAAGAATACTGACTGAGGATGTGACTGAAAACAATTGTAGAGATATACCGACTGTTGACTACATGTGAGATGCAAGAGAGATTGTTAGTGAGATAGTGTTAGTTCGTTATGTTGTGATTTGTGTGTAATCACTATGAAAATATCAAAACCCTGTATCATCCATATACATATAAATATATATAACACAAGATCTATTTGCAAACAAAACGTTTAGATAGGTATCTTTTCCACGAAAGAACAGGGGGCCACATGCATAAAACAAAGTTGGTAGAGGGCAACGGTAGAAAAAAGATTGAGAAACACTGGTCTAGAGGGCAGTTGGCCAAGTTGGACACGCAAGGCAAACAAAAATACGCTTAAAAGTTGGACTTCCAAACTGTGATGTGTTTTATATGGAGAATAAAAGAAACGTTTAGAAAGTGCTACAGGTTTACGATGATAAAAGTCATCACAAAACGATGACGATACAATGTACAAGCTGCTGAAACACAGACAATACACACAAACAGAAACTTAAAGAATAAAACAATATACTTGACAAAAGGAAAATAAATTATAATTTTTAAAAATGAAAACTTTTCTTTATCTGCTCTGGTCGGTTATATTTTACCTCATTTTCATTGATACCTGTTGTTCCCACTCCAACCATTATTATAATGAGGTTGTATGTCGGTAATGTGTTTATGACTGAGCTAAATTCAACAGTAGAAAATCTCTCTTTTCCTGTTTTCCACAGCCACAGTGTTCACAAAGTATGTGAGTGCGCACAGATTGTCTTTGAGAATGTAGCCACAGTCTGACTTGAAAGTTCTGATCACGCTAGTAATAAATGATGTCTATAGTCATGGAAGACTACAGGCACCGTCCATACAACATCTCTAAATGCCACAAGTCGTGGGGATGTCTTTAACTTCCGATGATTTTATATTACCTTTTCTATAATAAAACCGACTTAATCACTATAAGTTAAACTAACCACGATCCAGAGTAACAGACGGTCTGATCTCATCCAACGATAATGTCTATCAGTGAAAGAGAGTGATTAAAACCAAGCCACTTTCACGATCAAAGAACGGATGGCCTCATAATATATTACAATATGCCCGAAATACTGTGGGATAAGTAATCCCTTTCTTTCGAGGCATCATAAATATAGTTCCTTTCAACTGATGAATTGGGGTAAGTTAGCGGTAGATGCTCGCTGGTTAGACACGTTAATGTGAAAACTGCAAGTAAATATGAAATTGTCTTAAATTAATATATAAATAGTTACATGGTTGTTTTGTTGGAGGGCAGTAGCGTAATGACAACAAATTTACCCCAAAATGAACATGCAGTAACAAAAAATATATTTTGGCTATAACATCTATTGTTTATACGCCACAGGACCTGACACACTTCTTTCTGGTCTAGATATGTATATATATATATACCTTAACTGTTCTTAGTGTGGCTTTTGTTCGTAAAACCTCTTATCAAGACGTTCAGTATCCTGTGCATTTTGGTGTTGTAGATATCCTTGATAATAGTTACAATGTTTTTTTAAAAGCCTAAAATAACTTTGAATTAACACACATTTACTACTTTGTCACATCTATATCTCTGTTACTTTAGAATAATTTATTTTATGTAAAGATTTATAGTTTATAGCATACTCTTTCTATACCTTCTTATATCTTCTATAGCATTCATGTTTACCATGGATAAGGTGACCAGATGGTTTTTGCCCAAATACGGGACATTTTGTCATTTTCGCTAGAAAAAAACGGGACAAATATGGGACACTATTAGAAAAAAATGGGACAAATACGGGACGTTATAATTGTTTGTTAAATTTAAGGTACAAAAATGAAAGAAATGACTAAAAATTAACTCACCAGATTTTAATGATGGAATGTGATAACATCTAAATTTGTGATGTCACTGATGGTCGTTGTACTTTTTTGCAGACTGGATTTCCTTAAGAATATCTTCTTTGTTCTGTATGTACTCATAGAATTCTATACAACTCATGTCATAATTACACTTTGTTATCAGCAAGGATTTCAATGTTTCTATCTTCATTTGTGTTTTGTTTGTATCCCACAAATTGTTCATATGTGAAAACACCCTTTCTGTCGGAGCATTTGTTCCAGGCAAACAGAGACCAAACTCAACGATTTTAAGCAAGTTTGTGTAAGTTATATTTTGAGTTTTTAAGTGGTCAAAGATTTCTACCCATTTTCTGTCAACTGGTTTGTCCTCTTCTTCCCATTGTTTAATTTTATCTTCAGTTACATAAATCTTAGCACAGCTCACCTCATCAAATAATTGCCCGTCGTTTATTTTGATGTTATATTTCACACATTGACTGTCCAAAGCTGCTTCAATCTCTGACCAATTTATTAATCTTTTAAGCAGTATCCAATCTAGAAATTTTATTTCTTCCATCTGTTGCGTCCATAGATCCAAATAATCAAAACATGCAGAGTAGAAGGACTTGGCCGACTCTTTAAAGTTAGAAATGTCACTAATATCTCCATCTTCTTGTAGTTTCTTTAGTTTACTTTTAACAATAATAGGTAAAAAAAAACTTCATTCCTTCTTTCTATGAATTTCAGTTTTAGATGTTTTAAGACAATGTACACTTCATTCATTGTAATATTTTGTACCTCAATTTTGAGCACACTTGTATGAAATGTTGAGGCCTGTGATTGAATGAAAAAGAGCCACGCTTCCGAGTATGCATTTTCAAAAAATGTTTTTATTACACTGGGACACTTCTCTTGTGACAGAAAATATGACTTTAAAGGAAGAAACATTTGTAAAATACGTTCGACTGCTGGTAACAATGCCAGCCACCTGGTTTTGCTGTAGCCTAACAGTTTTTTATAATCAGTGTCAACGAAGTCACAGAATTCCTTTAGTTTCTCAATTCTAACAGTGTATATATAAAAATAGCTGTATATCTTCACCACAATTACTTCAATGTCTATAGGCAGACAATCTGTTGCAGTTTGCATACAGTTATGTACAATATGAGCTGCACAATTTACACCTATTAAATTTCTTTCTAATTTTTCCTGTAATTTTGAAAAAACATTGTTTTTTCCTGATCTTGCAGCACCACCAAAGTTACAATTAGTATTGTCAGCACACAACGCTAACATTTTGTGCTTAATATTGTTTACTTCCAGGGTCTCTAGAATGTAGTTAGATAAAATATCTGATGTCTCACCTACTAGTTCCTTAATTTCTAAAATCTTTACTTTGATTCCACAACTTGGCGTAAAGTACCTGACTAGAATCAGACATAATTTAGTGCTGCCGTGATTAGAGCAATCAGAGTAGACAGTTAAATAGTTGACAGATTCCAGGTCAGATTGCAAGCACCTTAGCGCTTCACGTTGAAATATATTTGTCAATATAGATTGTGATTTTGTTCTCGCGCACGCATATTGTGGTTCAAAACAAATCTTAATTAATTTAGAAGTACAATCTGTTGATCGAAAAGAGTGGTTGTGTTGGACAGTATGATAAACGAATGCGCCTTCTACAGCTGCTAGTTTGCGTTCATTACTATCGTCTGTCTTCTTTTTATTAAAAAACGATGTTATTTGATTGCTTGAGCTACAAGCTGATATGTCTGCTTTTGTGTGTTTATCTGTTTTTACATGTTGAACAATATCCGTCTTCCCACCGTGAGCAACAGAAAATTTACAACTACATTTCACACAATAAACGTCAGATTCAGATGATGTCTTTTTAATAAAAGGAAATTCTTTTTCCAAGTCTTTATTAAAGACACATTTTCTTTTGGCATTTTTAATCTACAAGGATAAATTAAATAAACATTAAAAAACTAACACCACCGATGATAATTATTGTCAACAACAAATCCATACAATAAGAGAATATACTCAGAACTCCGACACTTTAACAAAACATTCTGAAAGTACGAGGCGTCTAAACATAATTGGCACGATTGTATTGAAAACGAAACTTAGAAAGCGGTGAAGGCTACTACCAAGAATTTGAGTAATTCTTGGAAATTTCTAGGTGGAAAATAAATCATGTTTATAAGTATTCACAAATTGCAATATCATTGATTTTATTGATGTACACTATGTCATTGCTAAAAACGGGACATTTACAGGACAAAATGGGAAATACGGGACATATGGGACCCACAAAAAAAAACGGGACAAGGCCCAAAATAGGGGACATGTCCCGTTAAATACGGGACGTATGGTCACCTTAACCATGGACAGTACTATATGGCCGTTATTTATAATGTTCGATACCAGCTTTTAATTGAGCGTGAATTTGTGCTTTAGTTAAGGCTAATTGCTAGACAATTCTATGTTCCGTTGATTGGTTGACTAATGATCCAGCATAATAATGCTATATGTCCTTCAACTAAATATCATATAGCACGTTATTGTTATGCTGGAGAATGTTCTTCCCACCACTCTGGAGCCAGAAACAAGACCGTTACGTCATTAACTGTCTTACCGGCCCCATTTTTTGAACCAGCTTGAGGGGACTTCTAGTATGCAAATGTGGTTTGAAAAATAGCACTGTGCTCTTCTCTAAGCTATTGTAGACAGGAAGAATTCACAGCGTTCATTCTTTACCTGTAATTGTCTGCTCGTTGTGCTGAACTTTTGTAAGCCTCAAGACATATAATTTTAAGATAAAATGATCGTCACGTCCACAGTCGGTATATCTCTACAAATGCTTTCAGTCACATCCTCAGTCAGTATATCTCTACAATTGCTTTCAGTCACATCCTCGGCCAGTATATCCCTACAATTGCTTTCAGTCACATCATGACCCGAGTCACTAGAGGTGACTAACACAGACATGCACACACAAAGATGTGAGATGTGACTAACACAGACACGGACACACACAGATGTGAGATGTGACTAACACAGACATACACACACAAAGATGTGAGATGTGACTAACACAGACATGCACACAGCGATACGAGGCAAGACTAACACTGACACACATCAAGATATATGACACATGACTTTATGTGCATGTTAGTCACCTCTAGTGACTCGGGCAGTTGGTGCTCGTAAACCTGGGAGGGCCTACCATCTAAGGGCAGAATCCCCCTACAAAAAAGACAATCTGCTGCCTTGCAGGAAGATTGGGGACAATCAAAGGCTAGGGAAAGCAAACCCGAATAAAATGCTGGCTGAAATCGGATGCACTGGGCCACTGGCGCAGAACACAGTGCAGCGTATTAACGGGTGTTCAGTCAGAGTGGATCTGACAGACTCTAATTGTGATGTTCTGTCTGTGGGGGCGATCAACACACTTAGCCTGACAGCTGACTTCATGTGGGAGTCTGGAATCCTTACTCTGATTGAGTCCTGAACGCAGAGAGAGAGAGAGAGAGAGAGAGAGAGAGTCACATCATCAGTCAGTATATCTCTACAATTGCTTTCAGTCACATCCTCGGCCAGTATATCTCTACAATTGGTTTCAGTCACGTCCTCAGTCAGTATATCTCTACAATTGCTTTCAGTCACATCATCAGTCAGTATATCTCTACAATTGCTTTCAGTCACATCCTCGGTCAGTATAAATCTACTATTGGTTTCAGTCACATCATCAGTCAGTATATCTATACAATTGGTTTCAGTCGCTTCCTCGGTCAGTATATCTCTACAATTGGTTTCAGTCACATCCTCGGTCAGTATATCTCTACAATTGCTTTCAGTCACATCATCTGTCAGTATATCTCTACAATTGCTTTCAGTCACATCATCAGTCAGTATATCTCTACAATTGCTTTCAGTCACATCCTCGGTCAGTATATCTCTACAATTGGTTTCAGTCACATCATCAGTCAGTATATCTTTACAATTGGTTTCAGTCACATCATCAATCAGTATATCTCTACAATTGGTTTCAGTCACGTCCTCAGTCAGTATATCTCTACAATTGCTTTCAGTCACATCATCAGTCAGTATATCTCTACAATAGGTTTCAGTCACATCCTCAGTCAGTATATCTCTACAATTGGTTTCAGTCACATCCTCGGTCAGTATATATCTACAATTTGTTTTAGTCACGTCGTCAGCCAGTATATCTTTATAATTGGTTCCAGTCACGTCGTCGGTCAGTATATCTCTATAAATGGTTTCAGTCACGTCCTCGGTCAGTATATCTCTACAATTGGTTTCAGTCACGTCGTTGGTCAGTATATCTAAATAATTGGTTTCAGTCACGTCGTCGGTCAGTATATTTCTATCATTGGTTTCAGTCACGTCGTCGGTCAGTATATCGAATAAATAAAATAATGTGAAAAGTGACCCAGTAATAAAACTTGCTCCAACTGATAAACTGCATAACTAGTACATATAAATTCGGTACAATATAGGACACTTTAAGTGTAATATAATGCAGAGAAATACAGTACAAGATAGTTCAATAATAGTTCATTTATTTTACAGTCTTGCAACAGCCGAACCAGCGCGTGGCAGTTAACGAAAGATAGCATACTTTCAACTATCTGTAGAGGCGAAAAAGGCTATATATAAACTGTATTGTACATTGTATGTTTAAAAGAAAAAAGAAAACTAAAGTGCACACGTCAAGAATTGTGGTGTATGAGTAATACGGCCTAATAATAGTAATGGTAATAGTGTCTATAATTTTAAAGTTGATATTATGATCATTTTATGAGAAAAATCAATGAAAATAGAATGATTTTTATTCGAAAAAAATGAATGTGGTGTGAGGATTGAAGTTAAAGAAAAGTTTTTGGGGGTGGGCGGATTGAAAATTCAGACTTCTTCGAAATCCGTGGCGCTGTTTGCGAAATGTTCTTTCATATCAGTAACGAACATATCAGTAACGAATATATCAGTAACGAACATATCAGTAACGAACATATCAGTAACGAACACATCAGTAACGAACATATCAGTAACGAACATATCAGTAACGAACATATCAGTAACGAACATATCAGTAACGAACATATCAGTAACGAACACAACAGTAACGAACATATCAGTAACGAACACATCAGTAACTAACACATCAGTAACTAACACATCAGTAACTAACACATCAGTAACTAACACATCAGTAACGAACATATCAGTAACTAACGTATCAGTAACGAACATATCAGTAACGAACACATCAGTAACGAACATATCAGTAACTAACACATCAGTAACTAACACATCAGTAACGAACACATCAGTAACGAACATATCAGTAACTAACACATCAGTAACTAACACATCAGTAACGAACATATCAGTAACGTACATATCAGTAACGAACACATCAGTAACGAACATATCAGTAACGAACATATCAGTAACGAACATATCAGTAACGTACATATCAGTAACTAACACATCAGTAACGAACATATAAGTAACGTACATATCAGTAACGAACATATCAGTAACGAACATATCAGTAACGTACATATCAGTAACGTACATATCAGTAACGAAGATATCAGTAACTAACACATCAGTAACGAACATATCAGTAACGTACATATCAGTAACGAACATATCAGTAACGAACATATCAGTAACGTACATATCAGTAACTAACACATCAGTAACGAACATATCAGTAACGTACATATCAGTAACGAACATATCAGTAACGAACATATCAGTAACGTACATATCAGTAACTAACACATCAGTAACGAACATATCAGTAACGTACATATCAGTAACGAACATATCAGTAACGAACATATCAGTAACGTACACATCAGTAACGAACACATCAGTAACGAACATATCAGTAACGAACACATCAGTAACGAACATATCAGTAACTAACACATCAGTAACGAACATATCAGTAAGGTACATATCAGTAACGAACACATCAGTAACGAACATATCAGTAACGAACATATGAGTAACGAACATATCAGTAACGAACATATCAGTAACGAACATATCAGTAACGAACATATCAGTAACGAACATATCAGTAACGAACATATGAGTAACGAACACATCAGTAACGAACATATCAGTAACGAACATATCAGTAACGAACACATCAGTAACGAACATATCAGTAACGAACATATCAGTAACGAACACATCAGTAACGAACATAACAGTAACGAACATATCAGTAACGAACACATCAGTAACGAACATATCAGTAACGAACACATCAGTAACGAACATATCAGTAACGAACGTTCAGGAGTTATAAATTAGGAAAATGACAAAGTGGTTAAAATATAAACACAGCTAGATTTGTATCGATACATTTGCTCTTACAAATTTATGCTGGGACATCCAATGGTTTGATTGCTGTCTTCATAGCAGTAGGTTTTGATCTATTTCTGTGATGGACACTTTGCTGTTGAACTTGATTGTGTTAAATGAGTTCGTGTCTGGCCGCATTAATAAAGATAACAGATGTGAGAAAGAGCAATGGTTCTTTAAACATTAAATGTTCTTGTATTTAATTGTTCTGACCTATGGAAGCGAATCATGGACAGTAGACAAACAAATGATAAGACGATTAGAGGCCACAGAGAAGGGATTTCTCAGAAGAATGTTGAAAGTTCCCTAGACAGCTAAAAAGACCAATGAGAAAGTCCTCAAAGAGGCCAACACAAAAAGGGTGCTCTTAAAAAACATTAGAAAGAAGAAATCAACATTTTTCGGGCACATCATGAGAAGAGGAAAGTTGGAATACTTGGTTACATCTGGCAAAATAAAAGGAAAGAGAGATCGCGGACGACAAAGAGAGAAAATACTGGATAGCTTGGTGTCATGGCTTGGAAAACAATTAACAACAGAACTGATGTGATGCACTGTAGATAGAAGATTGTGGAGGGACATGATCACCTCCTACGCCAATCGGTATGGCACATGATGATGATGAGTGTAAGATTAATTCACTCAAAAAAACAACAATATACATTTACTGTGTTCACCTTTAACGTATCAATGAAACACATTTACAAAATTGCTTTAGTAGTTGGTTGTTATTATTGCTTTAATTAATTTTCTCATTTGTGACTTTCCAGAAATATCAAATGTTATAACTTTTTCTATTAAACATTCAAGGTGATTAGAAGAAGCTATATTATAAAACTTAAAAAAAATGTCAAAAATTGAATATTGCATTTCAGAAAGTCTCAGATTCACCCAATCTTTGATCACTTCGTTTCGAGCACTTACTATTAAACTATTCATCAATAGAAGTTTACTAAAGCTGACAAATGTTACGTTTTATGTCTGGTGGCATCCAATAAAGCCACTACAATAAAATATCAATTTTAATAACGAGTGGAACGTACCAGGCACGTGACAACTTCACGTATACAATCTGACAATCCGCACAAAATACAACATGAACATCAACAGAAGTCATGAATATCGCTAAAGAGAAACAGAATATCAACATAACCGTAAACGGCAGACAACTAAAACAAGTGGAGGAATTTAAATACATGTACATAGAAAGTCTAGTGACACACGACAATTAACAAACAGAAGAAATAGTCTCAAGATGCAACAAAGCTTGTCACATCATTGGACAGCTACAACAATAATTGTGCAATAAGGAAATAACGCTAGAGGCAAAACGGGTACTCTACAATACAATCTTCATCACAGCGTTGTGTTACCAATGCCAGCCCTGGACCCTAGATGCAAGAATAATAAGAAAAATAAACTCTACTGAGATGAAATGTGTTAGACGTATGACTCCTGTCATTCAACAGCTTGAGAGATAAGATCAGAAATGAAGAACTTGGAAAAAAGCTATAAATAGCCCCCGCCTTAGAGTATATAAAGAAACAACAGATAAAATGGTTTGGCAACGCGACAAGGCAGAGAGATCAAAACACAACACAACGAGCTTTCCATAAACGTTGTGAGAACAACATACCCAAGAACCGACTACGAAAAAAAGATGGATCGACGGAATATTAGAAGCACTAGGAAACATAACAGTAGCAGAGGCGAACAGAAGAGCAAAAGACCGTAAATTATATCTCCCCTCGACGCTGAAAGGCAGATGAGGAAGGAAAGAGGAAGAAGCAGAAGAACATTACATCTATTTCCTCGCTAGTCTGATGTTATTCGTATCAACACCATTAAACGTTTAACTGAAGTTATTAATTGGAGCCAACACAAACAACGTGAGAATGTTACGCTGTCGTGTTGGACGGGCAGCAGAAGATTTTATTTTCCAAACTAGTCTCAGATTTCGAATAATTTTCGATTAGAAACTATCTGATGTTAGATAAGAGATGGAGAGAGGAAATGCCAGAACGCTTTTAGAATGTCGTGTTCCTATGAACCTCTGGTAATGAATTCAGTGCGTTCTACGGATGTTAGACTTAGTGAACAGATGTGACAACAATTCAGCAGACATTGGAGCTGTATTGATCGGCTATTTCAGGGAACCAAGCTAATGTAAGAAACACATTACATGATATTAAACAATCACAGCAAATGTGAGATTGATATTGGTACTATTGAAATAAATATCACAAACATCATAAATTGTCTTATCAGCTACATAAAATCAAATTAATGCATGCGTCGTCTTGGCTTCAAAGATTGGTTGCTAAAAATTCGGTTCAGTTTTATCAGTCGCTTGTTATGTTTTGAGGTACATCGAGACTAAGAATATTGGAGTGCTGTAGAAACATTGTATTTCTCTCAGACACTTTTGTTTACAGTACAAGACTATGGCGTTCACAACCAAATAAAACAAACTAAACAAAACAATCGCTACATTGCAAATGAGATGTCATAAATGAAATAAAGAAACAAATAAACGTTTAAAATAGGACGATGAATTTGTGAAACAACAGACATCATGACGAGCACTATATACAAGACAGTTCACTGAGTATTGACAAGAACAGACCCTTACTCTTGGAATTGAAAGGCAACAACTCGCAGTAAAATGCGTGTGATCATTTGTATTCCGTTCACTTTTTGGTGTAAGTTTCTTCAGAGCTGTTGTACCCGAGATCTTCACCTTTTGTATAATGTGAAGTACGCTGTCATATATTGTTAATGCAGAATGAATATGAAGACGATATGCCTAATTCCGCCTTAGATATTGTATTTGTTAACATCAGTTAAATTGCCACTGGTATCCTGTGTCTTTTCTTCGATTAAATAAAAGAAAACAAAGAAGTGTTACACGGTGAACACATACTCATATCTTAGAAGACATAAAAGGTGGATAGGACATGGAGATGACAGTATTTATTATATGAAGCGTTGGCAAAACAAACAAAACATAACGAAATATAAATAGTGGTAGTGATTAATGTTATGTGTTAGTTGATGGAAATGCTTAGATAAAGTTAGTACAAGAGACTATTTAAGGTTAATCGGGAACTTACTCTCTTTGTTCAGTTAAAAAATGGAAGTTGTGGTAACTTTTGTGAGAATTTCTTTATAAATTCCGCCATTTGATGACTAAAAAGAAATGTAATAGAAAGCTGCTTATCATCCTGCAATCTTTGGCATATCGGAAATGAAAGCCTCGCTGTGCATGATTGGATATCCTAACAGAAACGACGCTGCTAAATTACAAGAAGCTACATATACAATATTAATGTTTTCTGTTGCTTTTATGAAAAACAGTGTGGTATGATCAAAATATCTGCAAATCTAAAACAGAAAGACTGTGAGCTGTTTATATTATAATACCTTGTAAAATACTCGTGTTCCTGAATTATTTAAGATTGTCCCTCACCTTGAAGTGTCCGACTTATAATAAATATATGTTTATTTGCTAACATGTAAAATTGTTGATCGATAGTGTTTGTTTTTTTCCTTTTTTCTTTTCAGAACTTATGAATGATAGAAATGTTTCTCTATTTCCAAGGCTATGCTAATCATCATCACTGAGTGCCGTCCCCGCATCGAAGGTTGTCTACACTGGAGCGCCATTCCGCTCTATCTCTTGCTTTGATGATACAGGTTGTTAAAGGATGACTTGTCCATCTGCTGATGTTACTCGTGCATGTTAATCTTGTTCTGTTTCTGCCACTTTTACCTTGTATTTTCCCTTCCAAGATTACTTTTAGTTAGCTGCTTTGTCTTTTAATATGCCCCAGAAACGTGTCATGTTTGAATTATGTTTAGTAGTTCTCTTTTCATTTTTAGTTGTTGTAAAACTTGATCATTTGTTTTCTTCTTGTTCCTTCAAATTAACTATGCTATAGAATACTCTCTACCAATCAAAAAACCTACCAAATGCACAATTAAAGTGAATAATGTTAAAGCAGTCCAACGAATTTAATCTCATCATCATGTTCATGTCCTTTGCAGAACGTTGCGTTCCTCACAGCTTGTCTGTTAGGATTTGTGGCTATGGTAGAGCTTCCACTTCTTCCGTTGTAATAGCCAAGGTCTCTTTGATTGCTTGAAACCATCTTCTTCTTGGTCTGTCCCTGATGCGTAACCTAGGAACCATACCTTCCATTTTTGTTATTTCCAGCTCGCTGTGTCTTTTAACGTGGTCATAGTATTTTAATTTCCTCTATAGAATGGAGCTCAGTGGTTAGTGAACTGGACTACCACGGACAAGGGGTAGGGTTCGATCCCAACCGACGGCTTCCGGGTTCACCCAGCCTTAAATGGGTACCGGATTTTTTCTGGGAAAGTAAAGCAGCACGGGCGTAATACTGACCACATTACCCAAAAAATCATGTGCTGAAGGTCTGTAAAATATAGGGTCACTAACACCATATTTCCCTATACGCCACTTGGCGTGAAGGGGGTACTTTACTTTTACTATACAATGGCGTTTATAAATCAGTTCTTTTTAATGTGTAAATCTGTTAATACGTTGTCATTTCTCTTTTCATTATCAATGTATCTTATGGATTTTACTGCAGCATTTTGTATCGAATGAATCGATGTTCTTCATTGCCTTTCGTAAGATTGTCTATGATTCACAAACACATGTTGCTATCGGGAAGATATTTGTCCTCAGAAATTTTAATTTTAATATTCTCCCGTCATTGCAATAATAATATCCCTTCATGACAATAATCATCTCCCTTCATGACAATAATCATGTCTCTTCAACAAAATAATGTTCTCCCTTCATCGCAATAATAAGTTCCCCGTCTCCTGAAAATAATAATGTCCCCATCAGCGGCGGATATTCAGAGGAGGCAACGGAGGCCACGACTCCTCTGTTGTTTTATTAGAATATATTACACCAGAGTCCCATTGTGTACTGGTTGTACATACGCCACAAACATACTATGTGTTGTCATGTTCTTTCCTAGCTGTTCTTTTTTCTTTTCCCTACCACAGCTTGGCGTTCGCTTTTGAATCCTACAGCCAAAGAGCGATGACTCATCAGTTCAAATAGTGTTCTCCAATAGACTTGTAATCAGTGCTACAAGTATCTCTCCACACTTTGTGCTTAGAGTCCTAACTATAGATACCTTTGAGGTATAATATCCCTTTATACTTTGTCACGTACTCATTCAAAATTGGAAAATAAACCTACACCTTTTCCTTAAGTTTCGATAAATCTACATATACCATCAGCTACAACGCAGTCATCCATTTTGATCTTCATCAGCATCAACTAACGCTATCACAGGCACTGCTCATTTCAATGTCAACTATCTCAGAAATAGAAACCTCTATTACTACGCTTTTTGCCATGTTTCTCAGATTAACAAAAGGAATGTATTAATGAATATGCAAAGAACAAACGTTTCGACCGGAGGTTTTTAACTGGGATGAAAACAAACAAAATAGAAAATATAGATCTTTAAAAAAATGAGACATCATCATCATCATCATCAAGTACCGTGCCTACTGACTCATGTGATCATGTCTCTTCACAACTTTCAATCTCGACAGTTATTTATCATTTCTGTTGTTGACCTTCTGCCAAGCCATTCTCTTAAGCTGTCTGGTATCTTTTCACTTTGCTTCCCTATATCTCTTCGTCCCTCAATTTTCCCAGTCGTTACAATATACTCCAGTTGTTCCCTTCACATTGCATGGCCAAAAAATAATGATTGTTTCTTCCTAATTTTGGAAATTAGCTCTCTTTTTGCTTTGGGCTCTTTCATAACGTTGTCATTACTCTTCTCAGTTGTCCATGGTATTCTCAATAATCTTCTGCAAAACCACATTTCTACAGTGATTTTCATGTGTGTAGTCCTATTGTCCTTTATTGACATCCATATGTCACGTGCATGAATATACACTATTGTAATCATAATAATAAGAACTCTCTTTACGACATTTCTCCATTATTAAGGTCTGCCGGGAGATTTTATAGGACTGGAGAATATAGGTCGCTTGTCCAGTGCAAACTCCCCGAGGTGTTCGGATCTGAGTTTTCATTTTCACTCCCGATAGAAAGAGCATTTGACCCTACCGGGATTCGAAACCGTGTTCTCCTGGTTTGGAGCCCGAAACATTATCATTTCGACCACCCTCTCTCCGTATAACAATCGAATAATCATAACTAAAAAAAAACAAAGTAATCACTTTGTCTCATTTGTAGTGACATATGGTCATTAAACTCATTTACATTATCTGAGACCTAATCTCACAGAACAGTAATAAAAAAGCATGCCTAGTTTTACTGCGATTCGTTTCGTTTCGTTATTAACACCGCTATTAATATAATTTCAAACATCTCAAGTTTTGGTAAAATCATGAGTCGAGTAAATAAACTGATTTACGACATTTTTCGACACGTTTTGTTCGCCTCGTGATTAACTTGCAATTGGAAGAAACTTTGTTTATGGTATTATATTGAAACCGGTCTTGCTTGTCAACAACAGATGGCTTACGCCAGAATCGGTGAATCCAAATTATTCAGATTCTACCCCGCCTCTTTGAGGTACCTCTATACACAGTCTAACCAGTTTGGTCAACGAGGTAGGGGTCGCTATGGATGTCAACCCGGTACTCAAACAACGCGCTGCTGAACTCACATATGTTGAACTGAAAGGAGCAACTATTACAGTTACAGTTACTAATGCAAACAACAACACAACGCATCTACGCCACTTAACGTTCTTTTAAGGGCGGATGACGGAGAGGTCCTTTCCTTCCTTTATTAATCAGGTGAACGCCAGAGAAAAAAAATCCTGGTAATTATGATAATTAAAAAAAAAATGTAATGTCTTGAAATATTCGGGTGAAGAAAGTGATAGTATGATTCTTACTTGTAATGCGAAGCTATAAATAATTAAATGTTATTGAGAAAGGATAAAAAACTACAAATAAATCAAATGCCAGACCTAGTTACACTACGTCAACAAAATAAATGGTAATAAACAAGAGAAAATAGCAATATCCCTTGAGGTAATAATTTTCGGTCCCACGTCAACGAATATCGTTGATGAAATGAGCTCAATTCAAGAGCAGAGATGGAAAATGAGTTGTCTGGATCTGAAAGAGCGATATCCTTGAGGTATTCGTCTGTATTACTCATCTTACTCATCCAGTCATATATATATAGTGCTGATCTCACCTTGTTAGTCTACTCTTTTATTTTCTCATATGCTTGTCAACGTCAAGGGAGAGTTTGCCGTCCTTTGCTCTTTGATTGGTTTCTTCTACTATAATGTTGTATAGAGTTTCTTGTCTCCCATCTATACAATCGTTCTTTTTTTTCGAGATCATCCTCTAGCAGTGGCGTAGCGTCTTTGTGTGCTACGCGAACGGAGTGCCCACAAACGAGCCTACTAAAATTTATTTGTGATAATATCAAATTAGTTGAGTAAAAACAGCATTGTTAATATTACATAATTACTAATGTTTTACTGTTGAGTTAAAGCCTTCTTTAGCCTCCCGCCTTATTGTCAACATAAGCTAGTCTATCTATTTATCTATTGTCCTTTTGAGCCGAAGACGGCACATAGGGCAGAACCACAATCTCAAAAACAGAAACCATACGTGCCCAAATGGCACATATTGCAAAGATCACTGCTCTAAAATCTATGGCGCTGTTTCCATAACAATACTTTTTACAATGCCAGCTTGTCAAGCCATTGTTCAACCTCCTTAGTCGCCTCTTACGACATGCCTGGAAGGTCACAGTGTCACTATTCTTTACCTCCCTCATAATGAGGCCCCGGTAACACACAGACCCTTTTAGTTTGGCTCGATGTATTAAATCTAGCTCACGGTGGTTCTAAAGTTAGATTTGTAAGTGAGTGATGTTGCTAAACTTTGAAAAGCCGTGTGGGACTCTGTGTCCGATAACTCGATAGCACACAGCTCTTGAAAAGAAGCGTTCATGTACTAGCTTGTTACTGTTATGGAGCAGATCGTTTAGTGTAAACATTTCATATTGTTTTGTGATGTGTTTGCTTTTTTCTTACAATTAAAGTAATTTCCTTCTATTTACTGAAATTATGAAAGAACAACTTTGGAAGATCTGACAATGTAAATTAAGATTGGTTTATGGACCATACATAATCACACCTACCTTAAAAGTACAATAATTGTAAAGTATGCGTGGCCCGAGTTTCAAAGGTTGCCTATGTGTGAACTTGCCAAAAATATGAAATATAATCATTTAGACTGTGGGTTAAAAGAAGTGTACAAATTAAGTGAACTTATTTTGATAAGTGCTACAACGGTAGTAGAGAGCTCATTTTATAATCATAGCTCAATAGTTATAATCATATGTTGCTAATCGTACACAGTTTTAATCTATGTTATCAGACATACACATTTTTGATCGTGTGCATGTATTTTGTAACAGAGAAAAGAAACTATCCACTTCTAGATCTTCATGTTCCCTATGAAGCATAGGAGATTTCTTCCAGAAACTGTTCCCCAGTCTCAGTTTCTGCTACTTGCTGTCCTTTACCGCAATATTAATTAGGTAGGTTTCCATTATTATAATACATCCTCTAATGCTATTTTTTTCTCTTTTTGTCTGGGTTCAGTTCAACACACTTTGGCTACAGTTTTTAACAAGTTGTATGTAAAAATGAATGTTCCAAATTAAGTTAAATATAAAGGATGAAATATTACTGTAATATTAAATACTGTAACATAACTGTTATATAATATATTACTGTAACAATGACAATAATTTACATTCTATGTTTAAAACATACTTGAATACTGCTGAATAATCGTTATTATCCTGTTATATGCCCTTTGCATAATGTTGCTCTAATCTTAGCCACTCTGAAGGAATCTGTCTTTAATCAGATTCACCAGCTTACACTGTTATCAAGCTCACGGCTTTTTTGATATCATGAAACAACATTCTTACTCTTTCCTCGTTTTCATGAATCAATACCTTCCATTACCCATCATTTCAAACACTATGTCTTTTATTGTTATCGAAATTTGTCATTTCCTATATAAGACTACCATTATGATGCGGTTTCCTTCCTTATTAAGGACTCTCTATATTTATAAAATCATAGAACATTAAATAAAATATAGTACAACTTGTCACTACTGGGGAGGGATCATAACCTACGAGAAAGTAGATAGGAAGGTGGAGGCATTGATACTGCTTCTTGGATAGTAAGTCATCTTTCATAGAAGATTAGATAACTGGTCTAGGAGTATAGATTTACTTCCCTTGTTGAGTTTAACATGACGATCTTTACATTCTTCCTTTTAGGCTTTAGAGCACTAAAAGTGCTTTACTTTGGTGCCATTATAAATGTGTCTTTTAACAGAGGAAATCCACAGAATACTTGGGAAAACGTACACTGAAATTGGTAAATATTCATGGAAGTCATGGAAGAAGAGACCACGTGAATTTTAGGTTTTCGTTCGGGAGGATGGACCTGTTATGGTGAAGTTTAGAATTCTTGTTAAAAATTAAATCAATTTCCATAACGTTTTTTAAGTGCAAACCATTGGGGCATCAGTCCGTTCGACATTAGAGAGTCCACTGTATAATAGTTTCCTTCTGCCCCACTCAACTTGCAACTTTGATCTCATTGTCACTTCGTCTGTTCTTTATGTTCTCCTGGTATGATCCAACATATTAAATATGCACTATATTATCATGTTAATGCCCATGCAAAGATTTAAATGTCACACCTCCTGTATAGTGTTAGTTCTTTTTCTTACTTCCTTTTAAATTTCTTGTTGTCTCGTTGATTTATTTTTAGGCAGGTCATTTGAATCAAACTTAATAAATTAATGTTTCATTCGCTTCTTATTTCATGTCATGAATTTTTGAGATCCTCTAAAAGAGTTGGAGAGGGGAGGGGGGAGAAAGAGAGAGAGAGAGAGAGAGAGCGAAAGAGAGATAATGAGTGTGTATGTGATATTGGAAGAGGTGGTGTGGACAATAAATAATAATAATAATAAACAGTGTGTCGGTATATATTAGAAAGATAAACAGACAGGTATCAGCTCTATAGAAACAGACAGAGATGAACATGTAATTACACAGATAAATCTAGTAATACATTCAGCCATATCTGACTATATTATATATATTGAAATGTTTATTGTTTACAAAATGTATCTTTTCATTTGTGATGCTCACTGAGTTAATCGACTTTCGAAATAATCTTCACAAAGTAAATAAACATAACAGAGGCGAATAACTTAATTTTGATAAATACGTTTTCGTTCCTAGGAGTGTATGATATTAGAATGGGAACCGGTAAATAGCCGTCTGATACGAACACGCTACAAAACAAAATATGGACGAGTTTCAATTGTTCAATGTTATGCGCCTACAAACGAAGCTGATGATGAAGTTAAGGACGATTTTTATAACCAACTACAACAACTTATAAACAAAATACCCAAACACGATCTTTTTAATTGTAATGGCAGACTTCAACGTCAAAGTGGGAAAAGAAAACGCAGGAGTGGAACATGTGATGGGGAAAGAAGGCTATGATACTGCAAGTCAGAATGGAGAAAGATTAATAGAATTATGTTTAATAGAAAATTTAGTTATAGGTGGGACATTATTTCCACACACAAATATTCACAAAACAACATGGATATCTCCTGATGATAGAACCTCAAATCAAATTGACCACATATGTATTAAACAACAATTCAGATCATCATTAATAGATGTAAGAGCATACAGAGGTGCTGATGTTTAATAGTGACCACAACCTGTGCATTGGGAAAATAAGATTACAATTTAAAAGCCAACAGAAGAGGTCAACTACACATAAAATTGATAGTCATAAACTGAAAGATGAAGCCATAAAGGAAAAGTTTAACATAGAGCTAAGTAGTTGTTATACAGTATTCGGTGAAATAGACTTAAATATCAATGAAATGTGGGGCTCACAGAGCAAAATACTAATGACAGCAGCAGAATAAAGAGCCGGACTGAAGAAAATGGAAAAACGAGCTTGGATTTCAGACACCACATGGGAATACATCAAAGAAAGAAGGGAAGCGAAGAGAGCCATGACTAATGTAAAGACAGATCTTGGAAAGGTCCTGGCAAAAGCAACATACAAATAATTAGACAACAAAGTGAAAAGTTCAGCAGGAAGAGATACAAGAGCTTATATAGACAATTTGGCAGAGAAAGCAGAGACAGCTGCAATTACAGGAGACAGCAGAACTCTCTATACTGTACAAAAGATGCTGACAAACACCTATACATCCAATGGAACACCAATTCTAGACAAATCTGGATTAATGCTAACAACAAGCGCAGACATAAAAGCCCGTTGGGCGGAACACTTCAAAGAAATTCTTAACCGTCCACTATCCCACAATTTAATAGATTTTGAAGCTGAAACACCAGCAGCAGAATTAGATGTAAATTTAGATGTTCACCGTGAGCGAAATAGAAACCACCTTAAAGAATATGACCAATAACAAGGCTGCTGGAGAGGATAAGTTAACAGCTGAGATCCTCAAGGCAAATATAGCCATAATTTAATACATCTCCAGAAAATGTTCAACATCATTTGGAACGCAGAGAAGACACCTTAGAAATGGAAAAAAAGGAATCATTGTTAAGATTCCAAAAAAGGGCGATCTTAGAGATTGTAACAACTGGAGAGGCGTGACACTTTTGTCAGTTGCCTCAAAGTTATTCTGCAAAATCATCCTAAATAGAATAAAGGACTCAATAGATACAGTAATGCGTGAAGAATAGGCAGGGTTTAGAAAAAGAAGCTGCCTTGACCAGATTTTCACTCTACGACTTATATTGGAGGAACGCATTGAAAAGCAAAAACATTTTGCACTTAACTTAATCCACTTCAAAAAAGCATTTGACAGTATTCATAGAGATTCTTTGTGGAAAATTCTGAAGCAATATGGCTTACCATAACAAATCATAAATATTATCAAAGACATGTATGATGGTTACACATGTGCAGTTCGAACACATGAAGGACTGAACGAATGTTTCCCAATAGAAACTGGGGTTAAACAAGGATGTATTTTATCGCCCTTGTTATTTGGAATTGTTATGGACTTCATAATGAAGAAATGCTGTACTGGTAATAAAGGCATCGAATGGATACAAGGAGGCCATTTGGAGGACCTCGACTTTGCTGATGACATAGTGCCCATCAGCAGTCAGATAAAAACGATGCAGGAAAACACGAATGAACTATCATGAATAGCCAGCAAAATTGGGCTTGAGATCAATCATGAAAAGACTAAAGTCATGAAAAGCTTAATTCCAACATTAGACAAAATATACACGGAAAACAAGCCAGTGGAAGAGATCGATCACTTTATCTATCTTGAAAGTCACATTGATCGAGAAGGGGATACGAGCAAAGAAATTAGAATCAGAATAGCTAAAGCAGCAATGTCTTTCAGAAGCCTTGAAAAGTTGTGGAAATCAAAACTCATCAGCACAAACACAAAACTTAGATTATTCAAATCAAATGTACTATCAACCCTTATGTATGCGTGTGAAAGCTGGAAAACAACAAGAGATATAGAAACAAAGTTGAACACATTCGAAAATAAATGTCTAAGGAAAATACTTGGTAGAGCGTGGAACGAATTCAAAACAAACGAGGAAATTAGAGAAATCGCCAATCAACCACTAATATCTTCAGTAATAAAGAAGAGACGATGGTCATACGTTGGACATGTGATGAGGAGAGATAATAACCGAATAGCAAAGCAAGCCCTCATATGGGAAACAACAGGTAGGAGAAAAAGAGGAAGACCCAGAGAGACACTGAGAAGAACATTGATGAGAGAGGCAAGAGCAGCAGAATTCGGCTCCCTCAATGAGATAGAGCTGCTTGCACAGAACAGAGACAAATGGCGAGATTTGATAAAATATCTTTAAAAGAATTGAAAACTGCTAGAACAGAAATTCAGATAAGAGGAGGAGTATCTTGATCTACGCCCTATGGGCCGGCTACGGCTCGAAAGGTCAATAGATAGATAGATAGTGTATGATATATTTACATGAACCATCCTCTCTCTGCTCAAACTTAGAAAATTGTTAGAAGCTTAGAAATTGTAAATAGATTTCCCCGCTCGCTGACGTCACGCGAGAGCAGAGAAAACACTCCAGGAATGACTAGCATTATTCGTCTGAGTTCGTTCGCTAGTCCCCAGATAACACGGACTGACCATCAGGCATTGGGAAACGCACCGTGCGACCAGACCGGAAGTAATAACATACCCTGTTATAGGAAATGAAAAAAAAAAGTTCTTTCCTTGGCTGGAGATCTATAACTGCGGGATCATAGTTTGATCACTTCCTGGCATTCTCGTGTTATCCATCCCACAAGCCATTTGGGCTTAATTAAGAAAATGAGGAGATTCTGCGCCTTGTTTCCAGTAAAGTGGACGCTGAACATTCGATAAGGTCTCATTAAATTTGATCAGCAGCCTGGAAGTTACATATTCTAGTGTTAATCTAATTAGTTTAGTTTATGTCTTTTATTCCTTCATTGTTAACGTGGCACGTTCCTAATCATGCTTTCCACGTTAACAATGTCCACCACCCACTCTACAAATCTGGAGGCTGAAATTTGTCTGCATGTGTAGTTGTCCTCTCTTTTTTGCTTCACAGATCAAGTGTTATTGTGTCTGCGATCAAAGGATGTTACATAAAAATCCATATAGTCTAACTGTTGTCGTGTCCTAATATTTTACCTTCACATTGATAGACCATGAATTTGCTCTCGGGCGGACTCGTTTTAGTACATCCAACTGTAAACATCACAACTCTGTTGAGTAGATACTATCGGTAAATTATTGAGATATTTCATATCTAATTCTCGTCTTTTCTACCCCCAATGATTTGATATAGTATTATAAAGCTTTGACATTTTAGATCTCAACGGTAATACAAGAATTTAATCTGTCGTTAAACTGATGTTTCTAAAGAGTATTTATTGTGTGCTTTAACATAGTAAAATTCCATTCAAATTGCTACAATTCATAATTCTTGTCAAAATGTTTTCCTGGCAAACTTCTATTTCATATAATGACAGAAATTACTGATAATCCCTATAGAGTGGGTGTAGACGTGATAAAATGCGAGAGAGAGAGAGAGAGAGAGAGAGAGAGATGGAGGAAGCAGTGGTCATTGTGTTAAAGATAAAATATATGACAGAGAGCAGTTAAGATAGTGCAACAAATGGGCTGATACATGGTGAGACAGATAGATTGATATATGGTGAAACAAG
Source organism: Megaustenia siamemsis (assembly GCA_032433765.1). NCBI lineage: Eukaryota > Metazoa > Mollusca > Gastropoda > Stylommatophora > Ariophantidae > Megaustenia > Megaustenia siamemsis. The sequence continues at coordinate 134,354,845 of JAVIAB010000092.1, forward strand.
TTGATATATGGTGAGACAAGTTGATATATGGTGAGACAGGTTGATATATGGTGAGACACGTTGATATATGGTGAGACAGATATGTTGATATTTGGTGAGACAGATAGGTTGGTATTTGGGGAGATAGATAAGTTGGTGTATGGTGAAGCAAGTTGATATATGATGAGACAAGTTGATATATGGTGAGACAGATAGGTTGATATTTGGTGAAACATATAAGTTGATATTTGGTGAGACAAGTAGGTTGATGTATGGCGAGACAGATGGGTTGATATTTGGTGAAACATATAAGTTGATATATGGTGAGACAAATAGATTGATGTCTGGTGAGACAGATAGGTTGATATATGGTGTGACAGATAGGTTGATATATGGTGAGACAGATAATTTGATATATGGTGAGACAGATACGTTATTATATGGTGAGACAGATAGGTTGACATATGGCGAGACAGGTAGGTTGACATATGGTGAGACAAATAGATTGATATTTGGTGAGACAGATAATTTGATATATGGTGAGACAAGTTAATAAATGGTGAGACAGATAAGTTGATATATGTGAGACAGTTAGGTTGATATATGGTGAGACAGGTAGGTTGACATATGGTGAGACAAATAGGTTACTATTTGGTGAGACAGATAAGTTGATATATGGTGAGACAAGTTAATAAATGGTGAGACAGATAAGTTGATATATGGTGAGACAGATAGGTTGACATATGGTGATACAAATAAGTTGATATATGGTGAGACAGATAGGTTGATATATGGTGAGACAGATAAGTTTATATATGGTGAGACAGATAAGTTGATATGGTGAAACAGATATGTTGATATATGGTGAGACAGGTAAATTGATATTTGGTGAGACAGATAAATTGATATATGGTGAGACAGATAGGGTGGTATTTGATGAGTCAGATAAGTTGATATATGGTGAGACAGATAAGTTGATATATGGTGAGACAGATAGGGTGATATTTGATGAGACAGATAAGTTGATATATGGTGAGACAGATAGGGTGATATTTGATGGGACAGCTAGTTGATATATGGTGAGACAGATAAGTTGATATGTGGTGAGACAGGTAGGTTGACATATGGTGAGACAAATAGGTTGATATATGTTGAGAAAGAAATGATATCTATGGTGAGACACATAACCATGATGTATTGTGAGACAGATAAGTTGATATATATGTCATAGAGAGAGAGAGATAACCAAACAGACACTGAGAGAGATAACCAAATAGGCAGTGAGACAAATAAGCAAATAAGCAGTGAGACAGATAAGTAAATAGGCAGTGAGACAGATAAGCAAATAGACAGTGAGACTGATAAGCATATAGACAGTGAGACAGATAAGCAAATAGACAGTGAGACATAAGCAAATAGAAAGTGAGAGAGATAAGCATATATGCAGTAAGACAGATAAGCAAATAAGCAGAGACAGATAAGCAAATAGGCAGTGAGACAGATAAGCAAACAGGCAGTGAGACTGATAAGCATATAGACAGTGAGACAGATAAACATATAGACAGTGAGACAGATAAGCATATAGACAGTAAGACAGATAAACGTATAGACAGTGAGACTGATAAGCAAATAGGCAGTGAGACAGATAAGCAAATAGGCAGTGAGACAGTGAGACAGATAAGCAAATATGCAGTGAGACATATAAGCAAATAGGCAGTGAGACAGATAAGCAAATAGGCAGTGAGACTGATAAGCATATAGACAGTGAGACAGATAAGCATATAGACAGTGCAATAGATAAGCATATAGACAGTGAGACAGGTAAGCAAATAAACAGTGCAACGGATAAGCATATAGACAGTGAAACAGTGAGACAACAGATAAGCGTATATAATGTTATACAGATAAGCAGACTGACAGTGAGACAGATAAGTGGATAAAAAATTAGACGATTAAACAGATAGAAAATGAGAAAGCAGATAAGCGGATAGATTGACGAATAAGCACATATAATGTTAGACAGAATAGCAGATAGACAGTGAGACAGATAAGCGGAAGTAAAGTTAGACAGATCAGTAGATAGACAGTGTGACAGCAGAAATAAAGTTAGACAGATATGAAGATAGACAGTGTGACAGGTATGCAGATTTCATTTGTATTGGAACATAGCAATCATCTCTTTAGGTGTCCACAGGAAGTTATAAATTAAATTTAATTTAATTAAATTACATCTTCTCAATATTCATATATGGTGCAGAAACATGGATATTAGACAAGAAAACAGAACAAGAATTGAAGCCTTTTTTATGTGGATATATAGAATAATAGGTAGAATTGGATGGAAGGAAAAGAAAACAAACGATGAAGTATTAAAACAACTAAAAATGAAAAGAGAACTACTAAACACAATTCAGACAAGACAAATGCGATTTTTGGGACCATGTTAAAAGACACAACAGCCTACTAAAAGTAATCCTGGAGGGGAAAATACAAGGTAAAAGAGGCAGAGGCAGACCAAGACTAACATGGACGAGTAACATCAAAAGATGAACAAATCAGCCGATGACAATCTACACCATCAAAGCAAGAGACAGAGCAGAATGGCGCTCCATGGTAGCCAACCGTCGCTGCGGAGACGGCACTCGATGATGATGATGTTTCAATAAAATTAATTGTTTGCTGGCATATTAAGAAAACTGTTCAGATTAAATCAGATCACGTAGAAAGAAATAATGAAATGTTGTTACAGCGTATATACTTATATATCGTTTCCTCTGGTGTCTGTGTATTCGTTTTAGGTTGTCCTTTGTGCGTCTCTTGATGCTTTCATCCAACATGTTACATTTCATCTCTCATATCTACCCCCTATCTATTTTTCTATCATTTGTCGCTTGGTTGGTTACTAAAAATATACTACATTTGTATCATGTAATGAAAATATACATCCAGCATTTTTTTCCCCTAGGTGTTGTAATCTCGTAGTACTTCATGTTTTTCTCTCTTTTTATGTAATGCGTTAACAAGATAGTAAAATTACAATTACTGAGGGCATACATCTTCCCCATAACAAGTTATGATTGTGAATCATGGACACATAAACAACATTGATTAAAATTAATTCTTTCGAAACAAAATGTTACAGAAAAATAATTAAGATACACTGGGTAATGAAAAAGAGCAATGAAGACATATTAAGTGTCCCAACAATTGAAAAGAACTTTCTACAACATTCTACAAAGGACATTGAATACTATATCCACGTCAAAATACACAATGGATTGGAAAGAACAGTGTTAGAGTCATTGTTCCAGGAAGACGATACAGAAGCAGATCAGAAATAAGGTGATTTCAAAATATCAAACGGAAGTTGGAAAATTTCGCTACATACATCGATTCTTTCAAACGGGTTCTGATGAGTCCAACCTTCTGCAAAGGACATGTCATCCAATGATGATTATTCTCAATTTATTTTATATTTATATATGCCCTTCATACAATAAATAAATAGGATCTCATTGATTTTATTTCAAGTTTGTCATTTAACTTTCTTTTGATGATCAGCTCTGCGTGTTTGTATGTGTGTGAACGGTACCCTAGTGAAAGTTGAAATGAGCTGCAGAGCTTACTACTGAGCATTAGGATCGAGATCACTCCATTGGCTAGTTTTAAAGTTGTGTATCCGAAGAGGAAACTACCTTCGTATATTGTCTAGAATAATTATGTCCAAACAAAACTTAATATCTACAGCTAACGACGTTAATGGGGACGCCACAGCTACCTCGTCCGGTAGGGAGCGTCATGTTATAGCAGATGACATCCTATCGTCATAAAGCTACTGTATGCAAGATCAAAAATTAAAGATTCGCTAGGAATAGGAACTTGAAACACTAGAAAAGCATTCCAGTTAGGCAAACTAGAAAACATCAGCCAAGAAATGAAGAGAATGAAACTGAACATCTTGGGACTCTGTGAAATGAGATGGAAAGGAGCAGAATTATTACAGCGCAACAGTGGAAATATAATTTACTCTGGAGGAACCACACACGAAAGAGGCGTAGGCATCATGTTAGATAAAAAAAGCAAAATAGTAAAAGGATTTCGGCCAGTATCAGATATAATTCTGCTAGTGAAATTGAGAGGTAGACCAATGGATATCAAAATAATTCAAACTTAAGCACCAACAAGTAACAGCATAGAAGTCCGGCTTGTTGCAGGAGCTACTGAGTTAAGTGCTCTGTGCACACCGTGAGCTGTGTGTCTCATCCGTTTTGATCCTGCTTCGATATCCCGCTTGTTTACGATGAATGATGATATCGTATGACAGGGAACAGTTGGCTGTGTTCACTTTCTGCGCGGTTTCGCCTTATGTCTTTTGGCGTGTGCTGAGACTGCTACGATGGGGACTACAGTTACCTTTCTTTGTTTGGGAGATGAGTTAGTAATTCGGATGATTCCACTGGCACGGGCGGTTGAGCAATTATGGATTTTAATTCGTTTGCTGTGAAACCGAGGCCTTCCATAACCAATAACCAATAACTAATAACCAGCATAGAAGAAAACATTGACACCTTTTACAACGAGTTTGAGATGATCATAGAATCGTGTAAATCCCAAAAACTAACTATTATATGAGGGGATTACAATGCAAAGGTAGGAAAGATAAGTGCAAAATGTGACTGGAGAACATGGCCTTGGAGAGACGAATGACATAGGGGATAGATTGATAGATTGGGCAAAGACACAAGAAATGATTATAGGTAACACCTGGTTCAAACAACACCCTAGGCGACTATGAACATGGCAAAGCCCAGACAAAAAAGTACACAATCACATTGATTTTATGCTGGTACAGAGAAGATTCAGGAATGGGCTAACATTCGTTAAAACAAGGCCAGGAGCAGATTGCAATAGTGACCATGTACCAGTAGTAGAAAAGATAAGAATACAACTGAGGAAGACACAGAAATCCCCAAGAAATATAAAATTAGAACTAGATATGCTTAGATTGATAAATACAGTACGATAGTACAACATAGATATAATGCTACTGAGAAAATACAGGACATCGAGGAGCAGTGGGAAATGCTCAAACAATTGATTCAACAAACATCAAAAGAAGTAATACTAGTGACTAAAAGAATCAACAAAAAAGACATAGATGACAGAAGAAATACTAGAACTAATGGACGAAATACGAAAACATTAGAAAGAAGAACGGACATACAAAATATTGCACAAAGAGATTCAAAACACATACAGAGAATCTAAGGAAGGATGGTTAAAGCAGAAATGTGAACAAATGGGGGGGGGGGGAGATAGTCAAAATGTATGTACAATCAGTTAAATGAATTAACATGAAGAAAAGAAGTCAAAGTTTCATGATGTGTGAAATCAAAGGAAGGAAATATAATAATGGGGTGAGAAGATAATTGAAAGATGGACAGAATATCTCAGTCAATTATATGATGATGTACGGCCAGAGCTAAACAATTCAAACAAAGACACAAGACCACCAATAATGCAGAGTGAATTGGAGGATGCAATTCAACGCATGAAAAGAGGCAAACATCTAGGTCCCGACAATATAACAATCGAAGAGGTAAATGCATTAGGAGAACAGGGAGTACAAGTCATAACAAAACTACTCAATGACATATATAACACTGGACACATACCCGAAGATCTACTGAAATCTATCTTTGTAGCCATACCAAAGAAGTCAGGCGCCACTGATTGTGAAGACCATCGCACTATTAGTCTCATTAGCCACATGACGAAAATATTACTAAGAATCATCGAGACGTGTAAAAAACAAAATAGAACCAGAAATAATCGAGAAACAATGTGGATTTGTGGAAGGAAATGGCACCAATAATGCAATATACATCTTAAGAACATTAATAGAAAAATCTATAGAGGTAAAGAAAGATATATTTATCTGCTTTATAGAATACACAAAAGCATTTGACAAAGTAAAGCATGTTGAAATAATCAATATGCTGGAGAAATTAAACATTGATGGTAAAATCTGAGTATCATAAAAAACATGTACTGACAACAAACAGCAGCTATGCGAATTAGCAATCAAACAGGACAATTCCAATATATAAAACAAGGAGTCAGACAAGGGTGTGTTCTGTCGCCGTATTTGTTTTCACTTTAAAACGAAAATATTATGACATAAGTAGCAGACAAAAAAGGAATTGAAGTCAACGGTCACAACATAAATAATTTGCGATGTGCGGATGACACAGTTTTAATAGCTGGTACAGAGAATGAACTACAAGAAATGATAGACATAATAGTAAAAGAAAGCAACAAGAAAGGTCTCAGTTTGAAAAGTAAGAAAACAAAAATAATGGTCATATCGAAGGAACGATCATCACCGTCATGCAGCACAAAATAAACAGAACAAATGTGAAACAAGTGCAAGGTTTCAAATACTTGGGTACGATAATAATATCAGATGGAAGATGCACCACAGAAATAAAAAGCAGAATAGCTCAGGCCAAAATAGCAAATCAGAAAATGAAAAATATCTTATGCAACAATTCTATGTCAATAGAAGTGAGAAAGAGAGTTCATCGATGCTATATAGAACCAATTCTGACCTATAGAAGCGAATCATGGACAGTAGACAAACAAATGAAAAGACGATTTGAGGACACAAGTATGGGATTTCTCAGAAGAATGTCGAAAGTTCCCTGGACAGCTAAAAAGACCAATGAGGTAGTTCTCAGAGAGGCCAACACAAAAAGGCAGCTCCTAAAATCAGAAAGAAACAATCAACATTTTTCAGGCACATTATGAGAATAGGAAAGTTGGAATACTTGGTTACAACTGGCAAAATAAAAAGGAAAGAGGGACGACAAAGAGAGAACATACTAGAAAGCTTGGTGTCATAGCATGGAAAACAGTCAACAGCAGAACGGATATGGTGCACTGTACATATGAGATTGCGGAAGGACAAGATAGCCTACGCCAACGGTATGGCTCATGATGTTGACGATGATCCCAAGATTACCACAACACTACATGTAAAAGTAAAGTACCCCTGTCACGCCAAGTGGCGTATAGGGAATATGGTGTTGATGACCATAAATTTTACAAACCTTCGGCACATGATTTTGTGGTCAGTATTACGCTCGTGCTGCTTTACTTTCCCAGAAAAAAATCCGGTACCCATTAAAGGGTGGGTGAACCCGGAAGCCGTCGGTTGGGATCGAACCCTACCTCTTGTCCTTTGTAGTCCAGTTCACTAACCACTGAGCTAGCGCGGCTCCACAACACTACATGTGTTTATTCAAAAGGCAATAATACCTTTCTGCACTTGCTGGCATATCCCTCGTAATTACGTCAAAGCTGGGTATAAAGTTCAAAGAGAGTCAAGGTTTGAAAAGATTTTTCTTAGTTTTCTGACAGCCAGAGTGTCGATAAGTTGATCGATTTCTCCGATAATATTTGCAAAACCTCTTTTGAAGTGAATATGAGATTTGATATTGGAGTCTACTCATATCTCGTTGTTGTAAATGAGAATTAATCCTGCATTAAAGCCCATTCTTTTGTTAGGCTTTCAGTTCCCTCAAATAATCTTCGATGCAGTTCCAGAAGCAAAATCTAACAAAAGAGTGTATTGTAACAAGGGAAAAGAAACGGTACGTGGGGGGGGGGGGGGGTATTTAACAGTTGCAGGCAATGGAGGAAGGTATTTAACAGTTACAGGCAGTGGAGGCAGGTATCTAACTGTTGCAGGCAGTGGAGAAAGGTATTTAACAGTTGCAGGCAGTGGAGGAAGGTATTTAACAGTTGCAGGCAGTGGAGGAGTGTATTTAACAGTTGCAGGGAACGGAGGATGGTATTTAACAGTTGCAGGCAGTGGAGGAAGGTATTTAATTGTTGCAGGCAGTAGAGAAAGGTATTTAACAGTTGCAGGCAGTGGAGGAAGGTATTTAACTGTTGCAGGCAGTGGAGAAAGGTATTTAACAGTTGCAGGCAGTGGAGGAGTGTATTTAACAGTTGCAGGCAATGGAGGATGGTATTTAACAGTTGCAGGTAGGAGAGCATGTGGCTGAGTAGATGAACACTAGTATTCTTATCTAAGTCTGGTTTACATGAGTCTCTATTTTTGGTGTGCATGGTATCCAGGTCTGGTATACACTGGTTTCTCCAAGTCTAGTGTACACGGTTTCTCCAAGTCTTTTTGTACATGGTTTCTCCAAGTCTGGTGTACACGGTTTCTCCAAGTCTTTTGTACATGGTTTCTCCAAGTCTGATGTACACGGTTTCTCCAAGTCTTTTGTACATGGTTTCGCCAAGTCTCGTGTACACGGTTTCTCCAAGTCTGGTGTACACGGTTTCTCCAAGTCTGGTGTACACGGTGTCTTCAAGTCTGGTGTATACGGTGTCTCCAAGTCTGGTTTACACGGTGTCTCCAAGTCTGGTGTACACGGTGTCTCCAAGGTTGGTGTACACGGTGTCTCCAAGTCTGGTGTACACGGTTTCTACAAGTCTGGTGTACACGGTGTCTCCAAATCTGGTGTACACGGTGTCTCCAAGTCTGGTATACACGGTGTCTCCAAGTCTGGTGTACACGGTGTCTCCAAGTCTGGTATACACGGTATCTCCAAGTCTGGTATACAGGGTGTCTCCAAGTCTGGTGTACACGGATTCTCCTAGTCTGGTATACACGGTGTCTCCAAGTCTGGTATACACGGTGTCTCCAAGTCTGGTATACACTGTGTCTCCAAGTCTGATGTACACGGAATCTCCAAGTCTGGTATACACGGTGTCTCCAAGTCTGGTATACACTGTGTCTCCAAGCCTGGTGTACACGGAATCTCCAAGTCTGGTATACACTGTGTCTCCAAGTGTGGTGTACACGGAATCTCCAAGTCTGGTATACACGGTGTCTCCAAGTCTGGTTTACACGGTGTCTCCAAGTCTGGTATACACGGTGTCTCCAAGTCTGGTGTACACGGTGTCTCCAAGTCTGGTATACACTGTGTCTCCAAGTCTGGTATACACGGTGTCTCGAAGTCTGGTGTACACGGTGTCTCCAAGTCTGGTATACACGGTGTCTCCAAGTCTGGTGTACACGGTGTCTCCAAGTCTGGTATACACTGTGTCTCCAAGTCTGGTATACACGGTGTCTCGAAGTCTGGTGTACACGGTGTCTCCAAGTCTGGTATACACGGTGTCTCGAAGTCTGGTGTACACGGTGTCTCCAAGTCTGGTATACACGGTGTCTCGAAGTCTGGTGTACACGGTGTCTCCAAGTCTGGTATACACGGTGTCTCGAAGTCTGGTGTACACGGTTTCTCCAAGTCTGGTATACACGGTTTCTCCAAGTCAGGTGTACACGGTGTCTCCGAGTCTGTTGTACACGGTGTCTCCAAGTGTGGTGTACACGGTTTCTCCAAGTCATGTGCACGGGCTCTTCTAGACTGTAGATCTGTATGGCACTATCGGCAATGAGAAAGAAACATTCCCTCATATTTATATCTTGATTATTTGTAGCATGACCATACATTTCATGCCACTGCTCTGGCTGCAAGGCAGCTGAGTGGTGAGTGTACTCGCTAGGTTCCAGGTTCACTTCCGAGATTTGACGGAATTTTTTCTGACACACACGACTTCTAGGTCCACCAAGCCTATGGAAAAGAGAAAAATTGATAATTTCCTCTTCTTCTGAGATCATGCTCATTCAGACTAGGATTCCGGACTTTCTTATGAAGGCAGCTGTCTGTTTAAGTGATTCGGTTGCCTAGTATAGTTTCTCTTCCAGGGAGGTGGATGTGGACCACATTGTCCTTCTAAAGTCTGTGTACTGGGGGCAATCCTGTAGAACATGTTTTGTTGTCATGTTGTTCAGTGTACAGTGGCATTGGCTGGTAGTTCCTATTTTGAGTTTGGTGAACATGTGGTTTCTCATTCTGTTGTGGCCAGTGTGTAGGCGAAGTAAGATGACTTGATCCTTCCTTGATAGTTGGAGGTATCCATCTCACCCATTTCAAAACTGTTAAAGGGAGTTGGCCACCGTGGTAGCGACCACACCAGTTATAACATGCACTGTTGGTCAAAATATGAGCAGTAATACAACACCTTGCGCCTTCAGGAATGGAGTAGAAGCCATTACAACTGTGTTACCTTTTCAGCTCATTATTGATACGCATTTTCTACTCATTGCCTTCTTAAACTAATGTTTTCTTGAACACTTAACATGACCCTAAACTGTCTTCTGGGTTTCACGTTGTCATGCACTTCTTATATTTGAACTTTCCATACCTCGTCAGTCCACGAAATTTCTCTCAAGCGAGCATGTCATTAACTTCCCATCCAGCACTGGAGAGTCAAGGCTGTTAATATTTGCAAAATTATAATTGCTCAAAGTTGTGAAACAGAATTTTATTTCCGATTCCAAGATGAGAAGAAAAGAAATATACATGCGTTGTCATTATACAGCGTTGTCATTATACAGCGTTGTCATTATACAGCGTTGTCATTACAGCGTTGTCTCGTGAAACATTTACTGTTCCTTCATGGACTAATTGAAAAAAAAAAACGTCCTCAGTTTCAGATTGAAATCTTATTTCATCAGCAGAAAATAAAGTAATATATATCCATTAATGTTTATTTCTTTCATTATCAACACATTCTTCAAAAAAAGAGAGTCGCAAATATACACCTGATCAAAGTGGAACGACACAGCCTGTTGAAGCCAGATAGATTTCATTCTAACAAGAAAACAGAAGAAGAAAATAATAATCGACAGTAGAACTGTCCCCAAAATAACAGACAACACAGACCATAAAATGGTTACGGTTTTACTCAGGCAGCCAGAAACAAAAAGAAGATACACAAACAAACAAAAGAAGCAAAATTAATAGGCAATAAAAATAAAAAAGTTAAAAGATCAAGAATCATGGAAAACTGGAAGAAAAACTGAAAGAGAATTTCAAGAAACTCCCTAACGATGTGATACCAGTAAAAGAGGAATTTAGGAAACACCCTAACGATGCGACCCAGAACACGCAAACATTCTAGCAATAAAATACTACTCAGAAATAATTAACACAATGAGACTACTAGAAGATGATCGAAAAACAACTTACATACAAATCTATGCACCATGAAACAACAACAAAAAAGACAGCAATGAATTATATGACACACTGAATGACATTATTAACAAGATTGACGAAAGCGACATGTTAGTGATGGGAGATTTCAAATGAAGGCTTTGGAAATGCAACAGTGAGATCAGAGATACCTTGGGACCCTTGGCGATTAGACAGATGGATTAAACAAAAATGGAAGAAGGCTGTTGGAAATATGTAATTAAAATGATTTATTTATCACCAACACATTCTTCAAACACAGAGAGTCGCTATTATATACCTGATACAAATGGAATGACACAACATGCAGAAGCCAGATAGATATTTACTCACAAGAAAACAGAACAAGAAAAGAGTAAACGACAGCAGAGCAATCCTTACTATCACAGATGACACGGACCACAAAATGGTTATGATTGCACTCAAACAGCCAAAAGCAACGAGAATAAACGAAAACAAACAAAAAAAGCAAAAAGAATAGACAATAAAAACAAAACAATTAAAAGAATAAAAATCAAGGAAACCCTTGAAGAAAAACTAACAGGGGAATTCAAGAAACTCACTAACGAAGTATGCACAGTAGAAGAAGAGTGGAAATAATTTAAGGAAACAGTAACCAACATCTCTAAAACAGTTTGTGGAACGATACCAAAGACAAAAGAAGGGAAAAAGAGCACCCCGTGGTGGAACGAAGCAATCAGAGAAGCAATTAAAGAAAAAAAAGAAACTTTAAAAAGTAAGTGGAGAATAAGAACCAAGAAAACTATGAAAGATATGCCTTAGTTCGAAAAAGAGTTAAAATTTTGATCGAAGAAGCTAAGCAAAAGAAATAGACAGAATTCGGACTAAATATGAGCAGGTACTTCAGGACAGCCAAAAGAAATTTCTACAAAGCAATAAAAGCCACAAGAGCGAGAAAAGAAAACCATGATCCTACTGAGCTTATACATGACAAAGACGGACAGCTAATATCAAATAACCAACATATGCAACAGAGATGGAAAGAATATTTTGAAGACCTATTAAACATGACAACAACTACCAATAAGACAACAAAAATCACACAAAAACGCACAAATATTGAACCCAAAATCATGAAAGAGGAAATCGAAGAAGTAATATGCACCAAGAAATAATGCACCGGGGATAGACAACATACCAGTAGAAATAATAGCAGCAGCAGGAAAAACAGGAGTGACATGGCTGCACAGAACATTCAATGCAGCATGGCACCAGCAAAAAACCCCAGAAGACTGGCAACAAGCAAACATTGTACCAATATGGAAAAAGAAAGATAGCTAGAGAGACTGCAATCAATATAGAGGTACATCTCTTCTCGGCCGTGTAGGAAAGCTATACGCCAAATTGTGTAAAAAAAAAAAAAAAAAAAAAAAAGCTGAGACTAATAATAGAACTACATTTAAGCGATTCTCAAATGGGGTTACAAAAAAAGACGATGTACTGATACTGACGCTTTATTCACGTTTAAAATGCTTGCAGGAAAAAAAAAATCAAAACTTGTACCTAGCTTTCATTGACCAGGAAAAAGCATTCGACAGAGTAAACAGAGAACAACTGTGGGAGATACTAACAACATACGGAGTAAGCCAACATCTAATCAACCTTATTAAAAGTCTCTACATCAACAGCAGCTGCAGGGTCAGAACAGCGGCAGGCTACACAGACCACTTCAAAGTTAGATCAAGTGTAAGACAGGGATGCGTACTATCCCCCCTACTGTTTATTACATACATACATTATATATGCAAGCTAGCTAACCCATGAGAGACTGAGAAGATCGACGAGCTTTTATTTGCAAACGATCTGGCACTAATACATGGAAAAATAAAAGACCTACAAAAACACTTAAATAAATTCAATAGCACAGGAACAAAATACAACATGAAAATCAACATTAACAAAACAGAAGTCATGAACGTCGCCATAGATAAACAGAACATCAACATATCTATAGAAGGCAAGCAACTAAAGCAAGTAGAGGAATTCAAATATCCAGCAAGTGTAGTGACAAACGATAATTCTCAAACAGCAGAGATGACTCAAGATTTGGTTATTTAGTTATGGAAGGCCGCGGTATCACTGCAAACGAATTAAAATCTATAATTGCTCAACCGCCCGTACCAGTGGAATCATCCGAATTAATATCTCATCTCCCAAACAAAGAAAGGTAGCTGTAGTCCCCATCGTAGCAGTCTCAGCACACGCCAAAAGACATAAGGCGATACCGAGGAGATAGTGAACACAGCCAACTGTTCCCTGTCATACGATATCATCATTCATCGTAAACAATTGGAGTATCGAAATATGATCAAAACGGATGAGACACACAGCTCACGGTGTGCACAGAGCACTTAACTCAGTAGCTCCTGCAACAAGCCGGACTTGGAATATGAGGAGACTGCAACAAGGAACACTTTTCATGCATAGCTTTCAATTGTTACCGTCGCCTATCCACCATATACCGGAAGTTCACGTCCTATTGAAAATAATGACCGTCGTATTTTTAAAAAAATGTATAGCGTTGGATGATGTTAGGCCATCGTTGTTGACTCCAATTCCAAACATACAGACACACAGTTAGTCGTCAGATTATCCCCGTCGCACATCAAACAACAGAAAGTAAGATTAGCGTACGACTCAAGTTGCATCAAAGCTTGTCATATTATTGTGCAGCTATCACCACTATTGTCCAACAAGGAAATAGCTCTAGAGGCAAAACGGGCACTATACAATACAATCTTCATCCCAACGTTGTGCTACCAATGTCAGTCCTGGACTCTAGATGCAAGAACATTAAGAAAAAATAACCTCTACTGAGATTAAATGTGTTAGTCGAATAACAGGAAACAGCATGAGAGACAAGATAAGAAATGAAGAATTGAGAAAAAAGCTAGAAAAAGCCCCAGCCATAGAATATATAAAGAAACAACAGATAAAATAGTTTGGAAACCAGGCAAGGAAGAAAGATCAAAACACAAGACAACGAGCCTTCAATAAACTTTGCGAGAATACCAGACCCAAGGGTCGACCACGAAAAAGATGGATCGATGAAATATTAGAAGCACTAGGAAACATAATAGCAGCAGAAGCGAACAGCAGAGCAAAAGACCGCAAATTATATCTCCCCTCGACGTTGAAACGCAAATAAGAAATTAAAGGAGAAGAGGAATTTTCAGGCTGAACTGTGAGGAACGCGTTGCTATAAACTTTTAAGACTTTACCGGTCTCCATAGAGATAACAGGATTTATGTATGCCTTACTTTATAATAATGGTTGGCACTTCCTAAAATGAAAGAAGCTTACATATGCTTGCATTGTGTGAACAATTATTGTGCACTAATACAAAAGATCACTGACAAGATATGGAGATGAATTACAAGAAAATTTGACTTTTTTTGGTTATTTGTCAAAGGCCAATAAATATGCAATCCTGGCTTTCTAAGACAGCGCACCGAATAATTCAAAGTGGCATAAAAATGACAAACATGGGCTGTTTTTCAGGTTCTATCAAGGGAACTATTTTTATGAGCAATGTTTATGCATGCGAGACGAACCAAAGCAGAGAAGTCTATTACTCCTCTAGAAAAGAATGTCCTTTCCTAGATTTGCTCATTTCTCAGACATAAGTTTTGAAAATAATCTGTTAATATCGTTCAATCGTTATCTCTAGTTGAACATGTGTTCTTTACAGCCAAAATTAACAATTTTAAGAATCAGAACATTGCATCAGAAAGAAAGAAAGAAAGAAAGAAAGAAAGAAAGAAAGAAAGAAAGAAAGAAATTAAATGTAGGATGAATGCGAATAGAGTGACCAGAATAAAAAAAAAACGTTGAGAATGAAATTATACGAATAAGAATCGAAATCGAATCGCCTTGAATTACATAAAAAAAAAAAAAAACAATATATAAAATCGTCTACAGTCTAGGGAAAAATTTGCAATAAAACATGCAAAACAAGCAGAACCCTTGGAGACCAAAAGTAGAGAAAAAATGAAAACGAGCAAATGGGATGGTTACAGTTTTGTAGAAAAATAAGAAAAACACTTTACACTTTTGCAGAACAAAAACAGCCTTCTAGAAAATCACTCTCCCTGCCTTTTCATATAATCTTATCTGCACAGCGTGAGCTGCGATAGCTCAGTGATTAGTTAACTGGACTACAAAGGACAAGAGGTCGAGTTCAATCCCAACCGACGGCTTCCGGGTTCACCCAGCCTTAAATGGGTACCAGAATTTTTTTCTGGCAAAATAAATCGGCACGGGCGTAATACCGACCACATTACCCCAAAAACATGTGCCGGGGGTCTGTAAAAATGATGGCCACTGACACCATATTCCCTATACGCCACTTGGCGTGACGGGGCTCTTTACTTTCTTTTTTTTATCTACAAAGCTGTTTGTCTCTTATTGACCTCTTGCCCAATGTTCTCTGCAAAGAAATTTGTTTTTCCTGGACTTCTGAACCAATGCTCTTTGCAAAACTATCTTTCTTTAACATCTGTTCCAATATTTTCTTTTTCCCAGCCGTGTGATGCATTGTTCTTTGCAATGTTCTCTTATCAACCCCTTTTCTGCCTTCTGATGCAATGTTCTATGCACTTTATTTTCTTTCCTTTCCTTTTAATCTTCTATACAAAGCCATTTCAGTTTGTTAAACAGTTCATTTACCAGAATCCAAACATCACAGAAGTATTAACAGATCTACTATGTGTTTATATAGTAACAAGTTTAACATGGTTATGTAAAACGACGTAATAATCTAGAGAAGATAATTATGGTCATTACCGTTTCAGGTAACATTGAGGGAGGAAGAGCTAGCAGAAGGTGGGTACAAGTTATCACAGGCGAGCTGTGATTGACTTTAGCGTATGCTGGACACATTGCACAGGAGAGAATGAAGTTCAGGGTAACTGTCATGAGAACAAACTGGGACTAGTTAGTTGACACCGGCGACTGTATATATACAAGTTTGCGTAATAATTATGTTGCTCTATACTATATGCTATAATAAATAATTATTGTTGCTCTATAACATATGCTATAATAAATAATTATTGTTGCTCTATAATATGTTATAATAAATAATTATTGTTGCTCTATAACATATGCTATAATAAATAATTATTGTTGCTCTATATTATATGCTATAATAAATAATTATTGCTGCTCTATAATATGTTATAATAAATAATTATTGTTGCTCTATAACATATGCTATAATAAATAATTATTGTTGCTCTATAATATATGCTATAATAAATAATTATTGTTGCTCTATAATATATGCAATAATAAATATTTATTGTTGCTCTATATTATATGCTATAATAAATAATTTGTGATGCTCTTAATGTAAGAGGAAGTTGGGAAAAGAAAATACAAACAGGTAGAAGGAGCACAGATCCATCATCTCTTACCCTAACCAAAATCCAAATGACGTGATCTTGTGCGATGAATAAACCCTTAGTTTAATAATGCAATAAAATAACTTCATGTCTAACTATAAAGCAACAAACAAACAAACAAACAAAAATCATCATCAACAACGAAGAACTTGGAATTGTAACAAGGTAAGAATATATGGGAATCTGTAATAGTTAAATAAAGGCTGTTAGAACTATATTTTGGAAAAAAAAATTAGCAAGGGAAATACAAAAGTTAAAATCCACGCCGAATATATTGCATAACACCAACAAGACATAATCTTCCTATTAAAAAGATGTGGTTGCGAAACATGGACAATCTGGCAAAGAAATAAAAATGAAAATTGGTTCTTTCGAAACAAAAGTTTGCAAAATATATAAATTGTTAGCATACGTGAATAATGATAAAAATAATAGTATTAAAAATCTGCACAGATATTAATAGACCTGAATATTAAAGAGATTCGCCCTATAAACAAGATTGGGCTAGTTATAGAAATGTCCTCATTTAAGCTATGATGGAGGCTAGGTTGTGCACTTGAAGCGCGGCTAGTCTTTGGATAATAAGTCAAAATTATCACCAATAATGTACTTTACGGGACACACGGTATGAAAATTATGTTGTGCAGTATCAGCAAGACATTAAAATTAAATTTACTCAGGACATGTTTCCTCCCGAGAGCAACATATGGTTGTAAACAATGGACAATCTCACAGACAGCAAGGTAGAAAATAGATTCATTTGAAACAAAATGCTTCATAGAAATCCTTAAGATACCTTAGATAATGAAAAAGAGAAATGAAGACATTATGAGATCTAAACATTAAAAAGAACTGGCTTATAAAAACCATTCTACAGAGAAAATTAAAATTCCATGGCCACATCAAAAGAGATCGGGCTGGAAAGAACAGTAATGCAAGCCATGGTTCCTTGACGACGTATCAAAGGCAAAATAAGAAGGTGGTTTCAAGACATGAAGGAGACCTTGAAAATGACAACAGAAGTGTGAGACCTGGCTAGAGACAGAGATTCTTTCAAACTGGATGTTGTGAATGCAAAGTTCTGGTAGGACATGAAGCCTGAGTATGATGAGGGGACACACAAAATTCAATGCAAGGGACATAACTATGACTACATCTTGACAAATTATATTCGTGCACTTATTCACCTTGTTTAATTGTATTTACTACTCACATCAAATGTTAATTATCTTTCCCCTGCAGACAAGGACTGTCACAGATTAAGGGCTTATTCACTTGTACTTATGTTCAGTGCAGCTTATCTTTCTTACTAGTTTACTGTGAACTCACTTTCTGATCAGATATTATCCACACTGGCTTTAGTTATCTTTCTATCTATTGACCTTTCGAGCCGTAACCGGCCCATAGGGCGTAGACCAAGATACACCTTCTCCTATATGAATTTTTGTTCTAGCAGTTTTCTTTTAAAGATATTTTATCAAATCTCGCCATCTGTCTCTGTTCTGTGCAAGCAGTTCTATCTCATTTGGGGAGCCGACTCCTGCTGCTCTTGCCTCTCTCATCAATGTTCTTCTCAGTGCCTCCCTGGGTCTTCCTCTTTTTCTTTTACCTGTTGTTTCCCATATGAGGGCTTGCTTTGCTATTCGATTATTATCTCTTCTCATCACATGTCCAACGTATGACCATCGTCTTTTCTTTATTACTGAAGATATTAGTGGTTGATTGGCGATTTCTCTAATTTCCACGTTTGTTTTGAATTCGTTCCATGCTATACCAAGTATTTTCCCATTAATAGTAGTAATCAGTAGTAACCCCATTAGTAACCCAGTAGTAATCCCATTCATAATATAAATAATCTAAGGTTTGCTGATGATACAGTCTTAATTGCTAAGAGTGAAAATGAGTTACAAGAAATGTTGGACATTATAGTGAAAGAAAGCAAAAGTAAAGGACTCAGCCTTAATAGCAAAAAGACAAAAGTAATGATAACAACAAAGAAAAAGACATCACCTCAGTGCAAAATAAAGATAAGTGGAACAATATTAAAACAGGTAAATGAATTAAAATATTTGGGAACTTTGTTAACCTCAGGCGGAAGATGTACAAATGAGGGGAGATGCAGAATGGCTCAGGCAAAAGCAGCTTTCCAAAAATTGAGGAAGATACTATGAAATCAATTTTTGACAATAGAAACAAGAAAAAGAGTTTTTAAATGTTATGTAGAGCCAGTCTTAACATATGGATGTGAATCATGGACAATAGGACAGCAGACAAGAAAATCACTGGAGTCTGTAGAAATGTGGTTTTACAGAAGAATATTGAGAATACCATGGACAGCTAAGAAGAGTAATGAAAATGTTCTGAAAGAGTCCAAAGCAAAAGAGAGCTAATTTCCAATATTAGGAAGAAATAATCATAATTTTTTGCCATGTAATGTGAAGAGAACAACTGAAATATATTGTTTGCAACTGGAAAAATTGAGGGACGAAGAGATAGAGGGAAACAAAGAGAAAAAATACCAGACAGCTTAAGAGAACTTCTTGGCAGAAGGTCAACAACAGAAATGATAAATAATTGTCGAGATCGAAAGTTGTGGAGAGACATGTTCCCCTACGCCAGCAGGCTCGGTACTTGATGATGATGATGATGCGTAATCCATATATTGAAATGCACATTTTTTTATCCTTTGCAACGGAAACACAGTGAATTTTTTAACACCGATCCTCACGTCCTAAGTCACTCTGCACTGAAAATAATTGACTCTCACTCTTGCTAAAAACATCACATGAAAAATGTTATAAGTATGTCAGTTGACATGTGAATGTGACACTCCCAGAGTTATATTATCTGATGATTATCAAACAAAAAAAACAATTTAACAAAAGGATCTGCAGCAACATATGAACGAATATAAAATGAATATTGTGGGGAAAAAACAAGGGAAAATAACACAGAAAAAAGAAGGCCATTGTCACATTAAGAAAAGAGACAAAGTAGAACATTATCATAAATGAAAGCAATTGATACTATATATGCAAGTTAGCCAAACCATCAGAGACAGAGGAGATTAATAAGCTTCTATTCGCAGACGATCAGACACAAATACATGCAAAATTGGAAGACCTACAAGAACACTTAAATAGACTCAACAGCACATGCACAAAATTCAAATGAAAATCAAAACCAACAAAATATAAGTCATGAATATCGCAAAAGATAAACAGAATATCATCATAACTATAGACGGCAGACAACTAAAACAAGTAGAGGAATTTAAATATCTAGGATGTCTAGTGACAAACGACAAATCACAAACAGCAGAAGTAGACTCAGGATGCAACAAAGCTTGTCAAATCATTGGACAACTATCACCACTTTGTCTAGAACGAAATAACACTTCAGAGGCAAAACGGACTCTCTACAATAAAATCTTCATCCCAATGTTGTGCAAGACAATAACCAAGAGACAGAGATAGATATAAGGTGTAACAACGCATGCCAAGTTATAGGCCAAGTATCAATACTATTGAAAAACAAAGCAATAACTACGGAAGCAAAAAAGGGCAATATACAAAATCAATTTTTCTACCAACTCTGTGCTATCAGTGCCAGAATTGGACGCTGGACTCTAGAACAATAAGAAAGATAACGACCACCGAAATGAAATGTGTCAGAAGAATGACAGAAAACAGCTTAAGGGTCAGAGTAAGAAACACTGACCTGAGGAAGAAACTCGAAATTGAACCAGCCATCGAATACATAAAGAAACAACAGATAAATTGGTTCGGCCACATAACAAGACAAAAAGAACTAACAATGACTCAAAGAGCCATAAACAAACGCTACGAAAACGCCAGATTAAGAGGAAGACCGAGAAAGAGATGGATAAAGGGAATACTAGAGTCACTAGGAGGGATAACATCAGAAGATGCCAACAGAAGAGCAAAGAATCGCAGATTGTATCTCCCCTCGACGCCAACGGCAGCAGAGGAAGGATAGAAGAAGAAGAATGTTGTGCTACCAATGCCAGTCCTGGACCCTAGATGCAAGAACAATAAAAAATATAACCTCTGCTGCAGATCAAATGTAATAGACGAATGACATTCAACAGCCTGAGAGATAAGATCAGAAATGAAGAACTGAGAAAAAAAAAACTAGGAATAACCCTCGCCATAGAATATATAAAGAAACAACAGTTAAAATGGGTTGTCCACGTGACAAGGCAGAAAGATCAAAGCGCAACGAACCGTCCATAAACGTTGCGAGAACACCTGACCCAAAACCCGACCACGAAAATGATGAATTGACGGAATACTGGAAACACTAGGAAACATAGCAGCAGAGACGAACAGAAGAGCAAAAGATCGCAAATTATATCTCCTCTCAACGCTGACAGGCAAATGAGGAAGAAAATAAGAGGAAGAGGAAGAAGAAGCAATTGATTTAGATGAAGATAAACTAGCAAAAAGAATGTTATGTGGTGTGTGTGTGTGTGTGTGTGTGTGTGTGTGCGCGCGCGCGCGTGCACGCGTTCGCAAGTAATCAAAAGACAAATGTATCAAGACTATCTCGTGTATTCAGCGGAACGAGTGTTAGTTACTCTGTAGGGCCATCTCTTCCTATTGTTTGGCTTAATAGTACACGCTGTCAGAGGTTCTCCATTCCACTTTCTAATGTTGTCAGCCTACGTTACTCCTTGCCTGCCTTTCACTCTGTAAAAGTGAAAGGCAGGCAAGGAGTAACGTGGAGAATTTAGTTAGCTGAGTGGCAGTGTTCCCTGGCGTTTGGCTTTTCGTGGCAAGGCGCTGTGCCACTGAGTACGGGTTCGATCCTGCTTTGGTCCATATTTTTTTCTGTTGTTGATTATTTGTCATTTTTTCCGAGTGCTGTAAACATACCTCTTCCTCGGAATTGATTCGCTGATTATCGCCTCGGAAGCTTCCCTCTATGATAATATTCATTTATTATTATTTATCTCCTTTCATTCTGTACTAGTATTCATTCATGTAGATCAACTATTAATTAGGAGAGTGTTGTATAAAAAACGTTTGAAATGTTGCACTTACGTGGTATTGACAAAACGCTCCTTATATATTGATTAAAATAGAACTATATAACATACTTGCACAGATAGAAACCCATGATTATAGGACTGAGCAATGAAGAGTTGCCAATATTTTATGATGACTCCACTATTTAAGAAAGCTATGATAAGTTTTGGGACATATTCAAGGAAGCGATTTTAGGAATACTTTAGAAGCAGACTAGATGGAAAGTTTCTTGAGTTAGACAAGTATAAAGCTTTCATAGGAGAAAGAACTGTTGTTTGCAAGAGTTTAGTCTAGACTATCAAACCGTCGATTGTTGAATCTTAACTAGAAAAGCTAATTCTGGAATGTGCAGATGAAGCTGCAGAATGTTATGCCATCGGCAGTTGTCTTAGACACTATAAAAGATTACGATATATAGTTCATAGATTCCCACGCGACCATAGATAGTAATCTTGAGTGAAAGACTTTTTAAAAGCAAACAAGGCAGTTAACAAGAGGAGTTTGTAAACGTAACTAGAGGTCATCATCATTATTAATGGCCGTCTCCACATCGAAGGTTGGCTCCTATGGAGCGTTATTCCTCTCTGTCTCTTGCTTTGATAGAGCAGGTTGTCATAGGCTTACTTGTCCATATTTTGATGACTCCCACTTAGATAAGTGACTAGAGAAATACAACTACATAAAATAACTAGAGATAAGTGTAAATAAAGCTTTGAAAATTGTTAAAATTGTGCCTTCGAATTACCACTTGAGGTGTTACGGTCAGGTGTTATTATTCTCTAGTGTGCTAATTATACATGACGTTTTGGTCACTGCCAAAACTCATTAACCATTTCATTTTTCCTTCAAAGTTGATTTTCACTTAGTAACTGTGTGTACTTAATAAATTTAATTTGTCAAGTTCACAGTGTTAAAATATATTGTATCGAAACTTCATTATTTCTTCCCGTCCTACTCACCTAGTTCTCCCATTTTTTTGTTTATAGATCCATATTTCAGTGGCTTCAATTAAATATATGTAGATAAGTAAAGTAAAGAGCCCCGTCACTCCAAGTGGCGTATAGAAATATGGTGTTAGTGACCATAAATTTTACAGACCTTCAGCACATGATTTTTGGGGTGATATGGTCGGTATTACGCCCGTGCCGCTTTACTTTCCCAGAAAAAAATCCGGTACCAATTTACGGTTGGGTGAACATGGAAGCCGTCGGTTGGGATCGAACCCTACCTCTTGTCCTTTGTAGTTCAGTTTATTTACAAATGCATATATATATGTATATATATATATACATATACATATATATATATATATATATATATATATATATATATATATATATATATATATAATATTTACATTACATTTTTAACATTATTTTTTTATTCTTAGTTTTAGCCTTTGTATTTGTGCGTACGTGCGTACATACTACATTTTATTTAAAATTGTTTCCTATCTCTACTCTTGTATTTATTTATGTCACACATTTTCTCTCTCGTTTTGCATCGAAAATAACCACGAATCTAAAATGGTCACATTTAGAAACCCCTTCCAGATTCTTTCCTGTTACCCTGATATTAACTTGCAGTTATTGTGTATGATAATTAAGATTGTTCATCAGAATATTATTCTGTACAGTAACAAAAATAACTTATTTTAAAGCAATGTTGCATTTAACACTTTGAGTCTATCATCGCAAAGAAATTGGAAATCTTCCGAAGCTTAAACAGAGCAATTTTTTTTATAATAATAAGATAATAATAATAACAATTAAAGTAATTAAAATTAACATAGAACGCAATAAAGTAAACGACTCTGCAAATTATTGTCAAAAATGTTCATGTTGTAATACATGCATTACTTCCCTTAATCTGACATCTAATTCTTTTATTGAAAGCTTTATTTCGAGAGGACTTACTGAAGGAGAGGTCAGAATAATATTTTTTTTTTCAATTCGCTAAACAATCAACAAATAATGTAAAAATTAGCATGGTAAAAGATAAAAAGACATAACACATTGTATTTAAGTGAATGCATGAGAATAATGAAGAGATAATTAATCCTTGTACATTTGCAGCATTGTAATTAACGTAGTCAGGTGTTAAGGGTTAACTGTCAGGTCTGTTGTTGCATAATTATAATGCTCCTTTCACTGAACAAACTAGTGCGCACGTGCTGAAGATTAAAATGAACATAATTAGTTTTTTTATTTAATTTTATTTAATTCGATGACTTTTTCTTTGAAATTGAAATTAAGTTAGGAAAATATTTTTTCATTGGACGTTATGTAACTGCTGTGTTTTGTGCTTGGTTATGTGTGTGTATGATATCTAGTTTTGAGTTTATGTTTGTAAAAATAAACATAATAAATGAAGTTTCTTCATTAATTATCTATTCTACAGAGCGAAAAATATGTTTGCATACGTTCTTTGTCAATGGAAGTATTAGAGAGTCTTTTCATGTATGTGGAATCTCTTAGTTTCATCTAGAAGTCATAAACTTAGAAGGCACATATGAGAACTTATCAACCATCACAGAACTGGAGTCGTCAGTCGCTGGACAAAGCGGGACTTTCTGAGGACGGGATCTGAGCACCTATGAACATGTTCGAAGTGCAATGATGATGATCCACAAATAACTCAATGCTAATCAGTGTCAATCCTTCCACGTGGACACTAAATCTTGGACAATCGAGAAATAGACTACAAAATATTTGTAAGCTACAGAATGATAGTTTTACTAAAGAATAATGAGAGTAGCAAGAATTGCTAAAGAGAGTAACGAGTGAGGATGCCCCATTTCCAAACATCAGAAAGTAACCATCTTTTTTTAAATGATTTAATGAACAGGGAGAGAACTTTTATATACTGTGACAACGGTAAAAGTCGCGATGAGACAGAGTTAAATATAGAGAAATGATAGCAGGCAGTGTGAAAGAGATGCATATAGGAAGTTAGAGATGATCAAATAAACATATTTAGGGATAAAAATAATGTGTAGATACTAATTAATGACTTAATCATGATGATAGTAAAGATAATTATGAAACTAAGTTATTACTTGCTGTACTTTACTTGTCTCAGCCTGTTACCTTCCAGCGTCGAGGGAGAGTGTAGTGTTCAGGTGAATGCTTTGTTATTTTGTGTATGGTGTATGTTGCTCCTCGTAATGTCTCATGATTTTCTGGGTCTGGCTTTTCCCATTGCTACAGCGTGTTAAAGCTTGATAGTGATAATATCTGATAAAAGTGGCGATACGAGTCCGTTTTTGGATTTCTTCTTTCCAGCACTGGTATGATTTTACCCATGTTCTTTCATTCTCTTTCTGGTGGTTGTCCGGTGTCTTCTCTCTCTCTCTCTCTCTCTCTCTCTCTCTGCGTTCAGGACTCAATCAGAGTAGGATCCCAGACTCTCACATGAAGTCAGCTGTCAGGCTAAGTGTGTTGATCGACCCCACAGACAGAACATCACAATTAGAGTGTGTCAGATCCACTCTGATTGAACACCCGTTAATACGTTGCACTGTGTTATGCGCCAGTGGCCCAGTGCATCCGATTTCAGCCAGCATTTTATTCGGGTTTGCTTTCCCTAGCCTTTGTCCCCAATCTTCCTGCAAGGCAGCAGATGATCTTTTCTGTAGGGGGATTCTGCCCTTAGATGGTAGGCTCTCCCAGGTTTACGAGCACCATCTGCCCGAGTCACTAGAGGTGACTAACACAGACACGGACACACAAAGATGTGAGATGTGACTAACACAGACATACACACACACAAAGATGTGAGATGTGTCTAACACAGACATGCACACACAAAGATATGAGATGTGACTAATACAGACATGCACACAGCGATACGAGGCATGACTAACACTGACACACATCAAGATATATGACACATGACTAACATAAACATGCACATAAAGATATGAGATATAAATGACATTGACATGCACACACAAAGATATGACACATGCCTAACATAGACATGCACACAAAGATAAGAGATATGACTAACATAGATATGCACACACAAAGATATGAGATGGGACTAACATAGCCATGCACACACAAGGATATGAGATGTGACAAACACAGACATGCACACACAAAGATATGAGATATGACTAACATAAACATGCACACAAAGATATGAGATATCACTAACCCAGACATGCACACACAAAGATATGACATATGACTAACACTGGTACACACTAAGATATGAGATATGACTAAACACAGACACATATAAAGATATGAGACATGATTAGCACGGACACATCGAGATATGAGATATGACTAACATGACACACACCAAGATATGAGCCATGGCCAGCACACACAAGCTAAGATATGAGCCATGGCTAGGACAGAAACACAAAAAAGATATGAGCCATGGCTTCACCAAAAAACACCAAAAAGTGAACCATGTCTAGCACAGAAACACATTAAAGTGTCCATATGCTTGGGTTTGTTGTAGTCGGCAGACTCTTTTGAACGTGGAATCACAGGTTTCGTTAAACAGTTGTCCGGAGTTTTGAGAGTGCAGTCTGACCCATAGAACGTTCTCAAGCATGCACAGATTCCCGATCGACTGTTGACAGGTGTCGTTGAAACAGTTGCCCGGACATTTGAGAGTACATATGATGTCACAGCCATCAGAACACATCTGTTCGCACTGTAGCCCAAAATTACCATCTGGACAAGTGTCATTACAGGTATAGCCAAGATGTTTACAATGTAGGCATTTTCCAGATTTTTCCTCAAATAAAGGACAGACACTGAGACAAGACCCGGAACAGTCGTGTCCATAGATCCCATGTGAACAGTAGCCGTGACAAGTACCGATGATGACATTGCAGCCTTTACTACACCCACTACACACTGCACAAAACGACAAGACTGCTCGTCCAGACAATAGGTGCCTGTAAATGTTTGCACCTCACATACCGTCAGTGCACTGTCGGCCTGCGAAATGGTCGGTGAGAACTCAATTTTAATGTGTGCCATTGACGTTTGTGTTTTGACTACAATAGTTTTCACAGATAAATTAGGGTAGGATATATCATTATACTGGAACACTACTCCGCCACTGTCAGAGAAAGCCCTTAGAGTGTCATTCTTTACCCGAATCATAGTGCTAGCTCGATGATAGATTCGAATGATGTGAGTCTTCTGGGGCGTTGCAAAGCTCAGATACCAGTAAACAGAATTGGTTCCACTTCTCAATTGTGTGTGTGTGCAGTCATTGTCATAGAGATTGGCCTTTGTTTTGCTATTAACTGCGGCCTCTGGTCCACATCCGTCTCCTGTATAACAAGCATCAAATGTTTTGTGCATTAAATCGGTCTGGTTTGTGTTCTGTTTGAGAGCCAGTTTCCGACCCCCGCCAAATGGACGCTTCTTGCGTCCAAGCCATGTAAACAATGTTGACTTTCCTTGTCTTCAACGGTTTATCTCATTCTGTTAGAGAATTTCACGCTATCTGTTACCACAGTGAGATGGCGGATTTTTTTAAAATGTAAACACGGGTTTGATAATAAATGTGTGTACACAGTTCGTTAACCATCGCTGTAGATCAAGTCTTTATTCACTGGCTTCGTTAGCAACAATGGAAGCTAATGACCTTACTTGTGCAGCCGGTTGTTTTGGGACAAATTGTACGTTACAATGTCTTCTAAAGAAGTCCGTCCATAAACGAACTTTATTGGGCGTGAATGCGTTGTGTCGTGGTTTGCGGCAAGGCTATGCTGTTTGCTCCTTTCGACCCAAAACATCCGGCTACAACACGACATGTTTCAGCACCAGTATGCTTCCCTCTTCGATCCCTAATCACTTCACTGAACTGGATAATCTCTTTCCATCTGGGCCGCTGACAGGTGTAGCAGAGTCTTGATCTGCTCTATTGCTGGTTGATTCTGACTTATGCTGTCAGCTGTGGGTCTCTGGCCTCATTCAGCTCAATTGATGGATGTCATCCATATTTTATGACGATAGTAAAAAAAATTAAAGTACCCCCGTCACGCCAAGTGGCGTATAGGGAAATATGGTGTTAGTGACCCTATATTTTACAGACCTTTAGGACATGATTTTTGGGGTAATGTGGTCGGTATTACGCCGGTGCTGCTTTACTTTCCCAGAAAAAAATCGGCTACCCATTTAAGGCTGGGTGAACCCGGAAGCCGTCGGTTGAGATCGAACCCTACCCCTTGTCCTTTGTAGTCCAGTTCACTAACCACTGAGCTATCGCGGCTCCCATTTTATTACAATATGTAAGTAAAATAAAAAGGTGCTGTTTATTTGTACATATTTATGCAGAAATCAATAATTATAGAGACATGTTAGTGCCCGTAGCATATTTTTCTTTAATTCATGTATTCACTCGCTGGCTTCTGGTCCGTGCTGAAGACGTTGAATCTGTGCAACAGTTCTTCCTATTGATTTGTTCTAGTGCCACGTCGTCAAGCCATTCAGCATTTTTTCACTTTGTATATTTATATCTCTGATCTTCTATTTTTCCTATTGTTACTGAGTATTCTAACCCACCTTTTCCCCACAAATCTGGACTACCTTTCCCAATTTGTCATATAATCTACCTCTCTTAATCTGCCTCTTTTAGTATCCCATCATTGCCACCTTAAACTTCATTCTAAAATTTCACTGCTAAACTAATTCAATCCGGCGTTTATCTCTTTGTTTACTGCCCATGATTTCCAACCATAAAGCAGCACTGGTTTGATTGACACTGTAAAACTTTCCTAACTTTGATTGAAATGGATTGTTGCATTATATACTGAGTTTAAAGAAAGAAATGCAATAACTTTGCCTACATAAATAGATGTATATATTAGTACATATATGTATACACACACAAAACTCTATTGAATAGAGAAATGTTAAGGCGTTAATAGAGAAGAAATTACCAGTTTGCATCAATACATGCTGCGCATGCGCATTTATTCTTATATTGGTTCTATAGATCTGAATATGTTTGTCTTCTATGGCACTACTAGACTATCGACTGGATCTTTGTCACGTGACACTCGGCTCACACCAGGAATTTTCGTGAATTTTTTGATGTAGGTTATGTAAGTTAAATGTTATAGTTTTCCTCTCAATTGACGATTCACACTTTTTTTTAAATAACAGATAGTTTCTTTATAATAGGTACACAATCTCAAGTTGTTCTATTTATTTAGAAACATCCTGTTTTTGTCTCTATTTATTTGATTAGAGAAACATTCTTAGCATGTGTAATTTTACTTTTTTCATATAAAAGTAAAAACAAAAAGTAAAGAGCCCCGTCACGCCAAGTTGTGTATAAGGAATATGGTGTTAGTGACCATAATTTGTATAGCCCTTCATCAGATGATTTTTAGAATAATGTGGTCGGTATTACGCCAGTGTCGTTTTACCTTCCAAGAAAAAAAAAATCCGGCACCCATCTACGGCTGGGTGAACCTGGAAGCCATCGGCTGGGATCGAACAAGACCTCTTGTCCTTTGTAGACCAGTCCACTAACCATTAAGCTATCACAGCTCCCACTTTTTGCATATAAAGACATTATTTCATTTGATGTTAACGCTGTTTCCAAGTATTTAAAACAATCTTCTTGTCTCTGATTTTTAATCAATTCAAATGTATTGCACTGATAAGAGAAATTAAATGCAGCACAAACAAAAAGAATGTCAATATTATTTTTTTTAAAATGAAGAATTAATAGAAAGAAAGACACAACCAAACACTGGCTGTTTAAAACCAAAGGAAGGAAATTCAACATCATCATCATGTACCGTACCGGTAGGCGTTGGCGATCATGTCCCTCCACAATCTTCTATCTACAGTGCATCGTATCAGTTCTGTTGTTGACTGTTTTCCATGCCATGACACCAAGCTATCCAGTATTTTCTCTCTTTGTCGTCCGCGATCTCTCTTTCCTTTTATTTTGTCAGTTGTAACGAAGTATTCCAACTTTCCTCTTCTCATGATGTACCCGAAAAATGTTGATTGCTTCTTTCTGATGTTTTTTTAAGAGCTCCCTTTTTGTGTTGGCCTCTTTGAGAACTTTCTCATTGGTCTTTTTAGCTGTCCAGTGAACTTTCAACATTCTTCTGAGAAATCCCATCTCTGTGGCCCCTAATCGTCTTTTCATTTGTTTGTCTATTGTCCATGATTCGCTTCCATAGGTCAGAATTGGTTCTATATAGCATCGATGAACTCTCTTTCTCATTTCTATTGACATAGATTTGTGCATAACATATTTTTCATTTTCTGAAATGCTATTTTGGCCTAAGCTATTCTGCTTTTTATTTCTGCATTGCATCTTCCATCTGATGTAATTATTGTGCCCAAGAATTTGAAACGTTGCACTTGTTTCAGATTTGTCTTGTTTATTTTTATGCTGCATGATGGTGATGATTGTTTCTTCGATATAACCATTACTTCTGTTTTCTTACTATTCAGACTGAGACCATTCTTGGTGCTTTCTTTTACTATTATATCTATCATTTCTTGTAGCTCATTCTCTGCTATTAAGACTGTGTCATCCGCATATCGTAAATTATTTATGTTGCGACCGTTGACTTCAATTCCTTTTTTGTCTACTATTGATCTCATAATATGTTCGCTGTAAAGTGAAAACAAATCCGGCGACAGAACACAGCCTAGTCTGATTCCTTGTTTTATAAATTGAAATTGCCCTGTTTGGTTGTTAATTCGTATAGCTGCTGTTTGTTGCCAGTACGTGTTTTTTTATGATTCGCAGATCCTTGCCATCAATGTTTAATTTAGTCAGCATATTTATTATTTCCACGTGCTTTACTTGTCAAATGCTTTCGTGTAGTCTATAAAGTACATATATAGATCTTTCGTTACCTCTATAGATCTTTCTATCAATGTTCTTAAGATGTATATTGCATTATTGGTGCCCCTTTCTTCCACAAATCCACATTGTTCTTCATTTATTTCTTGTATTATTTTGTTCCTTATACGTCTCATAATGATTCTTAGTAATATTTTAGTCATATGGCTCATGAGACTAATAGTGAGATGGTCTTCACAATTAGTGGCTCCTGGCTTCTTCGGTATCGCTACAAAGATAGATTTTAGTAGATCTTCATGTATGTCCAGTGTTATATATGTCATTGAGTAGTTTTGTTATGACTTGTATTCCCAGCTCTCCTAATGCATTCATCTCTTCGATTGTTATATAGTCGGGACTTAGAGCTTTCCTTCTTTTCATGTGCTGAATTGCGTCCTCCACTTCACTCTGCATTATTGGTGGTCCTGTGTCTTCATTTTAATTGTTTAATTCTTGTCTTTCATCATCATAGAGTTGACTGATATATTTTGTCCATCTTTCCATTGTCTTCTCCAGCCCTATTATTATATTTCCTTCCTTTGACTTTACAAATGGTGTCCAGATGGTGTTCGGTACGATGACATAGGCGATTTAGCTGACGACGACTTGACAAAACTGGCCAATGAGTTTAATGCCAGTATTCGGAGTGGCCAGATTAAGGAGGAGTGGCTACACAGCTACTTACTACCGCTACCGAAGCCAAACAAGGACCATTCTCAGATCAGCGCCTACAGAATCATCACAATGCAGAACACTGTGGGCAAGGTGCTGGAGAAAATAGTTGCCCGTCCGTGTCCTCACCTGTCACCTTGAACAGAAACGCGCATTCCCACCAACACTTGTTATAGATATAACAAAGAGACATAGCTCAATGCGGCAGTCTTTGCCTATGACGTCTTCGAAGGCTTCCACAGACGAGAGGAGACATGTGCTGCCGCTATAGATCTGGAGGATGCATACAATAGGGTACCATTTGAATATCTCATGCATATGCTCCCCAAACTGGCGGTGCACCCCATCCTCATTAGATGGATCGCCGCGGCACTGTTTCAGAGGAAGGTGATACTCAGATGTGGAAGTTGGTCTTCCGAGCCAAGATCCATTTGTCCAGGGCTGCCACCACAAGGCTCACCATTGTCACCAGTTCTATTTAACGTGTACACAATAACGATCACGGAACAACAGCTGGATGGGAGGGGAAGAACTATGACTTTTGCTGATGATATTCTGGTATATCGACAGGGAAGACACAGACGGGGAATCGCCTCCACAATGCAAGACGAACTCGATCGCATTTATTCCTGGTTTGGGGTTTCAGGTGCCTTGGTTAATCCTAATAAAGCATCAGTCTCATGGTTCTCCCTTAACAATCATATCGTTAATGCGACCACACTGGTAGTACGAATGGGAGCTGATGAGGTGACCAGGGACAAGTTGATGACATACCTCGGAGTTAAGTTTGATCTCAGCCTGTGTTTTCGGGACCACATCGACCATGTGATAACAAAATCCCGCAAATGATTAGCCGCCTTGAAGGTCATGGCAGCTGCCAACATCGAGCAGAGGCTACTTACTCTTCTGTTCCAGGGATTAGTCCTCGCACCAATCGAGTATGCCCTGACAATTCTTACTGTCAGTGCGACTCAAATTGATAGGCTTGAGAAAATACAAAATAAAGCCATGCGCATTATCATGGGATGTACGAGGGACACTCCCTGTGTAGCAATGAGGTATCTTCTTGACTTTCCAACCATGGATGACAGAATCAAGATCTGGAGAGCACGAGCATACCTGAAGATTAGTACAGATAAAGAGCATCCATTGCACCACGTGCTCAACACAGGGAAAGGTGCCAGGCTAAAAAGAGGCAAATTATGGGTGGGTCGAACAGAAGATGTCATAAAACATGTCTGTGGGCTTACCGATATCAGCGTTGGTGATTAGTGGATACCGGTGCCTATGTCTTTCAAGGGGACTTTCTCGTGTATTGTCACACTCGACAGGATAAGTAGGGAATAGAACCCGGTCGTGGTTAATGCTGAGGTCAATGGTCTCATCTGCGATAACACCGATGAGAAAGATGCAGTCATCTATACAGACGGATCTGTAAGACGACACCAAAGAAGTACATGGGCATTTACAGCATGCTCGGCAAGCAGAGTAGTCAAGGAAGATAGTGGTGCATACGTCATGACCACGAGTAGCATGACAATAGACGTGATGGCAGTCACCAAGGCATTCAAATGGTTAGAGTCACGCATGTATACTGATTGATTCGATGAGCATGATAAAAAAAAAGTGGAGGCGGGCTCTGTACGCATGCAATGGGTAGAATTGTTGCAGAAACACAAAATACGTAAGGTCACCTTTGTCTATGTCTCTGAACATGCGGGAGTACGGGGAAATGAAAGAGCGAACAGGTTGGCTAGTTGCGCTGTCGTTGAGGACGGGCAACCAATGGATCGGGCGGACATCATCAATGCCCTCCGAGATGTGGGAAGAGCACAGGACTTCGACAAAAACAGATCCACGCCACTTCTTCGGATGATGGAAATTGGAGTTAAAATGGGTACAGCCAGAAATGAGAAACTTAATGGCCGTGTAAGAAGACTTATCAACCAACATAGAACTGGAGTCGTCAGTCGCTGGACTCTGCGGAAATTGCTGAGGAGGGGATCTGAGCACCTATGGACATGTTCGGAGTGCAATGATGATGACCTGCAAATAACTCAATAACTCAATGCGAGGAGTAAAAAAAATATAAAATAAAACCAGAAATTTGAGATGAACATTTTTTTTCGGGGGGGGGGGGGGGGGTTAAAGAAAAAATACAAACAACGCTACGTGCATAAACATGTAACAGTAAGCTAGCGAAGCGAAGCATGGGGACAGGTAACTTAGTTGTTACCCGCTTCTCAATAGACAATAGCAGTAACAAATGGTAGCGAACAGCAGTAGTTAAGACATTAATTTAAATATGGAAAATTTCTAGCCAGAAATAGAAGTTCACATAGGGGGGTAGTGGACACACAGAAGTGATGAAGGTAAGGTAAAATTATACTGAGAGTTTAGGTCCATGGAAATTTCCACCATGCAGGTTGTTTTGGAAATGGAGATAAAATAAGCGCACAACAATACGCGCATGATTTGACGGCATGACTTTACTGTCCGATAAACAGCTATCAGGACGGGTCATGAAGATGAGTGGTCATCCAACAAATAGGTCATAGAGATTCACGAAAACAAGGTGTTTTCATCAAACCAGGAGATAGTTCAAGTATCGGTCACAGAATAACGAGGAGTGACCAATTCAAGTGACCAGAAGTCAATTTGTGGTAGATTTGATTGGCTGCTGATTTTCAGACGAAGAGAGTGGTTGGAGTATTTAAACTTCAACACTATAGGTTTGACAGTCAGAGAAGAATTAGTCAGGAATAGAAAGTCAACAGTTCGAGTTATTTATTCAGGAAGGAGAATTAGACAGTATAGTCAAAGACAGTTGGAAAGTTAAGATTAGAAAATGAAGCAAGTCAGTTAAGAAGTTAGAATCTCCAAGCTGTAGTTCAAGTCAGTTGAGAATTTATTAGTAGAAGTTGATAGAGTGTAGGAGTATAGCAATGAGAATATGAACATTAGTGTCGTGAAGTGTTTTTAAGATTATTTCAAGTTGTGATTCACATTACTCATGAACCTAAGTTGAATAATGTTGTATGCAAAATATCCACTTGGGACGGACCATAGTCATCGGCGGTAGCCTCCGAAAAGTCCCGAATTAATTAACATTAATTTAAGATAAGTGCATCAACCACTAGTCGATCATTGTGCCTAGAGATATCAATAAACTTGATTGTCAGTATGTATCCAGAAAAAGAGTCTGTCTTGATTTACCTGTTGTGATCAACTAAAACAAATGTGATGTGCTGTCAAGTTATAATATAATATCAATAATAAGAAACAATAAATATACTATAACAATAAGACTTTTGTACAGAGAGTCAAAGAAGTAAACATTTATATGCTTGGCATTTGACAGAGTAAAGCACATAGTAGTAACACAATTTTAGACAGCATAAAGGTTGACAGGAAAGATATTTTTAAAATTTGTTAATATATAAATTACTTTTTAAAAAAGCAGCCATACAACCTGGAAATCAATTGAGAATGTTTCAACAAATAAAACAACATGATAGGCAAGGCTGTGTGCTATCATATAGGGCTCTTTTTGTCTTGTCAGACGGTCTAGTGGAGGCTATTGTGTATTTTTTGAGATTTTGCTTTTGTCGATCAGCTAGTTTCTCTCGTGGCTAATTCTACCAGAGTTTAACAAACACACGCGGTCACAGAATTAACAAGTCAGGCCCACTGGTCCACATGGTTTTCCATCTTTTTTAATGAGTCTTTTCTCTTCTAAGTATTGCCTTAGTACAGTCTCAAATGATGTTATACCGTTCCTTATACATGCTCTCCATGATGTGCGATCACTTGCCAGATGTTCCCATTCATAAGTGTGTGTGCTATCACCATATTTATTTAATATGTATAGTGAGATTATACTAAGAAAAATAAAGGATATACCCGGAATATCAGTTGATGATCCTAATATACACACCTTGAGGTTCAGATAATGACAGCCTTTTTCACTATGACTGAAAGTGAAATTCAGAAAATGTTGACACTGTATGATGGAAAGGAAACATAAAGGCTCTAGTTGCAGCAAAAAGACAGAAGTGGTGGTTGCAACAACAACAAAATAAGACATTTTATAAATGCACAATTAAAGTAAATGAAGCAGTATTAAAATAGGTCAGTCAATTTAAACATCTGTGAACGTTGTTCATTTCGGATGGTAGGTGTACAACACAAGTAATATGCAGAAATGTTCAGACAAAAGCAGCATACCAAAAAATGAGGAAGACATTATGTAATCTGTTTTTGTCAATGGAAATAAGAAAAAGTTATTCATTAGTTCTATATAATTGTATACTTCATTATTTTATAGATTCAATTTTGAATTATGGATTTGAATCTTGGGTATTGGACAACACAAGAAATCTCTTTGAGGACCACAGAAATGTGGTTTTAACAGAAGAATGTTGAGAATATTCTCAACAGCTAAAAAAAGTATAATAAAGATGTTTTAAGAGACCAAGTTATAAAAAAATCTAATACATAACAAAAACACTTGTTGACCATATAATGAGAAATGAACAACAACATTGCGCTCATATATGTTCCCCTTTGCAATTTCTTTAATTTCTTAGCAAATATTATTCCTGCAAACATTTTTTTTTGTCTGGGGTCCTATTTTTTTTTATCCAAACCTTAATATTTTAAGCACAACTGTTGTGCAGATTGCACAATAATTATCAAAATTGTCATTTTCTCAGTCATTCTTATAAGTTTCGTAATTATTGGTGTATCAAAAATTGTATTTTACAGTATTGTAGTATTTTTATTCTATTTCACAAACCAGAGACGTATATGCAATTTTTCATCTGTAGGTAAAATTCAATCCAGTGATTTTGGATATGTTAAACTTTTGGTTCTGTCTAAGTACAATTTTAAATGTCTTTAGCTTCAATTATTCTTTGCCGTCCAAAAATCTATAGATCTTTCGTTTAATCGCTTCTTTGTCATAGTTATCCAAATTATATTTCCGTGCAAGCCCTCTTATGGTATATGTAGCAATATTACAATTTTCATTCAGCCATATCAATAAAGTCTGATCACTAATTCAGATTGCATGTTTTGTTTTTTTCTTCTGATTCAAAATACAATGAAACAGTTTTGATGTAAATTTTCAGTGCGTTTGGAAATTCACTTTCATTATGTGCAAATTAGTTCATGATTTTTTTTTTAAAGAATCGTGAAATGCTTTTTTGTGAACTTTCAGGTGAATGCTACTAAAAAATGGTCTGTAAAACTAAGAAGTAGTAACCAAGCGAGGGTCAAGATATATTTCTATATCTCGAATAAGGCAAAATCGTTCCTATTTGCATGATAGGAGGGAAAGAATTGTGGCATAGGGTTGACGATGATATAAATATAAATAATACTTCATTAATGCTGAGATATATGTAAAAGCAAACAATTGTGAACGGATTATAGATTATATAGAATTGTGACACCTGAGAGAATTAAGGGAAGAAAGGGTAGAGGAAAACAAACAGAGAATATTAAAGACAGTTTAAGAGAATGATTTGGTAGGAAATCAACAACAGGTGTTATAACAGCTGCAGAGATAGAAAGTTATGGGAGATAATGATCACCTGCACCAGCAGGCAAGGTACTTGATGATGATGATGATGATGATGATGATGATGATGATGATGATGATGGTGATAATGATGATGATGATGGAATATATTGATGATATAAAAAAAAGTAAAGTGCCCCCGTCACGCCAAGTGGCGTATAGGGAATATGGTGTTAGTGACAATAAATTTTACAGACCTTCGGCACATGATTTGTAGCGTGATGTGGTCGGTATTACGCCCATGCCGCTTTACTTTCCCAGAAAATAATCCGGTACCCATTAAAATTGATGATATACTGCACACAATTTTAATCTTATATTTTTAGACCACCGTAACTTCTGTTTTCTTTTCATTTATATAGAGTCCTTGTGTTTTCTCCCCTTTGTTTAATAAATGTAACGAGTAATGATTGGAGTTCTTTTACGCTCTTTGATATCAGTACCGTATCATCTGCAAATCTCAAGTTGTTAAAATGAAGTCACCTTACCCTTATTCCATGTATCTGCTAATTCACGATTGGTTACTGAGAACGTCTATGTAATTGCTATCAATGGTGATGTTTCAACGCTGCATAATGTAATTAACCATTTCAAAGTTAGATCAGGTGTAAGACAGGGATGAGTACTATCCCCCCTACAGTTTATTACATGCATGGACTATATATGCAAGGTAGCCAGCCCATCAAGGACAGAGGAGATCAACGAGCTTCTCTTGGCAAACGATCAGGCACTAATACGTGGGAAAATGGAAGACACACAAGGACACTTAAACAGATTCACATCACAGGCACAGAATACAACATGAAAATCAACATCAACAAAACAGAAGTCATGAATATCGCAAAAGAGAAACAGAACATCAACATAACTATAGAAGTCAGGCAACTAAAACAATTAGAGGAATTTAAATACATGGGAAGTCTAGTGACACATGACAATTCACAAATCGCAGACATAGACTCAAGATGCACAAAGCTTGTCAAATCATTGGACAGTTATCACCACTATTGTCCAACAACGAAATAACTTTAGAGGCAAAACAGACACTCTACAATACAATCTTCATCCCAAGGTTGTGCTACCAATACCAGTCCTGGACCCCAGGTACAAGAACAGTTAGAAAAATAACCTCTACCGAGATTAAATGTGTTAGACGAATGACATTCAACAGCATGAGAGATAAGATCAAAATTGAAGAACTGAGAAAAACAACTAGGAATAGCTCCTGCCATTGTATATAAATATATAAGGGAGCCGCAATAGCTCAGCGGTTAGTGAACTGGACTACAAAGGACAAGGGGTAGGGTTCGATCCCAAACGACGGCTTCAGGGTTCACTCAGCCTTAAATGGGTGCCGAATTTTTTCTGGGAAAGTAGAGCGGCACGGGCGTAATACCTACCACATTTCCCTACAAATCATGTGCTGAAGGTCTGTAAAATTTACGGTCACTAACACCATATTCCCTATACGCCACTTGGCGAGACGGGGGCTCTTTACTTCTTACTATTGAATATATAAGGAAATAAAAGATAAAATAGTTTGGCCACGTGACAAGGAAGAAAGATCAAAGCACAACACTACTAGCCTTCAATAATCGTTGCGAGAACTCTAGACCCAAGGGCCGACCATGAAAAAGATGAATTGACGGAATATTAGAAACACTAGTAAACAGCGACAGCAGAGGCGAACAGAAGAGCAAAAGACAGAAAATGATATAACCCCTCGACGCATAAAGACAAAACGAGGAAGGAAAGAAGAAGATAATGTTAAGTGCACACCTTCTAGTTAAAGTTAACGATTAGGCCAATGCAAATAAATCAGTGTGAAGCAGCATGTTTTATCATTGTATAAAAATGTTTACAGAGAAATCATAAGTAGATCCCACTGGCTTGTCCAAATGTGTTATCTTGCCACCAGAGCACTCACGGGGAGGTGGAGCGTTACCGCTGGTCGTGCTGCAAGTCGTCAGCTGTGAGTCATTGATCACAGCCAAGCTGCTTGTTCGGGTTCGTAGCCCCACTCAGGGCCGGATTAGGACTCTTAAAGGCCCTATGCACTTAACAGATTTTGGTGCCCCCCACCTCCCCAACCCATATATGTGTAAAATATAAACAATCATAAACCATAAAAGAAAATTGTATTTATCGAAATCAAGCACAACTTTTAGTAAGATGGAAAATAATGTTTATTTTTATTTGCTTCCGCTTTATTTATATTTGAAATGTTTTCTCCTACTTTTTAAAATCGTATTTTTTTAAAAATTGTAGTCTTTGATGAGATCCCTAAAACTAATTGTTTGTAACAAATCTGCTTCTATACTTGAGAGAGATAAGGCATCCAACCTTCCTTGGTAATTTTATTAATGTTATTTAATGGTGTGGTGGATATTATCAACCCTTCGATTCCATGACCCTTTCTGAGTCTGCACTCACTGTGCCCTTTATATATATATATATATATATATATATATATATATATATATATATATATATATATATATATATATATATATATACACCTGTTTTTTTCATTTCATGCGGGGGCCTCTTTGCTGTGTTCTCTTTCCTTTATGCCCTAGGCACGTGCTTATTTTGCTTAATGGCTAATCCGCCCCTGGCCCCACTGGTTATTTATTCCAGTTCCTTCAAAGGGATGTGGACTAACAACGTCTTGATCAGCTCTGATTCACCTATCCTGGCCCTTATAATCGGCTATGAGTCGACGACTACTCTGAACACTGCCACTGCATAACCTATTGAGTTATTTTCCCTTGAAGCAATTCAAGCTACATATTCCTATCGATTATTTTTCAGCCATGAAACATGATAAACAGTCTTCAAACGTCCCTTGTGATGTACACAGCTCATGTATACGAATCATCAGCTCTTTGAAGTCTGAATTATCTGGATTTTCAATACAAACATTAGACGATGATAATACATATCAAATTAGATAAAAGAATAATTATCATATTATATATATTTCATCCAGTTACAACCAAACAGAATGAAAACCAGTGTATTTCGTTTTAGAATTAGTGTTTTCAATTTATATTCAAAATATGTGACGTGTAGCATTGTTTTAAAAACCAAGAAAGTGGAGAGAACAGATTACAGCTGATGGTAACATTTGGGCATTGAAATTAAAATAACCTTGAGGTTTAGTAATCAGGCTAGCGGTTACTCTGTCTTTGCAAACGATGCAGATAAGTTTTCGTGAAAGTTAATGTCGACGCAAAAATGTTTTGCAAATAAAGGGCAACAACTGTTGTTTCCTTCCAAGAAGATTAGATTCTAGATCGCATAAATAAATTCGTGGAATTAATGGATTATGGTAGGATCTCACCTTAGCTTCCCTGGATGAGTTCAAGTCACAGCTGTGAATAACGGCCTGGTGTTGTTCTGGCTGTGTAAAGATGTCCCGTCGACTTGCAAGGCTGGTGATAACTTCTAACAGTCAAATGTATGGGAGAAGTATAACCTTTGTACGATGGAAAAGTATTACCTTTGTGCGATGGAGAAGTATAAATTTTGTGTGATGGAGAAGAGTAACCATTGTGTGATGGAGAAGAGTAACTTTTGTGTGATGGAGAAGAGTAACTTTTGTGTGATGGAGAAGAGTCACTTTTGTGTGATGGAGAAGAGTCACTTTTGTGTGATGGAGAAGAGTAACTTTTGTGTGATGGAGAAGTATAAATTTTGTGTGATGGAGAAGAGTAACTTTTGTGTATGGAGAAGTATAAATTTTGTGTGATGGAGAAGAGTAACTTTTGTGTGATGGAGAAGAGTAACATTTGTGTGATGGAGAAGTATAAATTTTGTGTGATGGAGAAGAGTAATCTTTGTATGTTGGAGAAGAGTAACTTTTGTGTGATGGAGAAGAGTAACTTTTGTGTGATGGAGAAGAGTAACTTTTGTGTGATGGAGAAGAGTAACTTTTGTGTGATGGAGAAGCATAACATTTGTGTGATGGAGAAGAGTAACATTTGTGTGAAGGAGAAGAGTAACTTTTGTGTGATGGGGAAGAGTCAATATTGTGTGATGGAGAAGAGTTACTTTTTTGTGATGGAGAAAGGTAACTTTTCTGTGATGGAGAAGAATCACTTTTGTGTGATGGAGAAGAGTAACTTTTGTGTTATGGAGAAGAGTAACTTTTGTGTGATGGAGAAGAGTAACTTTTGTGTGATGGAGAAGAGTCACTTTTGTGTGATGGAGAAGAGTAACTTTTGTGTGATGGAGAAGAGTCACTTTTGTGTGATGGAGAAGAGTAACTTTTGTGTGATGGAGAAGTATAAATTTTATGTGATGGAGAAAAGTAACTTTTGTGTGATGGAGAAGAGTAACTTTTGTGTGATGGAGAAGTATAAATTTTGTGTGATGGAGAAGAGTAACTTTTGTGTGATGGAGAAGAGTAACTTTTGTGTGATGGAGAAGTATAAATGTTGTGTGATGGAGAAGAGTAACTTTTGTGTGATGGAAAAGTGTAACCTTTGTGTGATGGAGAAGAGTAACTTTTGTGTGATGGAGAAGAGTAACTTTTGTGTGATGGAGAAGAGTAACTTTTGTGTGATGGAGAAGAGTAACTTTTGTGTGATGGAGAAGCATAACATTTGTGTGATGGAGAAGAGTAAAATTTGTGTGAAGGAGAAGAGTAACTTTTGTGTGATGGGGAAGAGTCAATACTGTGTGATGGAGAAGAGTTACTTTTGTGTGATGGAGAACGGTAACTTTTCTGTGATGGAGAAGAATCACTTTTGTATGATGGAGAAGAGTAACTTTTGTGTGATGGAGAAGAGTAACTTTTGTGTGATGGAGAAGAGTAACTTTTGTGTGATGGAGAAGAGTCACTTTTGTGTGATGGAGAAGAGTCACTTTTGTGTGATGGAGAAGAGTAACTTTTGTGTGATGGAGAAGTATAAATGTTGTATGATGGAGAAGAGTAACTTTTGTGTGATGGAAAAGTGTAACCTTTGTGTGATGGAGAAGAGTAACTTTTGTGTGATGGAGAAGAGTAACTTTTGTGTGATGGAGAAGTATAAATTTTGTGTGATGGAGAAGAGTAACCTTTGTGTGATGGAGAAGAGTAACTTTTGTGTGATGGAGAAGAGTAACTTTTGTGTGATGGAGAAGAGTAACTTTTGTGTGATGGAGAAGAGTAACTTTTGTGTGATGGAGAAGAGTAACTTTTGTGTGATGGGGAAGAGTCAATACTGTGTGATGGAGAAGAGTTACTTTTGTGTGATGGAGAACGGTAACTTTTCTGTGATGGAGAAGAATCACTTTTGTGTGATGGAGAAGAGTAACTTTTGTGTGATGGAGAAGTATAAATGTTGTATGATGGAGAAGAGTAACTTTTGTGTGATGGAAAAGTGTAACCTTTGTGTGATGGAGAAGAGTAACTTTTGTGTGATGGAGAAGAGTAACTTTTGTGTGATGGAGAAGAGTAACTTTTGTGTGATGGAGAAGAGTCACTTTTGTGTGATGGAGAAGAGTCACTTTTGTGTGATGGAGAAGAGTAACTTTTGTGTGATGGAGAAGTATAAATGTTGTATGATGGAGAAGAGTAACTTTTGTGTGATGGAAAAGTGTAACCTTTGTGTGATGGAGAAGAGTAACTTTTGTGTGATGGAGAAGAGTAACTTTTGTGTGATGGAGAAGTATAAATTTTGTGTGATGGAGAAGAGTAACCTTTGTGTGATGGAGAAGAGTAACTTTTGTGTGATGGAGAAGAGTAACTTTTGTGTGATGGAGAAGATTAATTTTTGTGTGATGGAGAAGAGTAACTTTTGTGTGATGGAGAAGCATAACATTTGTGTGATGGAGAAGCGTAACATTTGTGTGAAGGAGAAGAGTAACTTTTGTGTGATGGGGAAGAGTCAATATTGTGTGATGGAGAAGAGTTACTTTTGTGTGATGGAGAAAGGTAACTTTTCTGTGATGGAGAAGAATCACTTTTGTGTGATGGAGAAGAGTAACTTTTGTGTGATGGAGAAGAGTAACTTTTGTGTGATGGAGAAGAGTAACTTTTGTGTGATGGAGAAGAGTCACTTTTGTGTGATGGAGAAGAGTTACTTTTGTGTGATGGAGAAGAGTAACTTTTGTGTGATGGAGAAGAGTAACTTTTGTGTGATGGAGAAGAGTAACTTTTGTGTGATGGAGAAGTATAAATTTTATGTGATGGAGAAGAGTAACTTTTGTGTGATGGAGAAGAGTAACTTTTGTGTGATGGAGAAGAGTAACTTTTGTGTGATGGAGAAGCATAACATTTGTGTGATGGAGAAGAGTAACATTTGTGTGAAGGAAAAGAGTAACTTTTGTGTGATGGAGAAGAGTTACTTTTGTGTGATGGAGAAGAGTAACTTTTGTGTGATGGAGAAGAGTAACTTTTGTGTGATGAGAAGCGTAACATTTGTGTGATGGAGAAGCATAACTTTTGTGTGATGGAGAAGCATAACATTTCTGTGATGGAGAAGAGTAACTTTTGTGTGATGGAGAAGCATAACGTTCGTGTGATGGAGAAGAATAACGTTTGTGTGATGGAGAAGCATAACATTTGTGTGATGGAGAAGAATAACTTTTGTGTGATGGAGAAGCATAACATTTGTGCGATGGAGAAAAGTAACTTTTGTGTGATAGAGAAGTATATCCTTTGTGTGATGTAGAAAGGTAACTTTTGTGTGATGGAGAAGAGTAACTTTTGTGTGATGGAGAAAGGTAACTTTTGTGTGATGAAGAAGAGTAATTTTTGTGTGATGGAGAAGAGTAATTTTTGTGTGATGGATAAGCGTAACCTTTGTGTGATGGAGAAAAGTTACTTTTATGTGATGGAGAAGTATAAACTTAGTGTAATGGTGAATACTAACTTTTGTGTGATGGAGAAGAGTAATTTTTGTGTGATGGAGAGGTATAAAATTTGTGTGATGGACAAAATTAACTTTTATGTGACGGAGAAATATGAACTTTGTGTGATGGTGAAGAGTAACTTTTGTGTGAGAGAGAAGTATAACCTTTGTGTGATGGAGAAGTATAACCTTTGTTTTGTATACTGGGGAATTATAACCTTTGTGTGATGGAGAAGCATAACCTTTGTGTGATGGAGAAGTATACCCCTTGTGTGATGGAGAATTATACCCCTTGTGTGATGGAGAAGAGTAACCTTTGTGTGATGGAGAAGTATAACCTTTGTGTTTGGGGAAGTATACCCCTTGTGTGATGAAGAAGTATAACCTTTGTATATTGAAGAAGTAAAACCTTTGTGTGATTGAGAA
This sequence comes from Megaustenia siamemsis, assembly GCA_032433765.1. NCBI lineage: Eukaryota > Metazoa > Mollusca > Gastropoda > Stylommatophora > Ariophantidae > Megaustenia > Megaustenia siamemsis. The sequence continues at coordinate 134,398,798 of JAVIAB010000092.1, forward strand.
GTATAACCTTTGTTTTGTATACTGGGGAATTATAACCTTTGTCTTGTGTGAGGGTGAAGTATAATATATGTGTACTGATGAAGTTTAACCTTTATGTTTTTGTGAAGTAAGCATTACCCTTGTATGCTGGCGAACTATAAACTTTAGTGTGTTTGGTGAAATATGCGTTATCAATGTGTGATGATGAAGTATTGTAGTCATTATCTTTCTGTGCTGGGGAAGTATGCATTACCTGTGTATCCTGGTGAAGAATGCATTACTTTGTATACTGATAAGTATATTTCATTTTTCTGTGCTGGAGAAATATAACCTTCATGCTCTGGTAAAGTATACCATTTTTATGCTGGTGAAGTATGCATTACCTTTGTACGCTGAAGATATATAATCTTTTTGTGGCAGTGAAGTCAAACTTGAGTGCTCTGGTGTATACCATTTGTGTGTTGGTGAATTAAGCATTACCTATGTGTTCTGTCTAAATATAACCTTTTTTGTGCTGGAGAGATATAATTAATCTTTGTGTGCTGTAGAAATATAACCTTTGTGTGCTGGTGAAGTATAATCTTTGTGTGCTGGTGAAATACAACCTTTGTTTGCTGGTGAAGTATAACCTTTGTGTGCTGGTGAAGTATAACCTTTCTGTGCTGGTGAAGTATAACCTTTGTGTGCTGGTGAAGTATAACCTTTGTGTGCTGGTGAAGTATGACTTTTCTGTGCTAGTAAAGTATGACCTTTGTGTGCTGGTGAAGTATAACCTTTGTGTGCTGGTGAAGTATAACCTTTGTGTGCTGGTGAAGTATAACCTTTGTGTGCTGGTGAAGTATAACCTTTGTGTGCTGGTGAAGTATAACCTTTGTGTGCTGGTGAAGTATAACCTTTGTGTGCTGGTGAAGTATAACCTTTGTGTGTTGGTGAAGTATAACGTTTGTGTGCTGGTGAAGTAAAACCTTTGTGTGCTGGTGAAGTATAACCTTTGTGTGCTGATGAAGTATAACCTTTGTGTGCTGGTAAAGTAAAACCTTTGTGTGCTGGTGAAGTATAACCTTTGTGTGCAGGTGAAGTATAACCTGTGTGTGCTGGTGAAGTATAACCTTTGTGTGCAGGTGAAGTATAACCTGTGTGTGCTGGTGAAGTATAACCTTTGTGTGCTGGTGAAGTATAACCTTTGTGTGCTGGTGAAGTGTAACCTTTGTGTGCTGGTGAAGTAAAACCTTTGTGTGCTGGTGAAGTATAACCTTTGTGTGCTGGTGAAGTATAACCTTTGTGTGCTGGTGAAGTAAAACCTTTGTGTATTGGTATTAGAACGTTTACGTATTTCTAACCCCAGAACATCTCTTCCGCGTACATGTGGACGTCAATAGTCCCAGTGCTACAGGAAAATAAAGCACCAGTAACTAATGGTTAGCTCACTGCCTATATTGTGATCGATGGAAAAATCCAACTTGACGCTTTTCAGCTGATCCAGGTTTAAAAAATGGTTACCTTGTTTGCTGAGTTGGGCAAAGTAATAATAGCGATTTTGAAAAAAAAAAAAAATATGAATCATCCGCCTGTTCTCTTTCAAATGTTGAGGTTTAGTGCGGTGAAGTTTTAAAATGGATTCCTCTGCGACATCACATGTTATGAGACACTCTTTACTTTTTATTTAAAAACTAATTTTTGTATGGCTCACACTTTACCCTTTATATACCTACACAATTTGTATGAGATGTTATATATGAAAACATGTTGTGAGACAGCCTTTGCTTTTATATTTTTAAGCTACATATTTTATGTCTTATTTTTTGTATGACACATTTAATGAGACACTACTAACGTCTTAAATGAAGACACATTTTCTTAACATCGTTGATTTGCTATTTTATTTTTACACCCAGCCTATCTAAATAATGAAAATTTTCTGAAAGAGGTCAAAGCAAATAGAGAGCTAATTTCCAATATCAGGAAGAAACAATCATCATTTTTTGGCCATGTAATGAGAAGAGAACAACTGGAATATATTGTAACAACTGGAAAAATTGAGGGACGAAGAGATAGAGGGAAGCAAAGAGAAAAAATATCAGACAGTTTAAGACAATGGCTTGGCAGAAGGTCAACAGCAGAAATGGTAAATAACTGTCGAGATCGAAAGTTGTGGAGATACATGATCACTTACGCCAGCAGGCCCAGTACTTGATGATGACGATGATGATGATGATGATGATGATGATGATGATGATGATGATGATGATGATGATGATGATATAAATATTATCAGTACATTTAAGAGGTGGTGATGCATGTATAGAAAGATTAATCTACTTGTCATCAGTTTTCTCAATCCCGTACAAAATATGTTATACATGTTTAAAGGGGAAACTACAACATATGAGCATTTCGTTATAAAGGCGAGCAATAATGTTTATATAAAACAAACTATATTTTCTTCTTTCATGTACAGCTATATTTCTCACTGCTATTTAAACTAGCTGCGTTTAACCTCAGATAAATGTGTAAAGGTAGATTTGCACCGAAGAATGTTGGCACCCAAAACACCTGCACTTTTGCAATTCTTATATGTAAAATATAAGATAGAAATAAATAAAAGAACAGGAATTTTAAAAAGATGAAACATATACTCACATCAAAGCAAATAACATAAGAACTAAAACAATGATTTGCAAAATGTTACATTTACTCAACATTGCTGTAATTGTGCAGAAACGTAGACATTAAATAAGAAAACAATAGAAAACTGGATCCTTTGAAAAAATGGATCGATAGAAAAATGGGGAGAATTTGATAGGAGAAAAAGGAGATAAAAAAGGAAATTCTAAATTAGCTGAAAAAAAAAATACTTAACACAATTATAAAAAGACAACTGAAATTGTTTTAACATGTGTGAAAAAAAAAAAACTATCTTTCTTTACAACACAGATTATCATTGCTGGTGTATGTCGAGGGGAAGGGGGGGGGGGCTAAGGCAGGACCAGAGGGATAAAGGCCGCTTAGTCAAAGCAGTCACCACGACTTTTGAGACTCAGGATTTTTATTTCACCCCCGATAGAAAAAATCCTTTCTGTCTACCGCGGGTTTCGAACTTCGTTCGCCGGTTTTCAGCCAGCGAAACAGTGGATTTCGCTGCATGCTAAAAGTCATCTTGAAAGGTAAGGTACAGAGTATACGAGGCAGAGGCAGAGGCAGATCAAGACTAAAGTGGACTGAAAACATCAAAACATGGACAGTGAACCTATGACAACGTGCAAGAATAAGGCAGGAGACAAGGTAAAATGGCGCTCCATAGTAGCCAACTCTTCGATGCGGAGACGGACCCATAGAATGAATGTGGCCAAAATGGTTGGGCCTACTCTGAGTTTGAATCCATGCGACCTATCCACACTGCAAAGGGGTATGTCTGAGATAGTCTGAGATCGTCTGAGATAGTCTGAGGTACACTCTCGGTATAAGATGTCTGGGACATTTTCATGATCCATCTGTTTAAAATATCTGAAACATCCTCATATGCTTTACTTTGAAAACAACTCCAACGTTAATATGGGCTCACTCTCTCTCTCTCTCTCTCTCTCTCTCTCTCTCTCTAACTATCTATCTATCTCTCTCTCTCTCTATCTATCTCTCTCTGCAAGATTTAAATAATATCATCGTGTACTTTTTGTGCTACCCTCTTACACTCTTTGTATACCAGGTATGAAACGTTGTGAAATTGTTGTCGTTGAAAATAAATGAAAAACTAACATATTGTCTAAGGCAGGAATATGTTAAATATTCCTTTAAACTCTTTTACATCTGAAACACTTATCATCAAGCACCATGCCTGCTGGCGTGGGTGATCATGTCTCTCCACAACTTTCGATCTCGACAGTTATTTATCGTTTCTGCTCTTGACCTTCAACCAGGACACTGTCTTAAGCTGTCTGGTATCTTTTCTCTTTGCTTCCCTCTATCTCTTCGTCTCTCAATTTTTCCAGTTGTTACAATATATTCCAGTTGTTCCCCTCTCATTACATGTCCAAAAAAATGATGATAGTTCCTTTCTAGTATTAGAAATTAACTCTCTTTTTGCTTTGGCCTCTTTCAGAACGTTTTCATTACTCTTCTTAGCTGTCCATGGTATTCTCAACATTCTTCTGTAAAACCACATTTCTACAGACTCCAGTGAAACACTTATACGTGATATTTATTATGAACATCTGAAACATTCTTTCATTATTTCCTATATGTCTTGTGTGTGTTTGTTTGTGTATGCGTGATATATTAGATACATATATATATATATATATATATATATATATATATATATCATCATCAACATCAAGTACCGGGCCTACTGGTAGGTGATCATGTCTCTCCACAACTTTCGATCTCGGCAGCTATTTATCATTTCTGATGTTCACCTAATGCCAAGCCATTCTCTTAAGCTGTCTGTTATTTTTTCTCTTTGCTTCCCTCTATCTTTTCGTCCCTCAATTTTTCCAGCTGTTACAATATATTCCAGTTGTTCTCTTCTCATTACATGGCCAAACAATGATAATTGTTTCTTCCTAATATTGGAAATTAGCTCTCTTTTTGCTTTGACCTCTCTCAGAACATCTTCTTTACTCTTCTTAGCTGCCCATGGTACTCTCAACATTCTTCTGTAAAACTACATTTCTACAGACTCCAGTGATTTTCTTGTCTGGTGTCCTATTGTCCATGATTCGCATCCATATGTTAAGACTGGCTCTACATAACATTTAAGAACTCTTTTTCTTGTTTCTGTTGTAAAAAGTGGATTACATAGTATCTTCCTCATTTTTTGGAAAGCTGCTTTTGCCTGAGCCATTCTGCATCTCACCTCTTTTGTACATCTTCCGTCTGAGGTTAACAAAGTTCCCAAATATTTAAATTCATTTACCTGTTTTAATATTGTTCCACTTGTCTTTATTTTGCACTGAGGTGATGTCTTTTTCTTTGTTGTTACCATTATCTCTGTCTTTTTGCTATTAAAGCTGAGTCCTTTATTTTTGCTTTCTTTCACTATAATGTCCAACATTTCTTGTAACTCATTTTCACTCTTAGCGATTAAGACTGTATCATCAGCATACCTTATATATATATATATATATTAAGGAGAAAGGAAGAGATTAGCCTAAACATTCAAAATTGTTTTGTCTATAATGGTTGCGATATGTATGTATTCGTACATGGCTATATGACACGCATGTTCTGTTTAGCGAATGCATAAAGAATGATATAAACGCTTTCTTCGCATATGTGTAACAGAGCTTGACATAAAAACTCATTTTTCGTGAAGTTTCTCATTGTAATCTTTCTATACCCAACGAGGCTTGTCAAAATAAAGAAACAACGCTGTTGTTATCGAGTTCTTTTAAACTCTCAGATCTTACAAATTTACAGACACGTTGTTGGTTAATTTAAAATAACCATTTTCACAATATTTGTGTCTAAAAGCAGTGCATTGATAAGGATTGCTATGAATGGGACCAGTGAAAAGACGTGTGCACGTTGAAAAATTAACTACATTCAAACTGTCAAGTGTCTTATTCTAAACGCGATATAGAGAGACATGGGTGGTTTAGGATCTTATAAAAACACATAGCAATCTAAAGATGTTTTTGGCGATAGAGAAAAATTAGCTGCTGTAGAGCAATGGTTAGTGAACTAGTGACTAGTGAACTAGTGGCTAGTGAACTAGTGGCTAGTGAACTACTCTAGTCGGGATAAGAGGTCGAGTTCGATCCCTCGACTGTCCGGTTTCTTGATCCAACAAGCCTTAAATGGATAACGGTATTTTTTTCTTTGGAGTGACGATTTGGCGCGGTGCTTATAACATTGCTAAAATATATGGTCACCAACACAATATTCCATAAACGCAAAGCTAGAAATACTGAGGGGTTCTTTCTTTCTGTTTCCCTTCTTCCTTTATTTTTTTCGTATTTCCTCCTTTCTTTCTTTTTTTCTTCCTTCCTGTTAGCGTTCTTTAAAACGTTAAATTAGTGTGGCTGCTATAGATATATTATCAGAGAAGTCAGGTCATTTGTGTCCATGGTGGTTGATTTTGCATAAAGCAAATGACAGCATATAAATATCTCACTTCTGCCATCGGATTCAAAGAAAAAAATACAGACTTCACAACTACCTTCAACAAGCTAAACTTAAACACTAGAAGAAAATGAAACGATGGTGTGATAATAAATTTAAGGATCTTAAAGTGAGTTGTACATTAATAAAAATGTTAATCAAAATAGGCAAAGAGGAAATGATTCCGCAATTATTAAAACACGCGCAAATCTAACCTTCCTGCGACCTATGGAGTTTTGACTCAGAACTCTTAGAAATGAGACCATGAGGAAATCTGCAGCTAGCAAAACCAGATAAATCGAAGAAAAATTGGCAGCATCTTTGGGAGGTGTTTGTGATTACAATTCTTCTTCTACCTTTCAGCTCCCTGTGGAGCATAGATCTTTAACAAACACTTTCATAAGAGTTCTGTTTCTTGCCGTTCTTTTAAGCTTATTCCATGTCTTCCTCACCACCTTCATCTCTGCTTCGATCTGTTTTCTCCAAGAATTGTTTGGCTTTCTCCTTTGTCTTTTCTCTTTAGGATTCCATAAAGGGTCTGTTGTGTAATACTGTCAATTGACTTCGGCAATGTGTATTCTATCTAGCGCCATCGTCTTCGCTGTATCTTGTTATCCATCAGTATTTGGCAGGTACTTTTCTATAATTTTATGTTAGTGATTTTGTCCTGCCGTTTCTATCCTTTTATTCTGCGCAAGCATCCATTAATGATGGTCTGTATATTCATCATTGTCATTTTTGTTGTTCTCCATGTTTCACAGCCATAAAATAGAACTAACATTAGAGTTGAATATTTTTATTTTTGTATTTAACCCTAATTTCCTTGGATTACCATGTTTTCTAGTGCAACAAGAGCCTGGAGTTAGTAAGACCATATAAATCAAAGAAAAATTGGAAGCATCTTATGGAGGTGTTTACGATTGTAATTACTGGAAAAAAAAACAAATACATAATGGCTCTTGGAAAGCTAAATAATAATTTAAAGATTCTACGGCGTCAACTAAAACCCAAAGAGAGAACCAAGTTGCAATATTTAAAGTGTGTTACATTATATAGTTGCCATAGACAACACTAACGTTGAGCTATGACATCCATTAAACATGCTAGAAAAGCTGGACGTATGTAGTCTAGCACAGAAAGATTCAGTAGAGAACCGTTTACTGCTACATTTGTTTACACGTTCGTCTATGACAAATCGACAACGTAAGCCTGAAAGTGCTTTGTTGCGTTGTTTTTTTTTACAGCAAAAGAGGATGATTTTAGTGCTTTGCGGCCCAACACCTCTAACTTCGGAACAGCCTTTGGGTAATATAATGACATAACAAGAAAATGTGTGAATAACTCGATTTTTCTACAGGTAACATGATGACATCATAAAAAAATGTATCAAAAAATCAACTTTGGATTCTTGGATACTTCTGACAAAATGACATAATAAGAAAATGTATCTATAACTCAAGTTTTCTACTTCTGACATAATAAGAAAATGTATCTATAACTCAAGTTTTCTACTTCTGACATAATGACATAATAAGAAAATGTATCTATAACTCAAGTTTTCTACTTCTTACATAATAATATAATAAGAAAATGTATCTATAACTCAAGTTTTCTACTTCTGACATAATGACATAATAAGAAAATGTATCTATAACTCAAGTTTTATACTTCAGACATAATAAGAAAATGTAATAACTCAAGTTTTCTACTTCTGACAAAATGACATAATAAGAAAATGTATCTATAACTCAAGTTTTCTACTTCTGACATAATAAGAAAATGTATCTATAACTCAAGTTTTCTACTTCTGACATAATGACATAATAAGAAAATGTATCTATAACTCAAGTTTTCTACTTCTTACATAATAATATAATAAGAAAATGTATCTATAACTCAAGTTTTCTACTTCTGACATAATGACATAATAAGAAAATGTATCTATAACTCAAGTTTTATACTTCTGACATAATGACATAATAAGAAAATGTATCTATAACTCAAGTTTTCTACTTCTGACATAATAAGAAAATGTAATAACTCAAGTTTTCTACTTCTGACATAGTAAGAAAATGTATCTACAACTCAACTTTTCTACTTCTGGCATAATGACATAATAAGAAACTGTATCAATAACTCAGGTTTTCTCTGCTAACAATCATTTACAATTATTTTAATGTTTATTGTTTTCAAAAAAATTACTGATCTAACGATAAATATTATAATAAAGTAAGTAAACTTCATGAAAACGGTTTCATTTTGATTACAACCTCACATATTATATATCAGAAGAGTGTTGAGTGGTCTGGAAGTTAAACATCAACCACTGAACAAGAAGGCCCCCCCCCCTTCCCCCTTTTCGATATTCGAATCCCGTCATAGGCGGTTGATTTTTTTTCTCCTCCTTTCTGTGGATGCTGGGTGTACCCTCCCCCATTCTTTGAGAAGTGAGATTCGATAGTCCACTCTGATAAAGGTAAATAAACTGGAGGTTCTGTGTGCATTTTGTCAACATTAAAGAACTTCTGGCAGTTGGAAATCGGAGAAACTAGGTCAAAAATGAAGGAGGATTGATGTAAAGTTTTAATCATACCATTTTTTATATTTTTTTGTTCGGCCATCAATGATGTAATATTTTAATCATACCATTTTTTTATATATTACTTTTTGTGCTCGGCCATCAATGATGTAAAGTTTTAATCATACCATTTTTTCTATTTTTTTCCCCATTTCTTCTTCACAATCAACTTTACTGCGGCATTACCTTTGTATGCGTTTATTTGGAGTTGGTTGCCTTTTTACCTTACTAGCCCAAAAAATGGTGGCTCTCAGTGTATGTAAAAGTGATAGGGGGAAAAAAATCTTATCTAAAACGTCAAAACTTTTGATGATAAAAACAGAAGAGCTCCTCAGTAGTGGAATATCTGCCTCTGTGGCGACGAATACCTGGACACACGTGTTCCTTTATGGAAATAGGAAAAAGTGAGTCCCGCAAAATTAAATCCCTTGGGACTTTCGCAGGAGGTATAAAATTGGCGTGTGCAAGAAATCAACAACCGCAAAACAAAAAAAAAAAAAACAAAAAAAAAAAAATTTGAAGTCGCTAAAACAAAATGGTAAGTACTTTTTCTTGCTGATATTGTTCTTGTTCATTGTTCACCCGTTAAGTGGGAGTCGATTTGTTGTTTCGCTTTTGTGCTCTAACTGCAATATTTACTGTTGATTGTTAATTACTGAATTATTTTGCACTGGCAGATACCGTTTTGGCCTACTCTTTTTTAGACTCAACAGCCAATGGTTTTTTTAACCTGTGCAAAGTGCACACGGAACCTGCTACTTCCTCAGTTACCTCCACAGGGCTAGGCTCACAACTCAGAGACCAAGAGAGAGAGAGAGAGAGAGATAGAGAGAGAGTGAGTGAGAGAGAGAGAGAGAGTAAAGCTTAGGGAAAAAAACAGTTTAAAAAAAAAAAAAAAAAAAAAAAAAAAAAAAAAAAAAATTGTAAACCTGTTGCAGTTATGAATCCAGAGCCTTCTTTGTTCGACACAGACGACTATGCAACTCCCACTGCTCCGTATACTCACATCTATGGCCAGTTTGTTTCCTCTCCAAAACGGTTTCTATTCGCCGAGATCCGAAAACTGAGTACTAGTATTTTATCGTAGAAAAATGCAAGAGAAATTATTACACAATACACTTCTCAGTATCAGTCACAAGTGTATTAATGACCCTGAAGAAAACACACAAGCACTTATAACATATCCCGCATCCTTCAAAAGACGTGACGACCAATATCTTTAATTTAATTAAAGAACTTTTTTTGGGGGGACTCAATGAAGATATCCCCGATGGAAGAATAAATTGTACTATTAGTCCCATAAATAAATGATTCGCTTCCAGAGGTTTATGATGTAAACAAAGCAGTTTTGTCATTGCAAGTGAATAATGTCCACACCTATAATTGGTCAGGATTGGGTAGCAGCAGCTTTATAACGAACACAGAAAACATCACAGGATTGTGCTGTTCTGAAACAGCTATGTCATGCTACCCTAGAATTGCCTTTAATGGGATTACTGTGACCACAAACCACTCTCCATGTGTGTACCACGTATTTACACCCCTGAAAGAAATTCTGAATATAACAACATCATGTGCCGTCTGTGATATTAATGACCACATACCAGGAGCCTCCACTATGATTGATACAACTGTTGCACCAAGCACTTCATCAGCAAAGCCATATCTATGGAATGTTCATCTGACATTGTTCTTGAATGATGTCCAAGTTAATGAAACATCAGAATCGTGTGGCGGCAGCTACAAGAAGGGAGCGGAGAACATCATCAATTGTGTTTTTACTAACTACAGGTCATGTGGCTTCTGTTGGATTGGAAATGATAACTTACCACCACTGTGTGTCTATATGTTTGGAATTGGAGTCATCAATGATGGCCTAACATCATAAAGTGCTACGACGATCATCATTTTCGGGAGGACGTAAACTCCCATGGTATATGGTGAATAGGCGGTAGGAACCATTGAAGGCTATGTCTGAAAAGTGTTCCTTCTTGCAGTTTCCTCATATTCCAAGTCCGGCTTGTTGCAGGAGCTACTGAGTTAAGTGCTCTGTGCACACCGTGAGCTGTGTGTCTCATCCGTTTTGATCCTGCTTCGATATCCCGCTTGTTTACGATGAATGATGATATCGTATGACGGGGAACAGTTGGCTGTGTTCACTTTCTGCGCGGTTTCGCCTTATGTCTTTTGGCGTGTGCTGAGACTGCTACGATGGGGACTACAGTTACCTTTCTTTGTTTGGGAGATGAGTTAGTAATTCGGATGATTCCACTGGCACGGGCGGTTGATTTTGGAAAATTATGGATTTTAATTCGTTTGCTGTGAGACCGAGGCCTTCCATAGCCAATAACAATAACAATCTTTAATTGCATATTATAATAGTGTTGTACCCGTATTGCGCTACTTTTTAAATACTTTAAACCAATGTACAATAAAAATTGTACGAAGTGATATGAGATGAATAAATATACACGGGAACAACATAAATGTAAAGACATACAAGTGGTTTTCCCAACTAGGCTACCGAGACCCCCATATATACAATATATATATATATATATATATATATATATATATATATATATATATATATATGGAGCCGCGATAGCTCAGTGGTTATTGAACTACAAAGTTCAAGGGGTAGGGTTCGATCCCAAACGACGGCTCCCGGGTTCACCCAGTCTTAATGGGTACCGGATGTTTTTTTCTGGGAAAGTGAAGCGGCACGGGCGTAATACCGACCACATTACCTCAAAAATCACGTGCTGAAGGTCTGTAAAATTTATGGTCACTAACACCATATTCCCTATACGCCACTTGCCGTGGCGGGGGTACTTTACTTTTACTTTTATATATATATATATATATATATATTTATATATATATATATATATATATATATATATATATATATATATATATATTCATCTCATATCACTTCGTACAATTTTTATTGTACATAGGTTAAAGGTATTTAAAAAGTAGCGCAATACGGGTATGTGTTTGTGTGTGTGTGTGTGTGTGGGCGTGTGTAGACTATTAAACCTGATATAGACTATATAATATGAGTGCAAATGATGCAATTCTTACATTAATACAAAAGAATATGTAACATTGCATGAACGGGTAATATGTCAGGACGAAGTGGTTTCACAATTCCAAACAACGCGCTCAAATCTAATACATACGGAATTAATTTCATCCAACATATCGGCTATTGAATTTAAAATAATCATTTATATCAGTCTTACAACAAATAATTTTATTTTTGCTGAACACTGTAACATTTAATGTAATTATATATATATATATATATATATATATATATATATATATATATATATATATATATATGCAAACATTCTTCAAAGTTTAAAAAAATTTTAATTAAATTAGGCAAATAGGAAATGATACCGCAATTATTTTAAAAAAGCCCAAATCTAACCTTCCTTCGATCACTGGAGTTTTGATTCAGGAACAGAAAATGTATAATTATATAAATCTCATCTTCCTCTCTCTCTCTCTCTCTCTCTTTCTCTATCTATCTATCTATCTATCTATCTATCTATCTATCTATCTATCTATCTATCTATCTATCTATCTATCTATCTATCTATCTATCTATCTATCTATCTATCTATCTATCTATCTATCTATCTATCTATCTATCTATCGATCTATATATCTATCTAGTTACCTACCTGCATAAATACATATATGTGTGAGTGTGTATATATATATATATATTTATGCATGCATGCGTGTGTTTTTCTTTTTTAATTCTTGTGTTTGAATAACCACAACAATATAGATAAAAGAAAAGGATAAAACAAATGTAGTATGTGAGTAGTGTAATGTAAAAATAAAGTAAAATGTATGTCATTTATTCCATGGGAAGGACCCGGTAGTTTAGAACAACTTTGCATGATATCTCTGTATATAAAATACATGTATATATAGTCTTCGTGGCCGTATTTTGACCCCCATCGTTGATGCTATAACAAAAAAAAAAAGACTACTCAGAAATTGAACGGGTCATACAGGTCATAAAAAAACAATCAAAAGTTAGCCCTTTTTAATATTAAGCAGTTTCGGACTTTTCGACGTACTTGATTACATGCGCGGCCAACACTTGTCAATGACATAAGATAACCACATTGGAAATCTTCAAAGGGAAGTAATCACATTATTCAATATTGTACATATATATATATATATATATATATATATATATATATCATTATCAAGTACCAAGCCTGCTGGCGTAGGCGATTATGTCTCTCCACAATTTTCGATCTCGCCAGTTATTTATCATTTCCGTTGTTGACCTTCTGCCAAGCCATTCTCATTAGCTGTCTAGTATATTTTCTCTTTGCTTTCCTCTACCTCTTCGTCCCTCAATTTTTTCCAGTTGTTACAATATATTCTAGCGGTTTCATTCTTATTACATGGCCAAAAATGAATATTGTTATATATATATATATATATATATATATATATATATATATATATATATATATATATATATATATAATTATACATATATGTACAGCCACCTCGGCCGGTAGGGAGCGCCATGTGCTACAGGTGACACCCGATCGTCATCAAGCTACTGTATGCAAGATCAAAACTAGAGAGACACTAGCAATAGGAACTTGGAACATTAGATCAGCATTCCAGGTTGGAAAACTAGAAAACATCAGTCAAGAAATGAAGAGAATGAAGTTGAACATCTTGGGACTATGTGAAATGAGATGGAAAGGAGCAGGATTATTACAAAGCGACAGTGGAAATGTAATTTACTATGGGGGAACCACACATGGAGGAGGAGTAGGCATCATGTTAGATAGAGAAAAAAGCAAAACAGTGAAAGAATTTCAGCCAGTATCAGATAGAATTATACTTGTAAAATTGAGAGGTAGACCAATGGACATTAACATAATTCAACCTTATGCACCAACAAGTAATAGTAAAGAAGAAGGCATTGACACATTTTACAACGAGATATAGATGACCATGGAACAGTGTAAATCCCAAGAAATAACTATTATATTAGGGGATTTCAATGCAGAGGTAGGAACAGCTAACGTTCAAAATGTGAGGGAGGGACATGGCCTTAGAGAGATGAATGACAGATGAGATAGATTGATAGATTGGGCAAAGACACATGAAATGATTATAAGTAACACCTGGTTCAAACAATAACCTAGGCGACTATGGACATGGCAAAGCTCAGACAAAAAAGTACACAATCAAATTGATTTTTATACTGGTAGAGAGAAGATTCAGGAATAGGCTAACATCTGTTAAAACCAGGCCATCAGCAGATTGCAATACTGACCATCTACCAGTAGTTGAAAAGTTAAGAACAAAACTGCGGAAAATAAAGACATTCCCAAGAAATATAAAATTAGAACTAGATATGCTTAGAGTAGATAGACAGAAGAGTGATAAGTACAGTATGATAGTACAAAATAGACATAATGCTGTTGACAAATTACAGGACATCGAGGAACAGTGGGAAATGCTCAAACAATCGAACAATAAACATCAAAAGAAGTAATACCAGTGACTAAAAGAATCAACAAAAAGAAATGATTGAAAGAAGAAATAGAACTAATGGAGAAAAAACGAAAACATAAGAAAGAAGAACGGACATACAAAATATTGCACAAAGAGATCCAAAACAAGTGCAGAGAAGCAAAGGAAGAATGATTAAAGCAGAAATGTGAAGAAATGGAAAACCAACAAAAGAAAGACTCAAATTTATGCACAGTCAATTAAATGAATTAACAAGAAGAAAAGAAGTCAAAGTTTCAGGATGTCTGAAATCAAAGGAAGCAGATGTAATAATGGGACAGGAGAAGAGAATGGAAAGATGGACAGAATATATCAGTCAACTTTATGATGATGAAAGACCAGAGCTAAACAACTCAAATAAAGACACAGGACCATCAATAATGCAGAGTGGAGTAAAAAAAAAAAAAAGTAAAGTACCCCCGTCACGCCAATGGCGGCGTATAGAGAATATGGTGTTAGTGACCATAAATTTTGCAGACCCCGGCACATGATTTTTGGGGTTATGTGGTCGGTATTACGCCCGTGCCGCTTTACTTTCCAAGAAAAAAATCCGGTACCCATTTAAGGCTGGGTGAACCCGGAAGCCGTCGTTTGGGATCGAACCCTACCCTTTGGCCTTTGTAGTCAAGTTCACTAACCACTGAGCCATTGTGGCTCCTTAGAGTGCAGTGGAGGACGCAATGCAAGACATGAAAAGAGGCAATACTACATGTCCCGACAATATAACAATCGAAGAGATAAATGCATTAGGAGAGCTGGGAGTACAAGTCATAACAAAATTGGACACACACCCGAAGATCTACTAAAATCTATCTTTGCAGCCATACCAAAGAAGTCAGGCGCCACTGATTGTGAAGACCGTCGCACTATTAGTCTCATGAGCCATATGACGAAAATATTACTAATAATCATTATGAGATGTGTAAGAAACAAAATAACATCAGAAATAAGCGTGGAACAATGTGGATTTATGGAAGGAAAGAGTACCAATGATGCAATATGCATCTTAAGAACATTGATAGAAAGATCTATAGAGGTAAAGAAAAATCTATATATGTGCTTTATAGACAACACAAAAGGATTTGACAAGGTGAAGCATGTGGAAATAATCAATATGCTGGAGAAATGAAACATTGATGGCAATGATCTGCGAATCATAAAATAACATGTACTGGCAACAAACAGCAGCTATACGAATTAGCAATCAAACAGGACAATTCAAATATATAAAATAAGGAATCAGACTAGGCTGTGTTCTGTCACCGGACTTGTTTTCACTTTACAGCGAAAATATTATGACATCAATAGTAGACACAAAAGGAATTGAAGTCAACGGTCACAACATAAATAATTTGCGATATGCGGATGACACAGTCTTAATGGCAGAGACAGAGAATGAACTTCAAGAAATTATAAACATAATTGTAAAAGAAAGCAACAAAATAAGGTCTCAGTCTGAATAGTAAGAAAACAGAAGTAATGGCCATATCAGAGAAACAATCATCACCGTCATGCAGCATAAAAATAAACGAGACAAATCTGAAACAAGTACAACGCGTCAAATACTAGGGAACATAATAACATCAAACGGAAGATGCACCACAGAAATCATCATCATCCTCGAGTGCCATCTCCGCAACGAAGGTTGGCTACCATGGAGCGCCATTCTGCTCTGTCTCTTGCTTTGATGGTGCAAGTAGGCTGGTTTGCCCATCTTTTGATGTCACTCGTCTATGTTAGTCTTGGTCTGCCTCTGCCTCTTTTACCTTGTATTTTCCCCTCCAGGATTACTTTTTTAAGCTGTTGTGTCTTTTAACATGGCCCAAAAATCGCATTCGTCTTGTTTGAATTGTGTTTAGTAGTTCTCTTTTCATTTTTAGTTGATTTAAGACTTCATCGTTTGTTTTCTTTTCCTTCCATCCAAATCTACCTATTCTTCTACATATCCACATTTCAAAGGCTTCAATTCTCTGTTCTGTTTTTTTGTCTAATGTCCATGTTTCTACACCATTTAGGAATGTTGAGAAGACATAACATTTTGCTATTCTTAGTTTTAGACCTGGTGTTATTTGTTTTGATGTTAGTATGTTCTTCATGGCATTAAAATTACTTTTTGCCATTCCTATTCTTTTGTTAATTTCAGTTTTACATTTTCCATCACTGGTTATAGTATGTACAAGGTAGTTGTAGCTCTGAATTGTCTCCAGGTCTATTCCTTCAATTTTGATATCCACTTGTGGGTTTTGAGTATTTCCTTTGTTTATGTTCATAGTTTTAGTCTTTTTTATATTCATATCTAGTCTGTATTTTATGCTTGCCATGTTTATTTCATTAAGTAATTATTGTAGATCTTTAGGATTTTCTACTAGTAGTACAGTATCGTCAGCATATCTTAGGTTATTGATTATCTTCCCATTAATTTGTAGGCCGGGCATCTCTGTGATGTTTTTAAAGATTGGCTGAGTGTATAGATTGGAAAGATAATCAATAACCTAAGATATGCTGATGATACTGTTCTACTAGCAGAAAATCCTAAAGATCTACAACAATTGCTTAATGTGATAAACATAACAAGCAAAAAATATGGACTAGAGATGAATATCAAAAAGACTAAAACTATGGTCGTAAACAAAGAAAATTCTCAAGACCTACAATTAAATATCACAGTTGAGGGAATACATCTGTAGACAGTCCAGAGTTACAACTACCTGGGACATACTATAAACCAATGATGGAAAATGCAAAACTGAAATAAACAAAGAATAGGTATGGCAAAAAGTAATTTTAATGCCATGAAAAATATACTAACAACAAGACAAATATCAGCAGGGCTGAAACTAAGAATGGCAAAATGTTACGTCTTCTCAATATTCCTGTATGGTGCAGAAACATGGACATTAGACAAGAAAGCAGAACAGAAAATTGAAGCCTTTGAAATGTGGATTTATAGAAGAATAGGTAGAATTGGGTGGAAACAAAAGATAACAAACGATGAAGTTTTAAAACAACTGAAAATAAAAAGAGACCTACTAAATACAATTAAGACAAGACAAATGAAATTTTTGGGGCATGTTAAAAGACACAACAGCTTACTAAAAGTAATATTGGAAGGAAAAATACAAGGTAAAAGAGGCAGAGGCAGACCAAGACTAACATGGACGAGTAACATCAAAAGATTGACAAGTCAATCTATGTCAGCCTGCACCATCAAAGCAAGAAACAGAGTAGAATGGCGATCCATGGTAGCCAACCTTCGTTGCGGAGAAGGCACTGATGATGGTGATAGATTGAACACGCCCGGTGACAGGATGCATCCCTGTCTTACTCCTCTTTTTATATCAATGGTTATAGAGTTCACTTTGTTATATCTTATTATTGCTGTTTGCTCCCAGTATAGATTACATATTAGTCGTATGTCCATGTCATCTAGATGTATCTCTTTTAGGCATTCTATAAGTTGTTTGACACAATATACATCTTAAGGACATTGATAGAAAGATCTATAGAGGTAAAGAAAGATTTATATATGTGCTTTATAGACTACACGAAAGCATTTGACAAAATAAAGCATGTGGAAATAATCAATATGCTGGAGAAATTAAACATTGATGGCAAGGATCTGCGAATCATAAAAAATATGTACTGGCAACAAACAGCAGCTATACGAATTAACAACCAAACAGGACAATTTCAATTTATAAAACAAGGAGTTAGACAAGGCTGTGTTCTGTCACCGGACTTGTTTTCACTTTACAGCGAATATATTATGAGATCAATAGTAGACAAAAAAGGAATTGAAGTCAACGGTCACAACATAAATAATTTGCGATATACGGATGACACAGTCTTAATAGCAGAGACAGAGAACGAACTACAAGAAATGATAGACATAATAGTAGAAGAAAGCAACAAGAAAGATCTCAGTCTGAATAGTAAGAAAACAGAAGTAATGGATATATCGAAGAAACAACCATCACCATCATGCAGAATAAAAATAAACGAGACAAATCTAAAACAAGTGCAACGTTTTAAATACTTGGGCACAATAATTACATTAGATGGGAGATGCACCACAGAAATAAAAAGCAGAATAGCTCAGGCCGAAATAGCATTTAAGAAAATGAAAAATATCTTATGCAACAAATCTATGTCAATAAAAATGAGAAAGAGAGTTCATCAGTGCTATATAGAACCAATTCTGACCTATGGAAGCGAATCATGGACAGTAGACAAACAAATGAAAAGACGGTTAGAGGCCACAGAGATGGGATTTCTCAAAAGAATGTTGAAAGTTCCCTGGACAGATAAAAAGACCAATGAGGAAGTTCTCAAAGAGGCCAACACAAAAAGGGAGCTCTTAAAAAACATAAGAAAGAAGTAATCAACATTTTTCGGGCACATCATGAGAAGAGGAAAGTTGGAATACTTGGTTACAACTGGCAAAATAAAAGGAAAGAGAGATCGCGGACGACAAAGAGAGAAAATACTGGATAGCTTGTTGTCATGGCATGGAAAACAGTCAACAACAGAACTGATACGATGCACTGTAGATAGAAGATTGTGGAGGGACATGATCGCCTACGCCAACCGGCAGGGTACATGATGATGATGATGATGATAAGTTGTTTGTGGTGTACTCTATCAAAAACTTTGGCGTAGTCTATGAAGCAGGCATATATTGGTTTCTTTACTTCTGTGTACTTTTCGATTGATGTTCTCATGTTGAATGTGGCTTCTTTTGTCCCGCTATTTTTCCTAAATCCAAATTGCTGCTCATCTAATTCATTATTGATTTTATTCTGAATTCTTCATTGTATAACTTTTAGCAAGATTTTTGTAACATGGCTCTTTAGGCTTATTGTTCTAAAGGTAGTACATTCAACTGCACCAATGTTTTAGGCAATGCAATGAAAGTTGATGTTTTTAGTTCATTTGGTATGTATCCTGTGTGGTATATGTCGTTGCATATGTCTGTAATCACTTCAATGCCAAAATCTTCTAGTGTCTGTATCATCTATATCTGTATGCTGTCAGGTCCTGCTGTTTTTCCCTTTTTCATTGTTTTTATAACTTTTTTCCACCTCAGATTTTAAGATTTTATAGCCTGATGTACATTTTATAATTGGTTTCTTGTCCCTTTGATCATGAAATAGTTCTGTTATATATTCCTGCCATCTATCTATTATATCTTTATTGTCTGTTAGCATTTTTCCTTTTTTTGTCTGCAATGCATCCACCTCCTGTGGCTTTTTTATTTTTATTAGTCATTCTCTTTATTTCTGTGTGCATTCGTCTTAAGTCTTGTTTGTTTTCTGTAGTTTCTATTTCTATACATGTTTGGCTGAGCCAGTCTTCTTACACATTTTGCCTTTTTACACATTTTGCGTATTTCATTATCTATTTTATTATATTGGGCAGTGTTCTTCGCTTGCCTGCTTTCTTCCATTTTTTCTAAGATGGTGTTAGCTATCCATTTTTGTTTTTTTGTTCTTTTTTTGGGTAAGGTTTCTTGTATGCTTTTCTTTATGCATTTAGTTGTGACTTTTTCATCAGGATTTTCTCTTCTGTATTGCTCAATTCCTTCTTCTAGCAGCTTCTGGTATGTGTTCTTTACTTGTATTGCATAAGTACCTTTAATATCTTTTTGATTTAAAGCTGTTATATCTAGTGGTATTGTTGATGAATTAGACTTTTACCTGTTTCTCTATAGTTTGATTTTCATTTTAATCACTACAGGATTGTGATCTGAATTAATATCTGATCCTGGATAGGTTTTGGCTTTCTTTACGCTGTTACGGAACCTTTCTTTTATCATTATGTAATCTATTTGATTTCTCTTCTTATCTCCAGGACTTTTCCATGTGTATAGTTTTCTTTTCTCTTGCTCAAAGTAGGTGTTACATATTATCAGCCTGTTTTCTCCACAGAATTGTATTAATCTTTCTCCGACGTCATTTCTTTTTCCTAAACCATGATTTCCTATAATGGTCTTATATATCTACCTTTTCCTACTTTGGCGTTCATGTCACCCATTAAAATCAAGCTGTCTGAAGATTGCACTTGCTTCATAACTTTATTTAGTTCTTCATATTATGCCTCTATTTGTTCATCTGTGTAGTCTTGAGTAGGTGCGTGCGTATGTCTGAATTATTGCTATGTCGAATGGTTTTGCTTTCATCTTGCGTAGTATAATCCTATCACTATATGTCCAGTGGGTACTTATATATTTGTGTAGCTCTCTTTTTATCAGTATTCCTACCCCCCTTTGATGTTCTGTTGTGTTTCCTGAGTATATAAATGTATATTTTTCGGCCTCTATGTACCCACATTCTTTCCATCTTGTCTCTGATATGCTTAAACTATCTATGTTTGTTCGTTCTGCTTCTTGAACCAGATTTTCCAATTTCCCATCTTGATATAGAGTCCTAACATTCCTAGTACTTATTTTAAGATCTTTCTTCCGACATAAGTTCGAATTCCTCCCCATGGCTTCCTCTGGACTAGTACGTGATGAGGCTCCAATCGCTTTCACGGTGTTCACACCACATTCGTCTTTCTTGTCCTGAACATGCCTCTTGTGTACCACACACTTTGCTGTTTTCGCTTTCTGGGCCATTAGTCATTGCTGACTCTTCCGCCCCATCCACAGTCACAGACTTTGTACAATTCGGAATGGACATTTCCGTCTGCCTGGCGCGACAGTGAAAAATAATGACCTCTCACCGGTAGGTCTATCTCAAATGAAAAGAAGATAAATACCCACTTAACAACGAGAATTTCCACCATCCACTAGCCTGTCAGAAGTTAAACAACCACAACCGGCATAAGCAGAACATTAAATCCAAGAAGTGCACCGCGTGTAACCGGCTTATTTCGAAACAACAAACGCTGTAACGGAAAACACTGTCCACACACGGACGCCATCTTGAATCATATATATATATATATATATATATATATATATATATATATGACATAAAACTTGGACTATTCAAATCAAACGTACTATCTACCCTTACGTATGCATTTGGGGGCATCGGTAGCCTAGTTGGAAAAACCACCCGACTGGACTACCGACGTTCGGACAACCCGTGTTCGATTCCCGCTGGGAGCAGTATGAATTGTACTCGTGTTTGGAAAAAAAATACCCCCACGGTCGACCCAGCCGTTGGCAGAAATGGGTACCAGGATATTACCCTGGGAAGGTGAGGAATGTTGCCTCGCATCGTGAGTTTCGATGCTTGAAGCGACACTATCCAGAAATCTTCGAACATTTCTGGATAGGCGGCCGAGCACATATGGGTGGAAACTCGCGTGCCAAGACGCGAGTTCAAGTCTCGTACTTTACCTTACGTATACATGTGAGAGCTGGAAAACAACAAGAGATATAGAAACAAAGTTGACCACAGTCGAAAATAAATGTCTAAGGAAGATACTTGGTATCGCGTGGAACGAATTCAAAACAAACGAGGAAATTAGAGAAATTGCCAATCAACCACTAATATCTTCAGTAATCAAGAAAAGACGATGGTCATATGTTGGACATGTGATGAGGAGAGATAACAAAGGAGTATCAAAGCAAACCCTCATGTGGGAAACAACGGGTACAAGGAAAAGAGGAAGACCCAGAGAGACACTGACAAGAACATTGATGAGAGAGGCAAGAGCAGCAGCAATCGGCTCCCTCGATGTGATAGAGCTGCTTGCACAGAACAGAGACAAATCGCGAGATTTGATAAAATATCTTTGGAAGGATTGAAAACTACTAGAATAAAAATTTAGATAAGAAAGAAAGAGCATATGGGTCAATGCCCTGTGGGCCGGCTATGGCTCGAAAGGTCAATAGATAGATATATGTATATAATATATATGTATATAATATATATATATAATATGTATATATGATATGTATGTATTTATACGTTTGGTTTCTTGTGGTAAGGTTCTGTGTCAACGAGTAAGGGTTCTATCCTGCTTCGGACCATTATTGTTCTTTGCTTTTTTTGTGCTGTTGATTATTTGTGATTTTTTTTCCGAGTGCTGTATATAAACCTCTTCCCCTGAAATGATTTGCTATTCCGCGCCAAGCAGTTTAAAACAATCAGATGCTACAACAAAAGAGAAACACGGAAGATATTTTTTTTTTAATGGATTATCGAAAGATCTGTTGTCGTACACATTACTAAGTATGAAGGATACCGCACAGCTCAATTCACATTTTGCTCGACGCTGTAACACACGAGCGAACAGCAAACAGTGAAAGATAAATTTAGTTTATTGCGTTAATACAGTTTTACAATATTTCATACAATTCTGTTATGTAAAATAAGTTGTGCTTTCATCATATCTTTCTTTTTATTTTCTGTGTGTGTCAAACTTGAACGAATCATTTATTATTATTAGCGATTATCCATTATTACCAGAAACAATTTTGATTGTTAGAAGCGGGTAGATTTGTGCAATTATTATTTTTTAAATAAAATGTTAAACAAATTGTGTTCACTCTTCTATGTTACCGTAGCATCACTGCATTCGTATTATTTCCTTCAAATATCCATTTATTTCGTTCCATGTTTGTTTCCTGCTTCATAATTATCTATTTACCCAATCACCTGCATTAATATGCACATGAAAATAATAAAAACAGAAAACTTTATAATTCATAAAACGACACCTGAGCAGGGAGGTGCCAAACACCCACTCACATAAAACATTTTTTTCTGAAACCCATTACCCTAACGACAAATTCTCCGCCCAGTCCACCAGACTCAACGATTCAGAAACAATCTGGAAACATTAACGACAAACCATAAACATATTTTTTTAATAAGAACAACCCACCTGAAATGAAACCACCAAAGTGTCCGATTTTCTATTGGAGAGACACTTTTCAGAGCCTGCAAGAGGTTATCAAATTACAGCCAGAATAAACACAATTCGCATTATTTTAATTAGATGTCCCAGCCGACATGGTGAGCATTTGGTTCATATTAGTGCATACCGGATTTGAAAAGGCGCAAAACGTAAAGTATTGTCTGCATTGGGAAGAAATGGCTGATATTGAGACTGGTGCAAGGGCCACATGGATTGCTCATAAATGCACAGCAGGAAAAAAAACTTTTACGGTGGGACGTGATTAAAAGCTAGCAAGAGCCGACAATGGCGTGGGGTCAAGCCCTTCTCCTTAGCCTCGAGAGATAGCTGACAGATTACATGGCCAAGGTGGCGGACAACTTGAGTGGGAACGTGTGAAACATCGAACGTGCCTCTATTATCATTTCAATTTGAGCCTGCCCGTGGCTGCCGAGAACGCTTCGAACGTGTCTGCTTAGTTGGGTGGGCTCAATAGCCTGCTACAATATGCTATTTACCCCAAGTTTCTTGAGGTTTACGCCCTTTCTGTACAAGAAAAGTTGAAAACTTCATTTGTCAGCAACACTACTTCTTGTTCCGCTTTTGTTTCTTTGTGAGTTGACTTGGCCAACCTCCAGAAGAAGAAAACAAATCCTACTTAGATAGCGATATTTTAAAAAATTATTATTAGAATATCATTTAACAGGTATTCTGTCACCAGCGCATGTTGAACACATCCTAAACGCGTCATAGATTTTTCTCTCGATTGCATAATATTTTAAATCACGTTATCTCTTACAGTTGAATTTGTTCTCAGATTAATTTTCTTCTTTGTTTATTGATGCTATTTTCCCGCAATTCTATATCCCTTGTATGTTAGTTCAGGTGTGTTTTTATTTTCCTTTTGACCGTTAACCCGTCAAGTAAAGCATTGATCCATTTCAAGTAGCATGCAGATTTACTAATTAAACGGCAGCTAATAATGATTAAGAAACTTAGTGTCGTTCGGTTGTAAAACAAAATTTCAACAAAGATACCTTGTTAATGTATGTAAATTCTGAAGAAAAAATTGTGTTTAACTTTCTCGCAGAAAAGCATTCAGTTGCATTTAACAGGGAGATAAAGTTTATATGCTTGATATTGAAGATTCTTTGCAGCATGCAGAAAGGACAATGTAGATGTTTGCAAAAGATATCGGTTGACAATAAGATCATAAAAATTGGTTCGTTTGATGCAAATTATTACCAAAAAATTCATTTGTTTAATTGGGCTGTAAAGATGCTAAAAGAAATTACAGATTTCAGCGTTTTTACTTCTATATTCTAACTCGTTTCTAAATTAAAACCGTGGTAGGCCAACAACCAAGTCGTCTTGTATAATCAAGACCCCTTCATTATTCCAGTTGAACAAGCTGGGAAAAAAAATGAAATTGCCTGGCTTATTGAGTTTGGAATGTACTAAGAAAACACGTGAGCACTGGCCATCTAGCCCCCAAACCTCTCACCTCAAACAAGGACCTGAACAGTTGGTCTTTTCGGTATTGATATGACAACCTGTACACCTTGTCTTTCTGGTCAATGCCTTGTTGTTTGTTTGCTAATGTCAACTTTCGCGAAGTCCCTGGGGTTCTTTCGTGACTATCAATGTTACTGTTTTCCATAAAGGAAATCATGTAGTAAGATGTTCCTCGCCACACAGGCAGATATTCATCGACTTCATGGGTACTCTCCTTTTTACCGAGAATTTGGACTTTTTTTAGTATTTTTTTTTCTTATCAATTTTGCACAAGCAGCGGTCTTGTTTTTTCTACTGAGTTTCGAGTTTTCAAACTAAAAAAAGATAACGATACTTGAGTCGGTAGCTTAGCACGGGGGGTTTTATTCTTACCCACATGAATCCAGAAATGTTCGGAGATTCCTGTCTAGTGTCGCCTGAAGCATCGTAACTCACGAGCGAGACGCCATTCCTCACTTTCCCAGAGTATTAATCTGGTACCCATTTCTGCCAACGGCTGGATCGACCGCATGTGCTTTTTTTTTTTTTTTTTTAATTTCCAACCACGAGTACAGTTCACACTGCTTCCACGGGGGGATCGATCACCGGTTGACCGAACAGCCATAGCTATTGGGGTGGTTTTCACAACTAGGCTACCGAGGCCACCAAGTTCCAAATACCAAGAGTTTAACGTGCACAAAAT
This sequence comes from Megaustenia siamemsis, assembly GCA_032433765.1. Lineage (NCBI taxonomy): Eukaryota > Metazoa > Mollusca > Gastropoda > Stylommatophora > Ariophantidae > Megaustenia > Megaustenia siamemsis. The sequence goes on from JAVIAB010000092.1 coordinate 134,424,084, forward strand.
GCACACGGGGCCTCCTCTTATTGCTCTTCTTCGCGAGAGCTAAACATCGGTCTCATTACCCAGAGACCGGGGGAGAATATAACCACGCAGAAACCACGAATTCGAAGTAAAAAAATTCCCACCCCCCTATGGTGGTATTCGACCCGGAATATTCGACCTTCTTATCGAACGTTGACGTCTTATCTTTAGATCACCTGTACTATTCAAATAAAGCCTCAGTAAGTGAACATCGTATTTTCCTCTTCTTTTCTCTTTCTCACTGGTACTGAAAAGATGTCGTGGTTAAATCATTTGTCGTTCTTACGCTGCTCGAACTGTCTGAATTAGTGATTTTCCTTTGTTGTTACATATCTCTGTCACTGCATCTATCCATCTTCTTCTGGGTCTTCTTCTTGGCCTTTTGAACGTCGTATTATGATGTGAAAAAATCTATACAGTGAATGCAGAAATGGAGTCAGAGGAAATAAAGGAAAATGAAAAGAATTTGCGGTAACGTCCAAATTAAGACAAGATGGAATCCTATCACCTTTATTGTTCGTTATTTCCATCAACAGTACCAGCAAAAAGACGCCACGCCCAACAAATAAAAATAATATTAATGAATTACTCTTTGAAGATGACAGATCTTTATAGCAGAAATAGCTGATAAATTGAAACATCTCACATCCGGGAGTACAAAGAGAGCAATACAATAATGAGCACAGAAAGAAGTAAAGCATTACGTAGAGAAAAACAAGGCTTAAATGTATCAAACGAGGTTACATAAATAAAACAGGTAACAGAGTTCAGGTATCTAGGTAAAACTTTCTCTGAAAATATTAACTAAAATTTAAAACAATATCATTCGGTGCATTTTAGCAAACCAAGTATTGTGACAGCTAGCCCCTCTCTCACAACACAAGATAGTAGTAGCCTCCGTCAGTCATAGTTGACTATGAATTTTTCAGCGCCCCTATAAATGTTATTTTTTTCCTATCTTCTCTTTCGCCGTGTATTCTCTTTCTCTATGAATCTGTCTGCTTCTTCTTTGAGGTTAACCTTTAGAGCAACACAAGATAGTGCCTAGTATAACGAAGAAACTTTTGATACAAAGTATGTTTTTCAACATTGTAATTTAGAAGTGCCAAACATGATCAACTCACAACGAAGTTGGAAAAGAAAGTTAGTCAGGACGTAAACGAGATGTTTGGGAAAAGAAAATTATTCATCATTGAAATGTGATGTTTGGGACAAGAAAGTTATTCACCATAGAAATGAGATATTCGGAAAAGAAAATTAGTCACCTCAGAAGTGAGATGTTTGGGAAAAAAAATTTAGTCACTACGGAAATGAGATGTTTGGGAAAGGAAAGTTTGTCACCACGGAAATGAGATAAATGGGAAAGGAAAGTTTGTCACCACGGAAATGAGATAAATGGGAAAGGAAAGTTTGTCACCACGGAAATGAGATGTTTGGGAAAGGAAAGTTTGTCACCACGGAAATGAGATGTTTGGGAAAGGAAAGTTTGTCACCACGGAAATGAGATAAATGGGAAAGGAAAGTTTGTCACCACGGAAATGAGATAAATGGGAAAGGAAAGTTTGTCACCACGGAAATGAGATAAATGGGAAAGGAAAGTTTGTCACCACGGAAATGAGATGTTTGGGAAAGGAAAGTTTGTCACCACGGAAATGAGATGTTTGGGAAAGGAAAGTTTGTCACCACGGAAATGAGATAAATGGGAAAGGAAAGTTTGTCACCACGGAAATGAGATAAATGGGAAAGGAAAGTTTGTCACCACGGAAATGAGATAAATGGGAAAGGAAAGTTTGTCACCACGGAAATGAGATGTTTGGGAAAGGAAAGTTTGTCACCACGGAAATGAGATAAATGGGAAAGGAAAGTTTGTCACCACGGAAATGAGATAAATGGGAAAGGAAAGTTTGTCACCACGGAAATGATGTTTGGGAAAGGAAAGTTAGTCACCACGCAAATGATATGTTTAGGAAAGGAAAGTTTGTCACCACGGAAATGAGATGTTTGGGAAAGGAAAGTTTGTCACCACGGAAATGAGATAAATGGGAAAGGAAAGTTTGTCACCACGGAAATGATGTTTGGGAAAGGAAAGTTAGTCACCACGCAAATGATATGTTTAGGAAAGGAAAGTTTGTCACCACGGAAATGAGATGTTTGGGAAAGGAAAGTTTGTCACCACGGAAATGAGATGTTTGGGAAAGGAAAGTTTGTCACCACGGAAATGAGATAAATGGGGAAGGAAAGTTTGTCACCACGGAAATGATATGTTTGGGAAAGGAAAGTTTGTCACCACGGAAATGATATGTTTGGGACAAGTAGGAGTGACCAGAAGAAAAAAACAAATCAGAGAATATGGTATAAGAAATAGAAATGGCATAGAACCAGTTTGAATCACATACAAAGACAAGAAATAGAATAGTTTTCCAATCTCGAGAGAATGCCTAGTGATGCCACACAGTAAAAGACAGACATAGCAAGAGGAGAAAGAAACATAAGTCGAAGCAGAATTGAAGTGACATCATAGAAGCTCTGTTACAACTTCAAATGTCAATGAGTGAGGCTGCCTCAATAGCAAGAATTAGAACAGTACATATATCTCTCTCTATGTATGTCTGTGTCGTCCACTTATCACATAAAGCTTCTTACATACCATTTTTTTTTCTATTTTTTAATTTATCTCTCTCTATGCCTTTCTTTTCTTCATCATTTGTTTTTCAGTGTCGATGGTGAGATATATGAGGGAGATATATAGGGTGTTTATAAAGTCTCACTACACTTGGTATCTAGGTCAATTTGAAAAAAAATGTTTATGACGTCATCACAATATGTGCTCAATGGTAAGTTCACTTGTTGCGACAGTTTTCTTAATGACTTGTCTGGACTTTTAAGGATTTTGTCTTGGATATCTAAACATATTTCATCATTCACAGCAGGCCTACCAGATCGTGGATCATCTTCCACATTTCCAGTAGCAATAAACTTATTCAACAAATTTCTAACCGTAATGCGATGAGGAGGTTGTTTATCAGGAAATCTTGCTATAAATCTTTGAACAACTACCCGTGTGTATCGCACAATTGACAGTGGGAGCACATATTGTGATGACGTCATAAACATTTTTTTTCAAATTGACCTAGATACCAAGTGTAGTGAGACTTTATAAACACCCGGTAGATTGCGGTATTTTCTCTTGGTCTCTCTTGTTGTTATGTTTCTTAGTATTTCTAATATGCTATCAATCCCACTTTTTTCGTATTGGACCATTGAGGCTGGTGTTCATGTAATGTTTATTAAAGACTCGTTGTGTTGTGTTTTAATCCTTTTATCCAATGAGGTAAAGCATTTGTGTTTGTTGTTTCTACATGCATTCAATGGCGTGAATTATTCCTAGCATTTTTTTCTCAATTCTTCATTTCTGATGTTAACCCTCAGACTGTTTACTGCCATGCGTCTAACACATGTCATCTCGGCAGTGAATATAGTTCTTGTTGTTCTTGAGTCTAGTGTCCAGGTCTGGCATTTTTGTAGCACAACGTTGGAATGCTTATTACAATGCTTGAAGTGGTGAAAAGGGGCAGTAGATGGAGAGAGGATGGAGAGACAAATGGAGGGGGGAGCTGCTGTGAAGTTATGAACCATCGAGTGTTAGCAACTTTAAACTTGTGTTTGCACTTTGTTTCTAATTAAAGCTTGTAATAATATAAAACAAAATACGCTTAAAATGCCACAGCACAACAGGGAAATAACGTTAATAAAACATTATAAAGCGTGGTTATTCATGCCAGACTTTCAAAAGACACAGATATTACTCGCGAGCTCAACAATTAAATTATCCCAGGGACATTAGATCAAATTTTAGAGAAAGAGTGTGTGTGTGTGTGTGTGTATGTGTGCGCTATGCTAAGGTTTCCCTGTGTGTTACAGAAGACATCTTGGAGCTATTGGTCACTTATATGTCAAGGTCACTGTTTAGAATAAAAAGGTTTAAAAAAAGTAAAGAGCCGCGTCACGCCAAGTGGCGTCTATGATGTTAGTGTATACTTTTAGTGTAAAATAAGTGGTGTTAGTGACCATAATTTTTATAGATTTGCAGCAAATGATTTTTGGGGTAATGTGGTCGGTATTACGCCCGTGCCGCTTTACTTTCCCAGAAAATATCCGGTACCCATTTAAGGTTGTGTGAACCCGGAAAAAACGAGACAAATCTGAAACAAGTACAACGTTTCAAATACTTGGGCACAATAATTACATCAGATGGGAGATGCACTACAGAAATAAAAAGCAGAATAGCTCAGGCCAAAATAGTATTTCAGAAATGAAAAATATGTTATGCACAAATCTATGTCAATAGAAATGAGAAAGAGAGTTCATCGATGCTATATAGAACCAATTCTGACCTATGGAAGCGAATCATGGACAATAGACAAACAAATGAAAAGACGATTAGGGGCCACAGAGATGGGATTTCTCAGAAGAATGTTGAAAGTTCACTGGACAGATAAAAAGACCAACGAGGAAGTTATCAAAGAGGCCAACACAAAAAGGGAGTTCTTTAAAAACATCAGAAAGAAGAAATCAACATTTTTCGGGCACATCATGAGAAGAGGAAAGTTGGAATACTTGGTTACAACTGGCAAAATAAAAGGAAAGAGAGATCGCGGACGACAAAGAGAGAAAATACTGGATAGCTTGGTGTCATGGCATGGAAAACAGTCAACAACAGAACTGATACGATGCACTGTAGATAGAAGATTGTGGAGGGACATGATCGCCTACGCCAGCCGGCATGGTACATGATGATGATGAACCCGGAAGCCGTCGATCAGGATCTAACCCGACCTCTTGTGGTTTGTAGTTCAATTCACTAACCAATGAGATATCACGGCTCCCTAGAATGAAAAGATGCACAGCATTAATTAATTTACAACTGCATTATTTAAAATGAAATGGCGAACAAAAATATATACGCACTACGTGCACTATTTAATACAAAATGATAGGAGAAATAAAATGTAAAGAGCTCAATTCTTTTCGGTTTTGAAGAATCCACCCGGGCTATGAGTCTATTCACCACTGCAAATTGGCTATGTATTTCAGCTTTCTCCAGATTTGTCTTAGACTAAAATATAAATGATAGATTGAAACAATCAAGAAACAAACACATAAAATTGAAACAATCAAGAAACAAACACATAAGTGTAATTTTAATATTATATTATAGAAACAAGATATAAAATAATGTATTATTTATCGTGACTTAATAGACAAAACAGCATAGAATAAATGCACTATTTAATTTGAAATGATAGTATTTTATATACGTGCATTGTTTAACACGAAATAATACACACCGATAATTACAGCTGCATCATAAGTGTACTCTTCTTAACATGAAATGATACCAGGAAACCGAATTATTAATTTGGACAATTACAAATTCCATAATTTAACATTTAACAAGAAATAAAGGGTGTATGCTTACAATAAATAATAAATGTAAACAATGCCAAGAGCTATATTAAGAAACCAGCTGGACTGTTTGATCATAGCCGACTACGTCTACCGCAGACATTGGAACAATAAATGCGTACAGAAATATTCAAACCTATCTTGACCACGACGGTACTCATTACATTGTTCAAAAACCTTGTGAGATGATAACACAAATGGCTGCATCCAGATATGGTATCGTAATAATTATGCGTTCGCTTAGAAACTGCTTTGAAAAGAGACATTAATTAAATAATAAAAGACACCGAACAAAAAGCTATCGAAGCAAACAAGGTAGTTACAGATGAAACAATGCTTTGCATTTAAACAACGAGCTCTTTATAGTCAGCTTCTAATTCTTTCAAGTGGTTTATTGATGTTCTATTCCGAGATTTGCAGCTTTTCTGTATAAATCAAAACAATAATTCGAGCCGAAAATAGAAAACAGGAGAGGTAATCGCGATGGCTGGAATCGTTTGGAAGGTGATTGCTGCGCCTTGGGGGTAACAATACATCGGGCACCTGACCTTAATGAATACCGAATCTAAGACTGAGGCGTGCTCGCCTGCTAATAAGACTCACAACAGGTTTCCTCTATACATACACACGTTTTTACGGTAAATTATGTCCTTTGTGTGACACCTGTAGTTATAAATTGGGAATAGTAGCTGCTTCACCTGTGTCATCATTACCAGTCGCCGCAGTAATAGGGCGGAGTGACAACTCGGGAAATATAATAGCTGCGAAGATCAATGATATATCGATAGCAAATGGAAAGGAGAATGAGGGTGGGAGAGATAAAATGAGAGAGCGAGAGAGACAAAGGCGGGAGAGAAATAAAAAAGGAAGAAGGATTAAAAAAAATAAGAGGGATAAAGAAATAGAGAGAGTAAAAAAGAGAGAGAGGCGATTAAGAAAGAGACAGAAAGAAAGAAAGAAAATTAGTGAGACAAAGCTATAGACCGAATGAGAAAGAAACGAAATGAGAAAAAAAACTATCTATACGGCATTATCCCAATACAGGGATCTGTCGGGGGAGAGGCGTAGGGCGGGTGGAGGTAAGGGGTGAATATTTAGGACTGAAGACTACAGACCGCTCTCCCTATGCAGTCGCCACGAGGTGTTCCTGTTTGAATTGTTAGCTCTATCCAGAGAGAAAAAAAGAAAACTGTTGGCACTACCGGGTTCCGAACTTTTAGCTTGGAGCTCGATGAATTATCGATTCGGCCACCCGCTCTACGAAATGAGAGAAAGAAAAAATAGAAGCTATGAAAGAAATAACATGAGAAAGAAACAAGAGAGTAAGACAAAGAGAAAGAAATAGAACTAGAGAGATAATGAGAATGAAATAGAAAGAAAGAGACAGAAAGAACAGAAAACAAGATAGAGACAAACATCATTATCAAGTACCGGGCCTGCTGGCGTAGGTGATAGTATCACTCCACAACTTTCGATGTCGACAATTATTTATCATTTCTGTTGTTGACCTTCTGCCAAGCCAGTCTCATAAACTGTCTAGTATATTTTCTCTTTGCTTCCCTCTATCTCTTCGTCCCTCAATTTTCCCAGTCGTTACAATATATTCCAGTTGTTCTCTTCTCAATACATGGCCAAAAATGATGATTATTTCTTTCTAATATTGGAAATTAGCTCTCTTTTTGCATTGACCTCTTTCACAATGTTTTCATTACTCTTCTTAGTTGTATTCAGGAGAGACAAACAGAAAAGTGATAATCAGAAAAAAATATACGTGTGAGAAAAAATAGAATGACAGTAACAAAGAGACTTAAGAGAGAAAGAGAAAGAGAGAGATAGAGAGAGACAAAGCGAGAGACGGGGAAAAAAAAAGAGAAAAGTAAATAGTGGCAACAAGAGAGAGACTGTAAAGGAGAACCAGGTAATAAAGTAAGAGACAAAGAAGGAGACAGAGAGAGAGAGAGAGAGAGAGAAAGACAGAGTAGCAAATTATTTGTGCGTGTTGCTATGTATGTACGTATGCATGCATGTATAACAGTAATGTGTGTGTGTATTTATGTATGTATGTATGTATGTATGTATGTATGTATGTATATATGTATGTATGTATGTATGTATGTATGTATGTATGTATGTATGTATGTATGTATGTATGTATGTATGTATGTATGTATGTTTGTATGTATGTATGTATATATGTATGTATGTATGAATGCATGAATGTATGTATGTATGTATGTATGTATGTATGTATGTATGTATGTATGTATGTATGCATGTTATTATGTATGTATGTATGACACTAATGTATGTGTGTATGTATGCATGTTATAATGTATGTATGTATGTATGACACTAATGTATGTGTGTATGTTTGAAAGTATTTCCAGTTAAATAGTAAAGAATATAATAAAATAAGAATATGGACAGCATGAAATTACCGAAATGTAACTATGACAACGGTAATGGATTACTTCAAATTGAAGCTGATTAACACAATATCAACCTGCAAGCTAAAATATATATCTATTTAATTAAATCATATTTTGAATGATGTAATTTTTATTTTCTTCATTTTAAATCCTTGTGAACTTAACAACAGTTTGAACATTCCAGAAGGTTGCCAATATAAGAAAGGAAAGAAGTCAAATGATTCTCAAATCCAGAAGAGTTCAACTGTTAAGAGGTGAGTTGCATCAATAAAATGATGTACAACCTGGCAAGTCAAGTAGGTAACGCTCGCAAAAGCTGTGGTCAAGCTTTCGTAAAAGTCCTAAAAGTGTTACATTCAAGTTACATCTGTTTGTCTCTTTATATACATGTCTGTCTGTGTGTCAATCTATCTATTTATTATCATTTCGTTCCGAAGACACTGAACATGGCAGAAATTTGAAAAGAAAAATCGCAAAAATAAAATCTTGTGACGATTCTGAACCTACCGCTCTCATAACTTGTCTGCGGCGAGGATTCTTAACTGGTAGCGATTAATCCTCTACTCTAATCCCATCATCCACCTACTTTTTGTTGATCATCTTCTGGTAACTTTCAAACGCTACTGGAGTCTGGGAGACATTCTTGTCAGGATCCACAGCACAAAGCACAAATACCTTGGTATCGTTCGGACGTCGAGGTTATAGTATTTGTGACCGCGTGCTTCGCACCGACTCCGCCCTATTCCCTAATGAACAGTTCATGATCAAAGGTGTGCATATTAACATTCGTAAAGGTAAATATAGGGTAAATTACGAGACTTGAACCGGCGTTGAAGCAATAACTACGGAAGCAAAAAGGGCAATATACAAATCAATTTTTCTACCAACTCTGTGTTATCAGTGCCAGAATTGGACGCTGGACTCTAGAACAATAAGAAAGATAACGACCACCGAAATGAAATGTGTCATAAGAATGACAGGAAACAGCTTAAGGGACAGAGTAAGAAACACTGGCCTGAGGAAGAAACTCGAAATTGAACCAGCCATCGAATACATAAAGAAACAACAGATAAATTGGTTCGGCCACATAACAAGACAAAAAGAACTAACAATGACTCAAAGAGCCTTAAATAAACGCTACGAAAACGCCAGATTAAGAGGAAGACCGAGAAAGAGATGGATAAAGGGAATACTAGAGTCACTAGGAGGAATAACATCGGAAGAGGCCAACAGAAGAGCAAAGAATCGCAGATTGTTTCTCCCCTTGACGCCAACGGCAACAGAGGAAGGATAGAAAAGAGGAAGAAGAACCGGCGTCTTAGCACGCGAGTTTCCACCCATATGTGCTCGGCTGCCTATCCAGATGTTCGGAGATTTCTGGATAGTGTCGTTTCAAGCATCGAAACAAACGATGCAAGGCGACATTCCTCACCTTCCCAGGGTAATACCCTGGTACCCATTTCTGCCAACGGCTGGGTCGACCCTGGGGGTATTTTTTTTTCCAACCATGTATACAACTCCCACTGCTCCCATGGGAATCGAACACGGGTTGTCCGAACGTCGGTAGTCCAGTCGGGTGGTTTTCCCAACTATGCTACCGAGGTCCCCCCAACATACGTGTCCCATAATATTATTTATGCTATAATGTGTCAGCATTGTCACATGACTCATTTTGTCGAATCGGGACGATGATTATTTAATAGATTTTGTGAGCACCTTCGTAATTTGAGCAAAAGATCAGCACTCTGGTAGCATCCAGTTTCAATTACCCAGTCCATAGTGATTAACCAGATTTGCGAGTCACTGGCATTATCACATGCTACTTCAGCAATAGCAGCCGATCCACCTTTGAGAATCGTCTCATAGTCCAGTTGGGTTCGCTATCCCCACTTGGTATGAATATAACGCACTCATATACATAGGAGGGAGCCGTGATAGCTCAATTGTTAGTGAACTGGACTACAAAGGACAAAGGGTAGGGTTTTGATCCCAACCGACGGCTTCCGGGTTCAGCCAGCCTTAAATGGGTACCGGATTTTTTTCTAAGAAAGTAAAGCAGCACGGGCGTAATACCGACCACATTACCCCAAAAATCATGTGCTGAAGGTCTGTAAAATATAGGGTCACTAACACCATATTTCCCTATATGCCACTTGATGTGACGGGGGTACTTTACTTTTTTTACTTTTACATATACAAAGGAAGCCTGCAATACACAGTTTACTCTCATACGAACCTATAAATAAATAAATATGTATGTGTGTGTGTATATATATATATATATATATATATATATATATATATTTGTATGTGTGTATAGACACATATGAGCGCCTGTGGATGTGATGTGCTGAAGTGTATCAGGATGTATGCATTTATGTGTGTATGGTTATGTATGAATACGTGAGTGTACATGTATTATGTGTGCGCTTCTATAGATGCATGTGTGAGTTTTTACACACATATATGTATACATATGTGTGCATGTATGTATATGGATATGCCTGTACATGATGTGTATACGTATGTAGTCCTGTAGTATGTAATATATTATATATATATATATATATATATGTGTGTGTGTGTGTGTATATATATATGTATATATACACATACTATAGATGTGAATCATGGACAATAGGACAACAGACAAGAAAATCACTGGAGTCTGTACAAATGTGGTTTTACAGAACAATGTTGAGAATACAATGAACAGCTAAGAAGAGTAATGAAAACGTTCTGAAAGAGGCCAAAGCAAAATCATCATCATCATCGAGTGCCGTCTCCGCAACGAAGGTTGGCTACCATGGATCGTCATTCTACTCTGTTTCTTGCTCTGATGGTGCAGATTGTCATAGACTGACTTGTCCATATTTTGATGTTACTCGTCCATGTTAGTCTTGGTCTGCCTCTGCTCTTTTACCTTGTATTTTCCCCTCCAGGATTACTTTTAGTAGGCTATTGTGTCTTTTAACATGCCCCAAAAATTTCATTTGTCTTGTCTTAATTGTATTTAGTAGTTCTCTTTTTATTTTTATTTGTTTTAAAACTTCATCGTTTGTTTTCTTTTCTTTCCATCCAATTTTACCTATTCTTCTATAAATCCACAGTTCAAAGGCTTCAATTTTATGTTTTGTTTTCTTGTATAATGTCCATGTTTCTGCACCATACAGAAATATTGAGAATATGTAACGTTTTGCTATTCTTAGTTTCAGCCCTGCTGTTATTTGTTTTGTTGTTAGTATGTAACGAAGCAAAAAGAGAGCTAATTTCCAATATAAGGAAGAAACAATCATCATTTTTTTGCCATATAATGAGAAGAGAACAGCTGGAATATATTGTAACAACTGGAAAATTGAGGGACGAAAAATAGAGGGAAGCAAAGAGCATAGATACCAGACATCTTATAAGAATTTCTTGGCACAATGTTAACAACAGAAATTATAAATAACTGTTGTGATCGAAAGTTGTGGAGAGACATAATCACCTACGCCAGCAGGCCCGGTACTTGATGATGATGATGATGATGATAATGATGATATACATACATGTATATATATACATATGTTCGTTTCGTGCGAATATACTTATTCATAACTTAACATAATTAACATTCATGTGTGTTTCCAGTATTAATATAGTCTCGGAACCAGTACCCATCACATCATATTTTTAGAACCCTTCACACATTTTATACCTGCGTCCGCTTTTGTAATTTTAGCCCAGTTGGGTTGACCAAGCTTTGGACCAGTATCTCAGGGAAGGTGTTTTACTTATCGTCATTCTCCTTTTTGATGTGTCCCTCATCGACGTAAAACTGCAACCATACTCCCCACCACTGTTTTTCTAAAATGTGCATTCTTATCAGCTTCGCTTATTTAACGCAACTTTATGTCTTTAGGGAGCCGCAACAGCTCAGTGGTTAGTGAACTGGACTACAAAGGACAAGAGGTAGGGTCCCAACCGACGGCTTCCGGGTTCACCCAGCCTTTAATGGGTACCGGATGTTTTCTGTGAAAGTAAAGCGGCACGGGCGTAATACCGACCACATTACACCAAAAATCATGTGCTAAAGGTCTGTAAAATTTACGGTCACTAGCACCATATTTCCTATACGCCACTTGGCGTGACGTGGGCTCTTTAATTTGTTTTTAATTGTATGTCTTTAGCCCACCTCCCCACTCCTCCCACTCTCTGGTGTAGATGATTATTTCTCTCCACCACTTTCTATCTGTACAGCTATTTATCAGTTATGTTGTTGACTTTCTATAAAAAATGAAACTCTGAACACTGGCCTGATCATAACACGCAACAATTGTATGTATATAGAGGGCATTAATATAAACTTTACTAAGTTGTCTTCAATATATATAACTATTAAGTGGTGTGGTGTCAAATTTAGTATTTTCTCCACAATTTTCAATGATAAACAATATTATAATCGTTTCACGTTATTTTTGCTTTTGGAAATCATGAATGTTCACATTAGGAACTAATCAGCTGCTGCAATCATTGAAGACTTTGGTTCACTGATTGCTGAACAGTCTTCTTTTTTTTCTTCCTCTTCTTTCCTTCCTCATTCTCCTTTCAGCGTCGAGGGGAGATATAATTTGCGGTCTTTTGCTCTTCTGTTCGCCTCTGCTGCTTTTATGTTTCCTAGTGCTTCTAATATTCCATCCATCCATCTTTTTCGTGGTCGACCATTGGGTCTGGTATTCTCACAACGAACAGAAAGAAACGAATGCTGAACAGTACAAGAAGAAAAGTGCAAAAACAGACTCGAACAGTCTTATAGATTTTAATAGTTATTTATTTGGTTGTCTTCTTCCTCGGCGTTCACCCACCTGGGAGTGGACGACTTCTGTCGCTAGTTTACAAGTCGGATTATTTTCGCAATTCGGTCAAACACATTTGTCTTTGTTACAAACCGCTCGTCACTCACATATTACCTTTTGTAAAGTAAAAAAGTAAAGTACGCCCGTCACGCCAAGTGGCGTATAGGGAAATATGGTGTTAGTGACCATATATTTTACAGACCTTCAGCACATGATTTTTGGGGTAATGTGGTCAGTATACGCCCGTGCTGCTTTACTTTCCCACAAAAAAATCCGGTACCCATTTAAGGCTGGGTGAACCCGGAAGCCGTCGGTTGGGATCGAACCCTACCCCTTGTCCGTGGTAGTCCAGTTCACTAACCACTGAGCTATCGCGGCTCCTATTACCTTTTGTGATCCAAATATTTTGACAAGGTAATGACACTAGGTGAAAGCGGATGTCATGCGATAAAGAGCAAGACTGACGGCGCAACACTTCGTCACGCTGAAATCCAATTGACCAGCAAATCATTATTGAATCCAAGAAGATCAAATAGAAAGCATTAGCAGTTTTGATCTCATCGTTACGGGTGGTTGAATAATAATAAACATAGTTATGGACCAAACGTGCTGAATCAGAAAAGAAAATACACGCCACGGATGTATAGAGCTGTTGCATTAAATCCTCGGCAGTTCAAGCAGAAACCTCACAACAAACAACAACATTCAGAGAAACCTCATTAACAACAGAGTTTAAACGAAGAGCTTTTTATTAAGTGGTAAAGAAACATACTCAAGACTATACAGATGAACAAATAGAAACATTCTATGAAGATCTAAACGCAGTTATGAAGCAAATTAAATCATCAGATACATTGATCGTAATGGGTGACATGAACGCTAAAGTAGGAAAAGGTAAATATAAGAACATCCAAGGAAATCATGGTGTAGGAAAAATGAATCATCATGTGCTATACCGGTTGGCGTAGGTGATCATGTCCCTCCACAATCTTCTATCCACAGTGCAGCGTATCAGTTCTGTTGTTGACTGTTTTCCATGCCATCACACCAAGCTATCCAGTATTTTCTCTCTTTGTCGTCCGCGATCTCTCTTTCCTTTTATTTTGCCAGTTGTAACCAAGTATTCCAACTTTCCTCTTCTCATGATGTGCCCGAAAAATGTTGATTGCTTCTTTCTGATGTTTTTTAAGAGCTCCCTTTTTGTGTTGGCCTCTTTGAGAACTTCCTCATTGGTCTTATTAGCTGTCCAGGGAACTTTCAACATTCTTCTGAGAAATCCCATCTCTGTGGCCTCTAATCGTCTTTTCATTTGTTTGTCCAGATGGTAATTTTGGGCTACAGTGCGAACAGATGTGTTCTGATGGCTGTGGCATCATATGTACTCTCAAATGTCCGGACAACTGTTTCAACAACACCTGTCAACAGTCGATCGGGAATCTGTACATGCAAGAGAACGTTCTATGGGTCAGACTGCACTCTCAAAACTCCGGACAACTGTTTAACGAAACCTGTGATTCCCACGTTCAGAAGTCTGCCGACTACAACAAGCCCAAGCATATGGGCACTTTAATGTGTTTCTGTGCTAGACATGGTTCATTTTTTGTGTTTTTTGGTGAAGCCATGACTCATATCTTGCTGTGTTTCTGTCCTAGCCATGGCTCATATCTTAGCTTGTGTGTGCTGGCCATGGCTCATATCTTGGTGTGTGTCATGTTAGTCATATCTCATATCTCGGTGTGTCCATGTTAATCATGTCTCATATCTTTATGTGTGTCTGTGTTTAGTCATATCTCATATCTTAGTGTGTACCAGTGTTAGTCATATGTCATATCTTTGTGTGTGCATGTCTGGGTTAGTGATATCTCATATCTTTGTGTGCATGTTTATGTTAGTCATATCTCATATCTTTGTGTGTGCATGTCTGTGTTTGTCACATCTCATATCCTTGTGTGTGCATGGCTATGTTAGTCCCATCTCATATCTTTGTGTGTGCATGTCTGGGTTAGTGATATCTCATATCTTTGTGTGCATGTTTATGTTAGTCATATCTCATATCTTTGTGTGTGCATGTCTGTGTTTGTCACATCTCATATCCTTGTGTGTGCATGGCTATGTTAGTCCCATCTCATATCTTTGTGTGTGCATATCTATGTTAGTCATATCTCTTATCTTTGTGTGCATGTCTTTGTTAGGCATGTGTCATATCTTTGTGTGTGCATGTCAATGTCATTTATATCTCATATCTTTATGTGCATGTTTATGTTAGTCATGTGTCATATATCTTGATGTGTGTCAGTGTTAGTCATGCCTCGTATCGCTGTGTGCATGTCTGTGTTAGTCACATCTCACATCTTTGTGTGTGTATGTCTGTGTTAGTCACATCTCACATCTTTGTGTGTCCGTGTCTGTGTTAGTCACCACTAGTGACTCGGGCAGATGGTGCTCGTAAACCTGGGAGGGCCTACCATCTAAGGGCAGAATCCCCCTACAGAAAAGATCATCTGCTGCCTTGCAGGAAGATTGGGGACAATCAAAGGCTAGGGAAAGCAAACCCGAATAAAATGCTGGCTGAAATCGGATGCACTGGGCCACTGGCGCAGAACACAGTGCAACGTATTAACGGGTGTTCAGTCAGAGTGGATCTGACAGACTCTAATTGTGATGTTCTGTCTGTGGGGGCGATCAACACACTTAGCCTGACAGCTGACTTCATATGAGAGTCTGGAATCCTTACTCTGATTGAGTCCTGAACGCAGAGAGAGAGAGAGAGATTTGTTTGTCTACTGTCCATGATTCGCTTCCATAGGTCAGAATTGGTTCTATATAGCACCGATGAACTCTTTTTCTCATTTTTATTCATTTTCTGAAATGCTATTTTGGCCTGAGCTATTCTGCTTTTTATTTCTGTGATGCATCTCCCATCTGATGTTATATATTGTGCCCAAGTATTTGAAACGTTGCACTTGTTTCAGATTTGCCTCGTTTATTTTTATGCTGCATGATGGTGATGATTGTTTCTTCGATGTGACCATTACTTCTGTTTTCTTACTATTCAAACTGAAACCTTTCTGGTTGTTTTCTTTTACTATTATGTCTATAATTTCTTGTAGTTCATTCTCTGTCTCTGCTATTAAGACTGTGTCATCCGCATATCTCAAATTATTTATGTTGTGACCGTTGACTCCAATTCCTTTTTTGTCTACTATTGATCTCATAATATGAAAAAGGAATAACAGATGAAAAAGATTAATACAATTTTGTGAAGAAAACAGGCTGATAATGTGTAACACCTTCTTTGAGCAAGAGAAAAGGAAATTATACACACGGAAAAGCCCTGGAGCCAGGAAGAGGAATTAAATAGATTACATAATAATAAAATACGGATTCCGGAACAGCGTCAAGAAAGCCAAAACCTACCCAGGAGCAGATATTAATTCAGATCACAATCCTGTAATGATTAAAATGAAAATCAAATTAAACAGAAACAAACAAAAAACTAATTCAGCAACACCAATAGATATAACATCATTAAATCAGAAAGATGTAAAAGAAATTTATACTGTACAAGTAAATAACACATATCAGAAGCTGCTAGAAAAGAGGATTGAGCAGTACAGAATAGAAAATCCTGAGGAAAAAGTCACAACAAAATGGCAATGCATAAAAAAACAGCATACAGGAATCCTGCAAAACCTTATCCAAAAAAGGAAAGTAACAAAAACAAAAATGGATAACTAACAAAAACTTAGAAAAAAAATGGAAGAAAGACGACAAGCGAAAAACACTGCCAGAGACAAGGATATTGACAATGAAATACGGAGAATGTGCAAAAAGGCAAAAGAAGACCGGCTCAACAAAAGATGTCGAGAAGTTGAAAACATGGAAAGTAAACAAAACTTAAGAGAGATGTACACAGAAATAAAGAAAATGGATAATAAAGACAAAAAAGCTGCAGGAAACGGATGTATTACAAACAAAGAGGGAAGAATGCTAACAGACAACAAATATATAATAGACAGATGGCAGGAATATATAACAGAATTATTTCATGACGAAAGGGACAAAAAGTCAGACATAAAATGTACATACAACTATAAAATCCTGAAATCTGAGGTAGAAAAAGCTATAAAAACAATCATAAAGGGAAAGGAAGCAGGACCTGACAATATACAGATATAGATGATACATGTTCTATAGGATTTTGGCATTGAGTGGTCACAGACATATGCAATGACATATACCATACAGGATACATACCAAACGATCTAAAAACATCAACTTTCATTCCATTGCTTAAAAAGAATGGTGCAGTTGAATGCAGTGATTTCAGAACAACAAGCCTAATGAGCCATGTTACAAAAATTTTACTGAAAGTTATACATGGAAGGATTCAGAATAAAATCAATACTGAATTAGATGAGCAACAATTTGGATTCAGGAACAACAGTGGCACAAAAGAAGCCATATTTAGCATGAGAACATTGATTGAAAAGTACATAGAAGTAAACAAACCAATATATGCGTGCTTCATAGACTACACCAAAGCTTTCGATAGAATACTGAAATGGGTAATTAGGAGTTAGTAGGAGGAAGTGGAGGAGAGATCCCGAAATGGGCATATAATTGAGTAGTAGCGAAGTACTAATCTGAGTGATTAGGCTACACAGAATAATCAGAGAAAAGAGAGTGAACAGAATTGTGGGGAAAGTGAAATGCAATGATTTACAAGGACTCCTTCTTGATCGTTAACTCCAAGGCGTTCACTTAACACTGGTGAGACCCTTAGTGACGAAGACCCTTACCTGAGACAAAATTGTACTTAATCATCAACTCAAGACATCGGCAATATTGTTCATTGGCAGCCTTTATTATTTAAGTATCTTCAGTCTGTTACGATTACAATTATTATATTCATTACTCACTCTCTCATCCTTCTCTAACTATATGGTGCTAAAATATTCTAATTTTGATGTTGCCGCTATTCTACATTGGTCCGTTCCCCATCGAACGTCCCAACCTATCCTACCTAATTCTAAATTTCGGCTTTTAATTGTTACTAATCCATTCCGGATCTGTTAATATCGTCTTGTTTCCTGCTAACTATTCTCTATCTCTAACTACTCGTTATAATTCCAACTGCTGTCCATCTCTATCTTCATTAATGCTCTGGCTCCATAGTGTACTGCCGCTCTCCTCGGGTGCCAATCTCCAAATCTTCATTATATTTCCTACTGTTCCACAACGTTCCAACTGCTGCCTATCTCTAGGTCTTATTTTATATTTCCTACTGCTCCACAACGTTCCAACTGCTGCCAATCTCTAAGTCGTCATTATATTTCCTACTGCTCCACAGTGCTCCAACTGCTGCCAATCTCTAAGTCGTCATTATATTTCCTACTGTTCCACAACGTTCCAACTGCTGCCAATCTCTAAGTCGTCATTATATTTCCTACTGCTCCACAGTGCTCCAACTGCTGCTAATCTCTAAGTCTTCATTATAGAATCGGAAAGAGATTAAAGGGCAGACCAGCGCTGAGATATATGGATGTATGCAGAGATTCCGGGAATTGTCTATAAGTGAAAGGAACTGGGAAAATATGGCTGCGGATCGTAGCACATGGAGGGCAAACATAAAAAAAACGGCACTGCAACTTTCAAGACAGTTCTGATGACAAATTCAGAAGACAGGAGGCGCAAGAGAAAGGAGACAAGGCCGCGTAACCGCGGGTACACATTGCTCGTTCTGTGGATAGATCTGTCTGTCCAGGGTTGGCAAATTCAGCCACGAGAAAAGATTTTCAGTAAAGCAGCACCCAGTATGAGACAATAATGCTTTACCAAACTACTGACTAATCATGAATGCTTGCTACCAACCGTTTGTCAAGACGCCGAAGGCCATATATATAAACTCAAATAATTCATCGATATACGCATATAATACATCAATAAACTAATATAATACATCAATAAACTCATATAGTACATCAATATACACATACAAATATACTCGTACACGCATTTTACGTTTAGGTCAACAAACATTAGACATAAATATATATATTTTTTTAATTGTGAACAATTCATTCTCAACGGCTTTCAAGTGAATCAGGGAAGTGAAAGCAATTAATGGCATTGAAGTGGCCACGAAGAAAGTATTTCTTTTGGTGGTGAGCTAATTGTCTAGCTTGCTCTTGTTTTATTTCCTCCAAACTTGTAAGTAAAAAATAAAAGACCGACTGTGGAAATAATATGAATAATTTAATATCAGCTGTTCAAACACACACACAAACGCACCTTACAGTCTACGTGAGATTTGAGGTACAATTAACATCAAAGCCAGAGAAAAACCAATAAATTAATGGGCAATGTTCACAACAAACATGGACAACAAATCCCAAATCTCTTTAACTCGGATTGGTTATTAAAACTAATGAAGCGTCGCAATTTCTTCGGTTAGGGATTTTACAACGAAATGAGATTTCATGAGAAGGTTATAAGTGGGTATTTATTAATAAGGGTTTTACTGATGGAATGAATAAATCTTCTTCTTTCAGAGTTGTCACTGCTGGATATTGATTAAAGTTGCAAATGAAGATACAAGTGGCGGTTATGCGTGCTATTGAATACACTCGGCGGTTGTCGAGATGCGGTGAGTTGTGTGAGAGACAGGACACCTTGCCTCACAATGACACGTCAATCGGGCATGCGCGGTACCGACTTCCTGCGGGGACTGAGGTAAACCAAGCTTCCGCTTTGAGTTGACTCAAGCATTGTTTCCGTCTCATCCGAGTATGGAGTATGATAGAAGCACGATGTCGCGTTCACGGCAAGACAATGTCAAACCTTGCCACCTGAACCTAACCCGATCTCCAGGTCGAGGTGAGCAGTTTAATTCGAGCACGTGCGTGATTTTCTTCGCTGCTCATTAGGAGTGAATACTTCCCGGTCACAATAGTCAGTTTCTCTTCTTTCCCTACCTCCCACAATCCCCCACTCTCTAGTTTAGAGCACGTTTTTTTTTCTTCCTCCTCTTTGGTTATTTAAATGTTATGCGATTGTGTTTCACCTCATCCCGAAAATGCATCTCTCACCTCCTTTTTTTTTTGTATCGAGCGTACAACGATTGTTTGTTTTTTGATTAACAACAGCCTGAAAGAAGCAAATAAAACAACAGATGTGCACATTATGTTTTGAAAGTGTGCGTTATGAAATAATTCATCGTCAGCCTACATCAGTGTCCTCGAATTAACAACTGAGAAAATGAAGTAGGACGACAAACAACAAATAAGAAAATGAAGTAGAACGACAGACAACGAATGAGAAAAGGAAGTTGAACGACAAACAATAAATGCGAAAATTAAGTAGAACGACAAACAACAAATGAGACAAAGAAGTAGAACGATAAACAACAAATGAGAAAATGAACGACAAAGAACAAATGACAACATGAATTAGAGCGATAAATAAAAAATGAGAAAATGAACGATAAACACAAATGAGATTATGAAGACAAACATCCTATGAAAAAATGAACAATACACAACAAATGATAAAATGAACGACATAGAACAAATGAGAAAATGAACGACATAGAACAAATGATAAAATGAACGACATAGAACAAATGAGAAAATGAACGACAAACAGCAAAGGTACAGTAAGACTAAATCGAACTGGTTCCAAAAAATTGTTTCCTCCACAAACAAGAGCTTCATCTTCAATTTATTTGTCATTTATGCGTCACACTTAATTTCCACGTTTCTAAAAGAATGTTTGACACATTGAATTGGGAACGGTGTATAACAACGAGAATGGGCACTTATTTACTCACATGCGGCCTAGTACGGTAAAGTTGAGTACTTCAAACACTGACGCCACTCTGAATGTATGCAGCCCTCGATATGCACTCCTTGCTTAACGGAATTAAATCTTCCTCGTCTTCTACTACCTTTCAAGTCGTTGTGGAGCGTAGGTCTTCGTAAAACACTTCTCAAGTTATTGAGTTATTTGTGGGTCATAATTATTTCACTCCGAACATGTCCATAGGTGTTCAGATCCCCTTCTCAGCAAGTCCAGCAGTGTCCAGCGACTGATGACTCCAGTTCTGTGTTGGATGATGAGTCATCTTACACGCCCATTAAGTTTCTCGTTTCTGGTTGTGCCCATTTTAACTCCAATCGCTTTCATCCGAAGGAGTGACGTGGATTCATGGTTGTCGAAGTCATGTGCCCTTCCCACATCTCGGAGGGCAGTTTCTTGTAAATGTTTCAGAAAATGTTTGTAAATGGTTCTGGATCATGCGACTGAATGTGTGCACGTGAGTCTAGACCATCCACAGCATCAACTTTCAGCGACATAATCAACAATGACTTCTCAAGTTGTCCTGTTTGATGTCATTCTCTTAAGATCGGTCTATGTCTTCTCCATTTTCTCCATCTCTGCTTCCACCTGTCTTCTCCAAGTATACTTCGGCCTTCACTTTTGTCTCAGGCACTCTGGATTCAAAAACGAGCTTGTCGTGTGACACTTTCAGTTGGTTTCCGAAGTGTGTGACCCTATCAGCACCATACCCTCTGTAGCATCTCATTGCCCAGTGGTTTTGTAATCTCCCATACTTCTATGTTGATAGTTCTATCCTGCCATTTCCGTTGTTTTACTATGTGCAAAAAACATAAATTATTGCAATTATGCAACTTTGTCACTGTCACCTTTGTTGTTCTCCATATTTCAGGTTAATGCAAAATAATTGACTGAACATCGGTATTAAGCATGTTTATCTTTGTATTTAAATTGTTATTTCCATGTTTCTTAGTGCAAAGAAAGCTTCTCTCACTTTTCGTATCCTTATTTATGTTTCGTTTCTCTGTTCCTCCGTCTTTGTCTTTATTACAGCTTAAGTATGCTGTATAGAAGATTGTACATCCTGGAGAAGTATTTTTCCCAGTCCTATCTGGCTATTGTCAAGTGTAAAGTAAGTAAAGTACCGCCGTCACGCCAATGGCGTATAGGAAATATGGTGTTGATGACCGTAAATTTTACAGACCTTCGGCACATGATTTTTGGGGTAATGAGGTCGGTATTACGCCCGTACCGCTTTACTTTCCCAGAAAAAAATCCGGCATCCATTTAAGGCTGGGTGAACCCGGAAGCCGTCGGTTGGGATCGAACCATAACTCTTATCCCTTGTAGTCCAGTTCACTAATCACTGAGCTATCGCGGCTCTATTGTCAAGTGTGTTAATGTTAATTCTGAAGATTTTGATCTAAACTCCGTTCAGTATAACTGTGAGAACTCGTCAAGTATGTTCATTTTATCTTGCATTTTGTTGATGAATATGTGAGAGAAAAGCTATGTCGCTACTTTGCTAATGGTCATCAAGCTGCTTGGTCAGTGACCAATGGATTCTGTACCTGTTGTTCTGTGTTATTATTACAATCCAATATTTGCTAACGGAAAGAGAAATAGAGATAGCAGACATCCCTGCTTTGCTCATGTTTTTATTTCAAATGTTTCTGTAAGCTGTCATTCAATTACAACAACATTTCATTGCCCCATGTGTTAGATTTTGTCGGGATTCCATAATCTCTCAGAAATCTGTTCCAGATTACCTAATACAATTTCATAATTGATGTATCAGATACAGAATAGGACTGTAGCTGGCTTTCTTCAGCTATTGTTCATAATGTACTTATCTAGTCAGTAGGTCAGTGGTTTCCAAACCATGGGTTGCGATCCCATTACATGGGGTCACGGAGGGTTTTTGTGTGGAGTCCAGGCAATGGTGAGTATGAAAGGGAAAATATAAAATTATGTCATCATGTCCTGCACAGCATTTTGTTTTCCGTAAAGGTGAAGGTTGGTCGGTTAGCTGTTGAGAGGCCCAGGTTTATGTGCTGTTATTTGCTCTACGGAATAGTTTCAATTATAATGCACTGTATCTGGGTCGCGGGTCACTTTGCCTCTATGAAATGGGGTCACGGTTTTAAAAAAAGGTGGTTCTTGAAATGCCTGAGTCTAAACTAATTTATTTAAATATCCCACTCTGATCACATGATCAGAACGTATTTTGCAAAATATTTTCACCAAGGTTCACTTTTCATACTTCTCTTGAAACAGTTCTCTAAACTCAGCGAATAATTTCAGGGGAAGAGCTATGCTTACAGCACTCAGAACAAAATGTCATCAATAATCAACAACAGAAAAATAAAAATATAGAACAATAGACAACCCGAAGCAGAATCAAACACGTATTCCTTGACACAGCGCCTTGCCACAAGAAACAAATGTTAGAGAACACGGCATAATAAACAACCTAAACAAGTTGCAATTATTGTCGATGTCTTTCACGCATGTGTACTCATGTCTATACCATAGGGTTACGATCACAACGCGGGGATAAATTGTATATCTGTAATTTCCTATTAATACAATCACCTCCTGAATAGGATAGGGCTGAATACTTGCGTTGCAGACAAACAGTTATAGGACGAAACAGAACGAATAGTAGTAGTTTCCAGTGATTTAGACTGCAGACAAATAATAATAAATGAATACTATTATGGAAGGAAACTGCCAATGTGATAGATCAGCGAATCGTTTCAGGAGAAAAGCTATGTTTACAACACTGAAACAAATAACAAATAATCAAGAGAAAAAAAGAAAGAACAACAGACTGCCTGAAGCAGGCTCGAACCCATACTCCTCGTGGCAAGGAGCTATGTCGGGTGGTACGAGTTCGATCCTTTTTCGGGTTGTCTATTATTCTTTATCTTTTTCTGTTGTTGATTATATATGATTTTGATTTGTTTTTCCCCAAGTGTTGTAAACATACCTCTTCCCCTAAAATGATTGACTGATCTATCGCCTCGGAAGTTTCCCTCCATAACAATATTCATGTGTTGTTATAGCTTGTTTCATAACTCTTGCTCAACTTTTAAAATCGATAGCTTTTTAACTGCTTGTTGTAAGTTGTTCAAAATATGCATGTAAAGTTATAATGATTAGAACCCAACAGGGAATTAATTTCATAAAAAAAAAACATTTGGTTATTATTGTTGCTTATTTGGTTTATATAAATTTATAACGACCCAATGATGTAGTCAAAACTTAATGTTTACAGTATTTTAAGTTAAAAATAGCGAGTAAAAATTCATACACGGTAAAATTGACGTGTTTGCACGCTTTTACCGTGGTTTTTTGACACAATTAGACACTTGTAAAAAACACGAGAAATTGTGTGTTACATTTCCGTTCATTCATAGGTAGAGACGTGGAACGATAACATTTATCATGAGTCTTAAAATGAAATTCTGCAGTTTACAAAACATCGCAATAAATATGTATGACTATTTTTGCAAAGAGGCTAAACGAGGAAGATTATTTCATTCTTTAGAAAACTCTGAGAATAGGACAAGACACATTTTGGATTTATCTAAACGGTCATTTAATCGCTGGATTCAAGCACGTGACCGTCAATGTTCCAAATATACAAAATCACAAGGAAGAGCAAAAATGTTGGATAATTTCGACAGCGAACTTATTAGAAGTGAAATACGCAAAATGTTGGGTATGAATGAAACTGTTACAATAAGAAAATTAAAAGTATCGCTGAAAAAGAACAACAGTATTGAAATATCAAAGTCTACATTATGGAGGAATGTGCGAGCTGCAGGCTTTACATTCAGAAAGTATTCCAATGGACGAAACATCATCTGTGAGAAGCCACATATAGTAGTCATGAGAAGCAAGTACTTACGTGAAGTAAAAGAGGTGCGCAAGCAAGGTTATGATATTGTGTACTTGGATGAAACATGGATCAATGCTCACCACACTAACCAAAGGGAATGGCAGTCATCAGATGGAAAGATTAAGAGATTAATACCTAGCAGCAAAGGACAGCGCTTGATAATTGCTCATGCAGGTAGTCGACAACATGGACTAATACTGAATGCAGAGCTCATTTTTCTTTCAAAATCCATAGACAATCGGGATTATCACTCCGAGATGAATGGTCACATATTTAGACATTGGATTGAAAATTCTGTTCTCCCATCACTAGATCGACCATCTTGCCTAATAATGGACAATGCAGCGTACCACAACATTGTTGCACTTGAAGATAAAGTCCCGACGTCATCCAGTACAAAAGATGCTATTAAGATATGGCTCACAAAGGAGCACATACAATTTAATAACATGTACTTAAAACCTGAATTACTATCTCTAGTAAAGCAAAAACAAAGGACACAGATTTTTTCAAATAGATAAGATTATCCAAGAGCACGGTCATATAAGTTTGAGGCTGCCACCTTACCATGCTCAGTTAAATCCAATAGAACTAATCTGGGCAAAACTAAAAGGACAAGTGGCAGATGAAAATACAACATTCAAAATATGCCATGTAAAGACTCTTGCTAATCTCGCTTTATTAAATATAGACAAAGATTATTGGGCTAAATGTGAAGACCACGTCTTAAAACAGGAAGAGGAATATTGGAAAAATGATGGTTTGTGGAATGTTCAACCCCAAACAGTTATTAATCTTTTAGACTCGTCTGATTCAGAATGAAAGTAACCCCCCCCCCCCCAATGTTGGCCCCTATATTACCTTAAATAAGTTCAACAAACAGTCCTTATCAGGACCACACAACTATGAAAATTGTACATACAGGTATACCTTGATATCATCGTCCGCCCTCGAACTGAGAAGACAATAATTCTCCTGGTGTTTTGTATTACTAGGTTATTTCCCCATTACGGCCACGCCTTTACCTAGTGAAAATTAATCATAGACCAGCAACTACGGTAATTTCTATTATTTAAGGGTTCACAATTTACAATTTTGACAAACATCAAAGAAATTCGGCGCTTTGAGAAAACTGCAGCTGCAAGATATTTGTTAAATATACATTTAAAGGGTCTTTTGCATTCTAATAACATTTGGAAAATTTCAAAAGTTTTTAACAAATGGTTACTGAGTAATAGCGTTTTGAAGTTGGGCACGTGATTTGAAACGAGCTATAGTTGTCTTTCTCTACACCCAGACTACTCGTGTTGTAGTTAATGTTGCGCTAATACCACGAGTTGATACGAGCAGAATTGGACGAAAGTTTGATATGCGGCGGGCTGTAATGGTTTTATTGACATTGACTGGAGAATTTGGAGTTCGTATACTTCCAGGCTATGTTGGAAAACTATGATTTATCCTCCCTAGAGGTACTGCAATGCTAGGCTTTCGAGAGAGTAAGGCTTGAGGTAGTCTCTGTTACTGCTGTCATCGCTTTGTGAGACACCTTTAAAGTCTAAATCCATTCTTTTGTTAGGTCACCATGAAGTTGCTCCGTCTAGGATGAACAGAGTATTTGATGTTTTCCTTTTGGTTGTGTGGATCTACAATCAGAACTCCATGAGAGAATTCACAGGCCCAGTGTTGACCTAGTACGAGTGGTTTGTCCCGCATTAAAGGTTCAGTGTTGAGACAGAAACGGCCCATAGATGATTGAACATGAAATGTCTAATGTTGGATGGAACAGAAACATCACACAGCTGAACATGACGTAGACGACCACATGATTAAATTCGCAACGAGACACTATTATAATAAAATTATTTATAAAAAGAAATGAGTTATAAAACTGAAACGAAATAATTAGCAACCAAATGCAGTGCAATAATATCAATATAGGAAAAAACGTATCGCGTACATGTATTCAGTTATATTGCAAAATAAACCAGGATTTATCTGGCATCTTTTTTTTTTAAAAGCAAATGCTTCCCATGTTTCCATTCAATTTTAGCCACAGAATTTAATGATCAACACGCCTTAATACAACCATGTTCTATATTTAACGTTTAACTCAAATAATAGAAACAAGTAATATTCCCCACAGTTCAGAGCGGTAAACAAATGAACAACATTTCTATCCTACCCATAATACCACTCATGGAACAATTTCAGACTTTGGGTGAATGGTTTCTAAAGAAACCCTGACCGTGAAAGAGACTTTACCGTTCCAAAAAAAGCACTTAATTTTTTTCTTTCGCAAATCGTGATCGCACGCTGTTATAACTGCCTGCACGTGAGCAGTCTCTTTAAAAGTCCCCTAATTGTATCTTTCTCCCACTATTATTTTCTTCATTCGCAGTCACGCTCTTATACACACATTCACTCACCCACAGGCAAAACACACTACACTCACACTCAAATAATATAAACACAATCGCAGGTATTCAAACACCCACACACATTACATTATGAGCACACAATCCGGTGAATAGACTTCACTTTGGAAACTATCAAATCGCTACGCCAGGCCCAGGTCACGCGAGATAATGCTATTAGACCGCCAAATCAGCTTGTTCATTTGTATCAGGGAAAAATAATAAGTGGTAGATTAGGCTCTTCATCCGGGTCTTTCATTGGAGATTATGAATGCAAACTGAGCATGGGGCGTTTGATAACTGTCGCGGATTATTCTAACTTTTAGTCATCAACTTAGTATCAATGCGATTAGTAGTGTCCGTTTACTTTATGCATAGCATTATTCAATCATTAATCATAAATATAATCAACATGTCTACATACAAATGACACACAAATGCTCGTTACATAGCCCACAAAGAGTAATTTTAATCTTAATCTATCTCATTTACCTGTCAATCTCTCTATGACTTCATTGAATGCTTCCAGAGATTTTATGGGAAAAATACCAGATGGTATCTTTACTGCAACAAATCTATGTCAATAGAAATGAGTAAGACAGATCATTGATGCTATATAGAACCAATTCTGACCAATGGAAGCGAATTATGGACAGTAGACAAACAAATGAAAAGACGATTAGAGGCCACAGAGATGGGATTTCTCAGAAGAATGTTGAAAGTTCCCTGGACAGCTAAAAAGACCAATGAGGAAGTTCTTAAAAGCCTACACAAAAAGGGAGCTCCTAAAAAGCATCAGAAAGAAACAACCAACATTTATCGGGCACATCATGAGAAGAGGAAAATCGGAATACTTGGTAACAACTGGAAAAATACAGGGAAAGAGAGATCACGGACGACAGAGAGAGAAAATACTAGATAGCTTGGTGTCATGGCATGGAAAGCATCATCATCATCGAGTGCCGTCTCCGCAACGAAGGTTAGCTGCCATGGATCGCCATTCTGCTCTGTCTCTTGCTTTGATGGTGCAGGTTGTCATAGGCTGATTTGTCCATCTTTTGATGTTACTCGTCCATGTGAGTCTTGGTCTGCCTCTGCCACTTTTACCTTGTATTTTCCCTTCCAAGATTACTTTTAGTAGGCTGTTGTGTCTTTTAACATGGCCCAAAAATCGCATTTGTCTTGTTTGAATTGTATTTAGTAGTTCTCTTTTCATTTTTTACTTGTTTTAAGACTTCATCATTTGTTTTCTTTTCCTTCCATCCAATTCTACCTATTCTTCTGTATATCCACATTTCAAAGGCTTCAATTCTCTGTTCTGTTTTCTTGTCTAATGTCCATGTTCCTGCACCATATAGGAATATTGAGAAGATGTAACATTTTGCTATTCTTAGTTTTAGCCATAGTGTTATTTGTTTTGATGTTAATATGTTCTTCATGACATTAAAATTACTTTTTGCCATTCCTATTCTTTTGTTTATTTCAGTTGTGCATTTTCCATCACTGGTTATAGTATGCCTAAGGTAGTTATAGTTCTGAACTGTCTCCTTATAACAACTTTTCTGAGGAAAACCTGTCTGAGTTAAACCTGCCTTATAACAACCTGTTTGAGGAAAACCTGTCTAAGTTAAACCTGCCTTATAACAACTTGTTTGAGGAAAACCTGTCTGAGTTAAACCTGCCTAATAACAACTTGTTTGAGGAAAACCTGTCTAAGTTAAACCTGTCTAAGGTAAACCTGTCTGAGGTAAACCTGTCTGATAACAACTTGTCTGAGGAAAACATGTCAGAGTTAAACCTGCCTTATAATAACTTGTCTGAGAAAAACCTGTCTAAGAAAAACCTGTCCTATAACCACTTGTCTGAGAAAACCTGTCCGATTAAAACATGTCTTATAACAAATTGTCTGAGGAAAACCTGTCTTATAACAAATTGTCTGAGGAAAACCAGTCTGAGAATAAACTCATCTGATGAAAAGCTGTAAGAGAGAAACATGTCGGGAAATTCTAAGCAAAAAATGTGTGAGAACAACCTGCCACAAGAAAACCTGTCTGAGAACAACCCGTCTAAAGAAAACCTGTCTGAGTAAAACCTGTCGTTTCCGTCAGCTTGCAGAAGAGGGAGGAATGGAGAGAGGAAAGGAGGAAAACAAAGACGAGAGAACAAGGTCAAGGAGAAAAAAGGAAAAAGACATTAATACGAAGTCACAATAACAAAAAAGAGGATGGGTCGAAATTCACGAGCAAAAACGTGGAAGGCCATCTCCAGAAGTGAGTGGGCAGACAGACGCGTAGGTGTAGAAGGGGGAGGAATGGAGAGAATAGAGGAATAAACAGACGAGAGAACAAGGTCAAGGAAAAAAGACATTAAGACGAAGTCAGGAGAAAAATTAGACTATGGCTCGAAATTCATTTGCAAAAAACGTGGAAGGCCATCTCCAAAAGTGAGTGGGCAGACAGACGAGTGGGAAGTCAATTTTGATTGGCTGACAAGATCAACATTTAAGAGATAAACACAAAAGATTGACAAGCACTTGGAGACCAGACACTTGGAGAAATGTAGTCGGCAGGACACACGCGCTTGTTAGTAGCCGGGCGACCATGTGGTTGGCCCATAGAAAGGCTAACCTTAGCCTAGTAGAATTAGATTAGAACGTGAGTTAGACTAATAGTGAAGGAGTTTTAAGAAGACTTGGATAGAAGCACTGAGAGACCGAACACTGGAAGAGACTGAGTTGGCAGGGAGTGACGATCTAGAATCATAACATCAAGCATGGATAATAGCATTTTAGCCAGCAAAGAACATGCGATAGTTAGAAGATACAGAGACCAGTGAAGAACAGTAGGTGGACAGATTAGTAAGTAGTACTATTAAGAGACAGTTAGTAACGAGTACCAAGAGATAGCCGGACCGGGAGGTGCAGAATTAGGACGGGCCGTCAATGGGGACGGTCCACATGTAGTTTAGATCCGAGTATGAATGGGTGTGGAGCTCAGAGACAAGTGTTAAGGCGATATAATTAAGTACTTGTAGAGTGCGCTCTAAGTGTGTAAACTGCCATATCCAGTGTGTAACGAGAGTCCGTTTTGACAGAATTAAAAGTCGGAACAACTCTTATACCAAATGCGTTGTTGTATATTACACAGTTATAACTATCTAGCCTAGCGTCAACCCTCAGGGACGAATCATAACAACAATCAAGTTGTCGCGGAACCACAACGTGAAACAGTCATCGTAACAACAAACCAGAAGTACGACAGTGACCAGACAAGGTCAGAGCACGAAGGCGTGTTGACCCGATTGTAAACAGCTAGATCAGCACGAGACTGACCGGTCGGTGAAGCCCTCCCGTAAAGTAACGGTCGGCATAAATCAACACATCGTGCAGGTAGAACACGCAACATCATCAGCTGACAGTGAATGTCACGCTACCATCTAACATCTGCTGCCCACAAGTAAACAACTTTCGCCCGGATACAAGCTAAGAGTCACTGACCACTTTCATCTCAAATTGTTGTATCTTGAACCCACTAATATATTGCAGTGCAGAGACGTAAAGTTGCTGAGAATAGTGCAATTGTTGCACTAACTAACACAGAAAGCAACACAAAGAAAAATGAAAACATATATGGTATTATATCGTTAAATTAACAAACAATTCGTTTTTTTTTATTTAAGATTAAAATATTTATTTTTAGTGTCGTTCTTTTGGTGGCAATGGATTTTCACATGTGCCATCTCGTTAAAACAGTTCATAAATGCAGGAAAAAAAGCAAGGTTGAACAAGAAGATATACACAAAATGGAATTAAGAAAATACTTGACTTGGCACTATAATGAATATAAAATTACATTTTTTTTTCTCACCATATTTCAGTTATATATGAATTTTTTGTTATAGAATATTTTGTTTTCAATTTAGATATATTCTACGGACAACTGACAGATGGCAAACGAACTCGGGGGCGCTCAAAACTTCGATTTGTAGACGTGTGTAAACGCGACATAAAGACTGAACATAAACCCTACAGCCTGGGTTTTGAACCACAGTCTAATGCTCCAACTCAAACAAGAAGCAGACAGATTCACAGACAAAGAGAATACGCGGCGAAAGAAAAGAAAAATTCACATTTATAGGGGCGCTGGAAAATCCGTAGTCAACTTTGACTGACGTAGGCTACTAGATATATAACACGATCTCTAGAAGAAAGAAAACCTTTAAAAAGTTAACTTTTTTCATAAAAAGATAGGGGGCTAAGGGAAAAAAGCAAGGTCGGAAGGGAAACACGGTAGAAAAATGTTTGGGAAGCACTGTTCTAACATACCGATCAAACCACAATAATAAAAGGCGCTACTGTTCATCTCTACCAATCAATCGATAAATCATTCAATCACACTGGCTCTTTGACTAATATACAAATACTGTCCAACATTCTAAACTGGTCGCTTTCTCCCAGTTCGAGATTTCAGACACAGATGCCATATCGATCTGTCGCGACGTTGAGAAGACTGCACAAATTAATTCGATTCTGTCATAAACAAGATCGTGTAGGCCTTACAATCAATGAAATGCCGATGTCCCCACTTACTAATCGCATCAACGTTTTCGTCTTTGTCTCGCGGTTTAGCTTATTTGCCAATCCTCGCGGGTTAGAAGAAATGAATTCGTTTTATTGGCACAGGTTTTGATGCGGAAAACACGCACACTCACAAATATTAGAAATAATTTTGGAAACGTTCAGGTCATTTTTACTTTAAGCATTGGTCTAACTCGTCTACTACGCGATACAATTAATGGCTCAAAAGAAAACAATGTTAATATCGTTAGGAATTTCACAAACGTAATATGAAACATCGAAATGATTTTTTTTTAAATCATATAATTCAAGTATTATTGTCAAAACATTATTCTATTTGTATATTTGTGAAGAATAACAAAATACCAAAAATCAAAATGGTTTAGTCACGTATCTCGATATCTTGAGACCTAGCAAAGATCACTAGGCAAGGAGTAAAGGACAGGTAAGCACAAAAGATATGAGAAGATAAGAAGGAATGTACAGTCCTCGAATTTTCTGCATCCCAAAGAATGACCGAAGAGAGGGGGAAATGGAAAAGGTTGACGTGGTCTGTCAGTGGTGCCGTAACAACTTTCGTTTGTTATGAGATGAAAAGAAAAAACAAGAAGCTGAAAATCGAAAAAAAAGAAAACAAGCCAAAAATGGGAGCTGTCCGGGCAAAATTGTTAGAAATCTACTCAAAATAGATTCCAGACCAAGCAACCGAGTTAATGCACGTGGGTCAGAATTTTCTTCAGATGGTCTTGGTATTTCGAAGTGAAAATGAGAGTAACTAGGGGCTTGTCCGGAAATCTGATACTGATGATCCTAATGTAGTACAGCATAACAAATCATAACATAGCATTATTAGTGTTCATTTCTCGATCCCAGAATTGTTCCTCATCAAATTCATTTACGCCTTAAAAACTTATGATGGATGTTAGATCAACTTTTTTCATGAAATTTCCTGATGAATGACAATCATTTTGCAGGAGACATTATGTGTGTGTGTGTGTGTGTGAGTGTGTGTGTGTGTGTGTGGGTGGGTGGGTGGGTGGGTGTGTGTGTGTTTGGGTTGGTGGGTGGGTGTGTGTGTGTGTGGGTGGGTGTGGGTGTGTGTGTGTGTGTACACATAAATGTGTGGAGTAATATTTGTTATAGAGTACACCACAAACAACTTATAGAATGCCTGAAAGAGATACATCTAGATGACATGGACATGCGACTAATATATAATCTATACTGGGAGCAAACAGCAACAATAAAATATAGCAAAGAGAACTCTACACCCATTGATATAAAAAGAGGAGTAAGACAGGGATGCAGCCTATCACCAAGCTTGTTTAATCTATACGCTGAGAAAATCTTTAAAAACATCAGAGATGTCAGGCCTACAAATTAATGGAAAGATAATCAATAACCTAAGATATGCTGACGATACTGTACTACTAGCAGAAAATCCTAAAGATCTACAACAATTACTTAATGAAACAAACATGACTAGCAAAAAATATGGACTAGATATGAATATCAAAAAGACTAAAACTATGATCATAAACAAAGAAAATACTCCAAACCCACAAGTGGATATCAAAATTGAAGGAATAGACCTGGAGACAGTTCAGAACTATAACTACCTTGTGCATACTATAACCAGTGATAGAAAATGTACAACTGAAATAAACAAAAGAATAGGAATGGCAAAAAGTAATTTTAATGTCATGAAGAACATATTAACATCAAAACAAATAACACCAGGGCTAAAACTAAGAATAGCAAAATGTTACATCTTCTCAATATTCCTATATGGTGCAGAAACATGGACATTAGACAAGAAAACAGAATAGAGAATGGAAGCCTTTGAAATGTGGATATACAGAAAAATAGGTAGAATTGGATGGAAGGAAAAGAAAACAAACGATGAAGTCTTAAAACAACTAAAAATGAAAAGAGAACTACTAAGCACAATTCAAACAAGACAAATGCGATTTTTGGGGCATGTTAAAAGACACAACAGCCTACTAAAAGTAATCCTGGAGGGGAAAATACAAAGTAAAAGAGCGGAGGCAGACCAAAACAAACATGGACGAGTAACATCAAAAGATGGACAAATCAGC
Organism: Megaustenia siamemsis; assembly: GCA_032433765.1. Classification (NCBI taxonomy): domain Eukaryota; kingdom Metazoa; phylum Mollusca; class Gastropoda; order Stylommatophora; family Ariophantidae; genus Megaustenia; species Megaustenia siamemsis. Next base: position 134,457,667 of record JAVIAB010000092.1, read on the forward strand.
CTATGACAACCTGCACCATCAAAGCAAGTGACAGAGCAGAATGACGCTCCATGGTAGCCAACCTTCGCTGCGGAGACGGCACTCGATGATGATGATTATGTATACACACAAATGTGTGTGTGTGCAGGTATAAATTCGCTGCAGAAAGAGCAGTCGCTAACCATTCTCATTTGGAGGACGTGTACATGAAAAGCCAGCACGGGAGAAATTCTCAACAGTTGCACCCTGAAGAAAATGCAACCAGGAGAAATGTACCAAGAAAGAAGAGGAAGAAAAAAGGGAAGCAGAAGTGGAAGAAGAAAAGAAGAAGTATCCAAAATAAGGAGAAGTAAAGGAAGACAAGGAAAATGAAGAAAAAAGCAAAGGAAGAGGAGGAAGAGGAATAGAAAGAAAGAGAAGAAATGAAGAAGAGGAAGAAGGAGGAGGATGATGAGGAAGAGGAGGTAAAGAAGAAGGAGAAGAATAAAGATGAAAGAGGGGAAGAGAAGGAGAAGAAGAAAAAGAATGAAGAGGAAGAAAATGGAGCAGAAGAAGAATAAGGAGAATGAGGAGAAAAGAAGAGGACGAATAATAATATAATAATACGAAGAGGAAGAAGTAGAAGAAAAGAAGTACAAGATGTAGAAGGTAAACATGTTTTAATTTAATGTTGCATCTGAAGAAATGTTTCATTTTCCTATTTGTAGGTCCGATCATTTGGATGTAAGATACAGAGCTATACCAATTTTCTATTGTGGTTAATTTGTTCTGCGAGTCAGGTATATTATACCGGTACCATCTAACAGACATTGTCGATCAAAACACAGATTGACAACCCGTAAACCCGGCACCCAATCACCACGCAATTCACACACTCAGCGTGAACGGTCGACAATGTCATTCACACTTAAGTCAAATATAGGGTGTGATGGTAAATATGCGGGTTTGCGCTCCAGTTCTTCGATTTCATGTGAAGGGACTGCAATCTGCTGCAGATTGTAACTGAGATGTGAATTTTCAGCTGTCGACATTCTCTATCATATTAATTGTACGTTTGTTCCCTTGTGTTATTCTAGATAGGCAACTCATTTCTGAAATGAACAACATTCATGCCGCGCATGTTTCCTGGCGTTGCCCAAGATAGATCTGTTTCCTGCTTGATCTAACCGGAAATTAACAGCCGAGTTATATCATACCTGTGGCTACTATCATTAAGCTGGCAATTATCTCTCCCTAACGCTGTAACATCATTTTCAAACTGGCAATAACAGACAATGGAGGTTATGGTCTTGATGATGTTAATGAGAGAACTGTTGTCAAGGAGAAACTACCCTTGAATTATTTTATGAAAATGAGGACAGGATTGTGGTTACAGAAAGGCCAATAATAGCAAAATGGTCATTTCAGTTTAATCGACCGATCATCTTCATTGCACACAGGACAACATAATAGTCTTAGAGGCAGAAACTCCGTACCAACAGCGAAGACCTTGATAATGAAGGTGGTTATTGTGTAGATTTTCATTTTTAAACAATTTGTGTCCAGGCAGAGGACTTGATTGCCTACTCTTTTCGATTGTTAACTATCAGTTGTTTTAATCAGACCTCGTGTTTTTCGCTTTTCCTGAGGGGGCTAAACATCGGATCTCACTACCAAAAGAGGGCTAAACATCGGATCTCACTAACAAAAGAGGGCTAAACATCGGATCTCACTAACAAAAGAGAGCTAAACATCGGATCTCACTACCAAAAGAGGGCTAAACATCGGATCTCACTAACAAAAGAGAGCTAAACATCGGATCTCACTAACAAAAGAGAGCTAAACATCGGATCTCACTACCAAAAGAGAGCTAAACATCGGATCTCACTAACAAAAGAGAGCTAAACATCGGATCTCACTAACAAAAGAGGGCTAAACATCGGATCTCACTAACAAAAGAGAGCTAAACATCGGATCTCACTACCAAAAGAGGGCTAAACATCGGATCTCACTAACAAAAGAGGGCTAAACATCGGATCTCACTAACAAAAGAGGGCTAAACATCGGATCTCACTAACAAAAGAGGGCTAAACATCGGATCTCACTACCAAAAGAGGGCTAAACATCGGATCTCACTACCAAAAGAGGGTTAAACATCGGATCTCACTAACAAAAGAGGGCTAAACATCGGATCTCACTACCAAAAGAGGGCTAAACATCGGATCTCACTAACAAAAGAGGGCTAAACATCGGATCTCACTAACAAAAGAGGGCTAAACATCGGATCTCACTAACAAAAGAGGGCTAAACATCGGATCTCACTAACAAAAGAGGGCTAAACATCGGATCTCACTAACAAAAGAGGGCTAAACATCGGATCTCACTACCAAAAGAGGGCTAAACATCGGATCTCACTACCAAACGAGGGCTAAACATCGGATCTCACTAACAAAAGAGGGCTAAACATCGGATCTCACTACGAAAAGAGGGCTAAACATCGGATCTCACTAACAAAAGAGGGCTAAACATCGGATCTTACTACCAAAAGAGGGCTAAACATCGGATCTCACTACCAAAAGAGGGCTAAACATCGGATCTCACTACCAAAAGAGGGCTAAACATCGGATCTCACTACCAAAAGAGCGCTAAACATCGAATCTCACTACCAAAAGAGGGCTAAACATCGGATCTCACTACCAAAAGAGGGCTAAACATCGGATCTCACTACCAAAAGAGCGCTAAACATCTGATCTCACTAACAAAAGAGGGCTAAACATCGGATCTCACTACCAAAAGAGGGCTAAACATTGGATCTCACTACCAAAAGAGCGCTAAACATCGGATCTCACTACCAAAAGAGGTCTAAACATCGGTCCTCACTACCAAAAGAGGGCTAAACATCGGATCTCACTACCAAAAGAGGGCTAAACATCGGATCTCACTACCAAAAGAGTGCTAAACATCGAATCTCACTACCAAAAGAGGGCTAAACATCGGATCTCACTACCAAAAGAGGGCTAAACATCGGATCTCACTACCAAAAGAGGGCTAAACATCGGATCTCACTACCAAAAGAGGGCTAAACATCGGATCTCACTACCAAAAGAGCGCTAAACATCGAAAATCACTACCAAAAGAGGGCTAAACATCGGATCTCACTACCAAAAGAGGGCTAAACATCGGATCTCACTACCAAAAGAGGGCTAAACATCGGATCTCACTACCAAAAGAGGGCTAAACATCGGATCTCACTACCAAAAGAGGGCTAAGCATCGGATCTCACTACCAAAAGAGGGCTAAACATCGGATCTCACTACCAAAAGAGGGCTAAACATCGGATCTCACTATTAAAAGAGCGCTAAACATCGGATCTCACTACCAAAAGAGGTCTAAACATCGGATCTCACTACCAAAAGAGGGCTAAACATCGGATCTCACTACCAAAAGAGGTCTAAACATCGGTCCTCACTACCAAAAGAGCGCTAAACATCGGATCTCACTACCAAAAGAGGGCTAAACATCGGATCCTACAACCTAAAGACCGGAGCAGGGTAAAGCTAAGGAAAATGCATAGATTCGAATATAAATATTTTCACCGCCTAACCTCGGAGTTCGAATCCTGTCCTAAGATCGACTCTTAAATCTCTTCCGTCCAGCGGTCCATAGAGAACATACTCAATGAGAAATTAAAGAATAAGTGAGGGATTAATGAAGAATTTTGGTCAGAAAAATATTAATAAGAAAAGTGTGATCAGTGACACGATAGAATTTTGGATTTTAGTTTTACCAAAAACAGGTTAATGAAAAGGTTGTGACAAAAGAGAGATTGACAGATGCAACAATGGCCAGAAAATAAAGTAAATTATAAAGTTTAACTAGGCAGATAGTAATCTGTGAGCTATTGTTAGGCAGCGATCAGTTAATGTAGTGAGACGAAGCCATTTGCCATCTAGCCAGGCAAGGAGCCTCAATTTGGATCTCTATATACTCTTGCTTGTTGCGTTGCCCTTCAGTTAATATAGTGAGGGGAGTCATTTGCCATATAGGTTGACGAGGACCAACATTATGGATTTCTACATCTCCCTGTATGTTACATTGCCCATCAGTTTTTCTATAAAATTTCGTCCAAATAGTTATGCTAAAATATTCTGTATTTCCATTTTATGTCTGTAACAGTGACAGTACAACGTGATTAATTATACAAAGTGGAAAAAGAATATAAAGTCCAACCAATTCTGGTTTCATCATCATCAAGTACCAAGCCCGCTGGCGTAGGTGATCATGTCTCTCCACAACTTTCGATCTCGACAGTTCTTTATCATTTCTGTTGTTGACCTTCTGCCAAGCCATTCTCTTAAGCTGTCTGGTATCTTTTCTCTTTGCTTCCCTCTGCCTCTTAGTCCCTCAAGTTTGCCAGACAATATATTCCAGCTGTTCTCTTCTCATTACATGGCCAAAAAATGATGATTGATTCATCCTGATATTGAAAATTAGCTCTCTTTTTGCTTTGGCCTCTTTCAGAACATTTTCATTTCTCTTCATAGCTGTCCATGGTATTCTCAACATTCTTCTGTAAAACCACATTTCTACAGCCTCCAGTGATTTTCTTGTCTGTTGTCCTATTGTCCATGATTCACATCCATATGTTAAAACTGGTTCTACATAACATTTAAGAACTCTTTTTCTTGTTTCAATTGTCAAAAATGGATTGCATAGTATCTTACTCATTTTTTGGAAAGCTGCTTTTGCCTGAGCCATTCTGCATCTCACCTCTGTTGTGCACCTACTATCTGAGGTAAAACATTGTTCCCAAATATTTAAATTCATTTACCTGTTCCTTCTCCTGGTTTACTTGCATCAATTCTCCGTCGACCACGTGCTCATCACAACATCATTAATTCTCAACACAGAAACTGCAACTCCAAATATTCATATCAGCACTTGTGTGGACACTTCATATAGTCACACAAGACGTCGTCTAGATCTCGTACACAAGTTTATTCACACAGTTCTTTGGTTATACTTCATAAATCATCTTAATAAATATATTGGTTGCCCATAAAAGTCAATCATTACACATAATGTTTGCTGTGGTAATAATCATGATTAGTTCTGTATTCGTATCTTGGCTACCGTCGCTGTTAAATTACACTCTCCCAGGTTCTGTAAATACATTCACATAACTTCTTGTACTTAAAAAAATGTAAAGAGCCCCCGCCATGCCAAGTGGCCTGTAGGGTGTTAGTGACCAAACATTTTACAGACCTTCAGCACATGATTTTTGGGGTAGTGTGGTCGGTATTACGCCCGTGCCGCTTTACTTCCCGGAAAAAAATCCGGTACCTATTTAAGGCTGGGTGAACCCGGAAGCCGTCGGTTGGGATCGAACCCTACCCCTTGTCCTTTGTAGTCCAGTTCACTAACCATTGAGCTATCGCGGCTCCAAACTCCCTGTGCTTACTTGCATAAAATCACACGTTTGATAATATGACTTCTGTATCAATCCGTATATTCCTAACCTTGATTTCCTTAATAAGCAGTGATCTCTATCTATCTATCTATCTATTGTCCTTTCGAGCCGAAGACGGCACATAGGGCAGAACCACAATCTCAAAAACAGAAACCTTGCGGGCCAAAGTGGCACATATTGCAGAGATCACTGCTCTAAAATATATGGCGCTGTTTCCGTAACAATACTTTTTACAATGACAGCTTGTCAAGCCATCGATCAACCTCCTTAGTCGCCTCTTACGACATGCCTGGAAGGTCACAGTGTTACTATTTTTTACTTCCCTCATAATGAGGCCCCCGTAACACACAAGAAGTGATCTCTATACTTCTCTGTAAATTATGTAGCCTCTAGTGCTTTTCTGATTTCTTCATTAATTGTTCATGAAGGTTACTTTCACAAATAACAAATTTGTGCATGTGCCATTTGTTTCTGTCTCTTACTGATTTTGTTTGTTGTGTTGATGATTGTCTGCAACGTAAAAAAGACTATTGACATGCATAGTAGTAAGAACAACGCAATGAGAATTATTGACATATTTTTAACAAAATCATAACCACCCCCCCCCCCCCCAAATGTTTCTCATAATACAGATAAAATGGTTTGGCCACGTGCCAAGGCAGAAAGATCAAAACATAGCACAACAAGCCTTTAATAAACGTTGCAAGAACACAAGACCCAAAGGCCAACCACGAAAAAGATGGATTGACGGAATATTTGAAACACTAGGAAGCATAACAGCTGCAAAGGCGAACAGAATAGCAAAAGACCACAAGTTATATCTCCCCTCGACTCTGAAAGTCAAATGAGGAAAGAAAGAAGAAGAATACTAAATCCTTGAAGTTAAAGTTCAGATTGGCATCTTCTAATTAGGACACCCACTATATGTTGTAAGAGGCCGAAATATAAAAACGTGTTCATAGGTTCATTATCAGATTCTTCTTCTACCTTTTTAGCTCCTCATTATCAGATTGGTAACAATAAAATGGCTCTACATTTCAGTTGGTTAGTCTCAAGCGCCAGGTGGCTATATTAAGTGCATGAGACGAGACTGAAGTTAGTGAAGTCTACCAACTGCAGTGCACGTCATGCAGTATCCAATGGTTTCAATTGCCCGTAGCGTAATTATCTGTTCTCATATTCCATATTGAATAATAACGTTTATATTAGGAAATGAAGGGCACATGTAACTTTGTAGCTCTTTCTCTCATGTCAGGCAAGACAAGCAGCGGTTCTTAAACTGTGCTCCACATATCCTCGAACCCGCGCCTGCGCGAGTGTGTGTGAATGGGGGGAAGGGGCAGGACTCGATGTCTTTTCAGAAGGTCGGTGAAGACTTAAGGAACTTCTGTGACATTTTGTAATTAAAATATAAATAGAGAATGAAATTGTTGAGGGAATGAATGTAAAAAAGAATGATATTTGCATCTGGTATTTTATAACACTTTACGTACATCCAAATGATTGACGTTGAGTAAAGAAAAAAGTAAAGTACTCCCGTCACGCCAAGTGGCGTATAGGGAATATGGTGTTAGTGACTATAAATTTTACAGACCTTCGGCATATGATTTTTGGGATAATGTGGTCGGTATTACGCCCGTGCCGCTTTACTTTCCCAGAAAAAATTCCGGTACCCATTAAAGGCTGGGTGAACCAGAGTCGTCGGTTGGGATCGAACCCTACCTCTTGTCCTTTGTAGTCCAGTTCACTAACCACTGAGTTATCGCGGCTCCCATAAGAGCAAAAATTTTCTGCAAATGCGTGTATAATCAGATACTGCGGAAATAGACAATTGAAGTTAGTCAGTCAGTCAGTCAGTCAGCCAGTCAGCGTTTCGACATAACATTGCCTTGCATATCAAGTCCATCTTTCGGATCCAATAAGAAATGTGTTAAGCTAAACATTTTGATAAATTATAATCTTCTTCTCAAATCGAAACTGTATGACATTCCAAACTTCAAACAATTGTCTTGGTTCCATGGACAAATAATTGTTCAAAAGCGACATCACCTATCACACTAATTTTTTGCAATATATTTTCCTTAAATATTTTCATATTCTTGGTGCAAATATAAATTGAATTGCAGATCTTTTTCAGTAAATGTGTACAAAACCAGATGTGATCACAACAACAGAAGAAGACAAGCTCATAGAAAAGTTAACCTGTGGTGCGCTGAAATTGAAGTCTAATTTCAGGAATTTCAGTCTCTCCCAAGTTTACAAATAAGAGTTTTCTGAACTATCGAAGAGGGCTATGGAAATATGGATGTCTCTCGTAACGACGTACTTGTGTGAACAATTATTATTACGTTTTGTTTCTGTGTCACGCTATTGATTCTATTTTTATGAAATTTCAGTTTTCCCAGAAATAAATAGAAATTGTATAATTATTATTGTTTAAAATCTGTAGGAAACCATTGAAAACAAATATTATAGCAGTGTATACAGTGACATTCTTCTCTCCTCTCTGCATATTTGAAGACCACTCATGAGAAACTTGAAATAAATATTTGATGCACTTTAGAATTGAACGCCTACTGTTGAGTCTTGTGGTTATAACCGCTTGTGTATACTAATGTGCGTGTATGTGTTTGTGGAAGGGGGAACTCGGAGTAGGGTTTGGGAGAAATAGACGTACACATTATATGATCATGAAGGACCGAGCTAAAGCTGGTGTAAAAAAGGAGAAAATAGCCACATATAAATGTATGTTACAGTTTCATGGGTATAAGAGAAGATTCCATTGTGAAGTTTTAATTGATAAACAAGCAGACAGTATCAAAGAAATGTATATACAACGAATGAACATAATGAACGAGGTGGAATAAGAGTTGGAGGAAGAGAGAGAGAGAGAGAGAGAAATAGCGGGAATAGATTAAAAAACTATTTTGTAAAATGATATTTATAAATGAAGGAATGTGTGTGTGTGTGTGTGTGTTTGTGTGTGTGTGCGTGTGTGTGTGTGTGTGTGTGCGTGCGTGCGTGTGTGTGTGTGTGTGCGTGTGTGCGCGCGCATCGTGGTCTATTATTTCGTAAGCTCAAGTTAAAAAGAGGAAACAAGATATGTATGTTGTTAATTTAAAATGATTGACACATTGAGTGTGGATAAAACATGCATGTGCTATCTCTTTGTGGCTTGATCTTCGGCTGACTAAACGTGCAGCAACGAAATGAATAAAGAAAATAATGGTAATGGCTCCAGCCTTGAGTCAGGAGTAACTCAACGGTGTAAGGTGGTGATGAGCGGCACGTGTAGAGTGATGTACGCATTTATCTTATAATTTGTTCCTCTCATGAAACTGTAGACAGGGAATCAATGAGATTCAATAAGATATGAGAGGGAAACAATAAAGGTTTGTGATTGAAGTTTCCCCACTGTTACCTGAGGTTTCATGTATAGTCTTTCTCCCTCGCAGCTGATAACGTTGTCCAATCTAATTTACCTGTCATCAAAAGCTCGCTCCAACCCCGTGTCTGGCTTACCCTATATCTGCAGCCAATATGTCACGTCCCTTCAGCCAGAGGACAGGTTAAATTGTCCGTGAAGTTCTCATGGGGATCTCTCCAGGCTTTCACGGCTGCAACATCCATGTAGTGATTCGCTTTCAACCGAAGATTCTCAAGCTGTGCGAGAACGCGATATGACCGTGTTGGTGATTAAATTTTCATTGCCTTGCTTTGTCAGTCACTCCAAAGTAAGACACACATTGCATGTTCCTATGGCAACAAGTAGACACAACCATGATGTTGTTCAAGGAAATAGGTGGTTGGTGGTTTATGAAAGGAATTAAAAAACATTGTTTTTCTTTTCTTTTTCAAAATAAAAACTGTAATCAGAACATCTCTCGGCGACTGCTCCGTACCAAATTAAATAATAATTCACAAAAGCGTAAACATACCCCAACAACAACATTTTTTAGTTTTTTTTAAATAACAGATGGCAAAAGGACTAGGGGACGTCCAAAACTTCGATTTGTAAATGCGTGTAAACGCGACATGAAGACTCTGAACATAAACCCTGCAATCTGGGAAGAAATAGCTCCAGACTGCAATCTTTGGAAACGCACACTATAGCTCCAACTCAAACAAGAAGCAGACTGATTTATAGAAAAAGAGAATACACGATGACGATGAAAGAAAAGATTTAAAAAAAACATTTCTAGGAGCGCTGAAAAATCCATAGTCAACTATGAATGACGGGAATTTATGTTACGATAGTCAAAATCCCCAATAAAATTCTTCAAAGTTTGTCTTGTCATGTTTAATCTGAACTAATCTCTAAATGATCTCTCACTTGGGTCACTAATTCAATCGTGAAGAAGAAGAAAAAAATGACAAAAACAATTTATTCCAAGAGAATCAGATTGATCAGATGATCAGATTGTCTTTTGTTACAATGTTCTTTGTAGATGTTTATATTTTCATAAATGATCTCACTTTGTTGTACAACTTCGTATACTAGAAATTGGAGCTAGATAATGACATCCACGCCTCTTGGAGAAATCATGTAAACAGCACCATCATCATTATATTTTCTTCTGTGGTAAAAGTAAAAAGTAAAGAGACAAGAGTAATGATAAATGTATTAGCCAAGAAATTCTTACACAATCATTCACATATGTCATAAATTTAAACTAAAGAAAACTGTTGGATTAAAATGAGACAACCGTTGAAGTGGTTTAAGAGTACGCTGTGAGTCACTACATCTATATGTAGTATATGATAATTAACAAACAGCAGAGATAGACTCAATATGCATCAAAGCATGTCAAATCATTACAAGCTATCACCACTATTGTCCAACAAGGAAGTAACTCTAGAGGCAAAATGGACATTGTACAATACAGTCTTGATCCCAACGTTATACTACCAATGCCAATCCTAGACCTTAGATGCAAGAATATTTTTTTTTTTTAATTAGCATCAACTGAAATTAAATGTGTTAGACGAATGACAGGAAACAGCCTGAGAGATAAGATCAGAAGTGAAGAACTGAGAAATAAGCTAGGAATAACTCACACCATATAATGTGTAAAGAAACAACAAATAAAACGGTTTGGCCACGTGACAAGGCAGAAAAAGTTAAAACGCAATACAACGAGCCTTCAATAAACGTTGCGAGAACACCAGACCTAAAAGCCGACCACAAAAAAGATGGATTGACAGAACATTAGAAGCTCTAAAAAGCACAACAGCAGCAGAGGCAAAAAGAAGTGTAAAAGACCATAAATTATATCTCCCCTTGACGCTGAAAGGCAAGGTAAGGAAAGCAAAAAAGAAGTAAGACAAACTAACAATGCAATGGCAATAATAGCAATATTTAATGTCAAGATTCCTGGAGAGTTACCTCACCATACACCTGTTAACGACATGTGCCAGATCCCCCTAGTACTGGAATGCTCCAGGCTACTCAGACTGACGAGAGATGCGACCAATCAGAGGCAGGCTGCGCCTCACGACACGCGCCTTGTATCAAAAGACGAGTGTCGCGGCTGCCACGAAACAAGTGGGTGTGTCATTTTTCTTTTACAGTTTCCGGTCGATAATCATACACAGAACGGCAAAAGGTCGAGGTTATGTAATGCTGTTAGCTGAGGCCGCCTTAAAAAGCTAAATACGCTCTTAATTTATTAAAATCAGATGCGCTGTTAAGTGTTATGTATTAGTTTGAAAGAGCACCACATTCTAGAAAGCAGAAAATAGTAGTTCAGTAATAAGTTATTTCCCTATCATTATTGTTTTTGTTATCATGGTTAGCAATTTTCTCATTATCTGGTAAAAACAAGTTTTTATAAAATAATAATAATGCGAAAATAATTAAACTGTTCTTTTTAATTCAATCGCAAATGTCTCTATCAAATATGTGTGCTTGTAAAAGGATTCACATAGGAACGTTAATAACCATTTTGAAGACCAACAAACCATTCAATTGGGTGTGTTGGTACACAAAAGAAGGTTACTGGTCGCTTAAAAGGTGATTACGGATGACCTAACCTGGTGTCCATTCCAGATAAAACTACAAAAGAGTTGCCCATAAGAATGACAACAACTAATTCAAAAAATATACAAGAAGGGCAGCCAATTTGACTGAATACACAACTTTGTACTTAGAGCAGCCAGAAAGTACTGCACCATTTCTCGGGAAACGCTAACTCAAAAAGCATGAAATTATTACATAGTAAATATGGATATATCATGTAACCATCGCTTGCATTCAACATAATCCATGTCCATTTGTATAGCTTTACGCCAGTGCGTAACAACTGTATGTATTCCTATCCTGTACCAGTCTTTGTCTTGGTCGTGCAGCCATTTCTTCGCTGTACGAATCACTCATCTTCAAACCTCCCACAACCTTGGAGAATCTGAGGAAAGACAATCAATTCGCAAACTTACATTAAGATATTTAAAAAACGTAATTGACGTTTTCGCAGAATTCGCAGAATCCGAGTAACAATCTGAGAGATAAGATCAGAAATGAAGAACTGAGAAAAAAGCTAGGAATTTCCCGCCATAGAATATTTAAAGAAACAACAGATAAAATGGTTTGGCCACGTGACATGGCAGAAAGATCAAAACACAACACAACGAACCTTCAGTAAACGTTGTGAGAAAACCACAGCCAATGGTTGACCATGAAAAAGATGGATCCATGGAATATTAGAAGCACTAGGAAACATAACAGCAGCAGAGGCGAACAGAAGAGCAAAAGACCGCAAATTATATCTCTCCTCGACGCTGAAAGGCAAATGAAGAAGGAACGAAGAAGATCTTCAAACCTTATTCTAGGGAGGGTATCTTTAGGAGGGTGGACCAAAAATATAGAAATCAGAGGGTGTCAAATCTGGGCTGTATAGTGGATGGGGGAGTACAGTCCAAGCCAATCTAGTGATTGCTTTCCATGTTGCCAGACTTGTGTGAGGACACCGATTGTCGTGAAGGAGAAGCTGGATTCTTGTGCTGCCGAACTCTGCGAAAACGTCGATTGAGTTTTTTTAGTGTCTTAATGTAAGTTTGCGAATTGATTGTCTTTCCTCTTGACATAACATCCACAAGAGTCATATCTTCAATGTCTCAAAAGATAGTGACCATGACCTTTCTAGCTGAAGGAAAAAATGTGTCTTGAATTTCGTTCTTTGTGATGAATGCGGAAGGTACCACTCCATTGACTGTCTTTTTGTCTTAGGTTCAAACTGATGTGCCCAGGTTTCGTCACCTGAAACAATCTTGGTTCAAAAGTTCTCCCCATTAACATTGAAACGCTGCAAGAGTTCAGAAGAAATTGCTTTTCTTTGCAATAGGTGCTCATTGGTGAGTTTTCGTGGAACCAATCTTGCACAACCTTAGAGAATCCGAGTATTTTTATAATTGCGTTTGCATTTCAATACTGACTGATAACTTTAAGGTCAATTGTTGAATAGTGATGTGTCTATGAGCACGAATAATGACCTCAGCCCATTTTAACATCTCTGCATTGATGGCTGTGGCAGGCTGTCCACAGCGCGGCCTATCAAGAAGCTCCGTATCTTCGCTTTTCGACTTTTATTCTCTGAACCCAACGATTTACTGTGCTCCTGTCGACTGCAAAACTTCCATGCATATCACAATGGCGCTTGTGAATGTTCACGATAATTTCCTTCTCTAAAACGAGAAAGTCTATAATAATTCGCTGTTTATATCTTGCTAACATGCTCCATTTCAACGGTTTAGTGCAGTGGTATTACTTGGCCGATTGTAGTGCAATTTGGTGCACACAATTGACATATGCTATATTTAAAGTGTGCAAAATGTCATGATGTTTATTATTTTCTGAGAAAACCGATGTGGCGCATTACCTTTTTAACGACTCTCGTACTAGGTCATCGGCATACAGAACTGTTTCATTAGTCAGTGTTTTGGCCATGTAGTTAATGTATAACAACATAAGGGAGGCAGCTAAGTGGCGATCCCTTTGGTAGCCCTTCTTCAAGAACCTCTTTGTGTGATACAGAATAATTTAATTTGGGTTGGACAATCCTGATGATTAGGAAGATTTTGACTAATTTGTAAACATTTTCATGTATATCCAAGTCTCTCATCTTCAACAGGAGTCCGGCAGACTCAATCGTAGGCTTGTCAACTAGGCAGGCTAGAGTATGTTGTTTCTGTCAGACTCAATCGTGGACTTGTCATCTAGGACGGCTAGAGTATGTTGTTTCTGTCAGACTCGATCGTAGGCTTGTCAACTAGGACGGCTAGAGTATGTTGTTTCTGTCAGACTCAATCGTGGACTTGTCATCTAGGACGGCTAGAGTATGTTGTTTCTGTCAGACTCGATCGTATGCTTGTTGTATGCAAGTCAACTAGGACAGCTAGACTATGTTGTTTTCTCTGGAATCCACCCTGGACTTGCATTCGCCTGAAGATTTGCTCTTCTGCAATTTTTCCTGCCCTAAATCCTGTTTGTTTATGGCATAGGTTATTAGAGGCTTTCAAATAAAAGTATAGTCTGCTGTTGATCTGACTCAGCTATTTTTCCTATATTTGATGTTAGGGAAAGGGGCCGGTAGGTTCCTAGGTCATGTGGTGGTTTGTTCTTCTTGAGCAGTGGTACCGCATGAGCATTCCTCCATGCTTTGGGGATTTTGTTGTCTCTCCATACCTTGTCTAAGTAGTGTTTCTTTTCCCGACTTGCCAAGGTACTTGATTATCTCTGTATGTACCTTGTCGCGCCCTGGATATTTTCTAGATTCTAACTTTTGTAATGTCTTTTCTAATTCCCGTAAAGTCTTCGCCAAATTTTACAGCATTTATTATGTGTGTGCTCTTTCAATTGATTTTAAATTACGTAGATGTACTTTATCCGATTGGAGTCGCGATAGCTCAGTGGTTAGTGAACTGGACTACAAAGGACAAGAGGTAGGGTTCGATCCCAACCGGCGGCTTCCGGGTTTACCCAGCCTTAAATGGGCACCGGATTTTTTTCTGGGAAAGTAAAGCGGCACGTGCGTAATACCGACCACATTACACTTTCCCCACCCCCCCCAAAAAAAAAAAATATATATATACTGTGTGTCTGTAAAAATTATAGTCACTAACACCATTTTCCCATTACGCCATTTGGCGTGACGGGGCCCTTTCCTTTTTTTTTTTTTAACTTTATCCGCTTCTATAGGTTTATTTGCTCTAGTGACTGAAGCAAAGAACGGTTACGATTTTCTACAATTTTCATCGAAGTGTTGGTAGTTTCATTCTTAATTAAAGCTGAGCTGTTTAGGGTTTGGTACTCGTTTATCACGCACATATTTTGCATAGGCCTCCAGGATTTGGTTCCTTCCTGTCGCATATCAAGTTTGCTGCTTGTTTCTTATCATTTCCTTTCTTTGTTTGTTTAGCAATAAGTTTAACCTTAGTAAAGTAAAGAGCCCCCGTCACGCCAAGTGGCGTATAGGAAATATGGTGTTAGTGACCACAAATTTTACAGACCTTCAGCACATGATTTTCGAGGTATTGTGGTCGGTATTACGCCCGCGCCGCTTTACTTTCCCAGAAAAAATCCGGTACCCATTTAAGGCTGGGTGAACCCTGAAGCCATCCATCAGGATCGAACCGTACCCCTTATCCTTTGTAGCCCAGTTCACTAACCAGTGAGCTAGAGCGGCTCCTAAGTTTAGCTTTGGCACTAGATAATTATAGATGATTTTGTGTTGTAAAGTTGGAGTCTGCTCAAGTGCTATCCCAACTTTATTCCTTTCTGAAACTGGTGTCTATAGTTGCATGTTCCAAAATGGACAATACTTTGTTTTGCATCCATTAGATATAGGTTGCAGCATTTAGGGTAATTTATGCAAAAGCTTCATTGAATTCGTCCACGTTATTGTCAGCTATGTTTACTATAGTTCGTTGAGAAATTCTTGTCCACAGAATTTATTAATTATCTCGGAAACTGTTTGATGAATTTTTATAATTTTTTTCATGAAATCTTATTTTTTTCACCGACCTTAAGCCTGATCTTTTTCCTTACTGTCATGCATTTTGGAAATTTGTTTCTTTCTTTTAGGTATCTCGCTCTGGAACACAGGGAAGTGAACTTTTTTATTTCCTTTCTTGAGTATCTAGCATATAATCGCCATGTAGTTGGATTTGTTTACATATCCTTATATATATATTTTTTGTGTTGTTGTTTGTTATTCCCGCTGAAGGCCTACTTGGCCGAAACGTCGATTTTTGTTTTGTCCATTACCACGTAAAGCTGTCACCATATCACTTTTTTCTATTTTTTTTAGAATTGCTATTATCATCAGCTTTACAGCAGCTTGGTGTATCTTGATGCCTTTACTTCTTATCTAAAAATATGATTTTCTTGGATGTCCTAATTTTTAGGAGATTACAATACCCACATTTGTTGTAATCAACAATGCCATTTAAAAAGGCAAAATGTCACGTGTTTATCCACACAATTTTAGCACTTGCTCGCACTTACTAAACGTAATTTTGAAAGACGCGCCACTTTTGTAATTTCCAATTTCTTGTTAAATAGGTTCAGATGCATATTTTGACAAAATATTTACTATTAATGTATATTCCTTTGCATGTGATAATGTTTAAGCTGTTGTGAGGTGACTACTTGATTTTTAAAATCATGAAGAGTTTAAAGTGTAAATTCATCACTATGCAAAAGCTGACTGGGTTATTGTACAGGTACTTTTGCAATTACCTATCTCTATGACGAAGATATAAAATCAAATGAAAAATTGTGACCCTCTTCAATGTGATACGGATACGCATTTGACTTGCATTGTTAGAAAATTAACGTAATTTACAGTAAAATCTAAGGTTCAGAGCACACATTTTGATATTTTCCAAAAATTATTATAACAAAAAACGTTTTGGAATTCAGAATACATTTGTACTTAAATGTTATAAAAACTTAAGGTGGTTGAAAAAATAAGGTTTCGTGAAAAAGAATTATAGATATTCATTAAACAGTTTCCGGGATATTTGATCAACTCTAGGGGCACGAATTTATAAACGAACTATAGTAGTTGTTCAGGAGCCACGATAGCTCAGTGGTTAGTGAACTGGACTACAATGGACAAGGGGTAGGGTTCGATCCCAACCGACGGCTTCCGGGTTCACCCAGCCTTTAATGGTTACTGAATTTATTTCTGGGAAAGTGAAGCGGCACGGGCGTATTACCGACCACATTACCCTAAAAATCATGTGCCGAAGGTCAGTAAAATGTATGGTCACTAACACCATATTCCCTATATGCCACTTGGCGTGACGGGGGTACTTTACTTTTTTTAAATTTTTTTATAGTAGTTGTTCAGTAGTTTCTATTTATCGTTTCCAATTAGCTTTTTTGAAACTCTATCTTGTCCTTTGCTTTGTCTAGATTTTGGGGGACTTTGTGTCTAAGGCGATTACTATGGATCAGAGATCGCTGCCTATGTCTTCATTTACTCGGATGTGGCATGAGTTTATGAGATCAGCAGAACAGATGGTCAAGCCGGGTCTACTGAGGGAGAGATATGCTCTGTGAAACACAGTCAGTGTAGGCTCTATATCCTGAATGACTGTGAAGTTAGTTGATAGGGAAGATAGTCTTCTAAGTTGTACCGTATGGTTTAAGTCAGGGTCGGTGTAAACTGTATCGTGTATGGCTGTGAGGTTTGTTGATGAGCAAAAAGTATTGTCCTGTAGAGTTTAAGTCAGAGTGTCCTCATTGTAGCGAAGTCTCCACCTAAAACAGTTTTATGATATTTGATCTGATCCAGTCCAGTTATATCACATTCCGTTCCTGGTGTGCTATAGGCATTATCGATGTTTTAATTGCTGGATGCGTACCAAATAGTGGCTTTCTGAACGTCTGTTGGCCCCGCATTATTCATTGCAACTATATCTCTGTGTATGCTATTCCTGATACAGGTGACTATGGCCCTGCAGTTGATGGTGCATTCACATGAGTAGCTGGTGAAGCCTGTTATGTGTATGTCTATGTTCTTGTAATAACGCGAAGTTTATCTGGTGCGTGTGCATTATTATAAGATGATGCGGGACTTGCTGAGGAGGGGATCTGAGCATCTATGGACATGTTCAGAGTTCAATGATGATGACCCGCAAATAACTCATTAACTCAATTATGCATTATTCAGACTAACTCTGTTTTCTTCTTAATCGGGCCAGAAACTTTGAGTTATAATATATTTAACTTATTCGTTTCTCCACTCTGTCCTGTCCTTACACTAGTCCTTCTGCCAAGATGTTTGAAATGTATAGTTTATGGAACCAGATGTTCCCGGTCTTTGACTGAATTCAGCCGAATCGACAGTACGATAAAACCGCGTATATGACCACTTTGTTTCACCATTCTTTGAAGTAAGGGATCGATCTAACATGTTATGTTTTCGATCCATAATTATACATCAATATATTTCCGATCCCTTATCGATGTTTGTATGGAGCAATGCAACTTATACCATTAATTGTACAGTATTTCGATAAATGAATGAAAAAAATTAAGTAAAGTAACTAGAAATACGAACATATGCATATAAAAAAGCAAATACATTATCGCATTATATATCACATGGGATAACAAATCATCCGTGTTGCATGTCCTTCCATAATTGTGGAATTTTGTGTTGGCCTCTATGATAATTTTCTTGTTAGTCTTTTCAGCAGTCCATGAAACTCTCAACTATTTGTGATATTCAACTACAGGAATTTTAAAATTTTATTTTGGTATCTAAGAGGGCGTCGGTGGTGCAGAGGTCTGACGATTATCTGTTGATCAAGCGCAGTCAAAAACGGATGTTAGAGAAACCAAATTTAAACACGATCCAATGTGATGTAAAGGAAAAAAAATGACACAAGAAGAGAAAGAATGGACATAGAACACAACTTTGAAATAAACATAGACTTATTAGAATCAACAGCTAAAAAGGTTTGCCCATGCAGAGAGAAGGCACTGTTGCTCGATCTATACAAGTCACGTACGAAATAAAGAGGGTCGCAGGGCATAAAGTAGGCCCTGAATAAGGATGCAGTGACAACACCATGGAAATTCTGTTGCAGCATCTAGTGACAACGGTTGAGTCCTGCCACAAGAACTACAGCAGATATCATATTTTAAAAAAAACTTCTTTGACATCTCAGACTATTAGAGAAAGTGCAAAAGAAGAAGACGAACGAAATGAAGAATCCCTCTGCTGTCTACAATTGTCATTATCGTCTTACACAGATTAAATCATTCTGGTGACCGCAACAAGCCTTAAAGACACTTTCTTTTATTTGTTAAAAAAAAAACAATCCCTCGCTTTAGTTATTTGTTCATGACCTTTGTTACTCTCATATCTCTTACTGTCAACAATAGACGCTTACAAAAATATGGATTATTTTAAAAATAGAATTGCAGTTTGTTTTTTTTTAAACTTAATTTCAAAACATAAATTTATTTAAATTTTCCTAACAATAAAGTCGATATTAAGTGGAACATTAGTATGTGAATCTGTAAAACAGAAGCCTGTCTACGCCCTTTTTGGTCACTGAGGATACGCTCACACGGCTACACCGAGCTGTGGCCCCGCCCCTAATCTCCATTTGGCCCGTCCCCTGCTAGGACTGCGTGCCCCATCAAAGTCAACAGTTAACAATAACTTAAGGAGACCTGCTGTGGCGGCGATGGCTGATGTATTCATGCCACGTCCTCCCTCCAATCCAGTTATTGATATAAAAGCGGAGACGACTCCAGGCTGACAGCAGCAGATAAATGCTCACTCACCTGCCGTCAACACAAGCATTTCCACTCTAGCACGTTCGCTAAGTTCTGTTACCGATTTCGCACGTGACATCGATTTATTAGACCAGATTGAGACTTAAAACCAGGTATGCGAATAGTAGCTGTTGTAGACAAGAAATGATTCTAATTATAAGCAAGTCGGTCGGTGTTGTTCTACTCATATAAAATAGATATATTCTATTTTAACGCACCATCTATATTATTATTATTAATTCGAACAACCAGGACATTTTTGTAAAATTATTAATCCTATTTTAATGTTTCAAAATATTCTAGATGTAATTCGTTGTCTAGGCTGATAAGAGGATATCTCGTTCTATCGTTGCTGGGGAATTAAATATTACATTACAATTCATTAAACTAGGCCACAGTATTTGTAAGTGATGTGATCATTATACTTTCTTTATGTTACTTCCTGCTCAGTGCAATTAATTCATATTTTAAAAGGTAGCAATATTATCAATACTCATATCTAGTTTGAAAATTTGCAATAAATATTTCGAAATGTGTGTGATTGAAGCCATTTGTTTCATACTAACTATCCGGGTAAGCAACCAAGATGCCGTCCTTTAAGAAAGAAAAGCCTCCTATATCATACTATAAGTATATGTGTTGTTGTGTACTCACAACTTAGAGTTAAAAGTAGTTTTGAGGTTCAATTCATCACCACCAGGTCGTGTGCCCTTTGAAGAACGTTGCATTTACCACAGCCCGCCTCAAAGAATATCTGACTCTAGCCAGATCCACCCCCCCCCCTCTTCCCTTTCTTGTGTTGTCATTTAAACCATTTTCTTTTTGGTCTGCACCTGTATAGTCTTCTTTTTTATTATGATTTCTCGGCAGTCAGTAGTTTGCCATTGAACTTGGCCACTTAGCACCTTAGATTCATGTTGGCCAGTTTAACTAATATTCAATAATTTTTTTAAAGTATACCAGTTAAAAGAAGATTAGTGATACAATATACAACACAAAATCAAATATTCACATAATGTGTTATAGTTGGTTCCGTGGGAGGAGGTGAGGTCCATTGGTTAAGACCAGAGAAACGACATCATTCTGACATATCTCGTGAGGACATCGTGACTGATAAAATAAAACCATAGCCGGAAGATTGCAGGAATGCCGGAATATGAAGGGACATAGCTCGCAACTAAAACTTTCGGAGTGTCTGACAAATACCTCTCGCAGAGACTGCCATGAAAACTTCCTTTCTATAGAAAGAAACGAGATTAGGACAAAGTAGGTTCAGAGTCTGGTAAATAGAAATAAAAGCGTATACTGGCCATACCGGCAGCGCGTGATCTAATTTAGCTGAAGGTCCAGGTCTAACATGAACCATGACCAGTGGTCAGGAGATTGTGAATTTTGATTAATGAATCTTTGATGGCCGTAGAAGTGGCCATACGAATTTTAGTTGACTGGAGAAAAGCATTTGTTAGCCTCACTCACCCTTTTAACAGATCTCACGTTATGATCTACAAACAGACAGATAGGATCAAGAAAAAAAAATCTTTAAGATTAACACGGCTGATAAGAGATTATAATATTTCAATTATTTAAAAGTCTCGGAAAGAGCTTTTTTAACCATTTTAGGCGAAACGTCTTATTAGAATTAATTAAGAGATTACTAATAATGGAGAAAAAACAAGATTAATTAATGTGAATAAAAAATAAAATAGATGCAAGTTTATAAGAAGAGCGGTTAGGCAAAGATAATAATGAATACGACGAGGGGAGAATTGAATTATGGGGAAGAACACTCGAAGAATTACTAAGTTGTGATACACTCTCGGATTTATAATTAAACTAGTAAAAGTAAAGGTTCCCTTCACGCCATGCTAGGCGTTAGTGACCATATTTTTCTATGACCACGACACATTTTTGGGTGATGTGGTCGGTATCACGCCAGACCGCCTTTGCTTCCCAGAAAAATCTCTGGTACCCATTTTTAGAGGCTGTGTGAACCCCGGAGTGTCAGTCCGAAAAAAAATTCGCCATTACTGGGGATCGAACCGGGACCCTTATGGTCAGAAAGCGAGCACACTAACCACTCAGCCACCGAGACTCCAAGGCTATTAAAATAGAGCACTCATTAAAGTGAAGGTAGCAAGAACGAAGTAGAACAGAGAGAGAGAGAGAGAGAGAGAGAGAGAGAGAGAGAGAGAGAGAGATCACAACAACTTTAAATTATACGTTTCCAGGATCAGGAGGGCTTGTTCTGAAACTTTGAGAGTTGTGTGGTTGTTGTGCTGCTTTAGAAATGCCAAGTTAGGACTTTTGTTAGGCAACCATTTACAGGTTTAAAAAAAAAAAACCAGTATTATAAACTAGTACTGCGTTAACATCGACATTACTCCACAACCCTGGGTTGTAAACCATAATATATGTTTTTTTTCTAAATTCTAGAAACCTGGGTTGTAAACCATGATATATGTTTTGTTTTTTCTAAATTCTAGGCTCTTGAGTTGTATACTATAATATGTTTTTTTTCTAAATTCTAGACCCCTGGGTTGTATACTACAATATATGTTTTATTTTTTTCTAAATTCTAGAACCCTGGGTTGTAAACCATAATATATGTTTTATTTTTTCTAAATTCTAGAACTCTGGATTGTAAACAATAATATATGTTTTGTTTTTTTCTAAATTCTAGAACCCTGGGTTGTAAACAATAATATATGTTTTGTTTTTTCTAAATTCTAGAACCCTGGGTGGTGAACCATAATTAATATATGTTTTGTTTTTTTTGTAAATTCTAGAACCCTGGGTGGTGAACCATAATTAATATATGTTTTGTTTTTCTAAATTCTAGAACCCTGGGTGGTGAACCATAATTAATATATGGTTTGTTTTTTTCTTAATTCTAGAACCCTGGGTGGTGAACCATAATTAATATATGTTTTTTTTTCTAAATTCTAGAACCCTGGGTGGTGAACCATAATTAATATATGTTTTGTTTTTTTCTAAATTCTAGAACCCTGGGTGGTGAACCATAATTAATATATGTTTTGTTTTTTTCTAAATTCTAGAACCCTGGGTTGTAAACAATAATTTATGTTTTGTTTTTTTCTAAATTCTAGAACTCTGGGTTGTAAACAATAATATATGTTTTGTTTTTCTAAATTCTAATAAATTACACTTGTCCCTCAAACGTTTGATAGATTATATGTATCAAAATGGATTTAATGTATAAGATCAATTTTCAAGAAGGGACCGTCTAAATTGACGAAGGTTGACGAGTTTAGGCAAAGCTTCGTCGATTTCCTTCAGTCACATTTAGTAACTGTGTATGACAAAAAGAGGTGTATGTAAACTAGTGAACTGATCAAGTCAATAATTTGCATATTCTTCATCATTTAGAAAGTACCTGAATGCATTGACTGTCACTGGAATGTATATATTTCTTAATACAAAAATCGTGTTAAATGTTATACTGTGCACCAAGGAACTCAGTAGTGTAAGCAGATTCAGAGATAACTAGAAACTTCTGCAATTAGTGATTGCCCTATGTTGAAAATCTTCTGGTTTGAAACGTTGATCTGCCTAGTCCCGTCACATTTCCACAGAGCTCTTACTTTATCTTTCATATACAAAACACTTTTTCTCCTGTAGTGATTTTATTTCCTTATTGTTATTTTTTTTTTCATTTAAGGGGAAAGCTGAAGAAATATCAATTTACGACCTCTAGGGTTGATAGCGTCTTATGTTGTGTTATGTTATATTTTTTCCCCAAATTACAAAATTATCGAGTTCTCAAAGTCATATAATTTTACGTAACATCAATTTTGTGTTCATACCTCAAATTTTAAAACTAGTGAAAGGGGTTGCTCTATTATAATCACTTTCATTTTAAAAGAAGTATATAATTTAAATTATTTAATGAAATATGTGCTAAGAAATGTATTGAATAAATGTTCCGTAAGCTAACAGCTAGATTACACAACAATAAATTGACGCAATGAAATTTGTTTTTCATTACACGAACATCTACATTAAAGTTGTTACTAATTTGAATGTTCACAGAAGAACACATACTGTTCACATCTGACACGCGACAATCTAGTGTGTCAAACATTCATCAAAAATATAATTGTATCGTGTTGTTGAAATTTAAAAAAATAACAACGATTATAATATATAGTGAGAAACAATGTTTCATGAGCAAAGAGAAAAGATTGAAACAAGATTTGACCACAGTCTTATCTCGCCGTTTCAACTTAAACCTACAGCACAGGCGATGATGTTCCTGCCTCAACACACAGAGGTACAACGACCTTTAGGGAACGGTGACAATGGTAAGTGTCAGTTGCAAGACCTCTTTGTTTTATTCTTGTCCTTTATGCTTATTTTAAAAAAAAAATCGTTCCAATGTCAAAGCACATTTTTTAATATACATGTTATTATTGTTATTTCTGTCATTAATATTGCTCCGTTTTAGTTATAGTATTGTTCTCCTTACAGCATTGCTTATTGTTGCTAATCTCTCTCTCTCTCTCTCTCTCTCTCTCCCTTATTCCAGCTACAGTATCATTCTTTTGTTCTATTTACTATACTCCTTACTTTTAAAGCTAATTTCTCTCTCATTTCAGTTATAGAATTTTTATCATGCTGCAGCTGTCACTTGTTTCACTAAATTATTGTTCTACTGTTTTCAATGACTAATTATTTACTAGCTAAATTACATCTTCGTAATTTCTCCATTTGGATTGTAAAAATGCAAAAGAGGCGATTAATACGACCAAGACAGAAACTATGAAGATAGGACTTGACTCACTTAACTATGGCATCAGACACCAGAGTTTAGGTAGCTGGAGAGCATCTTCATAGATATGACACTAAAAATATGAAACAAAAAACATTTCAAGAAAGAAATACTGGGAATTTCATCTCTTACTATCATTTAAGACAACATATATCACTTTTTTTAAAAAATTAACATTGTATAATAATAGTGCTGTAATATAGCAACTCTCTTTAAATCAGTATGAATTTTTGGCCTAAAGCGAAGGAGCAAAATTAATTGATTACATGCGAGATGAAATGCTTGGTAGAAATCATAAGTGACACACAGACGTAAGAAAAAATAACAGAAAATCAGAAATGCAGATATCAGAAAAAGTAATGAAACTATACAATAAATCCATACATGGACAGAAAATAAAGTTTACTTGGAAAAGTATAACATGTAGTTGACCTGAAAAGATTGATGCTCAACTAACTACCATTACTAAGTGACAAAAGATGTCATGATCGGTAATTAAAGCACAAGACTAATACACCAGTGAATAAACAACATCATGTAAATCTTGCAGGTTGTGATGACTGCAGATCTTCATCAATATATATATATATATATATATATATATATATATATATATATATATATATAAGTATTCTTTTATATTTTATATTCGCGCCGAAGACGGCACATAGAGCAGAAATTCTAGACTTTTGTGTCTGACGATCTTTCAACTGTCAGACTTTGCACAAGACCTGCATTGTGAGGGAACTGATGCCTGCTGTTGTTGTCTCTCGTTTTAATAATCTCTTTTAATGCTTCTCAAGGTCGGTCTCTTTTTATTTTACACTCTGGTTCCAATATGAGAGCCTGCTTTGAGATTCACTTGTTGTCTCGCTCATCACATGACCAAAATATTCTTCCCTTGATAATAATATATATATATATTTAATGCTTTTTCACACCTCTTATTTCTGCACTAGTCTTGAAATAATTCCACATTTTTCGAAGTAATTTTCTCAAACATTTGGTTTCAATGCATCCCCAGTTTATTTTATATTTCTTTAGTTGTTTTCCAGTTCTCGCATACATACGTAAGGTTGGATTTGATTTGAAAATCCTGAGCTTTGTTTTTGTGTTTAATTTTATATTCCATATTTTATTAAGGTTTCTGAACGTCATTACTGCCTTTGCTATTTTGATTCTAATTTCTTTCATTGCGTTTCCTGTGGTGCTTGCAGAGTTCAGTCAATAAGGTCTGCAGATGTGGTAATTTTCTGGATTCCAGTGCTTGGAGCACTGATCTTGCATCTGTCAAAAACACTACAGGCAGCGGGCTAAGATTACTGTTCAATAGATACAGAATAGATTTTCAATAGATTCAAAAGATTCAATAAATTCAATAGATATAGAAACAGATAATCAAATCAATCAGAGGACCACAAGCCCCAGATCAGGATGCATTTCATAATATGAATAGATATGAACAAGTTATCATTATACGCCTCGGAACAGGACACAATCGACTCCATAGTGACATGTATACAAAATTCAAGATCGGCACCTCAACTACTTGTACATGTGGACAGGCGCCCCAGACTGCTGAACACATACTTCAAGACTGCACTGAATATAGTAGACTGAGGAAAATCCATTGACCCATAGATACAACACTACAGACAAAACTATATGGGCCACTGCAAGAATTACAAAAGACAGTAACATTTATACAGGAAACGACATTGCAGATATAGACGATACTTCAGGCGAACGAAAGATAGATAGATAGATTGCGTTTCCTTCTTGATCTATGCAGCTTCCGAGATATACGAAATTATCTACTTCTTCCATTATTTTTTCCTTCAAGGCATATTTTTTCTTCTGGGCGAATTTGATTTTTCACTACTTTTTTTTTTCTTGGCTGATTTCAAGTCCAATTTTCCTAGCCGTTGATGACATGGCGTGTTTGTTTTTTCGTGCATCATGTTCACATTGCTACTGATAAGAACTATGTTGTCTGCAAGATCAGGGTCCTCCAATTGAGATACAAGTGTTCATGCAAAGCCTTTGTTACCCGTGCATCACTTCAGCATAATGAAGTCATTTCAAAATAACAAGGGAGATAAAATACATCCTTGTTTCACTCCGGTATCAATCTGGAACCATACACTCAATCCTGTCTCTGTGTGAACGAGAAGCCATCGTACATATCTTTGTTGATGTTAATACTTTTTTGTGGTATTTCATATTGTCTGAATATGTTCCACAAATTAGTCTCTATGTTTGATGTTGAAAACCTTCTTGAAATCAATGACATTTGGAAAGAGTGGTCTCTATTTTTCTATATATTCGTCTACTATAATTCTTAGGGTGCAAATATGATCAAGGCAGCTTCTTCCTTTTCAAAATACTGCTTGTTCTTTACGCATAATAGTATCTACAAAATCTTTGATTCTGTCCATGATGACATTACAGAATACTTTAGAGGCAACTGACAGAAGAATCACGCCACTCCAGTTGTTGCAATTCTTGAGATCGCCCTTTCAAAGAATGTTGACAATTATACCTCTTTCCCGCTGTGTATAAACCATTTCTTCTTTCCATATTGAGTCAAACATTTCTACACTTTTTAAAGTTTTGGGTATCCGTTGCTTTTAGCATTTCAGATATTATGTCATCTTCACTTGCAGCCTTGTTGTTAGCCATGTGCCTTACAGCCATTTCTACTTCATTCAAAGTGAGGTCATCTAGTTTATATCTAACTGTAAGGTTGATGTGTCGTCAGTAAAATCTATTAAAAGCCTTGGTATTGGACAAATAAGAATTTCCTTAAAGCTCATTGTGACTATTTCTTCATTTGATGTTAAAATGGTTCCATTTGTGTTCATACCAGGTGCCCAACTAGATGCAGAGGTGTTCGTTATCATCTTCTGTACATTATACAGAGTTTTACTATCATTCGTCATTGCTGCTCTCTCTCTCTGCCTTTTTTGCCTAGTTATTTATATAGGTTTTCTTGTCTCTTCTGGCTGAGATCTTTTTTTTGTTATCTAGTTCTTTGTATTTTGCATTTGCCAGGTCTTTTTTTCGATCCGTTTTTACAGTCACTATAACTGTCTTTTCTTCTCTCCTTTCTTGTACGTGATTCTATGTAATATCAGAAATCCACGCCCTTCTTTCTACTTTCTTAAACCAAGCACTTGCTTCTTCCGATGACATTAAAGCTGTGCTGTGGAATTCCATCATTTCATGTATGGTCTTCTCATCTAGTTCTCTAAACATTGCACAGCGGCTATTGAGCTCCAGGTTGAAGTTTCTCTTCATATTCTCATCTTTCAGTTTGTAGCTGTCTATCTTCTGAGGCTTCAATTGTGTGTGTTGGCTTTTCAGCTTTAATTTTATCTTTCCAATACATAAATTATGTTCACTGATAACATTCGACCCTCTATATGTTCTCACATCCATGACACTTGTTCTAAATTTCCGTCTAATACACAGGTGGTCAAACTGGTTTTTGGTTCTATAATCAGGAGATAACCAAGTTGTTTTATGTATCTCCTTGTGTGGGAATAATGCTCCACCTATAATCAATCCTTCTATTAGACGTAAATCCCATTTTGGCTTGTATCAAATCCTTCTTTCCCCCATTGCCTTCTCAGCACTCGTGTTGTCTTCTCTTACTTTGGCATTAAAGTCACCCATTAAATGAGAATATGTTTAGATATTTTGCTTATAAGTTGTTGAAGTTGATGGTAAAATTCATGTTTAATTTAATCTTCTGCCTCATTTGTGGGTCCGTAAAATTGTATAATTATGAGTATTCCATGTCTTGATTTATAACGAGCTCTTATCAGACGACTATTCACTGGCTAAAATTATGTGAGACTTCTTGTAGCTGTATTTGTCATCATTATTCCAACCTCTTCTCGGTGTTTCCCATCTTCCCTGCCTAAATATAATAAACTATGTTGTTATCCACTGACCTTCTGCCTGTTCCCGGCCATAGCATTTCTCTGATGCACAATATAGCGATCAGGTATCTATCTACCAATCTCGCTAGTACTTGAGCCAGTTTTCTTGGTGCAGCCATTGTTCCGACATTTCAGAAACCATTTTTTGTTATTATTTTAGGGACGAAAGTTGGAGATGTATGAAAGATCCTGTTAGAAATTCGTCATTACTGTTTTTAAGTCAAGATGTCTGTTTCCATAACAATGGATGTTTTATGGCGACGGTTTGTTCAACTCGTGATAACCGTCAATTGCAAGATGAAGGAAAAAAAATTCTCCATCTTGGATCGGAACCAGAATCACGTGTATATATATATATATATATATATGTATAATATATATAAATACATATATGGGAGCCGCGATAGCTCAGTGGTTAGTGAACTGCACTACAAAGGACAAGAGGTAGGGTTCGATCCCAACCGACGGTTCCGGTTCACCCAGCCTTTAATGGGTACCGGATTTTTTTTCTGGGAAAGTAAAGCGGCACGGGCGTAATACCGACCACATTACCCCAAAAATCATGTGCCGAGGGTCTGTAAAATGTACGGTCACTAACACCATATTCCCTATACGCCACTTGGCGTGACGGGGGTACTTTTTATATACATATATATCTATTTAATATATATATTTTATATAATATATAATATATAATTTATAACCAATATACATAAAGGGTAGTAAATCAGTTTGAGATTCTAAAAAAGAAACATTAAAAATAAAAATACAAAACCACAGAAGCCTAAATAATTATGTAAATAAACTGGAGAAAAGTAACTGACAAAAAAAGTAGTAGCCAGCTTTTATCAGGGAAAGAAGAGAAGTTACTGGATCATACTTCCCATAAGATGTGTACAAGAGAGGTAAGTTGATGTCTCTATAATCTACGCCACGTATGCGATACATTGATGAAATACCTTTACAACTTTTGTTTGACGAAAGTACCGTAATTAATTATAAAAGAGTAACACAGTGAATGAGAAAGTATAGTTAATTTAATCAAGAAATAAATCGTCAGATTTAATTAATGGTGTTATGAAGCATATTTTTTAATGCTTCGCAATGCAAACAAATATGGTAGCACTGGGAATTCTACCATGCACAAGGCAGAAGAGGTCAGCGGTCGAATTCAAACATCACATAAATAAGAGACACAGAACATTCTTCTTCATGAAGGAAACACAAGAAGAAATATGAGTAGATTATTTCAAGGTAAAACTCATTAATGACAAAATGACCACCATTGCTGTTGAGATTGATATTTACTGTATAGCTGTGCAGAAAGAAGATATTAGCAAAGTCATCAAGGTAATGGAGAACAAAATAACCTCCTGATTATGAAAATAGAGCTTGTCCCATTCAACTGGTAACAATTACCAAAAGTTACCAGCTTCACCCACAGTGCCTTTACGGCAAAATAGAGCTTGTCCCAATCAACTGGTAACAATTACCAAAGGTTACCAGCTTCACCCACAGTGCCTTTACGGCAATGTAGAGCAAACGTTACCAGCTTCACCCACAGTGCCTTTACGGCAAAATCCAATTACGCTTATTCTGTGCAGTCGCCGCGAGGTATTCGGGTCTGAGTATGTATTTTATTTCATCTCTGACAGAAAAAAAAAAAACACTTTTGACCACCTGGGATTAACAAAAGACGTTCTCTTGGTTTGGTGTAGTTGTCGATGAGAGTGTACCCGCTCTCTCATCCAAAGTATCAAAAATGATCAAAGTAAAATACAAAAGTGCTCCGAGTTAGTTTCTTCTATCAACACTTCTGATTTTCTTTATCATAGACTGATTGGCATTAGACATTCAAAAGAATAGAAAATTTTCTGAAACAGAAATAATCGACACCCCCAATATGTCCGAATACATCAAGCTAAACGACCAAAGTCTTGAAAAAGTCCACAATTTCAACTACTTTTGTATCAAGATGTAAAAAACAACAGGCGATGAAAAACTGAAATAAAGACCCGAGTTGCACTGGCGTCTAATGCCTTTAACAAGGTCTCAAATATTTGGATTTCAAAGACACTCAGTAATCATACAAAACTCACAATTTGCATTCCTGTGTGATTCCAGTATTAACATCTCGGGCGAGAGAGCTGGAAATCAACAGCAGCTCTAGACCAAACGTTTTCGAGAAAACATGCCGTCGAAGACTGTTAAATATCCGTTGGTCACACTCCAGATTTATTTCTGAAATAAAACATGAAATTAAACAGGACTGTATATCCCAATACGTCAGCAAGCGACCCCGGAAATGTCTTGGCCACGTTCTCAGAATTGGCGTTACCTCACCAGGGCTTAAGAAGACATGACGGTAAAAAAAAAAAAAAACGAGGAAGACAGAATTAACCATTATTAAAGCTTTGGATTTCAGAAACAACCAAGAACTAAAACAGGTTGCGGCTGACCGTCAAACATGGAAAACGACGATTTCTTCCTTAAGTTCCGTATACGGACCAATGGGATAATCAGTCAATAAAAAATGACGTCTTTTTTTGTATTGGGAAAACAGCATAAGTCAACAGATACAGCGACAACATTTCGTTGACTAAGGAAGTAAACAGATACGTCGTGCACAATTGCAAAGTTTAACTTTTCCGAGAGAGGGCAACAGACATAATTTCACAAGTTCACATAATGAGAAAATAGATTCTATATTTTCCGTTTTTAAAGGTCAAGTACGAGACTTGAACCGGCGTCTTAGGACGCGAGTTTTCACCCATATGTGCTCGGCCGCCTATCCAGAGATGCTCGGAGACTTCTGGATAGTGCCGCTTCAAGCATAGAAACTCACGATGCGAGGCGGCATTCCTCACCTTCCCAGAGTACTACCCTGGTACCCATTTCTGCCGACGGCTAGATCGAACGCGGGGGTATTTTTTTCTAACCACGAGTACAACTCACACTGCTTCCAGCAGGAATCAAGCAGGCTGTCGGAACGTCGTTAGTCCAGTAAGGTGCTTTTCCCATCTAGGCTCCCGAGGCCCTCTTTCGTTTTTAAATTTACATTAAAAATGGCGATAATGAATGAGATAGGGTCTGCTATGGTTGCGAGGTGCTCAAAGTGTTTTATTTGCTGGTCCGCATGTTTGGGTTTAACTTCAGAAAACGTACTGCTGTAAAACATACCTTTTCCTCCTAAGATTCGCTGAATTATCGCCTCGGAAGTTTCCCTCTATAATAATAGTAAAAAAAAGTAAAGTACCCCCGTCACGCCAAGTGGCGTATAGGGAATATGGTGTTAGTGACCCTATATTTTACAGACCTTCAGCACATGATTTTTGGGATAATGTGGTTGGTATTACGCCCGTGCTGCTTTACTTTCCCAGAAAAAATCCGGTACCCATTTAAGGCTGGGTGAACCCGGAAGCCGTCGGTTGAGATAGAACTCTACCCCTTGTCCGTCGTAGTCCAGTTAACTAACCACTGAGCTATCGAGGCTCCCTCTATAATAATATTCGTTTATTATTATTTGTCTCCTTTAACTTCAGACTGTGACCAGATGCTTGCTTTAATTGTTTTCCTCGCCGGCCGCGAGGCGTTAAGCTTTTCACACAGCCCTAGAAAATATGCATCAGAAAGTGTTTTCCCTGGAAATTAAAGCTCATCATCATCATGTGCCGTACCGATTGGCGTTGGCGATATGTCCTTCCACAATTTTCTATCCACAGTGCATCGTATCAGTTCTGTTGTTGACTGTTTTCCATGCCATGACCCCAAGCTATCCAGTATTTTCTCTCTTTGTCGTCGGCGATCTCTCTTTCCTTTTATTTTGCCAGTTGTAACCAAGTATTCCAACTTTCCTCTTCTCATGATGTTCCCAAAAAATGTTGATTGCTTCTTTCTGATGTTTTTTAAGAGCTCCCTTTTTGTGTTGGCCTCTTTGAGAACTTTCTCATTGGTCTTTTTAGCTGTGCATGGAACTTTCAACATTCTTCTGAGAAATCCCATCTCTGTGGCCTCTAATCGTCTTTTCATTTGTTTGTCTATTGCCCATGATTCGCTTCCATAGTCAGAATTGGTTCTATATAGCATCGATGAACTCTCTTTCTCATTTCTATTGACATAGATTTGTTGCAAAAGATATTTTTCATTTTCTGAAATGCTATTTTGGCCTGGGCTATTCTACTTTCTATTTCTGTGTTGCATCTTCCATCTGATGTTATTACTGTGCCCAAGTATTTCAAACGTTGCACTTGTTTCGGATTTGTCTTGTTTATTTTTATGCTGCATGATGGTGAAGATTGTTTCTTCGATATAACCATTACTTCTGTTTTCTTACTATTCAGACTGAGACCTTTCTTGTTGCTTTCTTTTACTATTACATCTATCATTTCTTGTAGCTCATTCTCTGTCTCTACTATTAAGAATTTGTCATCCGCATATCGTAAATTGTTTTATCGTAAATTAAACCTACAGCTGCTTAATCTAATACCAATCAGGCCTTTCAGTTCTAGTCCAAGAAATTTAACACCAATTCTGGATGGAGATTACCTAAGTCTAGTGCGTTATTTGAAGTTTTAAAATAAAATACAAAGTAATTCATTCCTGAGATACAAAACACAAATATGAATTTTAACAATGTTTATTGTTTTTGTTTTTTTTTTAAAACTGGTTTATGCTTTTCAGAATATGATCCAAAAAGGTCGTGCTTTTAAACAAAAATAGTGCTTAAGAAATTCTGCCATCCCATCCAATAAAACGGAAAATCGTGTTTTATCATGCCACTAAAACTTTGTAATACTTATATTTGTTGAACTGATATTGTATCTGTCAAATGATATTATACTACTATAATGATAATATATTTTTGTCAAATAAAAATGTAAAATGAAAAAGGTAGTGTGTTATAAAGTTCCGATAGATTTTTGTTGAAAAAAAGTTCTGTAAATGTTGACAGATGTAGAGAGCCAGTAAACTAATAAACATTGGCATTTTGAGATGATGACGTTATTCTCTTCCTCGCCGTTATTGCTTCTCAACTACAAGTCAGATAGTATTTAAGGCTCAATCTCTAGACAACTTCTACCTCATTGAATAATGCGGTTTCCTCAAACAGATAAACTATAACAACATTTGAGCACTTTCAATGAAGCTTGCAAAGAACGAAATATAACAATTAATACATTCGAAAAAAGGAGAAAAAAAAACAGACGTCGTGGAAAGAGACAGAAGATAATCTTAATAGAGAATCGTTACTGCTGACAAGGAATGAAACATGCGAACTGTTTCAACTATTTTAAAAAAGTAAAATAACTATATGTGAAAATAAAGGTTTAAACAAAAACATAACAATTGTAACTAATCAAATTAAATAAATGAACCTTCCCCCCCACCCCCCCCCACCCCCCCCACACACACACACACACAACTGATAACTTTGGATTTATAGAAAATAAAGCAATACTGATAAAAGAGTCATTTTCTCAACGTTTTGTTGTGATGTTAAAACATAGACATTTGCTGCAAACGAAATTATGTCGCTGCATCCTTACATCGACTTTTACTGCACCTAAAACCAGAGTACCATAAACCTAACAACTAGAGGCAGCAATTAGAGACAAACATAGTCAACTTTCACAAACAAGAAACAAATGCGTTGTAGAAGACTTTGATGAACTAAAGTATTAAAGGCTACGAGAAAGCACATTCAAAAATAAAAAAAGTAGACGGGAGTTTGAGACTCAGGCCTACATATGAGCTAAGCTGGAAGTTACAGACAGCTGTAATGTTGGAGAAGAGAAGCATTGGTGGTGCATCAATGTTCTTACAAACTCCAACTTTGTCTCACGAAAGAATCAACCAAAATCTGCTAGATATTCTGTCATATTCAAGTGTCAAATTGTGAAAGATCTTCGGCTCTTTGCAGGAGCCATGATCAATAGTGAAGCTTACTGCTCATATAGGCACGATATGTATAAAACACAAATATGATCAATAGTGAAGCTTACTGCTGATATCAGTACTGATATGTATAGAACACAAGTATGATCTATAGTGAAGCTTACTGCTGATAGCAGCACTGATATGTATAAAACACAAGTATGATCTATAGTGAAGCTTACTGCTGATAGCAGCACTGATATGTATAAAACACAAGTATGATCTATAGTGACAATGAAATGAGGTGCCTCAAAAGAATACTTAATGTAACAAGAATAGGCAGAATAATTGGCTGCAATGTATTGTGGGCGCGAGGTGGGGAGAAAGAGTGGGTGTAATATAAAAACGATTTTTAGAGGCATCTAGAAAAGCTGTTTATATGGTTTTGGCAAGATATAGTATAGTTACCATGGCAGCACACGCAAATAGCAAGATGCAATGAGAGAGAGAATACATGAGGAAAAGAGAAATATCTTCTAAAAGATGATCAGCGACAAAGGTCATGCAAACTGATAAGTTTGGTTCAATCAGCAGAGTTATGACAACAATATTTCATATTTCCTCAACGCTGTGATGCACTAATGAGCAGACAAAAGTGAGGGAAAGAATTAGAGAGAGGGAGAAATAAAGAAAAGAAGAGTCGCACATTTTAGAGCTAAAAAAATACCCCATGAAATTTAAGAATAGAAAGTGGTCGTAAAGATAATCACAAAAATAGAGAAGGGGGAGAGAAAGTAGAGAGAAGGAGAGAGAAAGAGAGCGAGGAGACACAAACTTTAGAAAAATAAAATCTCATGAGGGATAAAAATAGAAAGTGATCATACGGATAAAAACGAAAATAGAGAAGAGAGAGAGAGAGAGAGAGAGGAGGGGTTTTGGAGAGAGCAAGGGAGAAAGAATGAGGAGAGGTTAGTGTAAAAAAAAAATAAATAAATAAATAAAACCCCATGATAAGAATAGCAAGTGGTCGTAAAGATAAAAACGAAAACAGAGAAGCAGCACTAACAGCTCTTGAGGTGTCTAATCATATAAATGTAATCGCATGAAATGGCGATAATTTCCCATTTTGAACAACGCAGGCGCATTTCAATAAAAGAAAGAATGAATCCGTGAAATTAATTGGAACTTGTTTGTTTGTTCACTCTTGGCGAGGTTAGAGTGCTGTTATGTGGAAGAAATTGTTTGGGTTGTACTGAAGAGGGTGTCTTTATTGCAGAGGTAGAAATGAATACATGAAAAGGCAGAAATTGTTATTCCTCACAATAAGTTGTAATGTCATTTTTAACTTTGTGCTTTTAACAC
Organism: Megaustenia siamemsis; assembly: GCA_032433765.1. Lineage (NCBI taxonomy): Eukaryota > Metazoa > Mollusca > Gastropoda > Stylommatophora > Ariophantidae > Megaustenia > Megaustenia siamemsis. The sequence goes on from JAVIAB010000092.1 coordinate 134,492,862, forward strand.
AACCCGGGTAGAAATCGATTTGAGATTTCATTAGTGAGACCAGTATTCATTGCGAATCTCGATCTGAGCGCTGTTTAATTTTCATTAAAATTTACATATGCGCTATTTTGTTTTGTTTCAAAAGAACTGAAGCACGAATTACAGGTTAAAAGGAGGGAATTAACAATTAAGTTTGCTTAAGCACATATACACAATAAGGAAGCAGTGTACATAATAAGACGGTTTTTGTTTAAAATACTGTCCCAAACAACGAACTATAAATCTCCAACTTTGTAGTATGCTTCTAGTTCGCACTTGGAAGAACTTGTTTGAGCTTCAGAACCAAAGCAGCAATTTGCTATATTTTACCAAAAGTGGAGTCCACGCATGTAACAAAAGATATAAGGTTTTTTTTATCCCCCCTGTCATTTCTTATTGGACCAGTAGTTTTCCGTTGTACCAGCAAATATATGCGTCAAAGCTTTCTTGCTGTATATTATGTCTATGATCTATAGTTTGTCTATGATTTATACTATGTTTATAATCTATAATTTGTCTATGATCTGTAACTATGTCTATGATCAATATTATGTATGTGATCTATACTTTGAAAAGATCTATACTATGTTTATGATTTATACTTTGTCTATCATCTATACTATGTCTATGACCTATACTTTGTCTATCATCTACACTATGTTTATGATCTATACTATGTCTATGATCTATACTATGTCTTTGATCTATACTATGTCTATGATCTATACTATGTCTATGATCTATACTATGTCTATGATCTATACTATGTCTATGATCTATACTACGTCAATGATCTATACTATGTCTATGATCTATACTTTGTCTATCATCTATATACTATGTCTATGTTCTATACTATGTCTGTGATCTATACTATAATCATTTCTGAGCTTATTCTTTTGTTCCACTGATTTACTTACATGTTTGAGAAACTACCTTTATTTCTTGAAATTCACAATTATTATTACTAGAATCCAAATTGTTGTTTCGCTAATTAATTGTCACCTAGCGGTTGTCAAAACTGGTAGATACATGTTTACACATGATACAATCTTAGACACAATATATGTTTATACATGATACAATCTTAGACACAATATATGTTTATACATGATACAATCTTAGACACAATATATGTTTATACATGATACAATCTTAGACACAATATATGTTTATACATGATACATACTTATATACAATGCATGTTTATGCACAATATATGTTTATACATGATACATACTTATATACAATGCATGTTTATGCACAACACATGTTTATACATGATACATACTTATATACAATGCATGTTTATGCACAATATATGTTTATACATGATACATACTTATATACAATGCATGTTTATGCACAATATATGTTTATACATGATACATACTTATATACAATGCATGTTTATGCACAATACATGTTTATACATGATACATACTTATATACAATGCATGTTTATGCACAATATATGTTTATACATGATACATACTTATATACAATGCATGTTTATGCACAATATATGTTTATACATGATACATACTTATATACAATGCATGTTTATGCACAACACATGTTTATACATGATACACGATACATGCTTATACACAACACATGTTTATACATGATACACGATACATGATTATACACAACACATGTTTATACATGATACACGATACATGATTATACACAACACATGTTTATACATGATATACAATACATGCTTATACACAATACATGCTTATACATGTTTCTTACTTTGTATGATGTTTTGGTTTCAGAACTCATTCATTTCTTCTACTAATTAAGTTAATTTTTCAAGAAAATATACACCTTTCCTTTTATAATTCCACGGCTTCACTACTTTTGATAAATTTAGAACTTTCAGCAAAATATAATTTGTTCGTCTTAGAATTGTATTGTTAGAATTGGCATCATGGCTGCATGTGTTCACGTGTAAATCTACCATCAGTGAAGTTTTATTAATTCAATTTCTGAAGAAAAAAAAACCTTAGTGGTTGTGGCTGGTTCGATCTTCCTATGTAACCAGCGCGCTAACGAAATCTGTCCGAGCACAAAAATTTGTCTGAATTATAAAAGTAATTCAGCACCCAGAAAAAAAAAAAATTATAAAAAATTCAAGAGCAGCACCTCAACCACATGTACATGTAGGCAGGCGTCCCGGACCGCTGAACACATACTTCAAGACTGCCCTGAATATGATAGCAGACTGAGGGAAATCCACTGGCCCATAGATATAACAATACGGACAAAACTATATGGGCCACTGCAGGAATTACAAAAGACTAAAATGTATGCAGGAAACAACATTGCAGATATAGGCAAAACTTAAGGCGTACGAAACATAGATAATTGTAATTAAGAACTGGATTTTTAAGCATCAAAATTTTGAGGTAACTAACACATGAAGAAGGGGGGAAAAACATCAGCGGATATCATATTTATAATGATCTATTTATTCCTAGCAATAAATTTGTGAACAGTTATTTCTGAGATCGCGCATTTCATTTTTGTTTACACCTAATCGGTATCAAAAACACATATTTTAGTTTTTTTTTTTTTATGGTTTGATCTGAAAAAAAAAATAACGAACAATTGTTTACAGTTTTTAAGTTAATTTGAAACTATGAGCTTCAAGACATTAAATTTGGGAATTTCATTTCAGAGATCAGGTTGCGATGGGAGGATGGGTGAGATGATGTAGGGAGGATGGGTGAGATGTTGTAGGGAGGATAGGTGAGATGCTGTAGGGAGGATGGGTGAGATGTTGTAGGGAGGATGGGTGAGATGCTGTAGGGAGGATGGGTGAGATGTTGTAGGGAGGATGGGTGAGATGTTGTAGGGAGGATGGATGAGATGTTGTAAGGAGGATGGGTGAGATGCTGTAGGGAGGATGGGTGAGATGTTGTAGGGAGGATGGGTGAGATGTTGTAGGGAGGATGGGTGAGATGCTGTAGGGAGGATAGGTGAGATGTTGTAGGGAGGATGGGTGAGATGTATGGAGGATGGATGAGATGTTGTAAGGAGGATGGGTGAGATGTTGTAGGGAGGATGGGTGAGATGTTGTAGGGAGGATGGGTGAGATGCTGAATGGAGGATCGGTGGGATGTTGTAGTGAGGATGGGTGAGATGTTGTAGGGAGGATGGGTGAGATGTTGTAGGGAGGATGGATGAGATTTTGCAAGGAGGATGGGTGAGATGTTGTAGGGAGGATGGGTGAGATGTTGTAAGGAGGATGGATGAGATGTTGTAAGGAGGATGGGTGAGATGTTGTAGGGAGGATGGGTGAGATGTTTTAGGGAGGATGGGTGAGATGTTGTAAGGAGGATGGATGAGATGTTGTAAGGAGGATGGGTGAGATGTTGTAGGGAGGATGGGTGAGATGTTTTAGGGAGGATGGGTGAGATGCTGAATGGAGGATCGGTGGGATGTTGTAGTGAGGATGGGTGAGATGTTTTAGGGAGGATGGGTGAAATGCTGTAGGGAGAATCGGTGGGATGTTGTAGTGAGGATGGGTGAGATGTTTTAGGGAGGATGGGTGAGATGCTGTAGGGAGGATCGGTGGGATGTTGTAGTGAGGATGGGTGAGATGTTTTAGGGAGGATGGGTGAGATGCTGTAGGGAGGATCGGTGGGATGTTGTAGTGAGGATGGGTGAGATGTTTTAGGGAGGATGGGTGAGATGCTGTAGGGAGGATCAGTGGGATGTTGTAGTGAGGATGGGTGAGATGTTGTAGGGAGGATGGGTGAGATGTTGTAGGCAGGATGGTTGAGATGCTGTAGGGAGGATAGGTAAGATGTTTTAGGGAGGATGGGTGAGATGTTGTAGGGAGGATGGGTGAGATGTTGTAAGGAGGATGGATGAGATGTTGTAGGGAGGATGGGTGAGATATTTTAGGGAGGATGGGTGAGATGTTGTAGGGAGGATGGGTGTGATGTTGTAGGGAGGATGGGTGAGATGTTGTAGGGAGATGAGTGAGATGTTGTAGGGAGGCTGGGTGAGATGCTGTAGGGAGGATGGATGAGATACTGCAGGGAAGATGTGTGAGATGTTGTCGGGAGGTGGGTGAGATGCTGCAGGGAGGATGTGTGAGATGCTGTAGGGAGAATGGGTGAGATGCTGCAGGGAGGATGGGTGAGATGCTGTAGGGAGGATGGATGAGATGCTGTAGGGAGGATGGATGAGATGCTGCAGGGAGGATGTGTGAGATGTTGTCGGGAGGATGGGTGAGATGCTGCAGGGAGGATGTGTGAGATGTTGTCGGGAGGATGGGTGAGATGTTGTCGGGAGGATGGTGAGATTCTGCAGGGAGGATGTGTGAGATGTTGTCGGGAGGATGGGTGAGATGCTTTAGGGAGGATGGGTGAGATGCTGTAGGGAGGATGGGTTATTGAGTTCTTGAATTTTTTGCGGGTCATCATCATTGCACTTCGAACATGTCCATAGGTGCTCAGATCCGCTCATGAGCAAGTTCCGCAGTGTCCAGCAAATGACGACTCCATTTTTGTGTTGGCTCATAACTCTCATACGCCCACTAAGTTTCTCCTTTCTGGCTGTGTCCATCTTAACTTTCATCTCTTTCATCATAAGAAGTGACGTGGACTCATTGTTGTCGAAGTACTGTGCCCTTCCCACATCTCGTAGGGCATTGATGATGTCCAGTCGATTTATTGGTTGGCCTACCAATGATCGATCTTCAACGACAGCGCAGCTAGCCAACCTGTCCGTTCTTTCATTTCCCTGTACTCCCGCATGTCCAGGAACGTAGACAAAGGTGACCTTACGTATTTACTACTTCTGCAATGACTCTACCCATTGCATAAGTACAAAGCCGGCCTCCACTTTTTTTTTTATCATGTTCATCGAATCACTCAGTATGCAGGCGTTGGTATAGTCTTGTGATTCTAACTAGAGGAATGCCCTGGCCACTGCCATCACCTTCATCGTCATCCTAGTCGTAGTCATAAAGTATGCACCACTGTGGAGGATGAGTTAGATGATGTAGTGAGGAATTTAAACATAAAATAAGCAGAAGACACCCCATTCCATCTCCGCAAATGATGTTTTTCTTCTTTTTGTGAAAATTGTAGTATTGCCGATTAGATTAGCACAATGGTCATAAACTTAATGTGAATAAAGAAACGCGTGTCATAAATGACTAATTTCAACAGTTCAGACTCGTAACTACACTGTGTAGTGGTAGCATGAGGTAGGAACGACAATGTTTTGTGAAAGATGTTTCTTTGTACTGTCAGGCAATACATCACATCATCATCAAGTACCGGGACTGCTGGCGTAGGTGATCAAGTCTCTCCACAACTTTCGATCTCGTCAGTTATATATCATTTCTGTTGTTGACCTTCTGCCAAGCCATTCTCTCAAGCTGTCTAGTATTTATTCTCTTTGCTTCCCTCTATTTCTTCCTCCCTCAATTTTTAAAGTTCTTACAATATACTCCAGTTGTTCTCTTCTCATTACATGGTCAAAAAATGATGATTGTTTCTTCCTAATATTGGAAATTAGCTCTCCTTTTTCTTTGACCTCTTTCAAAACATTTTCATTACTCTTCTTAGCTGTCCATGGCATTCTCAACATTCTTCTGTAAAACCACATTTCTAGCGATTCATTATTGTTTAAAGAAGTTACGACGGTAGTTTTTGTTGTCTTCCGTCGGCTTGTTTACTGTTGGCTCCGCTAGCCTTTGACTAGAAAGTCTCACCTACAAGGCAGCAAGCAATACAGTTATAACAAAATACCTTCAATATGTAAGCACATTCTTTTCTCCTGCGACATATCTGAAGGATTTAAAATAATCGAAAACTGTCACCCTTGAAATGTTACTTCTACTTTGTTTTACTGTATTCTCTGAAGTTGATTTAAGTAATCTGACAACGTTGGCAATCTACCCGACACCGAGACGTTACCACGTGATCGGCTCTAACGTTTAAACACGAAGACTATGTTCTTAACTTCACTTTTGTTGAAACATCGAGAGGGCACGAGAGAACATGCGAGAAAATAAGTTCTTGTAAACGAATAGACAAGATTTCAATTGCGACAGTATCTCAGTAGTCCGAACAAGTTCCTTTGATACCGCTAAAATGGTTTAATTTTTCTATTCCAAATTAACGTTTGACAAGACGGAGGATCTAAAGATGAAAGAGCCCCCAGCTAGTTCTTGATTTATCTTTGATCTATCCGGCTTCGCGCACCGTGCACTCTTTTCTGTTCCTGCCCTTTCAATTCAAATCTAAAAAGACTACAATGTGGACAAGGGTTTTCATGATAGTCCAGACACAGATTATTCTTGCCACGGATTCGGTAGCGCACTGCAAATTTTCTTGTGCAAACAGCGACCGTAAAGTAGGCTCCCTGGAGTCAGAGATACATGTAAGGTCGTGTCCTGAACGCATCTGTTAAGATCACACGCTCTCAGAGTTTGCTGCATCAACAGATAGGGGCTATTTTAATACTAAATGTCGAGACGACACAGAGACAAACTGAAGAGGAGAATAATACTACATTTTTAGACGTCACGGACACAAAGATAAGGGGAGAAAAATACTAAATGTCGAGACGTCACAGAGACAAACTTAATACTACCTTTAAAACGTCACGGACACAAAGATAAGGTGAGAAAAATACTAAATGTCGAGACGTCACAAAGACAAACTTAATACTACATTTTGAGACGTCGCGGACACAAAGATAACGGGAGAAAAATACTAAATGTCGAGACATCACAAAGACAAAAATGAAGGAATTGGAGAGATATGTTAAATGTCTAGTTGTTAACAAAGACAAGAGTGAAGAGGATAATAATATGAAATGATGGGACAACATAGCCACAGAGAGATGCTTAATGTCTGGACGAGGTTTGAAAGAAAACAGAAGGAGAAAATGTACTGCCGGAAAGAAAACGTTACCTTTCAACATTCTATAGGTCACTGCGCGTGATTTTTTGGGCGACATGAAATAAAACTTGGTGGGCGTTTTAGTGTGTGTGATGTACTTTTACACGTGCAATCAGAAGTATCTCTCACTATTCGTGGATAGATAATCACGGCACACGGTAAGTTACGTTACAAACGCGTAGAGGAGAATTTAACACATATTAATGGAATGTAAGTATATAGATCTAAGCACACACATGGGGAAACGTAATCATTTGAAGGAGATATCAAGAGTGCAAAATAAAGACAGGTGAAACAATATTAAAACAGGTAAATGAATTTAAATATTTGGGAACTTTTTTAACCTCAGACGGAAGATGCACAAAAGAGGTGAGATGCAGAATGACTCAGGCAAAGTTAACCTCAGACGGAAGATGCACAAAAGAGGTGAGATGCAGAATGGCTCAGGCATAAGCAGCTTTCAAAAAAATGAGGAAGATACTATGCAATCCATTTTTGACAATAGAAACAAGAAAAAGAGTTATTAAATGTTATGTAGAGCCAGTCTTAACATATGGATGTGAATCATGGACAATAGGACAACAGACAAGAAAATCACTGGAGTCTGTAGAAATGTGGTTTTACAGAAGAATGTTGAGAATACCATGGACAGCTAAGAAGAGTAATGAAAATGTTCTGAAAGAGGTCAAAGCAAAAAGTCAGCTAATTTCCAATATTAGGAAGAAACAATCATCATTTTTTGGCCATGCAATGAGAAGAGAACAACTGGAATATATTGTAACAACTGGAAAAATTTAGGGACGAAGAGATAGAGGGAAGCAAACAGAGAAAATACCAGACAGCTTAAGAGAATGGCTTGGCAGAAGGTCAACAACAGAAATGATAAAGAACTGTCGAGATCGAAAGTTGTGGAGAGACTTGATCACCTACGCCAGTAGGCCAGTACTTTATGATGATGGTGACTATCAAGACTCAACAGAAATATTTTTTTTTCTTAAAACAATGTTACAATTTGACCAACAGCAGCGAGTTATACCTATAGTGGAAGCAACTATATCAGCTTTTTCCCAACATTTCAGTGTTTTCACTAAATCAAGCATGCAAACTCGTTACCACAAAACTGGGTCAATTAGCAACCTCCACAGAAGTAACCGAAAACGAGATACCACTTCTGTACAAGACTGTTTTGTACGCCTTTTGCATTTTCGTGAAAATGTATCCACTCAAAATTGAATGTCAGAAACATTCTCTGTGTAAGACGTGTCGTGCTGAAAAAAAAAAAAATTTAGAGCCGATGGCAGAACGGATAAAAATAATGTTCGCTCTTAAAGTCAGATCGACACGGGGTTTATATCTCAGTAGAGACAAGAGGTCAAGGTTAATTAATTTATTTTAATGCGGAGTCGGGGGATAGGTTTGAAATACGAGATGATATTTAAGATTGTGATGCTAAAAATCCTTGGAATTATTGGTATAGAAATGTATCACAATTATCACTATGCAATGACATTTACAACACTGGATACATACCATATGCTTTTAAAAATGTCAATATTTATTGCCTTCCACAAAAAGACTGGAGCTGTGAAGTTCTATGACTTTCGAGCAATAATTTTGATGAGCTATATAACACACGTCTTGCTTAAAGTTATACAGGGAAGAATTAAACATAAAATCAATATGAAATCAACAGAACAACAATTTGGATTTAGAAACAACAGTGGGACAAGACAAGCCATCTTCTGCTTAAGAACATTGAAAGAAAAATACATAGAAGTAAACAAACCAATGTATGCATGCTTCATAGACTACGCCAAAACTTTTGACAGAATACACTATAAATAAATAATAAATTGCCTGAAAGATATACACTTGGATGATGCTGACATAAGATTGATATGTAATTTATGCTGGGAACAAACAACTATGATAAAATACAACAATGAGAACTATGCACCTATTGATATAAAAAAAAGGAGTAAGATCGGTTTGCATTCTATCACCATTGTCTATTTAAATTATACACAGAGCAGATCTTCAAAGACATTATGGGATGCAAGGACTAAATATCAATGTATATATAATAAATAATTTAAGATATGCTAATGATACAGATTTAATGGCAGAAAATCCAGAAAACTTGCAACTAGTAAACAAAATAAACAAGACAAGCAAAGAATATGGATTAGAAATAAATATTTAAAAGACTAAAACTATGATTATAAGCAGAGAAAAGGCAGAAATATACAAAAAAAAATATTGATGTCGATGGAAAGAAACCTAGAAAGAGTTTAAGATTATAGCTATCTTGGATATATAGCAAATGATGGAAAATGTAAGACAGAAATAAACAACAGAATAGGTATCGCAAACGCAATTTTGACATGAAAATATACTTATATCAAAGAAAATAACACCAGAACTGAAACTACGAATAGGAACAAGGCAGAGGCAGACCAAGGCTAAAGTAGACTGATAACATAGATAGGTGAACTTATGACCATCAAGACAAGAAGCAGAATAAAATGACGATCCTTTGTTGCCAACCTTTGATGTTGAAACGGCACCCAATTAAGGAATTGAAGTAGAGAAGTGAATTATTAACTTTTTTCGTACGTTTCGCTACATAGCGCGTCACTCTCAATTTGATTAGTGTGTGAACCATCATCAAACCATATTCTTTTTACATGTCTTGTATCATCTTGGTATTGGTGAAATCTAATCCCTTGTTTAATTATCTATAAAATAATATATAGTATTTTATATGTTAGTTAAATATACATACATATGTAGATTAATTTTTAAAACAATGAACAATTTGGCCTGAAATCTTTTGCGTGGCATTGATAAAAAGCTTCCATACGGAAAGAGTTAAGCTTCACCATGAATGTAAAGAAGTTAGTTATTAAGCTTCATCATGAATGTAAAGAAGTGAGATATTAAGCTTCACCATGAACGTAAAGAAGTGAGTTATTAAGCTTCACCATGAATGTAAAGAAGTGAGTTATTAAGCTTCACCATGAATGTAGTAAAGAGTTATGAAGCTTACATCGTGAACGTAAAGAAGTGAGTTATTAAGCTTCACCATGAATGTAGTAAAGAGTTATGAAGCTTACATCATGAACGTAAAGAAGTGAGTTATTAAGCTTCACCATGAATATAGTAAAGAGTTATGAAGCTTACATCATGAACGTAAAGAAGTGAGTTATTGAGCTTCACCATGAACGTAAAGAAGTAAGTTATTAAGCTTCACCATGAATGTAGTAAAGAGTTATGAAGCTTACATCATGAACGTAAAGAAGTGAGTTATTAAGCTTCACCATGAACGTAAAGAAGTGAGTTATTAAGCTTCACCATGAACGTAAAGAAGTGAGTTATTAAGCTTCACCATGAACGTAGAGAAGTGAGTTATTAAGCTTCACCATGAATGTAGTAAAGAGTTATGAAGCTTACATCATGAACGTAAAGAAGTGAGTTATTAAGCTTCACCATGAACGTAAAGAAGTGAGTTATTAAGCTTCACCATGAACGTAAAGAAGTGAGTTATTAAGCTTCACCATGAACGTAGAGAAGTGAGTTATTAAGCTTCACCATGAACGTAAAGAAGTGAGTTATTAAGCTTCACCATGAATATAGTAAAGAGTTATATACATCATGAACGTAGAGAAGTGAGTTATTAAACTTCAACATGAACGTAAAGAAGTGAGTTATTAAACCTCACCATGCTAGATTCTTGAAATTGGAGGTTAGATCAAAATGTTCTGTGTCCTTTATCGCTATTTATTCATATTTTCTCCAATTTAGCAAATAGGCTATCCATACTTTTCTGCTTGATCGAATGAAGGGTGTTACAATGAAATACGACTCCGATCGGCAAGGCGACAAGGTGAGGAGGGTAATGTGGGTAGTGTCGAGGTAAGATGTCGGCCTCTGGAAGAGAAGACCCAAGGGTCGAACGTGCCACAGGTGGTCGAAATTTTCCTCGCCGAATTCCATGTTTCTTCATGGCCTTAACACCCCCTTCCTCTTTCCGGTCTGCTTAGTGAGATATGATGTTTAGCCCTTTCTAATAAGGGCTAAATAAAAGATTTCTAGTGTGCACTCTGCTCATGTGAAAGAAAGGTTGGCATTATTAATTTGAAAAGTATAAGCCCGAGAAATTTTGTTAAGCGATAAAAGAAAATCTACCCATATCAAAGACGGATACCCCGGGCCCCACGGTGTAGATATTATGGCTTGCTGTAAACTGTTAAAGAAGAAAACCCCAATGATCGTCTCGTCAAGCCAGTAGTCTAACTACTTAGTTACTAACATTCTCACTTGGACTGTTACTATTACAGTTTTCAGCTAAAATAACAACTATTACTTGTATTACTTTTATAAAGTAACTACAAACATACATGTCTTGTATTACTTCCGTTTCTATTAATAATAATTATCAAATTAATTCATTTTTATCTCAAGCTTTTTTAATAGAAAGGTTTTTTTTTCCACATGAAAGCGCTCTAGATTAATGTTTGTGGTCTTTCTTGTCTAATCTATAAAGTATCTGCTGCAGATATTGTTACATCAAAGATACACAACGCTGGTCTGATATCACCCATCTCTCAGAGTGCTTCAGTAGCGCCTCCATAGCGAATTCTCCCAGCAGGGGCAGCGTTTTGCTTGATTGGACTTTGCCTGGCGGTGATGAAAAATAATAAGTGGAACACACAGTCCGCGACGTTTTTATTTGACTTTAATCATGATCTTTGAATACACCTGATTGACGCGGCCCCAACGCGAGTATTCCCCAGTGTCTCGCTCGTGATTATTGGCAGGTAAACACGATGTTACAGACCAAACCTCTTGTCAATCACCAGGTCCGACTTTCATTTCGCGACTCCCAGTTCTCGTCTCCTGTCTGTACATGGTAAAGAGAGAAAATAAATACATGGAGCGAAAAAAAAAAAAAAAACCAGCCGGTTGTTGGAGCTATAACTCAGTGGTTGGAACACACAACACGTTTTATTTCCTAAGCAAATATAATAATTGTATCAGCGCGTTGTATCAGTGTTAGGAAATCTTTTGAGTAAACTGCCGCAAAGAGGATTACTCGAGCGAGGAACAGAGGCTGGCGATCGTTGCTGTGTGTCCTCGCTAGCTGCCTTGATCTTTCCCGGGGTGTTGACAAAGTTGTCCCGCAATATCCAGGGTCGACTCGAGGGTATGGTAGAAACAGAGGGATCACAGGCATGGGGGCAAAGAGAAACATTTGTTCAGCCGTTGTTGGGAATTCGATGGGGCTCTTTCTTTAGCCCTAATTTGAAGTCTCAGACACGTGTATTTAGGGTGGGGAATATAGATGTTTTTACACAATTTACTAGGAATTTTTGATGCTTTGTGAAGTCGTTGTAGAGCAGTGTTTAGTAAAGTGGTCTACCGAGAAGTGCCAGGGTTCGAATGTCGACCGATCTGTTTCTAGGGTCACGTTGCCTTAAATGAACATCGCCAATACCGTAGGTTAAAGACGACTTTGGTTTAGTGCTGACAGCTTGCTACAAAATGTGTTGAAGCTCACACGTAAAATACACGTTATTTGTCATTGACACTTTTGGTTGACTTGCTCATATTCGATTTTTCCAAGAAGATAAAATACACAAGCTTCTTCTATCTTCTTCTTCTTCTTTCCTTCCTCATCTGCCTTTCAGCGTCGAGTGGAGATATAATTTGCGGTATTTTGCTCTTCTGTTCGCCCCTGATGCTGTTATGTTTCCTAGTGCTTCTAATATTCCATCGATCCATCTTTTTCGTGGTCGACCCTTGGGTCTGGTGTTCTCACAACGTTTGTTGAAGGCTCGTTGTGTTGTGTTTTGATCTTTCTGCCTTGTCACGTGGCCAAACCATTTGATCTGTTGTTTCCTTATATATTCTATGGTGCGGGCTATTCCTAGCTTTTTTCTCAGTTCTTCATTTCTGATCTTATCTCTCAGACTGTTTCCTGTCATTCGTCTAACACATTTTATCTCTGTAGAGGTTATTTTTCTTATTTTTCTTGCATCTAGGGTCCAGGTCTGGCATTGGTAGCACAACGTTGTGATGAAGATTGTATTGTATACTGCTAGTTTTGCCTCCAGTGTTATTTCCTTGTTGGACAATAATGGTGATAAATGTCCAATGATTTGACAAGCTTTGTTTGCATCTTGATTCTATCTCTGCTGTTTGAGAATTATCGTTTGTCATTAAACTTCCTAGGTATTTGAATTCCTCTACTTGTTTTAGTTGCCTGCCTGCTTCATCGGTAATACATTCAAAGTGAATGGAAGGAACGATATCTTAAAGTAAAAAGAAAATGTTATGTTTAAAAATTGGACATCGCATCTCCCGAATCTCTCTGATGTGTCACTTCATTTATTTAATATTTTTTGTTGCAAGCAGTAACTACTAAAATATTATATCTATCTATTGTCCTTTCGAGCCGAAGACGGCACATAGGGCAGAACCACAATCTCAAAAACAGGAACCTTGCGTGCCAAAATGGCACATATTGCAGAGATCACTGCCTCTAAAATTTATGGCTCTGTTTCCATAACAATACTTTTTACAATGACAGCTTGTCAAGCCATCAATCAATCTCTTTAGTCGCCTCTTACGACATGCTTGGAAGGTCACAGTGTCACTATTCTTTACCCATAATGAGACCCCAGTAACACACAGGAGACTAAAATATTACCCTTGTATAAATATTATTTTAGCTACAATTTTAACGTTTTTTACGTGGTGTCATAAGTTGAAACCACCTGCATACAATATTAGTTATAAGAATTAGTGGAATGTGTTAGGCTCAGGACATCTTCATCATAAATTTGCAAGATTAGAATTAAAATGCCACTTCGAGATGAAAAAAAAAAATCATTGCGCAACCGACATTCTGAATGAATGGTAATAGATCTTTTAGATTAGAAGACCATAAAAGTACTGTCAGTATTTGGCGGAAGAATCATTAATAACCTGCAATTGCTGATATCGGGGCCGCGATAGCTCAGTGGTTAGTGAACTGGACTATAAAGGACAAGAGGCAGGGTTCGATTCCAACCAACGGCTTCCGGGTTCACCCAGCTTTAAATGGGTACCGGATTTTTTTCTGGGAAAGTAAAGCGTAATACCCACCACATTACCCCCAAAATCATGTGCTGAAGGTCTGTAAAATTTATGGTCATTAACATCATATTCCCTATATGCCACTTGGCGTGACGGGGCTCTTTACTTTACTTGCTGATATCATCGATGATTTAGCAGGAACAGAACAAGATCTAACGGATATGATACAACAGCTATATAAACTGGTGCATGTAGCATGGCAATTTATGCTGAACAAATTTAGTGACCAAAAATCATAGGAGCATTTTTTTTTTTAAATCAAAATTAATGAACAAGAACTAAAAACAGGTGAAAAATATAAGCACTTAGAATCACTTGTCAGTGCTGAAGGCTCGAAACATGAAATATGGACCAGAAAAGCATAAACTTACAGTAGCCCTTGCGAGGCTTAAGACCTGTGTGCAAGGATAAGAACATCACTCTTGACCATAAAATGAGGCTAATGTGAACCTTTGTGAGGCTTAAGACCTGTGTACAAGGATAAGAACATCACTCTTGACCATAAAATGAGGCTGATGTGCACCCTTGTGAGGTTTAAGACCTGTGTGCAAGGATAAGAACATCACCCTTGACCGTAAAATGAGGCTGATGTGCACCCTTGTGAGGTTTAAGACCTGTGTGCAAGGATAAGAACATCACCCTTGACCATAAAATGAGGCTGATGTGCACCCTTGTGAGGTTTAAGACCTGTGTGCAAGGATAAGAACATCACTCTTGACCATAAAATGAGGCTGATGTGCACCCTTGTGAGGTTTAAGACCTGTGTGCAAGGATAAGAACATTACCCTTGACCATAAAATGAGGCTGATGTGCACCCTTGTTATATCAATTGTTCGTTACCCTTGCTGAAAATTGGTCAGTTAAAAATAAGTAACGAGAACGTTCTAACAGAGACCAAAATAATAAAGAAGCCTGTGGGCTTAAAAAAAAAACAGGAGAGAACTATCAAAGTTAGCCATATAATGAGACGAAAATACATAGAAAATGTGGCAATTTGAAAAAAAAGGAGGGAAGAAGAAACAAAAGGAATCCTTCGTGAAAATATATAAGAAAATATAGGAATATAGTTTATAGCGATTCTCAAAAGAATTAATAAACAACTAAAGGAATTGCCAGTTGTTAACACCTTCGTCATCAATCACCGTATATGAGAACGATTTTATGCCGTTAATGTTTATTTTTAGGAAACTAAGTTTTCTTATTTCTGGGATTCGAACAAGTGATATCATTCATTTTCTATGTTGCTTTCCGAGTTGTCATTTTCCTGAAGATTGTAACTAATGACATTTATTGTTCTATAATAAATTAGTAATTGGTTATTGGTTATGGAAGGCCTCGGTATCACAGCAAACGAATTAAAATCCATAATTGCTCAACCGCCCGTGCCAGTGGTATCATCCGAATTACTAACTCATCTCCCAAACAAAGAAAGGTAACTGTAGTCCCCATCGTAGTAGTCTCAGCACACGCCAAAAGACATAAGGCGAAACCGCGTAGAAAGTGAACACAGCCAACTGTTCCCTGTCATACGATATCATCATTCATCGTAAACAAGCGGGATATCGAAGCAGGATCAAAACGGATGAGACACACAGCTCACGGTGTGCACAGAGCACTTAACTCAGTAGCTCCTGCAACAAGCCGGGCTTGGAATATGAGGAAACTGCAAGAAGGAACACTTTTCAGACATAGCCTTCAATGGTTCCTGCCGCCTATCCACCATATACCATGGGAGTTCACGTCCTCTCGAAAATGATGATCGTCATAGCACTTGATGATGTTAGGCCTTCATTGATGACTCCAATTCCAAACATATAGACACACAGTGGTGGTAAGTTATCATTTCCAATCCAACAGAAGCCACATGACCTGTAGTTAGTAAAACCACAGAGAGAATATGATTTTGTGACCTTCACTGATTCACTCTTAGATGTGAATGTGTAGCTTACACAAGAGGAGAAGTTTTCAACTACAGTGATTCCATTTAAGGCAATTCTGGGATAGCAAGGTAAGTCTCCTTTATAGCAGCAGAACTTGATGTTCTTCGCTCTTTTCTTGTAGCTGCCGCCACACGATTCTGATGTCTCATTAACTTGGACATCATTCAAGAACAATGTCAGATTAACATTCCATAGATATGGCTCTGCTGATGAAATGCTTGGTGCAACAGTTGTATCAATCATACTGGAAGCTCCTGGTCTGTGGTCATTAATATCACAGACGGCACATGATGTTGTTATATTCAGTATTTCTTTCTGGGGTGTAAATATGTGGCACACACATGGAGAGTGGTTTGTGGTCACAGTAATCCCATTAAAGGCAATTCTAGGGTAGCATGGCATAGCTGTTTCAGAACAGCACAATCCTATGATGTTTTCTGTGTTCGCTATAAAGCTGCTGCTGCTACACAATCCTGACCAATTATAGGTGTGGACATTATTCACTTGCAATGACAAAACTGCTTTGTTTACATCATAAACCTCTGGAAACGAATCATTTATGGGACTAATAGTACAATTTATTCTTCCATCGGGGATATCTTCATTGAGTCCCCAAAAAAAGGTCTTTGGTTAAAAAGCACATATGCTTTTGAGTTAAACACACAATGAGCCCACTTCACAGATTCAAAATGATCCTTGCCAATGCCATCCGTTTGCACAAGTTAGGTCCTTAGCTACCAACGTCTGAAACGAAGCCATCGAATTAACGACTTTATCTACAGCGAAGGTTAACGAACTGTGAACAAACATTTATGTTCAAACCCTTAAAAACATTTTCAAAAATCTGCCAACTCGCAGCAATAACATATATCGTGTTGTTCAATGTAAACATTGCTTAGTCCATAGCTCGAATATAAATAAGCTGCCATTTTGGTGCGTCCCATGACGTCATCCAAATTAGTAATGCTCCGACAAACTATTGGTGGAGTTAAATGAAGATTGTGCTCTGTAATGCATACTCCCTGGATATTAATCACGGTCGAAGAAAAATGACGCATGCAATAAAAATTAAAAACAAATAAAGTTGCAAAAAAGGGAAAACAATTAAAGTTGCAGCATTAATCCCATTCTGGGGCTCTGTCAAGGGAAGGGAGTTAAACTCTGTGGTTGGGATAAAGACTGTATACCCAGTGCAGATATAACCAGTTTTTATTTCAAATGATAACAGCTACAATTTAATATAACGGGATTAGCAATATTTAAAGACTATTCGCCTCCATTCCGTCCGCATGTTATGAATGACGAGGACTGTACAATGCAGTTTTTATAACATGGTTAACGAGTTTAGCAAATTACAATTGCAAGCGAAATCTGAGTTCATTTATATTGATGAAACGAGCACACACAAAAAATAACAATAATTTAATCAACTTTGGTTTAAATAGAAAAAAAAACATTAAATAAGTCTTCGACGTCAAGTTTATATGAAAATTGTGGGTAAATAATACTTCGAAAATCTGCTCAAATATATATATATATATATATATATATTTATATATATATATAAATACAAATATTGGCAAATGAGCACAAGATCAACATTCCTTCACTCTTAAAAACACAAATAATATTAGCAATAATGTACCAGTAGAACTGAGAAGAAAAAAATAGTAATTTACATCCACATTCTTGTTATAACGCTCTTTTAAAAAAGAGATCACAAAAGCAAACATTCAGTTAGTTGAAATACCTCACAACATGGAAGCAACATAAAAGCTCTGTAATGCGCCTTCTATAGCCATCAGAGATCGGTGGTTTTAATTCTCTGATCCCTTACTCTCCATCAGGATTAAGATATTTGTTTTTTTTTAATCAACGCACTAACCTGACCCGCCAACCTTTGTTGGGACTGTTGAAAGGAACATAGAGGAATCTCTGCTTGGAAGTGATATGGAGGAGTTTCTATCGGATTATATACACAGGGAAATCATAGCCTTGTTAATTATAGTTTTACAAAGTGGGTGGCGTGTGTCTATTGTAGCCTATTGACTACTGTAATTTTGTTGGTATAAAACACCTTTGTAAACTGCAAAAATAGTTTTCAAGTTAAAAATTTGAAGGAAATTGTAAAAGTGTTTGTACAACATTTAACTTTTCTTCATTGTATTGCAAACACCAAAAGTACATTTAATAAACCGTATACATAGGAAAGTACACTTATAGAAGTGTATAGCCTTGATAAAGTTCGCGATATGGAGAATAAAGTGGAGATGAAAAATACTATGTACAATACAATGATCTATGAACTAAGCTATACTTGTTACTATTTTTATGTAATACTGTAACGTTGTATCCTGTGTCGTTTTTGTTTACCGTAGAAATCATTTTCTAGTCACGAGGTCGGTAATGCGAAGTGTCTTTTGATTATATCGTGGTTTATATTTTAAGAGATACCGTGGTTTATCATTTAAGAGATACCGTGGTTTTACCATTTAAGAGATACCGTGGTTTATCATTTAAGAGATACCGTGGTTTATCATTTAAGAGATACCGTGGTTTATCATTTAAGAGATACCGTGGTTTATCATTGAAAGTACTGTGAACTATCATTTTCATATTTAATTATCGTTTTAAATATACATTGATTATTAATTTTCAAATACTAGGATGAACGTAAACCCACCTCTCACAGATGTGAGAGAAATGATGACTCTATCTATCCTCGTGTGTCTTATAATGGGGGCAGACTGTTTTATCGTCAGATGATATATATAAAGGAAAATAGTGTACTTTTGGTAGCAATTTCATGGTTTTCTTCAAAATTACGATTAGTAATTTGTATGACGTTTCGCTAAAGCACCGTATAAGTTGTCTTCCTCTCTTTCATTTTAAAGTTGGTGCACCGAGTTATGTTTATAACGAGATGACTCTCTAAATTTAAAAGGTAGATAAATTATAACATTTTATTTAACATTTTATTACTGAGATTATCATCTTCAAAGCAATCAATATCGACATCTAATGTGTGTTATGAATGAGAAAGATGTCTGTTACTTATTTGTTGGCGGACATGGATATTCGACTCTTTATACATTTGATTTTATGCCCACCTCGGTTCTAACTTTATTTATTTTGTTTCTTCAGCTTTTCGATGCTCTAATCTTCTCAATTCTCAAACAAAGAGATAGAGTCAAGATGCATCAAAGCTTGTCAAATCATTGGACAGCGATCACCACTATTGTCCAATAAGGAAATAACACTAGAGGCAAAACGGGCACTATACAATACAATCTTCATCCCAACGTTGTGCTACCAATGCCAGGCATAGACTCTAGATACAAGAACAATAAGAAAAATAACCTCTACAGATATGAAATGTGTTAGACGAATGACAGGAAACAGCCTGAGTGACAAGATCAGAAATGAAGAACTGAGAAAAAAGCTAGGAATAGCCCCGCCATAGAATATATGAAGAAGCAACAAATAAATATGGTTTGGCCACGTGACAAGGCAGAGTGATCAAAACACAACACAACGAGCATTCAATAAGCGTTGCGAGAACACCAAACCCAAGGATCGACCACAAAATGATGGATCCATGGAATATTAGAAGCAATAGGAAACATAACAGCATCAGAAGCGAACAGACGAGAAAAGACCGCAAATTATATATCTGCTCAACGCTGAAAGGCAACTGTGGAAGGAAAGAAGACAGATGCTCTAATTGTTCACAGTTAAAATTCTAAACTGAAGCACATTCGTACACTGTGTTCTGATTGTGACTGACAATCTTTGTATAACTTGTGTGTCCTGTGTTTTATATCATCATCATCATCAAGTACCGGGCCTACTGGCGTAGGTGATCATGTCTCTCCACAACTTTCGATCTCGGCAACTATTTATCATTTCTGTTGTTGACCTTCTGCCAAGCCATTCTCTTAAGTAAGCTGTCTGTTATTTTTTCTCTTTGCTTCCCTCTATCTCTTCGTCCCTCAATTTTTCCATTTTATACTGTGTTTTATATAGTTACAAGATAACGAGTTACTGTTAAGTTGGTTATTATTATTCTCCCACACATTCAGCAGGCTCTCCTTCACACAACCCACGAAAGTCTCCCACAAGCTCTCCAGACCTGACAAACTCCTCACAGCCTCCTAGCCCAGGAGTGAACCTTTCTTCGTCAACTTCAACAGAGATTTGTGCATTGCTGTCGCCCCGTGGGTCAGATTCCAGTCTTTCTCCCTCACCTGGTGGAGGCCCAATTAAGAAAAACACGCCAGGTAAATTCTAATATTAAAGTTGTTTTACATTTCATTGATTAATTGCGCTTTTTTGTTGAATTTACTTACACGCCAATTTCTACATTTCATTTATTAATTACGCTTTTTTGTTGATTTATTTACACGCCAATTTCTACATTTCATTTATTAATTACGCTTTTTTGTTGAATTTATTTACACACCAATTGCTACATCTCATTTGTATTTGTAAAAACCAGTCCGCATTTAATTTTGTTTGTGAAAACAGCTCTATAACTCAACGGTATCTACACACTGTAAATATTTGAGCATAGACAACAGTGTTCATCTTCTGTCTTACCATCGTTACCAACCAACATATTCCTGAAGATATTGTTTGATAGCGGGCTACATTGAATTACCTATCTAGGAGAGATGGAGAAACGCAATGAATTTTAATTAGTCTCTTATCCTTAATTCTACATATCACGTACCCAATATTACAAATTGGTCTGTAAAAGAAGCGAAAAAAATCATTTTTGGAGAGTGGAACCATCTCGCAAGTTGTGCATTGCTTCCGTGCTGGACATTTGAAAGGAACGAACACGAAATCTTAATTTATGTAACATCAATACATTTTTAAAAAGAAAAGAAAAGCCACTTTTACTGCCACCCTGTCATAGAACTTTAATATTCCATAAGATATCAAATGTCTTCAGAGAATAAAATAATACTTCACCTTAAAAAACCACATCATTTGGATGTGGTGGGACATGCACGTCATCAGTGTCATTACTATTTCCCTAACTTAGTGAGTCACGAACACACTTCTCTTTCCGTTAGGTTGACTGGACAGCATCAAGCTGCAAGGAACCCATGTTCACTATATTGCCAAGCTAACGTATTACTACGTTAGACAAATTTAGCATATTCATGTAGCGTACATCAAATTACTCATAGATGATAGAAATTAACTTTTTAAAGCAATAATGTAATCACTAACTACGTTAAAAATTAAATTGTTTGTGATAATAGCACATAACAACACGAATGGGATCCAGTGGTCACTGAACAAGCAATTTGACGACATACACTATGCTAATCACATAGCTCTCCTCTTAAAAAATCATAAACAGATGCAAGATAAAGTGAGCATACTTGAAGAGAGATCACAACAGCTGGGACTGAAAATAGAGATACCATTAGAAAGAAAACACACTGATACCAAAATAAGGATGCAGTGAGCATGAAGAGTCTTCATTGCACTAAGAAACATAGAACCCCATAAAAATTAGGTTAAATGCAAAAATAAACATGTCCAATTCCAAAGTTATATCATCATCATCATCATCATCATCATCATCATGTACACTGCCGGTTGGCGTAGGCGATCATGTCCCTCCACAATCTTCTATCTACAGTGCATCGTATCAGTTCTGTTGTTGACTGTTTTCCATGCCATGACACCAAGCTATCCAGTATTTTCTCTCTTTGTCGTCCGCGATCTCTCTTTCCTTTTATTTTGTCAGTTGTAACCAAGTAGTATTCCAACTTTCCTCTTCTCATGATGTGCCTGAAAAATGTTGATTGCTTCTTTCTGATGTTTTTATTGACCTCCCTTTTTGTGTTGGCTTCTTTGAGAACTTCCTCATTGGTCTTTTTATCTGTCCAGGGAACTTTCAACATTCTTCTGAGAAATCCCATCTCTGTGACCTCTAATCGTCTTTTCATTTGTTTGTCTACTGTCCATGATTCGCTTCCATAGGTCAGAATTGGTTCTATATAGCACCGATGAACTCTCTTTCTCATTTTTATTGACATAAATTTGTTGCATAAGATATTTTTCATTTTCTGAAATGCTATTTTGGCCTGAGCTATTCTGCTTTTTATTTCTGTGTTGCATCTCCCATCTGATGTTATTATTGTGCCCAAGTATTTCAAACGTTGCACTTGTTTCAGATTTGTCTCGTTTATTTTTATTCTGCATGATGGTGATGATTGTTTCTTCGATATAACCATTACTTCTGTTTTCTTACTATTCAGACTGAGACCTTTCTTGTTTCTTTCTTCTACTATTATGTCTATCATTTCTTGTAGTTCGTTCTCTGTACCTGCTATTAAAACTGTGTCATCCATTGATTTCCTTTTAACCACAGGTTTGTTGTGTGTTGTATGCGGGGACACATCTAGCGGAAAACATTATGGGATACTTGCATGCAATGGATGCAGTGGCTTCTTCAAAAGAAGTGTGCGACGCAAGCTCATATACAGGTAGGTGACATATCATTACTATTGATCTATCAATAAAGATCTCAGCTCTTGTGGTTCGCTACACTTTCATTTGTACTCACCTTGATTTCTATGACGCTCAAGCTTCTGGTTCTTTTTATAATGAAACCATTATCTCAGTGTCATCATCATCAAGTACCGTGTCTACTGGAGTAGGTGATCATGTCTCTCCACAACTTTCGATCTCGACAGTTATTTATCATTTCCATTGTTGATCATCTGCCAAACTGTTCTCTTAAGCTGTCTGGTATCATTTCTCTATGCTTCCCTCTATCTCTTCGTCCCTCGATTTTTCCAGTTGTTACAATATATTCCAGCTGTTCCCTTCTCATTGCATGACCAAAAGATGATTCTTTCTTCCTAATATTGGAAATTAGCTCTCTTTTTTGCTTTATCCTCTTTCAGAACATTTTCATTGCTCTTAGCTGTCTGTGGTATTCTCAACATTCTTCTGTAAAACAACATTATCTCAGTGTAGGTCAGATCTAACTTTAATCCTATTGGATACGGAGTATAAAACTTAGCTGCGTGTTCAATTCGAGCATGCAAAAGAACAATTGGTGGTTGAAAATGAAAATAGAGTAAGAAGTATACCACTGTGCCGGCACTATTTAGGTAAATCTCCGCTACCACAAAGAGCCGCGATAGCTCAGTGGTTAGTGAACTTGACTACAAAGGACAAGAGGTAGGGTTCAATCCCAACCGACGGCTTCCGTGTTCACCCAGCCTTTAATGGGTACCTGATTTTTTTCTGGGAAAGTAGAGCGGCACAGACGTAATACCGACCACATTACCCAAAAAATCATGTGCCGAAAGTCTGTAAAATGTATGGTCACTAACACCCTATTCCCTATACGCCAATTGGCGTGGGGGGGGGGGGGGGTACTTTACTTGTTTTTTTCCGCTACTACAAAGAGAATGATATTAGATAGCTCTCAGAGATCACGCCAGACTTGTACGGTGAGTGTTATTAGATAGCTCTCAGAGATCACGCCAGACTTGTACGGTGAGTGTTATTAGATAGCTCTCAGAGATCACGCCAGACTTGTACGGTGAGTGTTATTAGATAGCTCTCAGAGATCACGCCAGACTTGTACGGTGAGTGCAGAGTGTGTGCTGTAGTGTTGCTGTGTTATCAGGAAAAATTCCGAAAACAAATGGAAACTGCTTGAGCACAGTAATAGTGACTTCACACACACATACAGACACACATACAGACACACATACTCACACACAGACACACAAACAAGTGCGAACAAGTACAACAATATCTCCGCATAAAGAAGAAATTATCAAAGCCACAAAGGATGAAATTGTATTATTAAACACTTTAGATTTGTTGCGATGTTACTTAAGCAGTATGTACTTTAACTAAATTATATTACTTTTATAGACTGCGGTTGCTAATAAAATTATTTTAAAATAAAATTATTTTGTTATACACTATAAAACTATTGTTTTACTTGTTCACTTCAGCTGTTGGTTATATTGTTTTACTCACACATTATCAATTTTTATAAAATTACTCTACTACTTATACATTACATTCGTTTAAGAATTTTTTAATATACACACATTACAGTTTTTAACAAAATTATTGTACGTGAACAACTGTTTGTAAAATTATTTTACCCGAACAACTGTTTGTAAAATTATTTTACCCGAACAACTGTTTGTAAAATTATTTTACCTGAACAACTGTTTGTAAAATTATTTCACCTGAACAACTATCTGTAAAATTATTTCACCTGAACAACTATTTGTAAAATTATTTCACCTGAACAACTGTTTGTACAATTATTTTACCTGAACAACTGTTTGTTAAATTATTTTATATGCACGTTACATATTCTAACGACATTATTCTTCGTGTACACAACACATATGTTCAAAATTAATTATTTTACCTAATCATTGCAAACGTAGTTTCATATGTGTATGTTATATTGCTTGTGTATACTTGTCCTTTGGATGAACATTCGGCCAGTTTGAGTTTGTCGTAGCAATTTTTGTACTCAATAAAATAAGAAGCACTTAGATAATTGTATTTCTGTTGAAAGTAATGTCTGAACATTTCATTAACAACTCTGTCTCAGATGTCAAGCTGGGACTGGTATGTGCACGGTAGACAAAGCTCACAGAAATCAATGTCAGGCATGTCGACTCAAGAAATGCATTCAGATGGGCATGAACAAAGAAGGTAGGAAAGATGACAACAATTATTTGCTTTGATAAATAAATAATTAGCAATTTAAAAATAGTAATATAACTACTGCCCTGTTGGTGGAGTTAATAGCGATGAAAAATGTAAATAATGAGTTGTATGTAACAGCTTTACTGAATGAAGACAAAACAATTAAATGTTTCAGACCCTCATCTATAGAACTGGACACAGAATAAATGCATGACAACAAAACAAGTGTGTGGATTTACATAAATTTACTTAGAATGTAGCACGATGTTACATATTTATACGTATCTCCCGAGGTATTGCTAAAACTGATGGTTTCATGAGAATGCTAAATGAAGGTGTAATTTCTGGTTTAAGCTATTTTGACTTTTCGGCTGCCAAATGTGTTTTATTGCTAATGTATTGTGTCGTTGTTATGCTTTCTAATGTTTATACCAGCCTCACATTTATTTTACTTTCACAATTATTTTATTGCCTACACTTCCGTGCAAGATGTTGACAATGTTGTTGTATGTCTGTTGTGCTTTATAATCGATAATTTCGCACACTAGATAGCTCAAATGTGGTCAATAGATAGGCGTCAATTATGTACAAGGATTCTGAATTAAGAGGCCACAGTGCCAAGGAGGCTAGTGCACTTTGTTGATAAGGTAATGTGGGTTCAACTCCGGCCTGTGACGATTTTATGTCAGTAACAACATGATTTCGGTGTTCATCAAAACCATGAAAATGCGTGCCATATGATTTCCCTGGAAAATAGGGTGATCTGGTTTTCATGCAGACCACATACCCCATAAAGAGTGATGATGATCATGGGAATCAGAATGGTAAAAATACAAGTAAAAGGCTCCGTCACGTCACGTGTAGGAAATATGGTGTTAGTGCACATATTTATATAGACCTTAGACACAATATTTTGGGGGCAATATGGTTAGTTTTACCCCCATGTTGCTTTACTTTCCCAGAAAAATAAACCGGTACTCATTTCATCATCCTCATGTGTCATGCCGGTTGGCGTAGGTGATCATGTCCTCCCACAATCTTCTATCTACAGTGCATCGTATCAGTTCTGTTGTTGACTATTTTCCATGCCATGACACCAAGCTATCCAGTATTTTCTTTCTTTGTCGTCGGCGATCTCTCTTTCCTTTTATTTTGCCAGTTGTAACCAAGTATTCCAAATTTATTCTTCTCACCGAGAAATGCTGATTGTTTCTTTCTGATGTTTTTTAGAAGATCCCTTTTTTGTGTTGGCTTCTTTGAAGATTTCCTCATTGGACTTTTTAGCTGTCCAGGGAACTTTCAACATTCTTCTGAGAAATCCCATCTCTGTGACCTCTAATCGTCTTTTTATTTGTTTGTCTACTGTCCATGATTCGCTTATATAGATCAGAATTGGTTCTATATAGCACCAATGAACTCTTTTTCTAATTTCTATTCGACATAGATTTGTTGCATAAGATATTTTTTTTCATTTTCTGAAATGCTATTTTGGCCTGAGCTATTCTGCTTTTTATTTCTGTGGTGCATCTTTCATGATATGATATTATTATTGTGCCCAAGTATCTGACACGTTGCACTTGTTTCACATTTGTCCTGTTTATTTGTATGCTGCATGATAGTGATGATTGTTTCTTTGATATGACCATTGCTTCTGTTTTCTTACTATTCAGACTGAGACCTTTTTTGTTGCTTTCCTTTACTATTATAGTACCCATTTAGGGTTGGGTGAACTTAGAAGTCGTCGACCTCTTATCCTTAGTTGTCCATTTCACTAACCACCTACATCATACTTCATATACAGTAGACATGAGAATGTGTGTGCGAGGAGGGGGGGGGGGAGACAGACAGAGATTTGAAGAGAAAAGAACAACATATCGGATAATTTAATTGTTATTATATTAATCAGCAAATGTGTTCATCTGTGAGAGCATTGTTCGGCAACATTTTTTTTTTGCAGACACTTTGTTAAATGTTGGGTGCAGTGGATTTCCACAATTTTGTTTTCTAACATTTGTTGTACATTCTGCTGCAGACCACCTTATGTCCATTAATTGATGCTACACTCACATTCTCAGCTTCCTTCTCCATCTTGAATGTTAGCCTTCTACCTTTCCTTCTATCATCGTCTTCATAACTGTGTCACATCTTTTGTAGAACCCAAATATATTATTTATTAATTTTTTAAGCAACTGCATACAGAAATGCTTCTTCTGGTTGCATTTTCTTCCGGAAGTTATCTATTTCTGTCTCGGTCTCTCCGTGTGTTTATAACACATCAGTGATAATCTTTCTCTCTTTTTTTCTCTCCAGTGACCATATTTTTAAACAATATATCAACACTAAAAATATATAATTTTGTGACAAATTGTACTTCCAAACACATGCATCAGCACTAAATACATTACAATGTCTTATACAATGTATAGCTTTAGTCTAGTGGACGTGATTGTTACAACACAATGTGTACTTCCAAATATCGGCACCAGATATTATACTTAATCATTTTTTCTTGCAACTGGCCAGTTATTACTTGTTCGAAATCTTGTGGTAATCACGCCTGTCGTGAACCGTTTCAGGCAGCTCCAGGTTTCGTTCTGAATCAGCTACTTTACAATAACCATTATAAGCATGTCTGTTAGTATTATGTATGCGTTTTTGCTAGTATTCTGGATTCTCGATATTTCCTTTGCTCTTAATCTAAAACCTCATCTGTAGCAGGCAGATTATGAAGCTATATTGTGATGAGATGATCGTTGCTCACTATTTGTCCTTTTTATGTGATATTCAAACAAAACCTAGGTCATCACTAACATCATCTAGTACCGTGCCTACTGGCGTAGGTGAGCATGTCTCGGCAGTTATTTATCATTTCTGTTGCTGACCTTCTGCCAAGCCATTCTCTTAAGCTGTTTGATATCTTTTCTCTTTGCTTCCCTCTATCTCTTCGTCCCTCAATTTTCCAGTTGTTACAATATATTCCAGTTGTTATCTTCTCATTACATAATCAAAAAATGATGATTGTTTCTTCCTAATATTGGAAATTAGCTGT
Organism: Megaustenia siamemsis; assembly: GCA_032433765.1. Taxonomy (NCBI): domain Eukaryota; kingdom Metazoa; phylum Mollusca; class Gastropoda; order Stylommatophora; family Ariophantidae; genus Megaustenia; species Megaustenia siamemsis. Next base: position 134,520,668 of record JAVIAB010000092.1, read on the forward strand.
CTTATTGCATTGACCTCTTTCAGAACGTTTTCATTACTTTTCTTAGCTGCCAATGGTATTCTCAACATTCTTCTGTAAAACCATATTTCTACAGACTCCAGTGATTTTCTTGTCTGTTGTCCTATTGTCTATGATTCACATCCATATGTTAAGACTGGCTCTACATAACATTTAAGAACTCTTTTTCTTGTTTCTATTGTCAAAAATGGATTGCATAGTATCTTCCTAATTTTCTGGAAAGTTGCTTATGCCTGAGCCATTCTCACCTCTTTTGTACATCTTCCGTCTGAGGTTAACAAAGTTCCCAAATATTTAAATTCATTTACCTGTTTTAATATTGTTCTACTTGTCTTTATTTTGCACAGAGGTGATGTCTTTTTCTTTGTCGTTATCATTACTTCTGTCTTTTTGCTATTAAGTCTGATTCCTTTATTGTTGCTTTCTTTCACTATAATAAAACCTAGGTATTAAAAGAAAATGAATCTCCTGCCAGATGCGTGCTGTATATTTTCGGGATATAAAGCTACTTTACTATCTATCTGCTTAGACAAAACTTAATTTGTTTAAAGGATGGAATTTAACAACAGTTTAGGTAAGAAATTGGTACTTGGCTTAGTGAATTGAATAACGTTTTAAAAATATTTTCATGGGATTCGTTGATAACGTGCTATGTAATCAACATTAAAAACAATAACTTTGCTAAAAGAAAATGAGTTTTCGCTGAGTTATTTTTAACATGCATTAATGGTATACCTATTTATATCCCACCTTTAGGGTTGAACTGTTTAAAGCTTGTAATATTAAACTACAACATTTAAAGGGTTGGACAGTGTTATCTTTACTAGTTATTATTTCCATAACAAATGGGAGGATTAATTTTACTGTAGGCTGTAGTGTATCCGCAAAGAAAGATGCGTTCAACCACTATGCCTTTGCTATTAGTTTAAACGTTGTAACTCAGATTATGTACCACTATTGACAGTGGTTATATTTGCCATGTTTCTCAATCTAGCAAGCCAAATACTGAAAAGATGGACTCCTACTATAAACTAATCACAAACAATAATATACTTCTATTGTTTGTTCAGCCCGTGTACTATAAAGGTTGTTCTAAACGCCATGCACTTGTTTGACTGTTCAGCTGTACAGAACGAACGACAGCCAAGAAACACAGCCCAGGTGAGGGAAGACCAGATTGAGCACGAACTGGAGCACCCTCTCGTCCCGTCTAACTCAACCATAAGCGCCACACATCCGGCTTTCAGTCCAGACATAGGGCAGAGGTTCATAACAAGTCTAGTGGCTGTAGACAACAACTCAACAAAGACTGACCCACAAGACGTTAGTAAGTACAAGGTTTATAACACATCTTCTAAACCAGCGGTTCCCAAAGTGAGCAATAACAACCCTTCTCTGGCAGCATGAATGACAACGTTGTGTATAAACATTAGTAATATATTGATAAAATTTAATGTAAAAATATTGAGGAATTTTATTCCGTGTCCACCTGCCACTCTCAACATGATTATATTAATTGATGCGCTTTCCTTGATGATCTTGTCTACAATTATCATTTTAATCGTATATTGATACTGTGTTGTATTTCAGTTATCAGTCTTCGTTTAATTGTCAATTTAACTGAAGTGTCCAGTATCATGTATTGAGAATAAACTGTGTTTACACTTTGCTAGGTACTCACTTGCACAATAATATAAACATCTAATTTTCTCTCTCTATCTCTTTCTCTCTTCCTCCCCCCCCCTCCTCCTCTCTCTTTCTATGTTTCTTACACTCACAATCTATGTCACGCTGACCATCTCTTTCTTGTTATTTCTATTATCCTGTTCTGCTTTTTGCCGGTAGACGTCGTAGACCTAAGTCAACGATGTGTTTTCTATCAATGGCACTTTATATGGCTTGGTACATATTGATATTCTATTGTTTTATTATGTTGTAAATTCCCTCAGTCTATCTTCTTCTTTGTCTACTTCTATATCTTGGTTGTTCCATTTTATTGTTATAAGCTCTTGACGCTGGTGCTGAGGGGTTCATGCGCATTAAATGTTCAAACCACTTTAATCTTTGTCGCTCTATGTTTCTGATTACTGGTAGAATTCCAATGGTGTTCCTAATTTCATCGTTCTATACATGATCTCTTCATGTTTTGTTCACAGCTTTTCTAAGATATCTCGTCTCACATGTTGCCATTTTTCTTTCTTGATCTTTAGTCTAAGTCCATGTTTGACATCGGTAGCAAAGAGTTGGAATAACGATATTTTATCAAGTTCTACATTCTTTCCATTGAGTTAGTACTTTGATTTCCTACTTCAATCTCTCTGTTAACTTTTTCAGTAGGGAATGTTTTTATCAATTTAGCGGTAGAGATTTCAGAGACACATTTTTTCATGTTTTTTTTTTAATATGAATCTACATGTTAAAATTTATCTAACCTTTAGCACATTTTATATGAATTTTTAGATTATTAAACAAGGAATTAGATTTCGCCAATACCAAGATGATACAAGACATATAAAAAGAATAAGGTTTTACGACAGCTAACACTAATCAAATTGAGAGTAACGCACTGTGCCGTTAAATGTACATAACCGAAATGGGCATGTCGCATGGTGCGTCGAAACGTAATGAAAGAAATTCCGTCCTTAGAAAAATGCTACCCAGATATTATAGTTCTTTTACATGCCTTAATTTGTAATCGACCTTTGAGTTTTTAAATGTTTCTTGGTATTCTACTTTTATATTCCTGATTTCAGTTTTGTCTACGTTTATCTTCGTAACCATAAATATGTCTACTCAAATGAAAAATGTCTTGTGTAAACATGTTTTGAATCACGAGGCTAGGAAGTGTTAAAAATAAATTCTAGGCAATTAATTGCTGCATTTATTTACATATAATTCACCTGTCTCTGCTCTTCTACATTTATCAATGTTGAGTCACGGAATGTCCATTTTTGCAGGTGAGGAAAATATTGACGTGACCAGTGTTGAAGGGGAGCAGAGGACACAACACTACGGTCAGCAGCAGATTCACCAACATTCGAGTTCCCTGTACCTGGAGAGCGCCATCTACCCGCCAGGACACGAGACCCTCTACGAGTGCTCCGCTCGCCTACTTTTCATGGCTGTGAAATGGGTCAAGAATCTACCTTCGTTTGCTAACCTTCCTTTCAGAGACCAGGTAACTCACACGCTGGCTTCTTTTGTCCATTACTACGTAAAACTGTCACCATACCACTTTTTTCTTCTTTTTTTTTAAATTGCCATTATCATCAGCTTTACAGCGGCTTCACATCTCTATGCATCTTAATGCTTTTACTTCTTAAGTCACACACTCTCTCTTTCTCTCTCTCTCTCTCTCTCTCTCTCTCTCTCTCTCTCTGTTTGTGTGTGTGTTTAATGCTCGGGCGACAGCAGCAAACTTTACCCCATTGCTGGGGTGTCAATCTGCTTCCTTGCTTCACAAGATGTTAAAATCTGGACCATGTTGGGCGATAAATATGATCAAAGCTTGAAATAGACATCACTCGATACAAAACAATACGACATTGCGGCCCAATGCAACCCACACTACACATCTTCACTTCCACCGTTTTCTGCCAAATTGTTCTATCCTTGTCTTCAACTGATGGCCACTACATGGCAGTTGTGGTGATGTATCGATCATTCCTGTGCATGTGACATATCCAGCTCCACCTTTCTTCTATTATTGCTACTACGATAACGTTTATTTATCAAAAGCTGTTCTGGCCTTGTTTCATCCTTTTGCTCCCATATCTCGGGCACGCTCTAAACATAAATGGCAACAAGAAAATGGTTCTAATGGAATGACAGTCAGTAAAGCTGTGCCACAGAAATGTGGGTGGAGTTGGGTGGTTATGGTGTCACAAAGACAGATGTGGTTGAATATAAAATATGTTAAACAAAAAAACAGGAGCACATATGATGGATTTTAATCTTGCCATACGCTTCCAGTCTCTACAATTGTCTCATATTTGAAAGGGTTAGTCGGAACTCCCAGACCAGCACATTTCCTTTTTCCCATATAAATATCATTTGTGCATTTCCTAAACTGCGGCAACAATTATAATATGCGAATCTTGGTTTCATATTCACAGATAATCTTGTTGGAGGAGGCTTGGAGTGAGCTGTTTCTGCTGTGTGCCATTCAGTGGTCGATGCCTATGGATGCATGTCCATTGTTTGCTATACCAGATCACGTGTCAACTTTAACCAGTAACAAAGTTTCCCCATTTTCTGATATGCGCATTCTCCAAGACGTCGTGACACGGTTCAAAGCCGTGCAAGTTGATCCTGCAGAATTTGCCTGTCTGAAAGCTATTGTTTTATTTAAGTCAGGTATGGCCCTTCACCCACCACATATATATAATTATTTTTTTTTAAATATAAAACAATATTATTAACTCAAACTTCTTAAATAAGATTGTAAAATGTTACACAGTTCGTTTGATAAATTAATACCACTCTATCGCAAAATCTTTACTAACATTTGCATACTGACATGGAATGCATTTGAAAGGTGGGAGGAGGTATAATTTAACCCGATGCAGGTATATTAGAAAAATTACAAACACAATGTAAGTACGACAAAGGTAAGGAAGTGATAACTGAGTGGCTTCTTATCATGAATCCTTATCTGGTCGCATGCCCTTTACAGAACGTTGTAATCACTCCAGCCCGTCTCAAAGAATCTTTATCTTTAGCCAGATCTTCCACTTCTTCAGTTGTTATGTTCAAAGCCTCTTTGATACCTTGAAACCATATTCTTTTTGGTCTGCCCTTGATGCGTCGCCCAGAAGCCATCCATGCCTTCCCTTATTGTTCTTTCCAACCCGTAATAATGAGATGATTTTCAACTCAGCAACAGAGCTGAACTTAGGAGCCGCGATAGCTCAGTGGTTAGTGAACTGGACTACAAAGGACAAGAGGTAGGGTTCGATCCCAACCGACAGCTTCCGGTTCACCCAGCTTTTAATGGGTACCGGATTTTTTTCTGGGAAAGTAAAGCGGCACGGGCGTAATACCGAGCACAGTACCCCAAAAACCATGTGCCTAAGGTCTGTAAAATCTATGGTTACTAACACCATATTACCTATACGCCACTTGGCGTGACGGGGGTACTTTACTTTTTACTTTTACAGAGCTGAACTTGCCACCGACTCATATACGATGGCTTGTGTCAAGAACGCTGAAGAAGAACTATCCATAACCTACTCCACCTCTTCGTGGTGTCTCTAATAACATACTAAAACGTTTAGCCTGGCCATGTGAGTTGGAATCGATAGGGAATGCAACCCGTTACTCCAAAACGTCACATCGATGACAGATGTTTTGGGTCGAAATGAACATATATTACAGTTTTTATTGCAAGAAACGACACAACACATTGACACCCACTTAACGTCCGTATTAAGGCGGTTCATGAAGAGGGATCACCTACTTTGGGATCGGAGGATCAGAACTATCGAGGAGACCAAATATCCTTCTAGTCATCGGGTGAACGCAAGCAAGCAAGCAAACACGATTCTAGCTATGAAATAAAATCTTTTGATATATTTAAAAAAAAAACATACATAAATCAATTCAGTATGAAAATTGTACGTGAAAGAGATAGGAAGCAAGCAATGACTAATGTGGACTGATAACATTACAGTACCATCATTAAAGCAAGAGACAAAAAAGTTATACATCGTTGTAGATATTCGATTCAAAGACGGCATACCATTAAATTAGGAATCCTATTTAATGTGGCAAATGGATACCAAAATTGAAGGAACAGATTGGAGGCAGTTCAGAACTACAACTACCATGTTCATACTACAACCAGTGATGTAAAATGTACAACTGAAATAAACAAAAGAATAGGAATAGCAAAAAGTAATGTTAATGTCATGAAAAAATATACTAACATCAAAACAAATGACACTAGGGCTAAAACTAAGAATAGCAAAATGTTATATCTTCTCAACATTCCTATGTGGTGCAGAAACATGGACATTAGACAAGAAAACAGAACAGAGAATTGAAGCCTTTAAAATATGGATATATAGAAGAATAGGTAGAATTGGATGGATGGAAAGAAAAGAAAACAAACGATGAAGTCTTAAAACAGCTAAAAATAAAAAGAGAACTACTAAACACAATTCAAACAAGACAAATGCGATTTTGTGGCCATGATAAAAGCCACAACAGCCTACTAAAAGTAATCTTGGTTGGAGGGGAAAATACAAGGTAAAAGAGGCAGAGGCAGACCAAGACTAACATGGACGAGTAACATCAAAAGATGGAGAAATCAGCCTATGACAATCTGCACCATCAAAGCAAGAGACAGAGCAAAATGGCGCTCCATGGTAGCCAACCTTCGTTGCGGAGATGGCACTCGATGTTGATAAATTTAATGTGTGATTTGACTATGGATTTTACTTCTTTCTAATGATGATTTTAAGTTGTTATTCCCACATTATTACTTTTACATATATTGTCATAGCAGATGCGATTGATCACTCTTGATTTGACACAATTGTCACGACACTCTCATAGGTTTTCTTCACACGAGATGATGAGAAAATAAACAAAATAGTGGTTTGATAGCTCATCTTTATAACCACTTTCGATTCGTACTTTCTAGTCAGATGGGGGCCTCGGTAACCTAGTTGGGAAAACCACTCGACTGGACTACCGACGTTCGGACAACCTGTTTTTGATTCCCGCTGGGAGCAGTGTGAATTGTACTCGTGGTTGGAAAAAATACCCCAAGGGTCGACCCAGCCGTTGGCAGAAATGCGTACCAGGGTATGACCCTGGGAAGATGAGGAATGTCGCATCGTGAGTTTCAATGCTTGAAGCGACACTATCCAACAATTTCCGAACATTTCTGGATAGGCGGCCGAGCACATATGGGTTGAAACTCGCGTGCTAAGACGCCGGTTCAAGTCTCGTACTTTATCTGTACCTTTACCTTTACTTTCTAGTCAACCTGCTTAACTTATTTAAGCATTACTTCAATAGGAAGCGACTGAGTTTCTGTGTCATAACACGATTGTATCTTATGTTTCTAACAGACACACGGAGCCTGAAGGATCCACATCAAGTGGAAAGTCTGCAAGATCAAGCACAAGTCATGCTGGGACAACATATCAGGGGGCAGCACCCAGCACAGCCCTTCCGGTACGGTCTTGTGCTATGTCCTCTTATGGTCCGCAAACGTCAAATGAAACTGCAGCGTTATTATGCACTTTTCTTGGCCCTGCATATGCTTTGTGTGACATATGATTTTTGGCTTATTTATCTTTAGGAGGTCTTCAACCAATAACAACCCGTTCACCGGTAAACTCTTTGCATGTACAAAATATTTGCCTCTGAATATAGCTAAGGACTGGTATTACTCGGAAGCTGTGATAGCTCAGTGGTTAGTGAACTGGACTACAAAGGACAAGAGGTAGGGTTCGATCCCAACCGATGGCTTCCATGTTCACCCAGATTTAAATGGGTATCGGGTTTTTTCTGGGATAGTAAAGTGGCATGGGCGTAATGCCGACCACATAACCCCCAAAAAATCATGTGCTGGAGGTAAAATTTATAGTTTCTAACACCATATTCCCTATACACCACATAGCGTGACAGGGCTCTTTACTTTTTTTTTTACTTACTGGTATTACTCCCACTATTTTTCTAATTTATTAATTTTTCATTTGGCTTCCCTTCGTCACGTTGAGTATTCTACAAAGATATTTAATTTTAGTTGTGATCTTTCACCTCCTTTTTATTTTTGTCAACAACTATTTTTGTACTAGTAGCATAACATTTCGCAGTCACAATATCAAACAAATACCAAGTCCTCCAACAACTAGAAAATACATTAAATATAGAAGATCATTGGAGACAGGCAAAGATATATGGAAAGAGACATGCGAAGAAACAACGGGAAAAGAGAACAGAATAAGGCATGGATGACAGCAGATTCCCTGGATAAAATTAAAGAAAGAATGAACAAGAAAGCAGATATAAAAAAAAAGCAAAACGAGAATAAAGCCAAGACACAGGAAGCTTACACAGAGGTGAACAAAGAAGTGAGAAGATACATTAAAAGGGATAAGAGGAAATATATAGATGAACTAGCTAAAGAGACAGAGGAAGCAGCAAATAAAGGAAATATGAAAGAACTGTACAACAGCACAAAGAAATTAAGTGGAAAATACAAACAGGTCAATGCCTTTATTAAAGATAAGAAAGGAAATCTGTTTAGTAATAGAAGGGAAGAAATGGAAAGATGGAAAGAGCACTTTGAAGAACTTTTGAACAGACCCGGCTTAAATAATCCTCCAGATATACTACCAGCAGAAGAAGAGTTACACGTTAACTGCGGAAAACCAAGCAAAGAAGAAATAATGAAAGCCATCAAGCTATTAAAAAAATGATAAAGCCACAGGACCAGATGAAATTCCTTCGGAAGTCATCAAAGCAGATATTAACACCTCTACCAAGATGTTACATAATCTATTAGATAAAATTTGGGAGAGGGAAGAAATGCCTAAAGACTATGATCAAACTACCAAAGAAAGGAAGTTTACTGGAGTGCACAAATTATAGGGGAATTAAGTTACTATCAGTGCCAGGAAAAATATTACGCAGAATCATTCTGGAGAGACTAAAAGAGGCTATAGAGAAACATTTGAGAGATGAACAAGCAGGTTTTAGAAAGAACAGATCATGTTCTGATCAAATAACTACGCTACGTATAATAGTTGTAACAAAGTTTAGAACTAAAATCCTCACTTTATATTGGATTCATAGATTACGAAAAGGCATTTGATAGTTTAGACAGAAGAATGCTATGGAAGTTGCTGAGTCATTATGGAATCCCCATAAAGTTTATTAACCTGATAAAAACAATGTATGAAGGAACAAAATGTAGTGTGGTGCATGAAGGACAGCTTACAGAAGCATTTGAAATAAGAACAGGAGTAAGGCAAGGATGTCTTCTGTCTCCATTTCTCTTTCTACTGACCATAGATTGGATTATGAAAATAACTCAAAACAACAGAAATGGGATCCAGTGGTCACTGACCAAACAACTTGATGATTTAGACTTTGCTGATGACATAGCTCTCCTATCACACAGCCACCAACAGATGCAAGATAAAATGAGTATATTAGATGAGAGATCACAACAGCTAGGACTAAAGATTAATAGAGATAAGACAAACGTTATGAGAATTAATGCATTTGGCAATGACCAAATAAAATTAGGAGAAATACCTCTACTAGACGTACAATCTTACATATATCTGGGCAGTAATATAGATAAAGAGGGAGGAACAGAAAACGATACCAAAATAAGGATATCAAAAGCAAGAGGTGCTTTCATTGCACTTGGAAACATATGGAAATCCAAAGAAATTAGGTTAAATACAAAAATAATAATTTTCAATTCCAATGTTATGTCGGTCCTATTATATGGCTGTGAATCATGGAGAACAACAAAATTGACAATCACGAAGATACAGACTTTCATTAATGGATGCTTACGCTGAATAAAAGGATGGAAATGGCAGGACAAAATCACTAACATAGAATTATGGAAATGTACAAGTCAAATACCAGTGGATAAAGAGATACAGCGAAGACGATGGTGCTGGTTAGGATACACACTGCGGAAGCCAAGTGAGAGTATTACACAACAGGCCCTTTTTTGGAATCCCCAGAGGAAAAAACAAAGAGGACGACGAAGGAATTCTTGGAGACGACAGATAGAAGCAGAGATGAAGATGATGGGGAAGACATGGAATGATCTTAAAAGAAGGGCAAAAACAGAACGACTTGGAAAGTGTTTGTTGAAGACCTATGCTCCAGTGGGAGCTAGAAAGGTAGAAGAGAACATTTGTAAAAGAATGCATTATATATTGTTGCTCTTATTGTATTGATTGTTACGTTCATTTATTAGTTTTAATCTCGGGCTGAAGGTGGGATGGAAGAGATGGTTCTTCGCGATTGATGATTCGCTGCTAGTTCTTGTAGGTCTGTATCATTTCCTAGTCTCACGGTTGAGTTTTCCTAGCAATTGTTCTGTGCAGTGAATCTCTTCGTCTTCCTTCTTCTTTCACCAGATGGTTTCCACATGAATGCCTCATGGGGAAGTCTCTCTTCATTTATTCTATGTAGTGCCAACTTCTTCTTATAAAGCTCAACAAGGATTCTTGTGTAGATTCATCTCTTATTAGTTTCATTGAAACGTATTCTTCACAGCTTATGTTACATTCTTGTATTTTTATAATTTGTGTTAATTGTTCGAATAATTGATTTTCTTTGTTGTATATGTTTTTAATATTGGACTGCTTTCAAATTTGAGGTCACAACACTTAGGCTATATAATATTCGTATTATCTTATACCTTTTCCCATGTGGTCGCTATTCTCCTTTTTCATTTGTTTCTCTGATAATATGTCCATATATTTCGGGTCGAATTGTTGTGTCTGTGTCACAGGTTAAATCCTTAGTATTGTTCAGAGTAGAAAATAGTTCATCTTCTCTTCTTAGACATCGGTTAAGTATGACTTTATGTTCTGGTCGTGTTGCTGTGTTGACGTCTACCTGATTAGTTTAATCTTAAATTTAAATTTTAGCAATTCCATTTAGTATAACGCACTTGTATTTATACTTTATAATAGAAATACACAATTATTGTACTTTCTAAAACCGATCTTCATGACCTAAACCACTCTCAAATCGTACTGAATATAAATCGTCCCCCATCATGCCACGCCCATAAACTGATATACAGTGCCCAGCTTTAGAAATCTATTCAAATATGTAACGTAGTACAAAAAATAATGCCTAGATAGCTCATATCATTACAGCCATGGGAAAATGGGTGTTCGAACTCCACATCCCTTGGTGAATATGTATTCTCACTGAAATCTGAGTCAATGTTCTTTCTCCAGATACCTTTCAATATTAGGTTTAGAAATAATTTATTTAAACTGATGTTATGTTGGACATTAAAATCGAAAGCTATAGTGGTAAATCTAATTGCATCAAAAAAATCCTTATAATAAATGTCACATATGTGTGACGTTACTCATTCTTGAGGCATTAGTTAGGCGCTTTTACTTTAACAGTAATAAATGTCAATCTGTATAGGCAAAAACACATTACTTTCCTCAATTTTATTAACACATAAAAATGTCCTTTATCAAATTGACAGCTGCCTCGACAAGTTCGTTTCAACATCAAAGTCCATGTTTCAGTGTGTGCCACAATATGAAATCTTAGCGCTGACAAATGTTTATGTGCCCATTTTAGAATGTTGGTTAATTTTCTTTAAATAAAATTAGAAACGAAATATAATTGCGTTTATTTTTATTCATTTTAGTACTCAGCGGAAAACGACAAAATGTTTGTATTTATTTATTCTCGGTTGCTAATGATCCTTTTATGTGCTAACTTTGATCACGGTAGATATCTCTCATCGTTCTCCTGACAAGTTTAGTTTATTCATTCTCAAATTGGTCACTAAGTGAGAGACCTAATATCCATTGTTCCTCATACAAGATTAGGTGATCATTCTCAAATTGGTCACTAAGTGAGAGACCTAATATCCATTGTTCTTCATACAAGATTAGGTGATAATTCTCAAATTGGTCACTAAGTGAGAGACATACTATCCATTGTTCTTCTTACAAGATTAGGTGTTCATTCTCAAATTGGTCACTAGGTGAGAGACCTACTATCCATTGTTCTTCTTACAAGATTAGATGTTCATTCTCAAATTGGTCACTAGGTGAGAGACCTACTGTCAATTGTTCTTCATACAAGATTAGGTGTTCATTCTCAAATTGGTCACTAGGTGAGAGACCTACTATCCATTGTTCTTCATACAAGATTAGGTGTTCATACTCAAATTGGTCACTAGGTGAGAGACCTACTGTCTATTGTTCTTCATACAAGATTAGGTGTTCATTCTCAAATTGGTCACTAGGTGAGAGACCTACTATCCATTGTTCTTCATACAAGATTAGGTGTTCATTCTCAAATTGGTCGCTGGGTGAGAGATCTACTGTCAATTGTTCTTATTACAAGATTAGGTGATCATTCTCAAATTGGTCACTAGGTGAGAGACCTACTATCCATTGTTCTTCATACAAGATTAGGTGTTCATTCTCAAATTGGTCATTGGGTGAGAGACCTACTGTCTATTGTTCTTCTTACAAAATTAGGTGATCATTCTCAAATTGGTCATTAGGTGAGAGAAATAATGTTTATTGTTCTTCTTACAAGATTAGGTGATCATTCTCAAATTGGTCACTGGGTGATAGACCTACTGTCTATTGTTCTTCTTACAAGATTAGGTGATCATTCTCAAATTGGTCACTGGGTGATAGACCTACTGTATATTGTTCTTCTTACAAGATTAGGCGGTCATTCTCAAATTGGTCACTGGGTGAAAGTCCTACCGTCCATTGTTCTTCTTTCAAGATTAGGTGATCATTCTCAAATTGGTCACTGAGTGAGAGATCTACCGTCCATTGTTCTTCTTACAAGATTAGGTGATTATTCTCAAATTGGTCACTGGGTGAGAGATCTACTGTCAATTGTTCTTATTACAAGATTAGGTTAACATTCTCAAATTGGTCGCTGGGTGAGAGACCTACCGTCCATTGTTCTTCTTACAAGATTAGGTGATTATTCTCAAATTGGTCACTGGGTGAGGGATCTACCGTCCATTGTTCTTCTTACAAGATTAGGTGATTATTCTCAAATTGGTCGCTGGGTGAGAGATCTACTGTCAATTGTTCTTATTACAAGATTAGGTTAACATTCTCAAATTGGCCGCTGGGTGAGAGACCTACTGTCTATTGTTCATCTTACAAGATTAGGTGATCATTCTCAAATTGGTCACCGGATGAGGGACCTACTGTCTATTGTTCATCTTACAAGATTAGGTGATCATTCTCAAATTGGTCACTGGATGAGGGACCTACTGTCTATTGTTTATCTTACAAAATGAGGGACCTACCATCCATTATTAATCTTAAAAGATTAGGTGTTCATTTTTATGTTGGTCACTAGGGACTTACTCTTTTATGGCTGTATGAACGTAGAAGCCGCGATGGAAATCGAGTCCAACCTCTTGTCCTGTTTGGACCAATTCAATAACTATTTCTCTACGGGCATAATTTATTTAGATTTAGTCCTTGGAGAAACACACATCAGTAGTCAAATCATGTAGAAGTTAACATGAACACGGATAGAACGAGTACCCATATTTTTGTAAATGTCGTTTTTTAAACCCAATACTCTGACTAAAAAAAAAATACTTGATACATTGTATTTGTCCGTACCAATTTCTGTGCAATTTAGATTAAAAAAAGAGAAGGAAGTACGAGTATACAGTACATTGTACTATAATCTAATCTTAGTGTTTACTGTGGTAGAATTAATATACATATATCTATACTGTTTCTTTTTCTTTCAGGTTTGGCAGACTTCTGCTTGTTCTGCCCACACTTCGTTATGTTCCATCAGAGAGGATAGAAAGACTTTTTTTCGGCCGTGCCATCGGTAACACCCCAATGGAAAAGTTATTGTGTGATATGTTTAAGAGTTGATATCGTTATCTACCGCCATGATTCTTTCTACCATTTCTATTGCCAATTGTGGAGACAGACTGAAATGAATAATAATGTGCAATTTTTAAACTGCGTAATATTGTAAAGTTTATCATTACTAATGCAATCTTCTGTAGCTAGTGTAACAGTAGTGTCACTATCCTGTAATTTTAATTATGTATGGATCCTGAAACGTTCCTAAAATGAACTTTATATAGATATATAGATATATGTATATATAAGTGAATGAGAAATTAAGCATCAATGACTGGCATCATTATGTACTGTACCATTGGAGGACTGTTGCATTCTTTCTTCGCGATCTTCCTTCAAGATATACCAGTAAGCTCAGTAAATAGTGCCTCCGTATCACAAGTTTTCCATTTAAACTGTCCTTTCTGCTTCAGTTTAGTTTAAAATTAGTGGCTGAAGATTTTCAATGCAATATTCAATAAAGTAAAATGAATTTTAAGTCAAATTTAAAACAAAATTAAAAAGATCCATTACTGATGTCAGTATTAGCTAACAATTTTGAAATCAACGAATTCTGGCGAGATTAATAAACGTCGAGTCCCCATTTAGTATAGTCATCAAGTACCACTAATAGTTGTTTAGCAAACTAGATTTTAAATTTGACTCGCTATCTTAATGCTTTTATTAATACTCTACAGACACTATTTTGTTATTAAAAATACAATCTTTACTAGAGGCATAATATTGCTTCACTTCTTTCAATTTTCTCCATCCTCTTTCTCTCTCTCTCTCTCTCTCTCTCTCTCTCTCTCTCTCTCTCTCTCTCTCTCTTACCCTCTTTTCTCTTTCCCTTTCCAAACCTCTCTTTTCTCACTCACTTTCTCTATCTATCTATCTATCTATCTATCTATCTATCTATCTATCTATCTATCTATCTATCTATCTATCTATCTATCTATCTATCTATCTATCTATCTATCTATCTATCTATCTATCTATCTATCTATCTATCTATCTATCTATCTATCTATCTATCTATCTATCTATCTATCTATCTATCTATCTATCTATCTATCTATCTATCTATCTATCTATCTATCTATCTATCTATCTATCTATCTATCTATCTATCTATCTATCTATCTGTCTGTCTGTCTGTCTGTCTGTCTGTCTGTCTGTCTGTCTGTCTGTCTGTCTGTCTGTCTGTCTGTCTGTCTGTCTGTCTGTCTGTCTGTCTGTCTGTCTGTCTGTCTGTCTGTCTGTCTGTCTGTCTGTCTGTCTGTCTGTCTGTCTGTCAATCTATCTGTCTGTCTGTCTATATATATATATATATATATATATATATATACATATACATATGTATATATATATATATATATATATATATATATATACATATACATATGTATACACATAAATTATAAACATTAATATTTCATATTGTGTATAAGGACACAGGAATAGCCATACAGAAATACGCACGTACATATATACACATAGGTAGCAGATTAGAAACAGACCCATAAATGGAATGTATAAATGCATAAAGAAACAAATACATGTATAAACATTGAGGATGGGGGACACGCACACGCACACTCACACACTACTAATATAAAGAAATAGAGAGATGTACAGAGACAAAAGGTACACATAGCTAGAGGCAAATTGACATATACATACAAATAGACACATACAAATAAATACACATAGTATGGAATATGTGTAAATGTAGATTCAGTCACACACATAAAACACGTAATGTCGATACACAAATATGCAGACACAATCGCGCATATATGTACACACACGCGCGCGAAAATATTACCACATACTCTTTAAAAAATATATCATATTCAGGAGTGGATAATGGAATCTGTAATCTCTAACGGTAATTGAACCAGAAGTTCAATTATCATAATTAATGAACAAAAGTATATTTTGTACAGAACAAAGGAGTTATCGAAATACCACAATAAGAAACATCGTGTACATTGATTATTACCATTATATTAGCTCATTATTTTGCTCCCCTTACAAAACATCCTAAACATTTTTTTGAAAAATTATTGCTTAACTCTTTCTGTAGGTTTCGCCGCACAGTGCGTCACTTTCAATTTGATTAGTGTGAACCGTCATTAAGACATATTCCTTTTTACATGCCTTGTATCAACTTGGTATTGGTGAAATCTAATTCCTTGTTCAATTATCAAAATTTTGTGTATAATATGTTACATGTTCAATAAATATAAATATATAGATTGATTCTTAAAACCATGAGCAATTTTGTCTCTGAAATCTCTTTTGTTACATCGATAAAAAAGCTTCCGTACGGAAAAAAAGTTAACATAGAAATATTGCTTCATGAACTTTGCACTTCTTAACGAAAGTGCTTCGCATTACATGATGAATGTTTGTTTACTCTATGTCTGTTCATCATGTCTACATGCCGCTTGAATGTGTTTGTCTTTAACTACAAGAAAATTAATTAAAATAAATAAATAAAATAAAATTTGCTGCATGATACAGTTTGATGGTAGCAGCGTTAATGTTTTCTGCGAGATACTGTTTGCTGTGAGATACTGTTTGATAGTAGCAGCGTTAATGTTTGCTGTGAGATACTGTTTGATGGTAGCAACGTTAATGTTTGCTGTGAGATACTGTTTGATGGTACCAAACTTTAATGTTTGCTGTGAGATACTGTTTGATGGTACCAAACTTTAATGTTTGCTGTGAGATACTGTTTGATGGTAGCAGCGTTAATGTTTGCAGTGAGATACTGTTTGATGGTACCAAACTTTAATGTTTGCTGTGAGATACTGTTTGATGGTAGCAACGTTAATGTTTGCTGCGAGATACTGCTTCATGGTAGCAGCGTTAATGTTTGCTGTGAAATACTGTTTGATGGTAGGAGCGTTAATGTTTTCTGTGAGATACTGTTTGATGTTAGCAACGTTAATGTTTGCTGTGAGATACTGTTTGATGGTAGCAGCGTTAATGTTTGCTGCGAGATACTGTTTGATGTTAGCAACGTTAATGTTTGCTGTGAGATACTGTTTGATGGTAGCAGCGTTAATGTTTGCTGTGAGATACTGTTTGATGTTAGCAACGTTAATGTTTGCTGTGAGATACTGTTTGATGTTAGCAACGTTAATGTTTGCTGTGAGATACTGTTTGATGGTAGCAGCGTTAATGTTTGCTGTGAGATACTGTTTGATGTTAGCAACGTTAATGTTTGCTGTGAGATACTGTTTGATGGTAGCAACGTTAATGTTTGCTGTGAGATACTGCTTCATGGTAGCAGCGTTAATGTTTGCTGTGAAATACTGTTTGATGGTAGCAACGTTAATGTTTGCTAAGAGATACTGTTTCATGGTAGCAGCGTTAATTTTTGCTGTGAGGTACTGTTTGATGGTAGCAACGTTAATGTTTTCTGTGGGACATTGTTTGAACGGTAGCAGCGTTAATGTTTCCTGTGGGATACTTTTTAGCTGCATGATACTGTTTGATGGTAGCAGTGTTAATGTTTGCTGTGGTATACTGTTTGATGGTAGCAACGTCAATGTTTGCTGTGAGATACTGTTTGATGGTAGCAGCGTTAATGTTTGCTGTGAGATACTGTTTGATGGTTTAAACGTTAACTTTTGCTGTGGAATACTGTTTGATGGTAGCAACGTTAATGTTTCCTGTGGGATACTTTTTAGCTGCACGATACAGTTTGATGGTAGCAGCGTTAATGTTTCCTGTGGTATACTGTTTTATTGTAGCCGTGTTACTGTTTGCTGTGAGATACTGTTTGGTGATAGCAACGCTAATGTTTGGTGTGAGACACTGTTTGATGGTAGCAACGTTAATGCTTGCTGTGAGATACTGTTTGATGGTATCAGCGTTAATGTTTGCAGTGAGATACTGTTTGATGGTAGCAACGCTAATGTTTGGTGTGAGACACTGTGTGATGGTAGCAACGTTAATGTTTGCTGTGAGATACTCCTTGATGGTAGCAAACGTTAATGTTTGCTGTGAGATACTGTTTGATGGTAGCAAACGTTAATGTTTGCTGTGAGATACTGTTTGATGGTAGCAAACGTTAATGTTTGCTGTGAGATACTGTTCGATGGTAGCAACGTTAATGTTGCTGTGAGATACTGCTTGATGGTAGCAAACGTTATAGTTTTCTGTGAGATACTGTTTGATGGTAGCAACGTTAATGTTTGCTGTGTGATACTGTTTGATGGTAGCAACGTTAATGTTTGCTGTGAGATACTGTTTGATGGTAGCAGCGTTAATGTTTACTGTGAGATACTGTTTGATGGTATCAGCGTTAATGTTTACTGTGAGATACTGTGTGATGGTAGTAACGTTAACGATTGCTGTGAGATACTGTGTGATGGTAGCAACGTTAATGTTTGCTGTGAGATACTGTTTGATGGTACCAAACTTTAATGTTTGCTGTGAGATACTGTTTGATGGTACCAAACGTTAATGTTTGCTGTGAGATACTGTTTGATGGTAGCAACGTTAATGTTTGCTGTGAGATACTGTTTGATGGTACCAAACTTTAATGTTTGCTGTGAGATACTGTTTGATGGTAGCAACGTTAATGTTTGCTGCGAGATACTGCTTCATGGTAGCAGCGTTAATGTTTGCTGTGAAATACTGTTTGATGGTAGGAGCGTTAATGCTTTCTGTGAGATACTGTTTGATGTTAGCAACGTTAATGTTTGCTGTGAGATACTGTTTGATGGTAGCAACGTTAATGTTTGCTGCGAGATACTGCTTCATGGTAGCAGCGTTAATGTTTGCTGTGAAATACTGTTTGATGGTAGCAACGTTAATGTTTGCTAAGAGATACTGTTTGATGGTAGCAGCGTTAATTTTTGCTGTGAGGTACTGTTTGATGGTAGCAGCGTTAATGTTTTCTGTGGGACATTGTTTGAACGGTAGCAGCGTTAATGTTTCCTGTGGGATACTTTTTAGCTGCATGATACTGTTTGATGGTAGCAGGGTTAATGTTTGCTGTGGTATACTGTTTGATGGTAGCAACGTCAATGTTTGCTGTGAGATACTGTTTGATGGTAGCAGCGTTAATGTTTGCTGTGAGATACTGTTTGATGGTTTAAACGTTAACTTTTGCTGTGGAATACTGTTTGATGGTAGCAACGTTAATGTTTCCTGTGGGATACCTTTTAGCTGCACGATACAGTTTGATGGTAGCAGCGTTAATGTTTCCTGTGGTATACTGTTTTATTGTAGCCGTGTTACTGTTTTTGTGAGATACTGTTTGGTGATAGCAACGCTAATGTTTGTTGTGAGACAAAGTTTGATGGTAGCAACGTTAATGCTTGCTGTGAGATACTGTTTGATGGTATCAGCGTTAATGTTTGCAGTGAGATACTGTTTGATGGTAGCAACGCTAATGTTTGGTGTGAGACACTGTGTGATATTAGCAACGTTAATGTTTGCTGTGAGATACTCCTTGATGGTAGCAAACGTTAATGTTTGCTGTGAGATACTGTTTGATGGTAGCAAACGTTAATGTTTGCTGTGAGATACTGTTTGATGGTAGCAAACGTTAATGTTTGCTGTGAGATACTGTTCGATGGTAGCAACGTTAATGTTGCTGTGAGATACTGCTTGATGGTAGCAAACGTTATAGTTTTCTGTGAGATACTGTTTGATGGTAGCAACGTTAATGTTTCCTGTGTGGTACTGTTTGATGGTAGCAACGTTAATGTTTGCTGTGAGATACTGTTTGATGGTAGCAGCGTTAATGTTTACTGTGAGATACTGTTTGATGGTATCAGCGTTAATGTTTACTGTGAGATACTGTTTGATGGTAGTAACGTTAACGGTTGCTGTGAGATACTGTTTGATGGTAGCAACGTTAATGTTTGCTGTGAGATACTGTGTGATGGCAGCAACGTTAATGTTTTCTGTGAGATACTGTGTGATGGTAGCAACGTTAATGTTTGCTGTGAGATACTGTGTGATATTAGCAACGTTAATGTTTGCTGTGAGATACTGTTTGATGGTAGCAGCGTTAATGTTTGCTGTGAGATACTGTTTGATGGTAGCAACGTTAACGGTTGCTGTGGAATATTATTTGATGGTAGCAACGTCAAAATTTGCTGTGAGATACTTTTTAATGGTAGGAGAGTTAATCTTTTCTGTGGGATACTTTTTAGCTGCATGATACTGTTTTGACGGAAGCAGCGTTAATGTTTCCTGCGAGATACTGTTTGATGGTAGCAGCGTTAATGTTTGCTGTGAGATACTGTGTGATGGTAGCAACGTTAATGTTTGCTGTGAGATACTGTTTGATGGTAGCAAACGTTAATGTTTGCTGTGACATACTGTTTGATGGTAGCAAACGTTAATGTTTGCTGTGAGATACTGTTTGATGGTAGCAAACGTTAATGTTTGCTGTGAGATACTGCTTGATGGTAGCAAACGTTAATGTTTGCTGTGAGATACTGTTTGATGGTAGCAACGTTAATGTTGCTGTGAGATACTGTTTGATGGTAGCAAACGTTAATGTATTCTGTGAGATACTGTTTGATGGTAGCAACGTTAATGTTTGCTGTGTGATACTGTTTGATGGTAGCAAACGTTAATGTTTGCTGTGAGATACTGTATGATGGTAGCATCGTTAATGTTTTCAGTGAGATACTGTTTGATGGTAGCAACGTTAATGTTTGCTGTGAGATACTGTTTGATGGTAGCAGCGTTAATGTTTACTGTGAGATACTGTTTGATGGTAGCAGCGTTAATGTTTGCTGTGAGATACTGTTTGATGGTAGCAACGTTAACGGTTGCTGTGGAATATTATTTGATGGTAGCAACGTCAAAATTTGCTGTGAGATACTTTTTAATGGTAGGAGAGTTAATCTTTTCTGTGGGATACTTATTAGCTGCATGATACTGTTTTGACGGAAGCAGCTTTAATGTTTGCTGCGAGATACTGTTTGATGGTAGCAGCGTTAATGTTTGCTGTGAGATACTGTTTGATGGTAGCAGCGTTAATGTTTGCTGTAGGATACTGTTTGATTTTAGCAGCGTTAATGTTTGCTGTGAGACACTGTTTGATGGTATCAGCGTTAATGTTTGCTGTGAGATACTGTTTGATGGTAGCAGCGTTAATGTTTGCTGTGAGATACTGTTTGATGGTAGCTGCGTTAATGTTTGCTGTGAGATACTGTTTGATGGTAGCAGCGTTAATGTTTGCTGTGAGACACTGTTTGATCGCATCAGCGTTAATGTTTGCTGTGCGATACTGTCTTAATGGTAGGAGCGTTAATATTTGCTATGAGATACTGTTTGAACGGCAGCAGCGTTAATGTTTCCTGTGGGATACTTTTTAGCTGCAAGATACTGTTTGATGGTATGCAACGTTAATGTTTTCTGTGAGATACTGTTTGATGGTAGCAGCGTTAATGTTTGCTGTGAGATACTGTTCGATGGTAGTAGCGTTAATGTTTACTGTTTGATACTGTTTGATGGTAGCCGCGATAATGTTTACTGTGAGATACTGTTCGATGGTAGTAGCGTTAATGTTTACTGTGAGATACTGTTTGATGGTAGTCGCGATAATGTTTCCTGTGAGATACTGTTCGATGGTAGTAGCGTTAATGTTTACTGTGAGATACTGTTTGATGGTAGCAGCGTTAATGTTTACTGTGAGATACTGTTTGATGCTAGCAGCGTTAATGTTTTCTGTGAGAACAGTGTTTGTTCTGTAGGAACGTTAATTTTTGCTGTAGAATACTGTTTGATGGTAGCAACGTTAATGTTTGCTGTGAAATACTGTTTGATGGTAGCAGCGTTAATATTTGCTGTGAGATACTGTTTGATGGTAGCAGCGTTAATGTTTTGCTGTGAGATACTGTTTGACGGTAGCAACGTTAATATTTTCTGTGAGATACTGTTTGATGTTAGCAACGTTAATGTTTGCTGTGAGATACTGTTTGATGGCAGCAGAGTTAATGTTTGCTGTGAGATACTGTTTGATGGTAGCAACGTCAATGGTTGCTGTGACATACTTTTTTTATTGTAGGAGCGTTAAAGATAGCTGTGATATAATGTTAGACGATAGCAGCGTTAATGTTTACTGCATGATACTGTTTATTGGTAACTGCGTTAATGTTAGCTGTGAGATACTGTTTGATGGTAGGAGCGTTAAAGATAGCTGTGAGCTACTGTTTGATGTTAGCAGCGTTAATGTTTGCTGTGGAATACTGTTTGATGGTAGGAACGCTAATGTTTGCTGTGGAATACTGTTTGATGGTAGCAGCGTTAATATTTTCTGTGAGATACTGTTTGATGTTAGCAACATTAATGTTTTCTGTGAGATACTGTTTGATGGTAGCAGAGTTAATTTTTGCTGTGAGATACTGTTTGATGGTAGCAACGTTAATGGTTGCTGTGATATACTTTTTGTTGGCAGGAGCGTTAATGTTTCCTGTGAGATACTGTTTGATGGTAGCAACGTTAATGTTTGCTGTGCGATACTGTTTGATGGTAGCAGCGTTAATGTTCGTTGTGATATACTGTTTGACGATAGCAGCGATAATGTTTGCATGATACTGTTTGTTGGTAGCTGCGTTAATGTTAGCTGTGAGATACTGTTTGATTGTAGGATCGTTAAAGAAAGCTGTGAGATACTGTTTGATGTTAGCAACGTTAATGTTTGCTGTGAGATACTGTTTGATGGTAGCAACGTTAATGTTTGCTGTGAGATACTGCTTCATGGTAGCAGCGTTAATGTTTGCTGTGAAATACTGTTTGATGGTAGCAACGTTAATGTTTGCTAAGAGATACTGTTTCATGGTAGCAGCGTTAATTTTTGCTGTGAGGTACTGTTTGATGGTAGCAACGTTAATGTTTTCTGTGGGACATTGTTTGAACGGTAGCAGCGTTAATGTTTCCTGTGGGATACTTTTTAGCTGCATGATACTGTTTGATGGTAGCAGGGTTAATGTTTGCTGTGGTATACTGTTTGATGGTAGCAACGTCAATGTTTGCTGTGAGATACTGTTTGATGGTAGCAGCGTTAATGTTTGCTGTGAGATACTGTTTGATGGTTTAAACGTTAACTTTTGCTGTGGAATACTGTTTGATGGTAGCAACGTTAATGTTTCCTGTGGGATACTTTTTAGCTGCACGATACAGTTTGATGGTAGCAGCGTTAATGTTTCCTGTGGTATACTGTTTTATTGTAGCCGTGTTACTGTTTGCTGTGAGATACTGTTTGGTGATAGCATCGCTAATGTTTGGTGTGAGACACTGTTTGATGGTAGCAACGTTAATGCTTGCTGTGAGATACTGTTTGATGGTATCAGCGTTAATGTTTGCAGTGAGATACTGTTTGATGGTAGCAACGCTAATGTTTGGTGTGAGACACTGTGTGATGGTAGCAACGTTAATGTTTGCTGTGAGATATTCCTTGATGGTAGCAAACGTTAATGTTTGCTGTGAGATACTGTTTGATGGTAGCAAACGTTAATGTTTGCTGTGAGATACTGTTTGATGGTAGCAAACGTTAATGTTTGCTGTGAGATACTGTTCGATGGTAGCAACGTTAATGTTGCTGTGAGATACTGCTTGATGGTAGCAAACGTTATAGTTTTCTGTGAGATACTGTTTGATGGTAGCAACGTTAATGTTTGCCGTGTGATACTGTTTGATGGTAGCAACGTTAATGTTTGCTGTGAGATACTGTTTGATGGTAGCAGCGTTAATGTTTACTGTGAGATACTGTTTGATGGTATCAGCGTTAATGTTTACTGTGAGATACTGTGTGATGGTAGTAACGTTAACGGTTGCTGTGAGATACTGTGTGATGGTAGCAACGTTAATGTTTGCTGTGAGATACTGTTTGATGGTACCAAACTTTAATGTTTGCTGTGAGATACTGTTTGATGGTACCAAACGTTAATGTTTGCTGTGAGATACTGTTTGATGGTAGCAACGTTAATGTTTGCTGTGAGATACTGTTTGATGGTACCAAACTTTAATGTTTGCTGTGAGAAACTGTTTGATGGTAGCAACGTTAATGTTTGCTGCGAGATACTGCTTCATGGTAGCAGCGTTAATGTTTGCTGTGAAATACTGTTTGATGGTAGGAGCGTTAATGCTTTCTGTGCGATACTGTTTGATGTTAGCAACGTTAATGTTTGCTGTGAGATACTGTTTGATGGTAGCAACGTTAATGTTTGCTGCGAGATACTGCTTCATGGTAGCAGCGTTAATGTTTGCTGTGAAATACTGTTTGATGGTAGCAACGTTAATGTTTGCTAAGAGATACTGTTTGATGGTAGCAGCGTTAATTTTTGCTGTGTGGTACTGTTTGATGGTAGCAGCGTTAATGTTTTCTGTGGGACATTGTTTGAACGGTAGCAGCGTTAATGTTTCCTGTGGGATACTTTATAGCTGCATGATACTGTTTGATGGTAGCAGGGTTAATGTTTGCTGTGGTATACTGTTTGATGGTAGCAACGTCAATGTTTGCTGTGAGATACTGTTTGATGGTAGCAGCGTTAATGTTTGCTGTGAGATACTGTTTGATGGCTTAAACGTTAACTTTTGCTGTGGAATACTGTTTGATGGTAGCAACGTTAATGTTTCCTGTGGGATACTTTTTAGCTGCACGATACAGTTTGATGGTAGCAGCGTTAATGTTTCCTGTGGTATACTGTTTTATTGTAGCCGTGTTACTGTTTTTGTGAGATACTGTTTGGTGATAGCAACGCTAATGTTTGTTGTGAGACAAAGTTTGATGGTAGCAACGTTAATGCTTGCTGTGAGATACTGTTTGATGGTATCAGCGTTAATGTTTGCAGTGAGATACTGTTTGATGGTAGCAACGCTAATGTTTGGTGTGAGACACTGTGTGATATTAGCAACGTTAATGTTTGCTGTGAGATACTCCTTGATGGTAGCAAACGTTAATGTTTGCTGTGAGATACTGTTTGATGGTAGCAAACGTTAATGTTTGCTGTGAGATACTGTTTGATGGTAGCAAACGTTAATGTTTGCTGTGAGATACTGTTCGATGGTAGCAACGTTAATGTTGCTGTGAGATACTGCTTGATGGTAGCAAACGTTATAGTTTTCTGTGAGATACTGTTTGATGGTAGCAACGTTAATGTTTCCTGTGTGGTACTGTTTGATGGTAGCAACGTTAATGTTTGCTGTGAGATACTGTTTGATGGTAGCAGCGTTAATGTTTACTGTGAGATACTGTTTGATGGTATCAGCGTTAATGTTTACTGTGAGATACTGTTTGATGGTAGTAACGTTAACGGTTGCTGTGAGATACTGTTTGATGGTAGCAACGTTAATGTTTGCTGTGAGATACTGTGTGATGGCAGCAACGTTAATGTTTTCTGTGAGATACTGTGTGATGGTAGCAACGTTAATGTTTGCTGTGAGATACTGTGTGATATTAGCAACGTTAATGTTTGCTGTGAGATACTGTTTGATGGTAGCAGCGTTAATGTTTGCTGTGAGATACTGTTTGATGGTAGCAACGTTAACGGTTGCTGTGGAATATTATTTGATGGTAGCAACGTCAAAATTTGCTGTGAGATACTTTTTAATGGTAGGAGAGTTAATCTTTTCTGTGGGATACTTTTTAGCTGCATGATACTGTTTTGACGGAAGCAGCGTTAATGTTTCCTGCGAGATACAGTTTGATGGTAGCAGCGTTAATGTTTGCTGTGAGATACTGTGTGATGGTAGCAACGTTAATGTTTGCTGTGAGATACTGTTTGATGGTAGCAAACGTTAATGTTTGCTGTGACATACTGTTTGATGGTAGCAAACGTTAATGTTTGCTGTGAGATACTGTTTGATGGTAGCAAACGTTAATGTTTGCTGTGAGATACTGCTTGATGGTAGCAAACGTTAATGTTTGCTGTGAGATACTGTTTGATGGTAGCAACGTTAATGTTGCTGTGAGATACTGTTTGATGGTAGCAAACGTTAATGTATTCTGTGAGATACTGTTTGATGGTAGCAACGTTAATGTTTGCTGTGTGATACTGTTTAATGGTAGCAAACGTTAATGTTTACTGTGAGATACTGTTTGATGGTAGCAGCGTTAATGTTTGCTGTGAGATACTGTTTGATGGTAGCAACGTTAACGGTTGCTGTGGAATATTATTTGATGGTAGCAACGTCAAAATTTGCTGTGAGATACTTTTTAATGGTAGGAGAGTTAATCTTTTCTGTGGGATACTTATTAGCTGCATGATACTGTTTTGACGGAAGCAGCTTTAATGTTTGCTGCGAGATACTGTTTGATGGTAGCAGCGTTAATGTTTGCTGTGAGATACTGTTTGATGGTAGCAGCGTTAATGTTTGCTGTAGGATACTGTTTGATTTTAGCAGCGTTAATGTTTGCTGTGAGACACTGTTTGATGGTATCAGCGTTAATGTTTGTTGTGAGATACTGTTTGATGGTAGCAGCGTTAATGTTTGCTGTGAGATACTGTTTGATGGTAGCTGCGATAATGTTTGCTGTGAGATACTGTTTGATGGTAGCAGCGTTAATGTTTGCTGTGAGACACTGTTTGATCGCATCAGCGTTAATGTTTGCTGTGCGATACTGTCTTAATGGTAGGAGCGTTAATATTTGCTATGAGATACTGTTTGAACGGCAGCAGCGTTAATGTTTCCTGTGGGATACTTTTTAGCTGCAAGATACTGTTTGATGGTATGCAACGTTAATGTTTTCTGTGAGATACTGTTTGATGGTAGCAGCGTTAATGTTTGCTGTGAGATACTGTTCGATGGTAGTAGCGTTAATGTTTACTGTTTGATACTGTTTGATGGTAGCCGCGATAATGTTTACTGTGAGATACTGTTCGATGGTAGTAGCGTTAATGTTTACTGTGAGATACTGTTTGATGGTAGTCGCGATAATGTTTCCTGTGAGATACTGTTCGATGGTAGTAGCGTTAATGTTTACTGTGAGATACTGTTTGATGGTAGCAGCGTTAATGTTTGCTGTGAGATACTGTTTGATGGTTTAAACGTTAACTTTTGCTGTGGAATACTGTTTGATGGTAGCAACGTTAATGTTTCCTGTGGGATACTTTTTAGCTGCACGATACAGTTTGATGGTAGCAGCGTTAATGTTTCCTGTGGTACACTGTTTTATTGTAGCCGTGTTACTGTTTGCTGTGAGATACTGTTTGGTGATAGCAACGCTAATGTTTGGTGTGAGACACTGTTTGATGGTAGCAACGTTAATGCTTGCTGTGAGATACTGTTTGATGGTATCAGCGTTAATGTTTGCAGTGAGATACTGTTTGATGGTAGCAACGCTAATGTTTGGTGTGAGACACTGTGTGATGGTAGCAACGTTAATGTTTGCTGTGAGATACTCCTTGATGGTAGCAAACGTTAATGTTTGCTGTGAGATACTGTTTGATGGTAGCAAACGTTAATGTTTGCTGTGAGATACTGTTTGATGGTAGCAAACGTTAATGTTTGCTGTGAGATACTGTTCGATGGTAGCAACGTTAATGTTGCTGTGAGATACTGCTTGATGGTAGCAAACGTTATAGTTTTCTGTGAGATACTGTTTGATGGTAGCAACGTTAATGTTTGCTGTGTGATACTGTTTGATGGTAGCAACGTTAATGTTTGCTGTGAGATACTGTTTGATGGTAGCAGCGTTAATGTTTACTGTGAGATACTGTTTGATGGT
Organism: Megaustenia siamemsis; assembly: GCA_032433765.1. Taxonomy (NCBI): domain Eukaryota; kingdom Metazoa; phylum Mollusca; class Gastropoda; order Stylommatophora; family Ariophantidae; genus Megaustenia; species Megaustenia siamemsis. The sequence goes on from JAVIAB010000092.1 coordinate 134,547,998, forward strand.
ATCAGCGTTAATGTTTACTGTGAGATACTGTGTGATGGTAGTAACGTTAACGGTTGCTGTGAGATACTGTGTGATGGTAGCAACGTTAATGTTTGCTGTGAGATACTGTTTGATGGTACCAAACTTTAATGTTTGCTGTGAGATACTGTTTGATGGTACCAAACGTTAATGTTTGCTGTGAGATACTGTTTGATGGTAGCAACGTTAATGTTTGCTGTGAGATACTGTTTGATGGTACCAAACTTTAATGTTTGCTGTGAGATACTGTTTGATGGTAGCAACGTTAATGTTTGCTGCGAGATACTGCTTCATGGTAGCAGCGTTAATGTTTGCTGTGAAATACTGTTTGATGGTAGGAGCGTTAATGCTTTCTGTGAGATACTGTTTGATGTTAGCAACGTTAATGTTTGCTGTGAGATACTGTTTGATGGTAGCAACGTTAATGTTTGCTGCGAGATACTGCTTCATGGTAGCAGCGTTAATGTTTGCTGTGAAATACTGTTTGATGGTAGCAACGTTAATGTTTGCTAAGAGATACTGTTTGATGGTAGCAGCGTTAATTTTTGCTGTGAGGTACTGTTTGATGGTAGCAGCGTTAATGTTTTCTGTGGGACATTGTTTGAACGGTAGCAGCGTTAATGTTTCCTGTGGGATACTTTTTAGCTGCATGATACTGTTTGATGGTAGCAGGGTTAATGTTTGCTGTGGTATACTGTTTGATGGTAGCAACGTCAATGTTTGCTGTGAGATACTGTTTGATGGTAGCAGCGTTAATGTTTGCTGTGAGATACTGTTTGATGGTTTTAACGTTAACTTTTGCTGTGGAATACTGTTTGATGGTAGCAACGTTAATGTTTCCTGTGGGATACTTTTTAGCTGCACGATACAGTTTGATGGTAGCAGCGTTAATGTTTCCTGTGGTATACTGTTTTATTGTAGCCGTGTTACTGTTTTTGTGAGATACTGTTTGGTGATAGCAACGCTAATGTTTGTTGTGAGACAAAGTTTGATGGTAGCAACGTTAATGCTTGCTGTGAGATACTGTTTGATGGTATCAGCGTTAATGTTTGCAGTGAGATACTGTTTGATGGTAGCAACGCTAATGTTTGGTGTGAGACACTGTGTGATATTAGCAACGTTAATGTTTGCTGTGAGATACTCCTTGATGGTAGCAAACGTTAATGTTTGCTGTGAGATACTGTTTGATGGTAGCAAACGTTAACGTTTGCTGTGAGATACTGTTTGATGGTAGCAAACGTTAATGTTTGCTGTGAGATACTGTTCGATGGTAGCAACGTTAATGTTGCTGTGAGATACTGCTTGATGGTAGCAAACGTTATAGTTTTCTGTGAGATACTGTTTGATGGTAGCAACGTTAATGTTTCCTGTGTGGTACTGTTTGATGGTAGCAACGTTAATGTTTGCTGTGAGATACTGTTTGATGGTAGCAGCGTTAATGTTTACTGTGAGATACTGTTTGATGGTATCAGCGTTAATGTTTACTGTGAGATACTGTTTGATGGTAGTAACGTTAACGGTTGCTGTGAGATACTGTTTGATGGTAGCAACGTTAATGTTTGCTGTGAGATACTGTGTGATGGCAGCAACGTTAATGTTTTCTGTGAGATACTGTGTGATGGTAGCAACGTTAATGTTTGCTGTGAGATACTGTGTGATATTAGCAACGTTAATGTTTGCTGTGAGATACTGTTTGATGGTAGCAGCGTTAATGTTTGCTGTGAGATACTGTTTGATGGTAGCAACGTTAACGGTTGCTGTGGAATATTATTTGATGGTAGCAACGTCAAAATTTGCTGTGAGATACTTTTTAATGGTAGGAGAGTTAATCTTTTCTGTGGGATACTTTTTAGCTGCATGATACTGTTTTGACGGAAGCAGCGTTAATGTTTCCTGCGAGATACTGTTTGATGGTAGCAGCGTTAATGTTTGCTGTGAGATACCGTGTGATGGTAGCAACGTTAATGTTTGCTGTGAGATACTGTTTGATGGTAGCAAACGTTAATGTTTGCTGTGACATACTGTTTGATGGTAGCAAACGTTAATGTTTGCTGTGAGATACTGTTTGATGGTAGCAAACGTTAATGTTTGCTGTGAGATACTGCTTGATGGTAGCAAACGTTAATGTTTGCTGTGAGATACTGTTTGATGGTAGCAACGTTAATGTTGCTGTGAGATACTGTTTGATGGTAGCAAACGTTAATGTATTCTGTGAGATACTGTTTGATGGTAGCAACGTTAATGTTTGCTGTGTGATACTGTTTGATGGTAGCAAACGTTAATGTTTGCTGTGAGATACTGTGTGATGGTAGCAACGTTAATGTTTTCAGTGAGATACTGTTTGATGGTAGCAACGTTAACGGTTGCTGTGGAATATTATTTGATGGTAGCAACGTCAAAATTTGCTGTGAGATACTTTTTAATGGTAGGAGAGTTAATCTTTTCTGTGGGATACTTATTAGCTGCATGATACTGTTTTGACGGAAGCAGCTTTAATGTTTGCTGCGAGATACTGTTTGATGGTAGCAGCGTTAATGTTTGCTGTGAGATACTGTTTGATGGTAGCAGCGTTAATGTTTGCTGTAGGATACTGTTTGATTTTAGCAGCGTTAATGTTTGCTGTGAGACACTGTTTGATGGTATCAGCGTTAATGTTTGCTGTGAGATACTGTTTGATGGTAGCAGCGTTAATGTTTGCTGTGAGATACTGTTTGATGGTAGCTGCGTTAATGTTTGCTGTGAGATACTGTTTGATGGTAGCAGCGTTAATGTTTGCTGTGAGACACTGTTTGATCGCATCAGCGTTAATGTTTGCTGTGCGATACTGTCTTAATGGTAGGAGCGTTAATATTTGCTATGAGATACTGTTTGAACGGCAGCAGCGTTAATGTTTCCTGTGGGATACTTTTTAGCTGCAAGATACTGTTTGATGGTATGCAACGTTAATGTTTTCTGTGAGATACTGTTTGATGGTAGCAGCGTTAATGTTTGCTGTGAGATACTGTTCGATGGTAGTAGCGTTAATGTTTACTGTTTGATACTGTTTGATGGTAGCCGCGATAATGTTTACTGTGAGATACTGTTCGATGGTAGTAGCGTTAATGTTTACTGTGAGATACTGTTTGATGGTAGTCGCGATAATGTTTCCTGTGAGATACTGTTCGATGGTAGTAGCGTTAATGTTTACTGTGAGATACTGTTTGATGGTAGCAGCGTTAATGTTTACTGTGAGATACTGTTTGATGCTAGCAGCGTTAATGTTTTCTGTGAGAACAGTGTTTGTTCTGTAGGAACGTTAATTTTTGCTGTAGAATACTGTTTGATGGTAGCAACGTTAATGTTTGCTGTGAAATACTGTTTGATGGTAGCAGCGTTAATATTTGCTGTGAGATACTGTTTGATGGTAGCAGCGTTAATGTTTTGCTGTGAGATACTGTTTGACGGTAGCAACGTTAATATTTTCTGTGAGATACTGTTTGATGTTAGCAACGTTAATGTTTGCTGTGAGATACTGTTTGATGGCAGCAGAGTTAATGTTTGCTGTGAGATACTTTTTGATGGTAGCAACGTCAATGGTTGCTGTGAGATACTTTTTTTATTGTAGGAGCGTTAAAGATAGCTGTGATATACTGTTAGACGATAGCAGCGTTAATGTTTACTGCATGATACTGTTTATTGGTAACTGCGTTAATGTTAGCTGTGAGATACTGTTTGATGGTAGGAGCGTTAAAGATAGCTGTGAGCTACTGTTTGATGTTAGCAGCGTTAATGTTTGCTGTGGAATACTGTTTGATGGTAGGAACGCTAATGTTTGCTGTGGAATACTGTTTGATGGTAGCAGCGTTAATATTTTCTGTGAGATACTGTTTGATGTTAGCAACATTAATGTTTTCTGTGAGATACTGTTTGATGGTAGCAGAGTTAATTTTTGCTGTGAGATACTGTTTGATGGTAGCAACGTTAATGGTTGCTGTGATATACTTTTTGTTGGCAGGAGCGTTAATGTTTCCTGTGAGATACTGTTTGATGGTAGCAACGTTAATGTTTGCTGTGCGATACTGTTTGATGGTAGCAGCGTTAATGTTCGTTGTGATATACTGTTTGACGATAGCAGCGATAATGTTTGCATGATACTGTTTGTTGGTAGCTGCGTTAATGTTAGCTGTGAGATACTGTTTGATTGTAGGATCGTTAAAGAAAGCTGTGAGATACTGTTTGATGGTAGCAGCGTTAATGTTTGCTGTGAGATACTGTTTGATTTTAGCAGCGTTAATGTTTGCTGTGAGACACTGTTTGATGGTATCAGCGTTAATGTTTGCTGTGAGATACTGTTTGATGGTAGCAAACGTTAATGTTTACTGTGAGATACTGTTTGATGGTAGCATCGTTAATGTTTGCTGTGAGACACTGTTTGATCGCATCAGCTTTAATGTTTGCTGTGCGATACTGTTTAATGGTAGGAGCGTTAATATTTGCTGTGAGATACTGTTTGAACGGCAGCAGCGTTAATGTTTCCTGTGGGATACTTTTTAGCTGTAAGATACTGTTTCATGGTAGCGGCGTTAATGTTTGCTGTGAGATACTGTTTGATAGTAGGAACGTTAATATTTGCTGTGAGATAATGTTTGCTGTGCGATACTGTTTGATGGTATGCAACGTTAATGTTTGCTGTGAGATACTGTTCGATGGTAGCAGCGTTAATGTTTGCTGTGAGATACTGTTTGATGGTAGCAGCGTTAATGTTTACTGTGAGATACTGTTTGATGGTAGTAGCGTTAATGTTTGCTGTGAGATACTGTTTGATGGTAGCAGCGTTAATGTTTGCTGTGAGATACTGTTTGATGGTAGCAGCGTTAATGTTTGCTGTGAGATACTGTTTGATGGTAGGAGCGTTAATATTTGCTGTGAGATACTGTTTGATGGTAGCAACGTTACAGTTTGCTGTGGAATACTGTTTGATGTATATCAACATCTTATGTTATTTATCTCCTGATGTTCAACGGCGTTCTTACACGTAAATCAATGTTCTCCTATGATGTTTTCGATGTTTTACAGAGATATTTGGAGCATTCCAGCATGTGTTTGATGTTTAAAGATTATTCTAACTTAATATACACAGAATAACATAATATCTTAAAGCCATTTTGTTCGTGATATCTGCACCAATCGGTCCAGCCGACACATCCAACTTAAGGACGGTCTCTTTCATTACTAATCTCGTTTTTCTCTTCGATCCGTGCTCTATTTGGCCAGATTGTTAGCTGGTTTCATGAGGCACCACAGGGGTTGGAGTGAGATCTTGATCAGATTTAGTTCACCGATCCGGACCAAACAGACAGCTTTGTGACCCTAACATTTTAAGCAGAGGCTCCTTCGTTTCACATAAAACATGATATCTCATTTATATATTGTAATCAATCAAACGACTAACTGATGATCAATTACAGTTATTTAATGTAAATCGAAACACAATTCTTGACTGCTTAATCAATACTTTATTTAAATTCGAAAATATTTTTTGTTTAATTTGGGTTGTTACATAATAGTAAATCTCACAATGATAAAGATATACTAACATTCATCCAAAAAAGATGTAACTACAAGTTTTTGTAACACAAATCAGATAATGTCTTTATTTAAAGAGTAGCCAGGCAGCGTATAGGGAATGTTGTGTTAGTGCCCATATTTCTTATAGACCTTCGGCACATTATTATTGGGGTCGTTGCTGCGCCCGTGTCGCCTCATTTTCACAGAAAAAAAAATTCCGGTGTCTATTTAAGACTGGGTGAACCTGGAAGTCATCGATCAGGATCGAACCCAACCACTTGTCCAGTTGACTGACCACTACCATCATTGTCCTCTATGTCTTTATGTATAGCATTAATTTTAATTTTAAAATGTCAATGTATGCTTAAATATTACAGATAATTTAATTGTTCTGATAATTTTTTCATTTCAGAAATATAACCAGAATGCGATTCCTTAACGTTATATTCAAGTTGACTAGAAGTTAAATAATAAATGGTAACACTAGTTTGTGGTGAGAAATGGAATGTTTCGTTAAACAGTGTCATATTAGTCATCTTTGTGAGTTTACTTTTTAAAAATAATCTATCAAATTATTGCAAAAGAAAATCAATTAAAATTGCAAATTAATATCTTTGTATTGTGTTACAAGCGAAAACCAGCCCAATAAAATAACGATTTCCATAAATAAATATAAAGGACTGAAGGCAACTTCCCACATTAATGCTGCATAATTTATCAGATTATAACTACAAGATTACTATGAAATTAATATAAGCATGTTGATATACATAAGAGTGTTAATAAAATTAATTGATTAGGAGTAAACTATTTATTGTACAATGTGTACTTGAATGTAGTTGTCAAATCAATTTAGCAAACCTAGAAGTATCCCAGTCATTGCACATACACTTAGGCATGTTCAACCTTCAGCTGCTATATTACCAGATCGTGTGCATTAATAGTTTACAATCATGGATAAATGACTCGTGTTGGAAGAAATATAATAATGGATAGCACATACAAGAGCAATAAAATATCCACATGGCCATAATGCTTTCAGCGCTGTATGATGTCTCGCTACAAGGACATTTGAAGGTAATGGCGTAGGGTAAGGTGCATGCGTAGATGATACATATCAGGAGCGTTCCCCGCATTAGTGATAGCTTTATAGCTGTGTTCAACAGGTTTCTAACTGCTTCTTTACCACTATGAGTGATGCTTGAATTACTGGGCTCTTTAATAAGACGTCCAACGTGTAATAATGAATTACCAATTGTGTGCTCACTAATTTTTTTGCCCAAGTTTTTGCGTGCTTTCCTAGCATTGAAGAAGATGCTCCATACGTCGATTGATGTCAGACTGCCACGTTCTTTACGGTCTTCCCTTGTTATTTTATTGGAGGTTGGTGTGCTAGGATAGAAGTTCACCATACTTTGGTTGGAGATAACATGACCATCTTTTTTTAATCTCCTTGATTTACTGGTGTCAAATGTCCCAGTTGTAACTGTTTCATAACGAGTTTCTAGCGTAACAGGGGTAGACTTCTTACTGACATATTGCAGCTTGTCAATCTCATTAGTTTCATTGCTTGTCGATGTAAAACTCTGTTGTTTTTCAGCTTTATGTAGAGGATCTACAAACCCTACAGACATCGTGCTGACGGACATAACTAATTTACTTTTGGTTGCCAGCTTCTGTTCTGATTGAAACCGAGCTTTGAGTCTATTGTTTAAACAATAAATTGAGAGAGATATGTATAAATAACAACCAGGAATAGTCGGTGCCAACAAATATAGAATTAATATATTACAGTACGTATCGTACCAACAGGCATATGTACATGGGTAGCTGCATCGTTTTATTTTATCACTGAACTCGTATTTCACACCTGTTGCTTCAGGAAACACAGGCAACAGCGCAATACTTGCTGCAACTATCCAAGTGAAGAACAATCCAGAAAAGTATACCTTCGAAGATAACTTCGACATGGCTTGCCTGGGATGTATCGTGTACAATGCGCGGTCTAGAGCCAGGAAAACGTGCGTAAGTAATCCACAAATATAAGAGAATTGGAAGAAGAAACCAGTAGCAGGGCAAACAAACGTGTCCACAACCAAACGTTGACAGTCTTGATCAGAATTACACATAATATATTTCAGTGTGACCGGTATCACCCACAGTATAAGAACGAAATCACACAAAACTATATTTGACAAGAAAATATAACGATTTTTGTAGTGTAGACTTTTACGTCGTCGACAGATTACGAGCAGAACAACCGAATTTAATGCTAATCCAACCAGCTGTATGAGCAATAAGGTAAACAGTTGGACCAGATAGCCTACAATATTCTCTTCGGTGTTTTCAGATTTTAAAGCTGTCTTGTTATCTGTGGTCGCTGTTTCGTTTGGAAAAAAAGATTTATCTTGTTTTGATAAAGTGAGATCCATTTTTAATTTCAATGTATCCGGTTTCAAAATCTTTAGTTTATAGTCCATATCGGGGATTCCCGATACTTTTCCTCCAAATTCGGTCTCTTCTGTAATCTACGTGGTCCTAAGGCTATGATGGTTGCAGCCCGCTTCTTCTCTATCTGTTTTCAGCTGCTCATTGTCACTTCACAATGTCCCGACATGCCCTACTGAATCAAGCAATTTTAATGCCAAGAAAAATATACTAACATCAAAAGAAATAACACCGGAGCTAAATCTAAAAATAGCAAAATGTTATATTTTCTCAATATTTTTTACTGTAAGGTGCAGAAACATGAACATTAGACAAGAAAATAGAACAGAAAATTGAAGCCTTTGAAATGTGGATATATAGAAGAATAGGTCGAATTGGACAGAAAAAAAAAGAAAACAAACGATCATGAAGTCTTACAACAATTAAAAATGAAAAGAGAACTACTTAATACAATTCTAACGATAAATGGGATTGTTTGGGCACGTTAAAAGACAAAACAGCCTACTAAAAGTAATCTTGGAAGGAATAATACAAGGTAAAAGAGGTAGAGGCAGATCAAGACCAACATGGACGAGTAAGATCAAAAGATGGACAAGTCAGCCTATGACAACCTGCACCATCAAAGCAAGAGACAGCGCGGCTGGCGCTCCATGCTAGCCAGCCTTCGATGCGGAGACGGCACTCAATCTTCCATGTTTTATTTTCTTGTAATTCAAAGTTCCTTGGATAACGTTTTTTGCAAGATGTGGTGGACGTGATTCGTGACCATACAACTTGAATTTGTGTTCTTCAAAGAGACAGCATATCTTTGCATGGACCTTGCCACATTTTATTTTGAACTTTGTTATTTGTAAAACTTGATTCGATGTGAAAAAGCACAACACATAATTTGTCTGTGGAATTTCTTGTACTTCTTCTTGTACTTCTTCTTGTACTTCTTCTTGTACTTCTTCTTGTACTTCTTCTTGTACTTCTTCTTGTACTTCCTCTTGTACTTCTTCTTGTACTACTTCTTGTACTTCTTCTTGTACTTCTTCTTGTACTACTTCTTGTACTTCTTCTTGTACTTCTTCTTGTACTTCTTCTTGTACTACTTCTTGTACTTCTTCTTGTACTTCTTCTTGTACTACTTCTTGTACTTCTTCTTGTACTTCTTCTTGTACTTCTTCTTGTACTACTTCTTGTACTTCTTCTTGTACTTCTTCTTGTACTTCTTCTTGTACTTCCTCTTGTACTTCTTCTTGTACTTCTTCTTGTATTTCTTCTTGTTCTTGTTCTTCTTCTTCTTCCTCTTCTTCTTCTACTTCTTCCTCTTCTTCTACTTCTTCCTCCTTTCTTCTTCTTCTGCGATTATGGCTCATTATTTAGACTGGGACTCTTATGTAGGCAGCTGTCTGTTTCAGTGATTCGTTTGCCCCAAAAGAGTTTCTCTTAAAGGGAGGTGGGTGTGGGTCACATTGTCCTTCTCAGGACTGTGTAATGGCGGCAATCCTATAGAACATGTTTTGTTGTCATTTTATCAAGGGTACAGTGGCATTGGCTAGTAGTTCCTAGTTTGAGTTTGGTGAACATGTGTCTTCTCATTCTGTTGTGACCAGTGCGTAGGCGAAGTATGATGACTTGATCCCTCCTTGATAGTTTGAGGTACCCATCCCTCTCGTTATACTTTGGGTGTTCTTGTTTCCATATTTCATTATACTGGCCTTTGATGATGGATTTAGCGTCATCGTAACTGACCATGGTTGTCTTGTGGTAATCTCCCCCCCCCCCCCAACCCTTCCTTAGCTAGTTTGAGCATTCATTTCTTTGTATATTACAGTGTGATGGTATCCACTGGATGACCACTTTCTGGAAGTTATTGCACAGTTGGTCTCAGGGTTGTACTCAAGTCATCTAGCTCACTGTTCCTGTGGGTTTTTAGAGCTGTTAAGACTGACAGTGTGTCGGTCAGTATTACAAATTTATTGTACATATTATTTTTGTTTAGGATAACCAGATTTGCAACATCTTCGAGGGCTTCAGTTTCTGCTTTGTAGTTGTTTGAGAATGTCCCAGTAGCTATTGACTTGGTGATCTCTTTCTGGTTATTCAGCCTCAAGAACACACTACCTCCTCCAATTCTGGTGGCGTTTGAAGCAGAGCCACACGTGTTTAAGTATGACCAGGAGTCCAGTGATTAGTTGTCGTCTATGTGTTTTTCTTCTATATGCTTTCTCACTGTGTCTGTGTGCCTTTTTTCATGATTCCTGTCATGTCTTCCTTAGGTTCAGATAGTTGATATTTTCAGTGGGAAGTCTTACCGGATGGTCTTATGGGTTTTGGCAATTTTTAGGACAGTACTGGATCGCTAGTTGCCAATTCTTTGGAGATTGCCGCAAAATTGCTCCTCTTTAGTCTTCCCTTTCCGAAACCGGTTATTTTTTGGTGCATAGGGTGCTTAGGGGGCCTTTTGTATTTCTCCGCTTGTTGCATTACTTTAGTTTTCGGGCATTACTTTAGTTTTCGGTCTGTCTTCCAAAGTCTGTAGGCCTGTTATTGTTTTAGAGTCTCGACGGGTGTTGATTTCATAGCACCAGTACTGATACAGACAGCCTGGTGTTGTGTTCTGTTAATTTAGCTAAGCTGTGATTTGGAAGCTGTAGCTAAGGCCTCGACTCCATACTCTAGGACTTATCTTAATCTTCCTGTGTATAGTCATTTCAAGATATTGCTGTATGCTCCCCAGTTCGTTCCTGCTAATTTCTTCATAATATTTATGTAGCATTTAATTTCAATTTCTTGCGTTTCTCTTCGTAGTTCTGCTTTTAAAAACTTAGTCTTGGGCGCCTGTGTGAAGACGGGCACGACAAGGAACTCATTACTTGTTAAGCGGATAGTGCTATCTTTCCTGTCTTATTTTAACTGTGTTCAGGTCACTTTCATGTGTGCATTTCTTTGAAAGCATTCAGCTAATCCAACAACAAGGAACTGTATTTTGAAGGACTTTCAATACTGATATGCATTGCAGAAGGCGGGTTCGATATTTGAGAAGGCCAGGACGTGATGAGTGGTTACATTACATGTATAAAAAGTACAGATCTTCTTCTTCGTTTCTTCCTCATTTGCTTTCAAAGTGAAGAGGAGACATACTTTGCAGTCTTTCGCTCTTCTGTTGGACTCTCCTGCACTATGTTTCCTACTGTTTCTAATATTTGACCAATCAGTCATTTTTTCGTGGTTGGCCTTTGGTGTTCTCGCAACGTTTATTGAAATCTCATTGTGTATTGTTTTAATCTTTCTGCCGCATCACGCGGCCAAACTATTGTACATGTTGATCCGTTACGTACTCATTGGTGGAAATTTTTCATAGCTTTTTTTCTCAAAGCTTCATATCTGATCTTATCTCTCAGACTGTTTCCAGTCTAACACATTTAATCTCGGTAGTGGTTATGTTTCTTATTGTCCTTGCATCTAGGGTCCAGGTCTGGCACAGGTAGCACAACGTTGGAATAAAGATTGTATTGTAGAGTGCTCGGTTTGCCGCTAGAGTTATTTTCTTGTTGGACAATAACGGTGATAGCTGTCTAATGATTTGACAAGTTTTATTGTAAGTAAAATAGAAGTAAAGAGCCACCGTCACGCCAAGTGGCGTATAGGGAATATGGTGTTAGGGACCATAAATTTTACAGACCTTCGGCACATGATTTTCGGGTAATGTGGTCGGTATTACGCCCGTGCCGCTTTACTTTCTCAGAAAAAATGCGGTACCCATTTAAGGCTGAGTGAACCCGGAAGCCGTCGGATGGGATCGAACACTACCTCTTGTCCTTTGTAGTTCAGTTCACTAACCCCTGAGCTATCGCGGCACCCTAAGTTTTATTGTATCATGAGTCTATGCACCTTATGAGTTGTCGTTTGTCATTAGATTTCCTAGTTATTTAAATTCTTTCACTTGTTTTAGTTGTCTGCTGTCCCTCTTTATGTTGATTTTCTGTTTCTCTTTTGTGATATTGATGACTACTGTTTTATTAATGTTATTTTTCATGTTGTATTGATTCCCTGTGCTGTTGAGTCTAAGTGTTCTTGCACGTCTTCTATTTTTCCCTGTATTACTGCCTGATTGTCTGCCACAGAAATTCGTAAATATTCTTTTTCCCTGATGGTTTGGCTAACTTGCATATGTAGTCCATGCAAGTAATAAACAAAAGGGGAGATAGTTAGCACCCCAGTCTTACAGTACAGATGCTATTCGAATACTTATGTTATACTATTATTTTTACAGCAAATTCACTCGTCAACCTTTTATATTCTTTGCAAATTTGTCGATTTGATGATCATTGTGCCAAGTTTGTTGAAGTTCTTTGAGCACTCTCTTTTCAATTGATTAAGCCGAAGCTGAGAGACATTCTTGAGTCATATAGTTTTTCATCTTGTAAATTGTTTTTAAATCTGTGTGTTGCTCTTGCCGCATTTCCATTTGAATCTGGAAAATCAATTATTTCATCAACAGCTTGGATTAAATGCTATGCTGTTTGTGTGCGCTGCAGAATGATTTTGATATTAGAGTCCCTACCTGACGTCACTGCTTGTAGGTGATGTCCCACAATTCATTCAGGAATGGCAGTACGCTTCGATGACCATGAAACATCCTCGTATTCCATGAAGAATCGAGAATAAAATGTTCACAGATTTAATTTTTTAAAAACTAAGTAGAAATATTAAATCTATGCGCAAAACAGTGGTAAACAGTGCCTGTGGAGCAAACTCATAAACCTTAGTTTTTATATCATTCAATCAACGGCCATAACACTAGAGCCATCATAAGTTACAGCTACTATCTTATTTTCATCATTGAACTTTCCAAGAGCATTACACAATACATGACACAAGCCAAATCACTTTTATTTTTTCATTGACGTCATGAAAACCAAGGAAATATTCTCTTGAATTTCTCCTGCTGAATCCATACGTTTAACAACGTTAGAACACTTAGACAGTTATATCAGTTCTCATGAACAATACAGGTCAACGAGCGGAGATTCATTAATTCTTTTCTTGATGAAATCTGGTATTTATTTTTTAATGCTTTCTATGAATTCACTCTGAATGGTTTTCGTTATGCCTCTGAAGTATCCCATATTTTCCCAATGATGTTTTCGTTCCACATTCCAGCTTAACACTAACAGAAATATTGATTCGTTACTGATTTACAGAGCAGATATGACATTAATTAATTTATCTCTACTCTGTATTTAATTTTAAACAGTCGGTTTTGTTTACTTAACATTTCTGATATATATATATATATATATATATATATATATATATATATATATATATATAAGAATATATATATATAAGTGTAAGAAAATATATATATATATATATATATATATATATATAAGAATATATATATATATAAGTGTAAGAAGACTTATCAACCAACATAGAACTGGAGTCGTCAGTCGCTGGACACTGAGGGAATTGCTGAGGAGGGGATCTGAGCACCTCTGGACATGTTCGGAGTGCAATGATGATGACCCGCAAATAACTCAATAACTCAATATATATATATATATATATATATATATATATATATATATATATATATATATATATATATATACATATATATTATATATATATATATATATATATATATGCGATCAGGACTCAATCAGAGTAGGATTCCAGACTCTCACATGAAGTCAGCTGTCAGGTCAAGTGTGTTGATCGCCCCCACAGACAGAACATTACAATTAGTCTGCCAGATCCACTTTGATTGAACGCCAGTTAAAACGTTGCACTGTGTTCTGCGCCAGTGGCCCAGTGTATCCGATTTCAGCCTGCATATTAATTCAGGTTTGCATTTCTTAGCCTTTGATTGTCTCCAATCTTCCTGCAAGGCAGCAGATGATCTTTTCTGTAGGGGGATTCTGCCCTTAGATGGTTGGCCCTCCCAGGTTTACGAGCACTATCTGCCCGAGTCACTAGAGGTGACCAACACAGACATGCACACAGCGATGCGAGGCATGATTAACACTGGCACACATCAAGATATATGACACATGACTAACATAAACATGCACATAAAGATATGAGATATGGCTGACATAGACATGCACACACAAAGATATGACATATGCCTAACATAAACATGCACACAAAGATATGAGATATGACCAACATAGACATGTGCACAAAAAGATATGAGATGTGATTAACATAGCCATGCACACACAGTGATATGAGATGTGACATACACAGACATACACACACAAAGATATGAGATATGACTAACATAAACATGCACACAAAGATATGAGATATCACTAACAAAAACATGCACACACAAAGATATGACACAAGACTAACACAGATACACACCAAAGTATGAGATTTGACTAAACACATACACACATAAAGATATGAGTCATGATTAACACGGACACACCAAGATATGAGATATGACTAACATGACACACACCAAGATATGAGCCATGGCCAGCACACACACACAAGCTAAGATATGAGCCATGGCCAGCATAGAAACACATCAAGATATGAGCCATGGCTAGCACAGAAACATATCAAGATATGAGCCATGGCTTCACGGAAAAACTCCAAGAAATGAACCATGTCCAGCACAGAAAGACATTAAGGTATCCATATGTTTGGGTCTGCCGCAGTCGGCAGACTCTTCTCAACGTGGGAACCCTCGACATACGAGACGCAGGCCCCGATTAACTGTTCACAGGTTTCGTTCAAGCAGTTGTCCGGAGATTGGAGAGTGCAGTCTGACCCGTAGAACGTTGCCCCGCATGCACAGCCCCCGGCCGACTGTTCACAGGTGTCGCCGAAACAGCTGTCCGGACATCCGAGAGCGCAGTCTGGTCCGTAGTACGTTTCCTTGCACGTAGTCTGTACTTTCCGGGTCACGTATGATGTGACAGCAATCAGAACACGTCTGTTTGCACTGTAGCCCAAAATTACCATCGGGACAAGTGTCACTACATGTATAGCCAGGACGTTTACATGGTAGGCATTTTCCGGATTTTTCCTCACATAAAGGACTGACACTAAGACAAGACCCGGAGCAGTCGTGTCCATAGATCCCATGTGAACAGTTGCCGTGACACGTACCGATGATGACGTTGTAGCCCTTGCAGCACCAATTACACACTGCACAAAACGACCAAAAATGCCCGTCCAGACAATAGGCGTCTGTAAATGTCTGCACCTCACTCACCGCCAGTGTACTGTCGGCCTGCGAAACGGCCGGCGAGAACTCAATCTCAATGTGTGCCGTTGTCGTCTGTGTGGTGACTACAATAGTGTTCACAGAAATGTTTGGGAATGATATATCATTATACTGGAACACTACGTCACCGCCACCGTCAGAGAAAGCCCCTAGAATTTCCTACCCGAATCACAGTGCCAGCTCGGTGACAAATTCGAATGGTGTGAGTCTTCTGGGGCGTGGCAAAGTTCAGATACCAGTAAACAGAATTGGTTCCACTTCTCAATTGTGTGTGTGTGCAGTCATTGTCATAGAGATTGGTATTTTTGTTTGCCATTAACTGCGGCCTCTGGTCCACATCCGTCTCCTGTATAACAAGCATTAAATGTGTCGGTCTGGTTTGTGTTTTGTTTGAGAGTCACACTTCTACCCCCGCCAATGTAGATGGAGCAGATATTTGCAGCTATCGCCCCTTCAATCTGTAACTTGTTGATCAGACCAGCCCCAGAGCAAAAGACACCAATCCCGTGCGAACCAACTATAACCCGTGATTCATTGTCACATGAGGCAGAACCATTTATAGCTCGTTTCAAATCACGTGCCCAACTTCAAAACGCTATTGCTCAGTAACCGTTTGTTAAAAACTGTTGAAATTTTCCAAATGCTATTAGAATGCAAAAGACCCTTTAAATGTATATTTAACAAATATCTTGCAGCTGCAGTTTTCTTAAAGCGGCGAATTTCTTTGATGTTTGTCAAAATTGTAAATTGTGAACCATTAAATAATAGAAATTACCGTAGTTGCTGGTCTATGATTAATTTTCACTAGGTAAAGGCGTGGCCGTAATGGGGAAATACCAGGATAATTATTCTCTTCTCAGTTCGAGGACGGACGATAATATCAAGGTATACCTGTATGTCCAATTTTCATAGTTGTGTGGTCCTGAAAAGGACCGTTTGTTGAACTAATTTAAGGTAATATAGGGGCCAACATTGTGGGGGCTATATACTCTCATTCTGAATCAGACGAGTCTAAAAGATTAATAACTGTTTGGGGTTGAATATTCCACAAACCGTCATTTTTCCAATATTCCGCTTCCTGTTTTAAGACGTGGTCTTCACATTTAGCCCAATAATCTTTGTCTATATTTAATAAAGCGAGATTAGCAAGAGTCTTTACATCGCATATTTTGAATGTTGTATTTTCATCTGCCACTTGTCCTTTTAATTTTGCCCAGATTAGTTCTATTGGATTTAAATGAGCATGGTAAGGTGGCAGCCTCAAACTTATATGACCGTGCTCTTGGATAATCTTATCTATTTGAAAAATCTTTGTCCTTTGTTTTTGCTTTACTAGAGATAGTAATTCAGGTTTTAAGCACATGTTATTAAATTGTATGTGCTAATTTGTGAGCCATATCTTAATAGCATCTTTTGTACTGGATGACGTCGGGACTTTATCTTCAAGTGCAACAATGTTGTGGTACGCTGCATTGTCCATTATTAGGCAAGATGGTCGATCTAGTGATGGGAGAACAGAATTTTCAATCCAATGTCTAAATATGTGACCATTCATCTCAGAGTGATAATCCCGATTGCCTATGGATTTTGAAAGAAAAATGAGCTCTGCATTCTGTATTAGTCCATGTTGTCGACTACCTGCATGAGCAATTATCAAGCGCTGTCCTTTGCTGCTAGGTATTAATCTCTTAATCTTTCCATCTGATGACTGCCATTCCCTTTGGTTAGTGTGGTGAGCATTGATCCATGTTTCATCCAAGTACACAATATCATAACCTTGCTTTCGCACCTCTTTTACTTCACGTAAGTACTTGCTTCTCATGACTACTATATGTGGCTTCTCACAGATGATGTTTCGTCCATTGGAATACTTTCTGAATGTAAAGCCTGCAGTTCTCACATTCCTCCATAATGTAGACTTTGATATTTCAATACTGTTGTTCTTTTTCAGCGAAATTTTTAATTTTTTTATTGTAACAGTTTCATTCATACCCAACATTTTGCGAATTTCACTTCTAATAAGTTCACTGTCGAAATTATCCAACATTTTTGCTCTTCCTTGTGATTTTGTATATTTGGAACATTGACGGTCACGTGGTTGAATCCAGCGATTAAATGACCGTTTAGATAAATCCAAATGTGTCTTGTCCTATTCTCAGGGTTTTCTAAAGAATGAAATAATCTTCCTCGTTTAGCCTCTTTGCAAAAATAGTCATACATTTTTATTGCGATGTTTTGTAAACTGCAGAATTTCATTTTAAGACTCATGATAAATGTTATTGTTCCACGTCTACACCTATGAATGAACGGAAATGGAACACACAATTTCTCAAGTGTCTAATTGTGTCAAAAAACGAACGGTGAAAGCGTGCAAACACGTCAATTTTACCGTGTATGGATTTTTACTAGCTATTTTTAACTTAAAATACTGTAAACATTAAGTTTTGACTACATCAATGGGTCGTTATAAATTTATATAAATCAAATAAGCAACAATAATAACCAAATGTTTTTTTTTAATGAAATTAATTCCCTGTTGGGTTCTAATCATTATAGCTTTACATGCAAATTTTGAACAACTTACAACAAGAGGTTAAAAAGCTTTCGATTTTAAAAGTTGGGCACGAGTTATGAAACAAGCTATAGTTCCACCGTGAAACTGTCCAGATCTATAAAGTCATTCACATAAATCCTAAACCAGGAGAACAGCAAAGACCGACTGAGAGTTGTCTCAACTGATGCAGAATCCGTGTCCGGATTACATGGGGTGTCGTTGTTATCCAACAGGAGAGTAGATTTTCTGAGTAAATTTCTAAGATATTAAGAGCTTTTTTAGAAGGGAATTTAAATGACACGTAATAATTTAACTGGTCTCTACTTGAAACATTACTACTACAACCCAAGATAAGTCTTTCGTGTCATGATAGTCTTCAGATGACCAAACATCTTTGTGTGTGCTTAAAAGCCAACACAGCCAAAAAATAGACGATATTTCGTTGTACTGCAGCCTAGCCATTTGTGTTGACAGAACCATGAAAAGTTAAATCTACAGCTCCTCACTTGTTCCGCTTGAACAAGTGAAAATTTTGAAGTAGGTCTTCCCTATGTTTACGACTCATAGTACCATTCATTACCATCATCATCAAGTACCGGGTCTACTGGCGTAGGTGACATGTCTCTCCACAATTTTCGATCTCGGCAGCTATTAGCTATTTATCATTTCTGTTGTTGACCTTCTGCCAAGCCATTCTCTTAAGCTATCTGTTAATTTTTCTCTTTGCTTCCCTCTATCTACTTCGTTCCTCAATTTTTCCAGTTGTTACAATATATTCCAGTTGTTCTCTTCTCATTACATGGCCAAAAAATGATGATTGTCTCTTCATAATATTGGAAATTAGTTCTCTTTTTGCTTTGACCTCTCTCAGAACTTTTTTATTACTCTTCTTAGCTGTCCATGGTACTCTCAATATTCTTCTGTAAAACCACATTTCTACAGACTCCAGTGATTTTCTTGTCTGTTGTCCTATTGTCCATGATTCGCATCCATATGTTAAGACTGACTCTCTATATAACATTTAAGAACTCTTTTCTTGTTTCTATTGTACCTTTGCTGGTGTATAATTCTTCGTTCAACGTCATTTCGTCGTGAAAAGAGAATTTTCAAAAAAGAAACAACAAAATGACATAGATTCATTCCCCACTGTTTGCATACGAACTTTTACGTTAGACTTGAATCTAACAATTCACAAAATAAACATTTTAGCAATTTTCGTTGTGTAAAATAGTTCTTAAAATATTGTTCTAAATTATCACAATTATAATTAATATCATAATGGCTTAGTTTAGTGTAAGTTATGGAAAAAAAAAAACCAAACTAACGGTTTTGCAGTTAAGTAACATTTTTCTTACAATTTTGTTGTAGTTTTTTTTTTTTTTTGACGCAGCGCAGTGATTTAGGGAGTAATTAGCTATAATTGCCTCCTTCATTCTATACTTTAATATGTTACGATAACTATAGGACAAAAGGTCATCTATTATTTGAAAAACTGTTGTCATGGTAATAAGGGAGTGAATTTCTTAAATGGTCCACCTATTGTACTCACACACATTGCAAGGTCGATAACTACCATTGCACGGATGTTTTAGGTTCGCATTTCACATATATTAAAACCTAACTATAAGCAAAGAGGAAATCGCGATAGCTCAGTGGTTAGTGAACTGGACTACAAAAGACAAGAGGTCGGATTTGATCCTAATCGACGGCTTCCGGGTTCACCCAGTCTTAAATGGGTACCGGATTTTTTCTTGGAAAGTATAGTGCACGGGCGTAATACCGACCACATTACCCAAAAAAATAAAGTGCCGAAGGACTGTCAAAATTATGGTCACTAACACCATATTCTCTGTACGCCACTTGGCGTGGCGGGGCTCCTTACTTTACTTTACTTTACTTTATTTTACTTTACTTTTACTTTACTTTATTTACAAGCAACGGCTCGAATTACTTGAGTTATATCACAGCTGACTGGAATACTGTGGCTGGTTGCACACAGGCATTTAACTTACTTACCGGTAGTGTGATTGTGAGATGTATTCTGATAAAACATTAGAGAAATCGCGACCTCAGTTGCATCCTCTGAATATTCGCCACATAATTTTTTAAAACTTTTCACGAAAAACAAATTGCCAACAATACCCATGGAACAAGGTAGGCAAGTAATAGTGATATGAATTAAAAACTAACTACCTCAGAATATTTTGTTTTTATAATATATATATTTCTTTTAGGAAACATAGAGGAAGACTAAAATATGCTTGGAGAATACAGGTGGAAGCAGAGATGGAGATGGTGGGGAAGACATGGAACGATCTTAAAAGAATGACAAGAAACAGGACGACTCGGAAAGTGTTTATTGAAGACCTATGCTCATCAGGTTGTTGAAAGGAAGAACAAAGGAAAAAAGAAGAATCGAAATTAAAAAAGGCGAACAAGTTGGCTAGTTGCTATTGTTGAGGCCGGGGTCAACTAATAGATCGGGCGGATATCATCAATGCCCTCAGAGATGTGGGAAGGGCACAGGACTTCGACAACCAGAAGTCCACGTCACTCCTTCGTATGAAAGAGGCGGGAGTAAAGATGGGCACAGCCAGAAACGAGAAACTTAGTGGGCGTGTAATTAGACTTATAAACCAACACTGAACTGGAGTCGTCAGTCGCTGGACACAGCGAGACTTGCTGAGGAGGGGATCTGAGCACCTACGATTCAGTATGTAATGACGATGACCCGCAAATAACTCAATAACTCAAAGAAGAAATTTCCTTCCTTCAAATAATCAAATATCATACATTTACTGATATTTATCTAAATAAATATAATAATAATATTATCTATATAAATATTATATATATATATATATATATATATATATATCTTCTTCTTCTACCTTTTTAGCTCCCAGTGGAGCATAGGTCTTCAACAAACACTTTCCAAGTCGTTCTGTTTTTTGCAATTCTTTTAAGATCATTCCATGTCTTCCCCATCATCTTCATCTCTGCTTCAATCTGTCTTCTCCAAGAATTCCTTGGTCTTCCTCTTTGTCTTTTCCCCTGGGGATTCCAAAAAAGGGCCTGTTGTGTAATACTCTCAGTTGGTTTCCGTAGTGTGTGTCCTATCCATCGCCATCGTCTTCGCTGTATTTCTTTATCCACTGGTATTTGACCAGTACATTTCCATAATTCCACGTTAGTGACTTTGTCCTGCCATTTCCATCCCTTTATTCTGCGCAAGCATCCATTAATGAAAGTCTGTACCTTCGTGATTGTCAATTTTGTTATTCTCCATGTTTCACAGCCATATAATAGAACCGACTTAACATTGGAGTTGAAAATTTGTATTTTTGTATTTAGCCTAATTTCTTTGGATTTCCATATGTTTCCCAGTGCAATGAAAGCTCCTCTTGCTTTTGATATCCTTATTTTGGTATCGTTTTCTGTTCCTCCCTCTTTATCTATATTACTGCCCAGATATATATAAGATTGTACGTCTAGTAGAGGTATTTCTCCTAGTTTTATTTGGTTATTGCCAACTGCATTAATTCTCATAATGTTGGTCTTATCTCTATTAATCTTTAGTCCTAGCTGTTGTGATCTCTCATCTAATATACTCATTTTATCTTGCATCTGTTGGTGGCTGTGTGATAGGAGAGCTATGTCATCAGCAAAGTCTAAATCATCAAGTTGTTTGGTCAGTGACCACTGGATCCCATTTCTGTTGTTTTGAGTTATTTTCATAATCCAATCTATGGCCAGTAGAAAGAGAAATGGAGACAGAAGGCATCCTTGCCTTACTCCTGTTCTTATTTCAAATGCTTCTGTAAGCTGTCCTTCATGCACCACACTACATTTTGTTCCTTCATACATTGTTTTTATCAGGTTAATAAACTTTATGGGGATTCCATAATGACTCAGCAACTTCCAAAGCATTCTTCTGTCTAAACTATCAAATGCCTTTTCGTAATCTATGAATCCAATATAAAGTGGGGATTTTAGTTCTAAACTTTGTTCAACTATTATACGTAGAGTAGTTATTTGATCAGCACATGATCTGTTCTTCCTAAAACCTGCTTGTTCATCTCTCAAGTGTTTCTCTATAGCCTCTTTTAGTCTCTCCAGAATGATTCTGCCTAATATTTTTCCTGGCACTGATAGTAGCATAATTCCCCTATAATTTGTGCACTCCTGTAAACTTCCTTTCTTTGGTAGTTTGATCATATAACCTTCTCTCCAGTCTTTAGGTATTTCTTCCCTCTCCCAAATTTTATCCAATAGATTATGTAACATCTTGGTAGAGGTGATAATATCTGCTTTGATGGCTTCCGAAGGAATTTCATCTGGTCCTGTGGCTTTACCATCTTTTAATAGTTTGATGGCTTTCATTATTTCTTCTTTGCTTGGTTTTCCGCAGTTAACGTGTAATTCTTCTTCTGCTGGTAGTATATCTGGAGGATTATTTGAGCCGGGTCTGTTCAAAAGTTCTTCAAAGTGCTCCTTCCATCTCTCCATTTGTTCCCTTATATTACTAAGCAGATTTCCTTTCTTATCTTTGATAAAGGTGTTGATCTGTTTGTATTTTCCACCTAATTTCTTTGTGCTGTTGTACAGTTCTTTCATATTCCCTTTATTTGCTGCTTCTTCTGCCTCTTTAGCTAATTCATCTATATATTTCCTCTTATCCCTTTTAATGCATCTTCTCACTTCTTTGTTCACCTCTGTGTAAGCTTCCTGTGTCTTGCTTTATTACTTCTTGTTTTGCTTTTATTTATGTCTGCTTTCTTGTTCTTTCTTTATATATATATTAAAAATTCTAATAACAACTGTCTTTTGCAGTATATATAATGTATAAACGCGTACTTTATATTTCTATATTATAATGTGAAGTTATTAAGTGAAAAAGGCATAGCTGTCGAAACCTTTTTTTCGAAAATCATCGTCATCATCATCATCGAGTGCCTTCTCCGCAACGAAGGTTGGCTACCATGGATCGCCATTCTACTCTGTCTCTTGCTTTGATGGTGCAGGCTGTCATAGATTGACTTGTCAATCTTTTGATGTTACTCGTCCATGTTAGTCTTGGTCTGCCTCTTTTACCTTGTATTTTTCCTTCCAATATTACTTTTAGTAGGCTGTTGTGTCTTTTAACATGCCCCAAAAATGTCATTTGTCTTGTCTTAATTGTATTTAGTAGTTCTCTTTTTATTTCAGTTGTTTTAAAACTTCATCGTTTGTTATCTTTTCTTTCCATCCAATTCTACCTATTTTTCTATAAATCCACATTTCAAAGGCTTCAATTTTCTGTTCTGTTTTCTTGTCTAATGTCCATGTTTCTGCACCATACAGGAATATTGAGAAGATGTAACATTTTGTCATTCTTAGTTTCAGTCCTGTTGATATTTTTGTTGTTGTTAGTATATTTTCATGGCATTAAAATTACTTTTTCCCATACCTATTCTTTTGTTTATTTCAGTTTTGCATTTTCCATCATTGGTTATAGTATGTCACAGGTAGTTGTAGCTCTGGACTGTCTCCAGATGTGTTCCCTCAAGTGTGATATTTAATTGTAGGTCTTGAGAATTTTTTTTTTATGATCATAGTTTTAGTCTTTTTGATATTCATTTCTAGTCCATATTTTTGCTTGTTATGTTTATCACTTTAAGCAATTGTTGTAGGTCTTTAGGATTTTCTGCTAGTAGAACAGTATCATCAGCATATCTTATGTTATTGATTATCTTTCTTTTAATGTTTAGACCTGGTATCTCTGAGATGTCTTTAAAGATTTGCTCAGTGTATAGATTGAACAAGCTTGGTGATAGGATGCATCCTTGTCTTACTCCTCTTTTTATGTCCATGGGTGTAGAGTTCTCCTTGTTATATCTTATTATTGCTGTTTGCTCCCAGTACAAATTACATATTAGTCGTATGTCTGTGTCATCTAGATTTATATCCTTTAGGCAGTCTATGAGTTGGTTATGGTGTATTCTATCGAAGCTTTGGTGTAGTCTATAAGCAGGCATATATTGGTTTGTTTACTTCTGTGTACTTTTCAATCAATGTTCTCATGCTGAATATGGCTTCTTTTGTCCCACTGTTTTTCCTGAATCCAAATTGCTGCTCGTCTAATTCAGTATTGATTTTATTCTGAATCCTTCCATGTATAACTTTTTGTAAAATTTTTGTTACCTGGCTCATTAGGCTTATTGTTCTGAAATCACTGCATTCAACTGCACCATTCTTTTTAGGCAATGCATTGAAAGTTGATGTTTTTAGATCATTTGGTATGTATCCTGTATGGTGTATGTCATTGCATATGTCTGTGATCACTTCGATGTCAAACTCCTCCAGAACCTGTATCATCTCTATCTGTATATTGTCAGGTCCTGCTGCCTTTCCCTTTTTCATTGTTTTTATAGCTTTTTCTACTTCAGATTTCAGGATTTTATAGTTGTATGTACATTTATGTCTGACTTTTTGTCCCTTTCGTCATGAAATAATTCTGTTATATATTCTTGCCATCTATCTATTATATCTTTGTTGTCTGTTAGCATTCTACCCTCTTTTATGATCATAGTTTTAGTCTTTTTGATATTCATATCTAGTCCATAATTTTTGCTTGTTATGTTTATCACATTAAGCAATTGTTGTAGGTCTTTAGGCAGAAAAAATAAAAAAAAGTCAAAATAAGCTGTCAAAAATATATGAATAAAGCACTATTAAAATAAACAACAAAATTGAATTTGGCCTACAAAAAGGCAAATTTGCCAACTCTGCTCAGAACAAAATGTATGCAAAATATTTACATCAGGCGACCGTTTCATATTTTGTCCACTTATGTTTTTCCATAGTATTGTTTTTAGTACTGTTGATTATTATCACTTTGGTCTAACCGGCACTTATCCCCATGCTACATGCAGTTAATGTTGAATCGACGCGATTTATAAGGTCAGCTGGTTCATATTTATTTTTTGCAAGTATATCTTCAGCCAACTAGAGAAGGCCGGAGGGCAGCAGAGGGAAACCACAGAAAACCCTCACTAGCGTGACGTTTTCAGTTTAGTAAGCGGGGTCGGTTGAGGATAGAATTACTTCAGCCGTCTGTTCCTTGCATAGCTGATAACGTCACGTTAGTAGGAATTGTATGGGGTCTCCTTCACTCTGGCCATCTGTAGAGTTGACTGTGGTTTGTCTATATCACCAGCGAAACGAAACTTTTCCTCCTTACCCCTTTCTTTAAGCTGACAATGACTGTAAGTTCTTCCTTTATATATGTCATAATCATCTCTAGAAATGTATTAAACAAAGATAAACGATAACAGATACCCTTGACGAACTTCCATTTGTCAGAAACATTCCGAAATACAATTGGCCAAGACTGCTGGTGTTTTGTATATAGCTGTAGTATATAGTGGATAGAGTTGAGATTAATGTCATAACTTACCATACACATGCATGCCGTTTATAGTCAAATGACATAAATGACTATTATTTTTAAATGTGTAGCTCGTGAAGTCATGAAAACAAAAATAAAATATGGAATATATGAAAATGAAAAATCTTAAATCCAGATTATTGCAAAGACGATAAAATATGAAACGCCTCTGAAACGGAAAAGCTTACACCCAGATCATCACAACGACCATGTTATCTTTCTTCTCCCTAGAAAAGGGCAAGCAACAATTTTTTTTTATTACGGGGAGGCCATAATAGGCTCGGACAATATATGTGCACAAGGTTAACAGTTGGTGACACTGCCCTCTGTACCTGTCAACAATCATCGGAAAATGCTAAATATTTCTTCACAGTTATTTTCTGGCCAACAGACTTTCTTGAAATGCAAAATCTTCTCTCATTGGCAGAATTAGAAGCCACACTTCAATTTATATAAACTGAAGTTTGTATACATGTATAACTTCTCCAACAGGAAAACATCAAAGAAAGTGGCGGGGGGGGGGGGGGAAGAGGGAATCTATGTAACTTTTAAATATATAGAACATACAAAATTAAACCTGGCACAGCCTACATATCTGCACATAGTCAGCTCCCCTGTGATTTGTATCCTCATGGTTGCTGCATCAGGAGATGGTGATAAGCTATACTGGGAACTAGTGATGAACTGAAATTCACAGGATGTGACCAGGCTATTAATTGACTAAGGACATCAGCAACCTCAAACACTACTTACCACAGCATCAGGTGTAGACTTTGCAGACCATTACATTATTGAAACTTAAAAAAATAACATAACAGGTTAATGTCCATAATACCTCAAATCTTATTTTGATCACCAATACTAAAACTTGACTTTTCTCCACAAAATCCTGGCACATTTTCTACCAACATTTGGGTGTTCTCTTTGTTTTATTTTTTAATCTTGGTCAAATTGTTCCATTATTGTAATCTTACTTTTACAATTTAAGGACGCAATTTAACGCTCTTTCTGCTATAATGTATCATCAAGAAAGATAAACCTAAGAACAATTAATTTTCATCCTTGCTTCTAGTAATAACCAACCTATATAAAATGCTCTACATCAACAGCAGCTGCCCAGTCAGAACAGCAGCAGGCTACACAGACCACTTCAAAGTTAAAATAGGAGTAAGACAGGGATGCGTACTATCTCCACTATTGTTTAGTATCTCTATATGGACTAACTATATAAGTTAGCCATCCCATCAGAGATAGAGAAGAATAATGAGCTTCTATTTGTGGATGATTAGGCACTAAATACATGAAAAAATAGAAGTCCTATAAGAACACTTAAATAGGCCAGCACAGGTACCACACAAAATGAAAATCAACATCAAGAAAACAGAAATCAATATTGCAAAAGAGAAACACAATATTAACATAACGATAGACAGCAGACAATTAAAACAAGTAGAGGAATTTAAATATCTAGGAAGTCTAGTGACAAATGACAATTCACAAACAGCAGAAATATATTCAAGATGCAACAAAGCTTGTCAAGTCATTGGACAACTATCATCACTATTGTCCACCAAAGGAAATAACACTAGAGGTAAAACAGACAATCAGCAACACAATCTTCATCCAAACATTGTGATACCAAAGCCAGACCTGGACTCTAGACTCAAGAACAATAAGAAAAATAACCACAACCGAGATGAAATGTGTGAGGCGAATAACAGGAAACAGCCTGAGAGATAACATGAGAAATGAAGATTTGCGAAAAAAGCTAGGAATAATTTCCACCATAGAATACATGTAGGTTTACAAAGTGAGAAGATAGTTTACAGTTTGGTGTCATAGCACTGAAAACAGTCAACAACAGAATTGATACAATGCACTGTGGGTAGAAAGTTGTGGAAGGACATCACCCATGCCAAACGGTATGGCACATGATGATAGAATACATCAAATTCGGCCACATAATAAAACAAAAATATAAAAACACAAAACAATGAGCCTTTAATAAATGTTGCAAGAACACCAGACTCAAAGGCCAACCATGATTAAAAGATGGTGCCAAGAATATTTGAAACACTAGAAACATAACAGCAGCAGATTTTAATAGAAGAGCAAAAGACAGCAAATTATATCTCACCTCAATGATGAAAGGCAGATGAGGAAGGAAAGAAATAAAAGATCCAGTAATAACCTGGACAAATTAGCAAACATTTTCAGAAGTAGATTCAAGGAAATTGGAAAATAAAAGATATGATTGTGCTGGACGAAGCATCATCACATAAATATCTGCTTTAAAATTTGTACAATTTTCTTCACCTAGGAGGAGATGCTTCTCTGTATTTCCATTAGGATAAGTTATATCTCTTTTATCCTGCTTCAGATGCAGAGCCTTTTGTGAATAACTGTGTTCAGATGTCAAGGTTGATGAAGAACTGTAGACACAACATGTTGTACAGTAAGGCTGGAGCACTAGTCAACCATAACATGATTCTGTCAGAACAACGGTACTGTCAACACACCAGCATCAACTGTTAGACTGAATCTATGGTCATAGGTGGTGGAGAGGGCTCACACAATAAAATACCTAGTAGAGTGGTTTGATCAGAGTCTAGGTTTACCAACTACACGGATCAAGTAGTTGTGAGAGCTAGATAGTAAGAAAGGATATAGTTGCCGTGTGGGTAATGGCAGAGGCAGACTGTGAACAGCATCATCTTGTTTTCTTCTACTAGGGTCTATTCTTTCTGTGATCATGTCCGGCTAATCAGACTCTTGAAAGAAGACGGACATAGGTAGGACATGAGCTGAGAAGAAACAACAAAAGAATTCCAAAACAGGAATTGGAAACATCAGGATACAGAAAAAGAGGAAGACCTAAAGAGACACTAAAATGAACAATTATAAGAGCAGCAAAGTTGGCAGGCATAAACTCATACTGATAAGATAAAACAGAGATGGGTGGCAAAAAACACTCTACAAGCCCTATGTAACATCTAACAGTATGGGAAGGTTCAAGAATAAAGTCTGTCTCTTAGTCAAAAGTAAATATATGGCCCTTTTCGTCTTGTCAGACGGTCTAGTGGAGGCTATTGCGTATTTTTTTGAGGTATTGTTTTTGCCGAACAGCTTCTCTCGTGGCTATACCAATGTTTGACAAACACACGCGGTCACATAATGAACAGGTCAGGCTCGCTGGTCCGCAGGGTTTACCATCCTTTTTCATGAGTCTCTTCTCTTCTAAGTCCTGTCTTAGAACAGTCTCAAATGTTGTTATACCGTTCCTTATACGTGCTCTCCATGATGTGCGATCACTTGCCAGATGTTGCCAGTCGTTTTCACAGATGGCGAAGTCTTTCAGAGATGATTTGCAGATATCTCTATATCGTAGTTTAGGTCTGCCGATTTGTCGTTTTCCGTGTTTTAGCTCGCCATATAGTATTTGCCTAGGAATGCGTTTTTCTTCCATCCGTTGGACATGCCCCAGCCATCTTAGCCTTCGACTTCTGAGCATCGACATGATTGTTAGGGTCTTAGCACGTTGCAGGACAGTTAAGTTGGTTATTTTGTCCTGCCATTTGATGTGCATTATTTTGCGGAGACATCGCATGTGGAAGACATTTAGTCTTTTTTCCTGGTTTGAGTATGTTGTCCAGGTTTCGGATCCATATAGTAGTGTGCTAAGCACACAAGTTTGATATATTAAGAGTTTAGTCTTTTGAGTTAGTTTCGTGTTGTTCCGTGCCCTTTTTGTGAGTTTGCCGAAGGTCGTAGCTGCCTTACCAATTCGACAGTTTATTTCTTCATCAAGAGAGATGGTTTGCGTAACTGTGGATCCAAGATATGTAAATTTCTGTACTGATTCTAGTGGGCAGTCTTTTAGAGTAATAGATATAGGTTTGAAGTCACCTTGATTTAGTATTACTGTCTTCTGAACATTAATTGACAGTGAAAAAAGGTCGCATGCTTTATCCAGGTTGTTGATCAGCGACTGCAGGGTGGCCTCACTATGAGCGACTAGGGCTGCATCGTCAGCAAATAAAAATTCTTTAAGTAGGGCAACATTTGTTTTGGTTTTTGCTCTTAGTCGTGCTAGGTTAAAAAGTAAATAGAAAGACTGGAAAGACACTGTATGGAATGAATTTCTGATACTAAAAATCTTACAAATGAGAGCTACAACATGTTCTCTTAGATAAAGAATCATCAGAGTCAAAGCAATCATTCAGCAAGTCAGTCACTCTTCAAGGAGCTCCCCATGGGAAGTGTGATAGCAGCTGCACTTTTCTAGTACTAAACAACATGACAATATGCTGTCACCAACATATTTCAAATATCCTACAAGCTGACGACTTTGTAATCTGGACAGCCCCCATATCACCATAGTCTCATATCTGCTTCAAGAACCAGTGGAGAAAGCAGAAACAGAACAAAATTGAGTTTTTTTTTAACTCCATTGTCACTGACGACAGTGAAGAAGGTTCTGATTTTTACAGCTGGTTTGGCTGTATCAGGTCCACTTAAGGATACACCTTGTTTCATTCTTAATGAATTAAGCTAGCAACTATTAACTTAATTACCCCATTCTTTAATGTAAAAGGGTGTCCGGTAAGCGCAATCGATAGGCGGTTGGCTTACCACGGCAACAGCCGGGGTTCGTACCCTGGCGAGGACACCTGGGTTTTACTAATTCCCTAAAAATTAGTGGGAGCCGCGATAGCTCAGTGGTTAGTGAACTGGACTACTACGGACAAGAGGTAGGGTTCGATCCCAACCGACGGCTCCGGGTTCACCCAGCCTTAAATGGGTACCGGATTTTTTCTGGGAAAGTAAAGCAGCACGGGCGTAATACCGACCACATTACCCCAAAAATCATGTGCTGAAGGTCTGTAAAATATAGGGTCACTAACACCATATTTCCCTATACGCCACTTGGCGTGACGGGGGGTACTTTACTTTTTTACTTTAATGTAAAACAAAGTATCTTAAACGCAACTATACAGAAACAACCCTCAAAACACTAACAACTCTGAGCAGAAAACAAAAAAAAAACATGCACCGTTAAACTCAACAGAAGACTCAAGAAAAAAAATTTTTAAATAACACTGCAAACTTCCACATAAATGTAACCATAACCAAATGTTAAAAGAGTTTCATAAATTGAAATTGCCTTTTTTTTGAGGAAATTAAAATATTATTTAATCTAGAGAACTTTCAACATACATTATAATTTTACAAAACAATAGTTGTAATTCCATGTCTGGTAACACTGTTACTGAATAGTAATACTGCACTCACTAAAAATAAATTATACAGAGTCGAATATATAAAACATATGCTAAACCAAAGCATAAGTGAAAAAAAATGAAATTTACATTTTGTACAGATTGAAAACAATATTTTGTAATCAAAGGCATGTTTCAAGAAAAAGCCAAAGAATTTTTTAAAAACTGTATATGGTAATTTAAAATTTGTACAAGAAGAAAATGTTATAATTAATTCCACTGTAAAGTAAAACTAACAATCTTGAATGTAATATAATCCTCAACAGTTGAAAATTTAAAGCATCAGGCAGTATGCCACTGTCTTTGCAGAATTTTAAAAGCAAATAATTTGTACCATAAAAATACCAAATAATCATTATCATATAAACTCTCTGTTATAGGGAAAGCAACATTGGTAGGCAGGAACCCCTACAAACTCTCTAATAATGCAATACACATTAGACTACATTGGGCATAAAACCAACAGGCCGCAGTATAAATAACAAATAACATCACTTAACAGTTTTTCTGGTATAGTTTTCTGGGAATAATCTAAAAACAACACTCATTTAAGGCTTCTGTAGAAATGGCACTGAAGATAAAGCATTTATTATATGCACTAAAACATATATTACTTATGAGAAGAAAAACTTAATAGCAGAGAAAACATTTAATGAGATTTCTTCTTTTATTTCTCCTTTCATGGAAGATTCAGCTTTGGTAAAGTTAGTGCAGTAGTGCACAATAAGTCCCTCACAGTCTAAATAATATCATCACTTGATGGTGCTTGTGAAAATAATTATTTATTATTTCATCTGTAAATCTCACCAATATACTTTTAGTGCACTTTGGAGAAGTCTTTTTCTTTGTTACAACCATTATTTATTTCTTGTTACTGTTGAATTTAAGCCTATATTCTTTGTGCGTTTCTATAAGATCAACTGTTTTCTGTAATTCTGCTTCCCACTTAGCAATTAATATGATACAGTCTTAAATACTATGAGAGAATACAAGTAGTAGTCATTTAATTATATCCTCTATATAACTCTTTATAACTATATATATTATAACTATCTAGTTAAGAAAACATAACAGTTCATCTTGTGTCATCTCTATAAGAGACAAATGCTTAGCAATATCACCACTTTTCTTGATAAGTAGCAACTTATCAACCTCTCTAATCTATTTTAAATACTTATAAATGACACTAATTCTCTCAAAGAGAAAAATGTAGTATTATATCACTTCTCATTAAGAGAAATTACTTGAATATAAAACAACTTCCATCCAGATAGCTGAAACCCTTATGCTGGCACAATTGCCAAAACACAGTTAAAACAGGCCAATGTGTACAAATGCAATGAAAAGATTAGTCTTAATATACATCATTACCATCAAGTACCATGCCTGATGGTGTAGGTGATCATGTCTCTTCACAACTTTCAATCTCGACAGCTGTTTGGCATTTCTGTTGTACTTTTGCCAAGCCATTCTCTTAAGCTGTCTGGTATCTTTTCTCCTTGCTTCCCTCTATCTCTTTGCCCCTCAATTTTCCCAGTTGTCATGATATATTCCAGCTGTTCAATTCTCATTACATGGCCAAAGAATTATGATTGTTTCTTTCTAATATTGGAAATTCAGCTCTCTCTTTGCTTTGGCCTCTTTCAGAATGTTTTCATTACTCTTCTTAGCTGTCCATGGCATTCTCAACATTCTTCTGTAAAAACATATTCCTACAGCCTCCAGTTATTTCCTTGTCTGTTGTCCTATTGTCCATGATTCAGATCCATATGTTAAAACTGGCTCTACATAACATTCACAAACTCTTTTTCTGCTGTAAAAATGGATTACACAGTATCTTCCTCATTTTTTTTGGAAAGCTGCTTTTATCTGAGCCATTCTGCATTTCACCTCTGTTGTACATCTACCATCTGAGGTTAACATTGTTCCCAGATATTTAATTCATTTACCTGTTTTAATATTGTTCCACTTGTATTTATTGTGCATTGTAGGAATGTCTTTTTCTTTGTTGCTTCCGTTAATTCTGTCTTATTGCTATTAAGGCTGTCTTTTATTTTTGCTCTTCTTCACTATAATGTCTAACATTTCCTGTAACTCATTTTAACTCTTAGTGATTAAATCTAAATATCTCTCTATCTTTGTCCTTTCGAGCTGAAGACGGCACATAGGGCAGAAGCACAATTTCAAAAACAAAACGTTGTGTGCCAAAGTGGCACATATTGCAGCGATCACTACTCAATATATGGCGCTGTTTCCATAACAATACTTTTTACAATGACAGCTTGTAGAGCCATCGATCAAACTCCTTAGTCGCCTCTTACGACATGCCTGGAAGGTCACAGTGTCACTATTCTTTACTTCCCTCATAATGAGGCCTGGTAACACACAGGAAATAATCTAAATATACATGCAAATAAAAAAAAATATGATCTGTTTGGTTTCAAACATAAACATATAGAGATTTAATAAGAAACTTTGTATATACACACTGGGCCACAGAGAGAAACAACAAGCTCTGGAGAAGGAAGAGCACAGACAGACTTCTCTTAATTCTCTGCGTTGGATGGATGATCAACTTCTTTATCTTCTTTACTGACATATTCTTCTTTACATTCGTTTTCTTTAAAGGCATACATTTTTTTCTTCAATAATATCTCATATTTACAAATATACTCTTTCTAATTCTTAGCTTTATAAGTTAGACTGTGGTGCCAATTTTTAGACATGACATAAGCACATGTATCACTTTCCTTTTTAGTTTCATTGAGGATATGTAAATTCGTAATTTCACTACCATCTTTCACTTGTCAGTCTAAACAACAATCTTAGAGAGATTTGATAGAAAGCTCTGAGATACCAGGCTTCACAACAATCACAGAGAGATTTGATAGAAAGCTCTGAGATACCAGGCTTCACAACAATCTTAGAGAGATTTGATAGAAAGCTCTGAGATACCAGGCTTCACAACAATCTTAGAGAGATTTGATAGAAAGCTCTGAGATACCAGGCTTCACAACAAACACAGAGAGATTTGATAGAAAGCTCTGAGATACCAGGCTTCACAACAAACACAGAGAGATTTGATAGAAAGCTCTGAGATACCAGGCTTCACAACAAACACAGAGAGATTTGATAGAAAGCTCTGAGATACCAGGCTTCACAACAATCTTAGAGAGATTTGATAGAAAGCTCTGAGATACCAGGCTTCACAACAAACACAGAGAGATTTGATAGAAAGCTCTGAGATACCAGGCTTCACAACAAACACAGAGAGATTTGATAGAAAGCTCTGAGATACCAGGCTTCACAACAATCTTAGAGAGATTTGATAGAAAGCTCTGAGATACCAGGCTTCACAACAATCTTAGAGAGATTTGATAGAAAGCTCTGAAATACCAGGCTTCACAACAAACACAGAGAGATTAGAAAGAAAGATCTGAGATACCAGGCTTCACAACAAACACAGAGAGATTTGATAGAAAGCTCTGAGATACCAGGCTTCACAACAAACACAGAGAGATTTGATAGAAAGCTCTGAGATACCAGGCTTCACAACAATCTTAGAGAGATTTGATAGAAAGCTCTGAGATACCAGGCTTCACAACAAACACAGAGAGATTTGATAGAAAGCTCTGAGATACTAGGCTTCACAACAATCTTAGAGAGATTTGATAGAAAGCTCTGAGATACCAGGCTTCACAACAAACACAGAGAGATTTGATAGAAAGCTCTGAGATACCAGGCTTCACAACAAACACAGAGAGATTTGAGGGACATATTTAAGTTAATTGTTAGGCCTCACTACAAACATAGCAAGATTTGAAAGACATATTTAAGTTAATTGTTAGTAAAAAAGTAAAGTACCCCCGTCACGCCAAGTGGCGTATAGGGAAATATGGTGTTAGTGACCCTATATTTTACAGACCTTCAGCACATGATTTTTGGGGTAATGTGGTCGGTATTAAGCCCGTGCTGCTTTACTTTCCCAGAAAAAAATCAGGTACCCATTTAAGGCTGGGTGAACCTGGAAGCCGTTGGTTGGGATCGAACCCTACCCGTTGTCCTTTGTAGTCCAATTCACTAACCACTGAGCTATCGCGGCTCCCTTAATTGTTAGGCCTCACTACAAAAATAGCGAGATATGAAGGACATCTTTAAGTTAGCTGTTAAGCCTCTCTACAAACATAGAGAGGCTATAGCTGCTAAGCCTCACTACAAGCACTGGGAGATTTGAAGGAATCTTTAAGTTAAATGTTAGGCCTCACTACAAACATAGAGAGGCTTGAATGACATCTTTAAGATAGTTGTAAGGCTTCATAACAAACAGAGATATTTGATGGAAATCAAGATGGACATCTTTAAGTTAATTGTTAGGTCTCACTACAAACATAGCGAGATTTGAAGGACATCTTTAAGTTAATTGTTAGGCCTCACTACAAACATAGTGAGGCTTGAATGACATCTTTAAGTTAGCTGTTTGGCCTCACTACAAACATAGCGAGGCTTGAATGCCATCTTTAAGTTAGCTGTTGGGCCTCACTACAAACATAGCGAGGCTTGAATGACATCTTTAAGTTAGCTGTTAGGCCTCACTACAAACATAGCGAGGCTTGAATGACATCTTTAAGTTAGCTGTTAGGCCTCACTACAAACAGAGCGAGGCTTGAATGACATCTTTAAGTTAGCTGTTAGGCCTCACTACAAACATAGCGAGGCTTGAATGACATCTTTAAGTTAGCTGTTAGGGCCTCACTACAAACATAGCGAGGCTTGAATGACATCTTTAAGTTAGCTGTTAGGTCTCACTACAAGCACAGAAAGATTTGAATGACATCTTTAAGTTAGCTGTTAGGTCTCACTACAAACATAGCGAGGCTTGAATGACATCTTTAAGTTAGCTGTCAGGTCTCACTACAAGCATAGCGAGGCTTGAATGACATCTTTAAGTTACCTGTTAGGTCTCACTACAAGCATAGTGAGGCTTGAATGACATCTTTAAGTTACCTGTTAGGTCTCACTACAAGCATAGCGAGGCTTGAATGACATCTTTAAGTTAGCTGTTAGGTCTCACTACAAACATAGCAAGACTTGAATGACATCTTTAAGTTAGCTGTTAGGTCTCACTACAAGCACAGAAAGATTTGAATGACATCTTTAAGTTAGCTGTTAGGCAAAACATAGCAAGGCTTAAATGACATCTTTAAGTTAGCTGTTAGGCCTCACTACAAACATAGCAAGGCTTGAATGACATCTTTAAGATAGTTGTAAGGCTTCACAACAAACACAGATATATTTGATGGAAATCTTTGAGTTGTCAGGCATACCACAGACAGACACATAATAATTTGAATTGTCTCTAATTTTGCAAGAAGAAATTATGGGCAGAGGAAGGCAAAAGATGCAATCTTGCAACCATTAAATAAAACAAAAAAATTGTTCTATTTAATGTTTAAATTGTATTTTAAATAAGAGACAAATTCTATATAACTATCTTTAAAAAAAATAATCTTACTTTCACAATTTTCATAATTTTGTGCAGAATGTGTTATGTAATTGCACATTTTTCCCAACTGGCAATAAATATTCTTGTTGTTTCACAATTAACAATAAAGCAGTACAAATTATCAAAAGCACAGACACACATTATGTAAATTATTAGATGCCATTTAACACATTGCTGTGTCTTGGAAAAATGTCTTTTTCTTTGTAAGGGATGAAAAATATATATAATTGTTACAAGCCTTTCCATGTATATTTTAGATTATATGCTAAATTTTAAACAGTGGAGAATCCCTAATAGATTCAATCATGTTTTGTTAATGAGACAATTAAGAATGCTGTTTATGATTTCTGTTCTTGGAAACGGATATATGAAATGTTACACAATTCAAGAGCAGAGAAATATAATCAAATAACAGTTTTCAAGGAGACTGCTACTGCATATATAATGGTGAATCATGACTATATATATATATAATAAAAGAAAAATTGTTTAATATATATTACTCAGGATAAAGAAAGGTATGATAATTTTAGCACCATCTCTCCACTGAATGTTGTTTGCACTAGATCTCCAACATGTTCTGTCATTTTGTCTTTGTAGCATATTCTTCCTCATCTTCTCCCTAGCAATGGCTTCTCGATATCGATAATACATTATCCATGACAATTCTTTGAATGGCTTCACAAGTCTCCAACAACAGTTCTCCTACAAGTTATCTTTAGTGTACTTTCTTCTCATCTACATTTTGGTGTCAGCTGCATGGTAGTTTGAAAAACATTTTTTCTTTCAAATCACTTCTGAGATTGTTCAAAGACAAAATAAAATATATCTAAAGTTTAGTATAAAGTAGTACATTCTTAATGATGTAAAATTATTTATTTTTAAATGTTACCTCAAAAGGCTCTCATCAATGAAACTGTCTTCCCCTGCCTGATTATTTTCAGGCTTGCTACTTCTTGTACAATCTTCAATAAAGCATAGATTTTCATGCTTCAAAAATATTTGTTATCTTAACCCAGACAGGAAAAAAAAACCAAACAAACATGACTATTACACAAGAATACAGAAAACAAATAAGTTTTGCATTTATTGATAAAACAAAGAAAAGCTGACTAAAAACAGTTTTATATGTGTATTTTAATTGTACAGTTACTTCAACATGTGAAACTGAATGACCTGTGATCTTTATTCCTTGTTAGGGAGGCCTTTAGAAACCTGATCACTATTTTTCAACAGAAGTTATACACATTCCATTTTTTTTCAAGGGCACACCCATACTATCTATCTATCTATTGACCTTTCGAGCCGTAACCGGCCCATAGGGCGTAGACCAAGATACACCTTCACCTATATGAATTTTTGTTCTAGCAGTTTTCTTTTAAAGATATTTTATCAAATCTCGCCATCTGTCTCTGTTCTGTGCAAGCAGTTCTATCTCATTGAGGGAGCCGATTCCTGCTGCTCTTGCCTCTCTCATCAATGTTCTTCTCAGTGTCTCCCTGGGTCTTCCTCTTTTTCTTTTACCTGTTGTTTCCCATATGAGGGCTTGCTTTGCTATTCGATTATTATCTCTTCTCATCACATGTCCAACGTATGACCATCGTCTTTTCTTTATTACTGAAGATATTAGTGGTTGATTGGCGATTTCTCTAATTTCCTCGTTTGTTTTGAATTCGTTCCATTCTATACCAAGTATTTTCCTTAGACATTTATTTTCGAATGCGTTCAACTTTGTTTCTATATCTCTTGTTGTTTTCCAGCTTTCACACGCATACGTAAGGGTTGATAGTACATTTGATTTGAATAGCCTAAGTTTTGTGTTTGTGCTAATGAGTTTTGATTTCCACAACTTTTCAAGGCTTCTGAAAGACATTGCTGCTTTAGCCAGTCTGATTCTAATTTCTTTGCTCGTATCCCCTTCTCGATCAATGTGACTTCCAAGATAGATGAAGTGATCGATCTCTTCTACTGGTTTGTTTTCCATGTATATTTTGTCACTTGTTGGAATTAAACTTTTCATGACTTTAGTCTTTTCATGATTGACCTCAAGCCCAATTTTGCTGGCTATTGATGATAGTTCATTTGTGTTTTCCTGCATCGTTTTTATCTGATTGCTGATGAGAACTATGTCATCAGCAAAGTCCAGGTCCTCCAAATGGTCTCCTTGTATCCATTCGATGCCTTTATTACCAGTGCAGCATTTCTTCATTATGAAGTCCATAACAATTCCAAATAACAAGGGCGATAAAATACATCCTTGTTTAACCCCAGTTTCTATTGGGAAACATTCGCTCAGTCCTTCCTCTGTTCGAACTGCACATGTGTAACCATCATACATGTCTTTGATAATATTTATGATTTTTGATGGTAAGCCATATTGCTTCAGAATTTTCCACAAAGAATCTCTATGAATACTATCAAATGCTTTTTTGAAGTCGATGAAGTTAAGTACAAAAGGTTTTTGCTTTTCAATGTGTTCCTCCAATATAAGTCGTAGAGTGAAAATGTGGTCAAGACAGCTTCTCCCTTTTCTAAACCCAGCCTGTTCTTCACGCATTACTGTATCTATTGAATCCTTTATTCTATTTAGGATGATTTTACAGAATAATTTTGAGGCAACTGACAAAAGTGTCACGCCTCTCCAATTGTTACAATCTCTAAGATTGCCCTTTTTTGGGATCTTAACAATGATTCCTTTTTCCATTTATGAGGCGTCTTCTCTGTTTTCCAAATGATGTTGAACATTTTTTGGAGATGTATTAAATTATGGCTATCAATTGCCTTGAGGATCTCAGCTGTTAACTTATCCTCTCCAGCAGCCTTGTTATTGGTCATTAGCTTTAAGGTGGTTTCTATTTCACTCAAGGTGAAGTCATCTAAATTTACATCTAATTCTGCTGCTGGTGTTTCAGCTTCAAAATCTATTAAACTGTGAGGTAGTGGACGGTTAAGAATTTCTTTGAAGTGTTCCGCCCAACGGGCTTTTATGTCTGCGCTTGTTGTTAGCATTAATCCAGATTTGTCTAGAATTGGTGTTCCACTGGATGTATAGGTGTTTGTCAGCATCTTTTGTACAGTATAAAGAGTTCTGCTGTCTCCTGTAATTGCAGCTGTCTCTGCTTTCTCTGCCAAGTTGTCTATATAAGCTCTTGTATCTCTTCTTGCCGAACTTTTCACTTTGTTGTCTAATTCTTTGTATGTTGCTTTTGCCAGAACCTTTCCAAGATCTGTCTTTACATTAGTCATGGCTCTCTTCGCTTCTCTTCTTTCTTTGATGTATTTCCATGTGGTGTCTGAGATCCAAGCTCGTTTTTCCATTTTCTTCAGTCCAGCACTTGCTTCTGCTGCTGTCATTAGTATTTTGCTCTGTGAGTCCCACATTTCATTGATATCTAAGTCTATTTCACCAAGTGCTGAATAACAATTACTTAGCTCTATGTTAAACTTTTCCTTTATTGCTTCATCTTTCAGTTTATGACTATCAATTTTATGTGTAATTGACCTCTTCTGTTGGTTTCTAAATTTTAATCTTATTTTCCCAATGCACAGGTTGTGGTCACTATTAACATCAGCACCTCTGTATGCTCTTACATCTATTAATGATGATCTGAATTGTTGTTTAATACATAGGTGGTCAATTTGATTTGATGTTCTATCATCAGGAGATATCCATGTTGTTTTGTGGATATTTTTATGTGGAAATAATGTCCATACACCAGACCTAAAAATATATCTTACAAATGAAAAAAAATCCTTACATTTTATTTGCTTTTTCTTGGTAAGACATGATCCAATCAACATTATACTATGTCATCTAGGACTGCAATTGTCATAAAAAATTGTAGCAAAATTTACTTTTTTTTTATCAGTTATGTATATTTATATAGCATGGTTGATTGGCCTCAGCATTTATAGCCCATTTCAAAGATAAAAACAATTTGATTTTGGCTAGTATGTGTCTGAGCAGAGCTTTTTTTTATTTTGTAAAATGTGATGTGTAGATTTATTTTGATTTTTTTTTTAAAGTGAAAAGTTACACAAAATGGTCTCTTTTCCCTTGCACATTGCCAGGTAAGGTTCACAAGTCTATTTTTTTTAAGAAACACCAAAATAAATTATCTATCTATCTATCTATTGACCTTTCGAGCCGTAACCGGCCCATAGGGCGCAGACCAAGATACACCTTCACCCACATGAATTTCTGTTCTAGCAGTTTTCTCCCAAAGACATTTTATCAAATCTCGCCATCCGTCTCTGTTCTGTGCAAGCAGTTCTATCTCATTGAGGGAGCCGATTCCTGCTGCTCTTGCCTCTCTCATCAATGTTCTTCTCAGTGTCTCCCTGGGTCTTCCTCTTTTTCTTTTACCTGTTGTTTCCCATATGAGGGCTTGCTTTGCTATTCGATTATTATCTCTTCTCATCACATGTCCAACGTATGACCATCGTCTTTTCTTTATTACTGAAGATATTAGTGGTTGATTGGCGATTTCTCTAATTTCCTCGTTTGTTTTGAATTCGTTCCATTCTATACCAAGTATTTTCCTTAGACATTTATTTTCGAATGCGTTCAACTTTGTTTCTATATCTCTTGTTGTTTTCCAGCTTTCACACGCATACGTAAGGGTTGATAGTACATTTGATTTGAATAGCCTAAGTTTTGTGTTTGTGCTAATGAGTTTTGATTTCCACAACTTTTCAAGGCTTCTGAAAGACATTGCTGCTTTAGCCAGTCTGATTCTAATTTCTTTGCTCGTATCCCCTTCTCGATCAATGTGACTTCCAAGATAGATGAAGTGATCGATCTCTTCTACTGGTTTGTTTTCCATGTATATTTTGTCACTTGTTGGAATTAAACTTTTCATGACTTTAGTCTTTTCATGATTGACCTCAAGCCCAATTTTGCTGGCTATTGATGATAGTTCATTTGTGTTTTCCTGCATCGTTTTTATCTGATTGCTGATGAGAA
The DNA here is from genome assembly GCA_032433765.1 of Megaustenia siamemsis. Taxonomy (NCBI): domain Eukaryota; kingdom Metazoa; phylum Mollusca; class Gastropoda; order Stylommatophora; family Ariophantidae; genus Megaustenia; species Megaustenia siamemsis. The sequence continues at coordinate 134,588,982 of JAVIAB010000092.1, forward strand.
CTATGTCATCAGCAAAGTCCAGGTCCTCCAAATGGTCTCCTTGTATCCATTAATAAATTAAGGGAGACCTTTATAAGTTAGCTGCCTCCCATTCAAATTAATTGTCAGAGTCAAAATTGTGAACACTGGCTCATATGCTATGTGCTTATTCTGTATACTGTGTGTAAATATCTTTGATTATTTTATAATACTTCCATGGACTCTGTAGATTGAAATGAATAAAAAGTTGAATGAACAGCATTAGAATTTACAACTTACAGGAAATCACTATGGTTCGAATTTGCATTATGTTGTTTTTAGAACTAGTTTCTAACTAAAAGTATTTAGGTAAAAGAGCACATATTATATAAAAGTTCAACAAATTCAATTTAAATGTTTTTCAATTCAACTTCACGCAATCTTCACATATTTTACATAATTTGAGATTAATTTTAATAACATTTTTAAGTTAGAATTATTTTGCACTTAGGAGGCTAAGCAATCAGCTTCTTTATCAACTTTGAACCTTTCTTAGCAGCTGTCTAGATTGGCAATAGAACATATATTGCCCTGGTCAGTGTTATTATCTTCACCAAGACAGCGAAACAGGTACCAAATGTTACATTTAGGCTGGGAAACTGTATTAGTACTGGAACTGGCAGATAATTAATTAACACTAGTTCTGACTTTTGCACAGTAATTAACTAATCACAGTTCTGTCTTTTGTACATTCATTAATGCAATATACACAATCATTTCTTAACTTACAATGTGGTTAAATCCTGATAAACTCATCGTAAATGCCAGAAATAAAAAGTATATAATTTGATATAACCAATTTTCCAATTCTATTTTATTCTATCCATAGAACTAGTTTTCCCTGCAGTCAGGGATTCCCCATATCCTAAAATGTATTGGTAAATTCTGGTGGCAAGGTCGCTCCATGCGCATCATATTCAACTGCACTGATGATGATTCCATAATTTTCCTATTAGATTTAATGAACAAACATGGCTTAATATAGAAAATGAGATGCGCACACACATATATTGTAACCAAAAAAAAATGTAATAACTTAAATTATCGTAAATTAGGAGATATATATATATATATCATCATCATCATCAAGTACTGGGCCTGCTGGCGTAGGTGATCATGTCTCTCCACAACTTCCAATCTTGACAGTTATTTATCATTCCTGTTGTTGACCTTCTGCCAAGCCTTTCTCATAAGCTGTCTGTTATTTTTTCTCTTTGCTTCCCTCTATCTCTTCATCCCTCAATTTTTCCAGTTATTACAATATATTCCAGTTGTTCTCTTCTCATTACATGGCCAAAAAATGATGATTGTTTCTTCCTAATATTGGAAATTAGCTCTCTTTTTGCTTTGACCTCTCTCAGAACATTTTCATTACTCTCCTTAGCTGTCCATGGTATTCTCAACATTCTTCTGTAAAACCACATCTCTACAGGCTCCAGTGATTTTCTTGTCTGTTGTCCTATTGTCCATGATTTACATCCATATGTTAAGACTGGTTCTACGTAATATTTAAGAACAACTTTTTTTCTTGTTTCTATTGTCAAAAATTGATTACATAGTATCTTCCTTATTTTTTGGAAAGCTGCTTTTGTCTGAGCCATTCTGCATCGCACCTCTGTTGTACATCTTCTGTCTGAAGTTAACATATATAATGTATATATATATATTTTTTTAATAGAATGAAGATTGCACTAAAAAAGAACTATTTCCTGCAGCATTAATTGTATCAAAAATGTCAACTATTTAAAACTCACCATTAAACCAACTTTTGCAGTAGAATTTCATTTATTGTCTTCTTCATCCTGTCTCTGGCCAGAGCCAGACAAAACAAGTCAGTTGTTAACAGGTCTTGTTGTTTTACATTGTCATAGGTTCACCTGTCCACCTTTTGATTTTATCAGTCCACTTTAGTCTTGGTCTGCCTCTGCTTCAACCACCTTATACCTTCCTTTCCAAGATGACTATTAGAAGGGTAGCATCTTTACACACCTAAACAATTTCAGTTATCTTTTTCTAATTGTATTAAGTAGTTTTTTTTTTCATTTTCAACTAATTCAGAACTTCCTTGTCTGTCTTCTTTTCCCTCCACCCAATTCTCCCCATTTTTCTATGGCTCCGCATATCAAAGGCTTTAATTTTCTGCTCTATTTTCTTATTCAATGTCCATGTTTTTGCACCATACAGGAATGTTGAGCGAGTATAGCATTTTGCAATTCGTAGTTTTAGTTCTGATGTTAGTATGTTTTTCATGTTGTTAAAATGGCTTTTGTGATTCCTATTCTTTTGTTTATTTCTGTCTTACATTTTCCATCATTTGTTATGATATATCCAAGATAGCTATTTTCCTGAACTCTTTCTAGGTTCTTTACGTCTACTTCAATCTCTCCTTATATTATTCATGTCTTTTTTAATTAATTAATCAAATTTATTTCAAAATATCTATAAAAAAAAATTGTGTTTATATCTCCAAATTTTAATATCTTTAGCATTATTATGTCCATGGTGCAGGAACATGGACATTAGATAAGAAAACAGAACAGAAAATTGAAGCCTTTGAAATGTGTATTTATAGAAGAATAGGAAGAATTTGGATGTAAAGAAAAAACAAACCAATGAAGTCTTGAAGCAACTAAAAATGAAAAGAGAACTACTAAACAATTCAAACAAGACAAATTAGATTTTTTGGGCAAGTTAAAAGACACAGCAGCCTACTAAAAGTAATCTTGGAAGGGAAAATACAAGGTAAAAGAGGCAGAGGCAGACCAAGACTAACATGGACGAGTAACATCAAAAGATGGACAAGTCAGCCTATGACAACCTGCACTATAAATGCAAGAGACAGAGTGGAATGGCACTCCATGGTAGCCAACCTTCGATGTGGAGATGGAACTCAATGATGACAATGATCTCCAAATTTCAATATTTTTAGCATCATCATCATCAAGTACCGGGCCTACTGGCGTAGGTGATCATGTCTCTCCACAACTTTCAATCTCAGCAGCTATTTATCATTTCTGTTGTTGACCTTCTGCCAAGCCATTCTCTTAAGCTGTCTGTTATTTTTTTCTCTTTACTTCCCTCTATCTCTTTGTCCCTCAATTTTCCAGTTGTTACAATATATTCCAGTTGTTCTCTTCTCATTACATGGCCAAAAAATGATGATTGTTTCTTCCTAATATTGAAAATTTGCTCTCTTTTTGCTTTGACCTCTCTCAGAACATCTTCATTACTCTTCTTAGGTGTCTATGGTACTCTCAACATTCTTCTGTAAAACCACATTTGTACAGACTCCAGTGATTTTCTTGTCTGTTGTCCTATTGTCCATGATTCGCATCCATATGTTACATCATCATATACAACACTATTTGCTGGCATAAGTGACCATGTCTCTTCACAACTATCTATCCTTTTATTTACCAGTACTGTTGTTTATTTCCTACCAAGAAGATCTAAGCTGTCTGGTATATTTTTCTCTGTTTCCATTTCTCTCTTTTTCCTTCTCTTTTTCCATTTGTCAAATAATATTCAAGCTACTATCTTTTTTTAATCAATTAGTATTGCTTCCTCCTGATGGTGATAACAAGCTTTCTTTGAAATCTGTGCCATTGTCTAATAAAAATTAATGTATTATAGAGATGCATATCTCTGCAGATTAAATAGATAAAATATTAAATGTGAAATTGTAGACAAATGAGATGTCACTCTTGAAAGTCTACAAAGCTATAACACCTCAAAAGAACATGAACAGGAGAAATATTCACAACAGGCAGATCATTGCAAGATGATGCATCAGTTCAAAGATAAACAAGATACATGAAGCTTATGGCAAAGCTAAGGAGCAAATTTAGTCACTGCAGGCAGTTATAATGGCTGATTTGGTGTAGAAAGAATAATATAACCATAGAGTTCACACTTCAGTTATTTTCTTGTGGAATCTAGGTACTGGCATGTCCAAACTAAAGTTGTCACTAACTGCAACATTATCTACATTGACATCATCAAACATTTCCATGTCTACATCACTCATGGACTCATGAACAAAAAAGTCTTCATCACTAAGAACACCTGGCCGGTAGTTGTCATATTCTGATTCATAGGCAGTTGATCCAGAGTCCGCATTTAATTGCAAATCTGACTGTGACATCTCACTGCTGCTGGCAAGTGAAGACAGGCTGGTGTGGTCTGTTCTAGAGGCAGCTGCCTGTGACCCAAAGATGAGAGGCATGAGGTAGGCATGTCTGGTCTTGGGACTACCACATGCAGAGGATGTACAAGAGGACATAGCATCATCTCTATCACTGGGAATATAGTCCAGGCTTCTGCAGTGTCTTGGAGGGATGCTGTGAGGCTGACGACGCTTAATCTGAAATTGATTAATTGATGTTTGCTGTGCCATCGGAAGTTTGTTCTTCATATTTTTAGAGATTCTAGGAACTTGCCGCTCATTACCAGCTGAGCGTTGTCTAAGCACTCTGCTTTTACTCTCTGGTGATCTTGGTAGAAAACCTCTACCAATTATTTGTTTAGAAGTCAGTCTCTGATGTTTGTCATAGAACTGATCAAAGTCAGTAGGATCTGATTCTTCAGTTAGATCATGCAACAGCTGTGTAAGAGATGGCGATGCTTCTGGCACAGGAAATTTTGGTGTTGGTGGGCAGTGGGGAATGCTGTTGATTGTGTCACTAGATCGAGATTTAAATCGCTCTAGTGTATTGTAAGGAGAAGTAAACACATAGCTCAGCACATTCTGCTTGCCCTCCTGGCTGGGAAGTTGCCTTATTGTAACATTTCTGGAAGGCTTCAGCTCAATAGGACTTAGAAAAACAATTGAAGAATGGTCACTGTATGGACGGGAGGACACAGAGTCTTTCTCATCATCAGAAACAAAGTTGAGATTAAAAGCTTCTCTTCTTTGCCTTGGGGGTGATCGGTACAATGGTTTATTGTATGGGACTGCTGGGTATGATTTCCTAAACTCCTTGTTGTTGTTTTGGTGGATATAGTTAGGTACATGAGTTATGCCATTTCTCATAAAGTTGCTTGATTTGTGTTCATTGTGAGCTGAACGAAGAATTACACCATTGTCTTTACGATTAACTCGACAGTACAAGTTTGAAATATCGTCACGTGAGGCAGGTAGCAAGGACATGTTCTTTCCATCAATACTTGCCACAATTCCTTCTGTTTGAGTGATTGCAGAATTTGAAGAAATGCTCGAGCCTTCCTTTGATCCTGCTGAAGACTTTCTTCCAATATCTGTGGTATTCTTTGCTGAAACTTGCTGTGGTTTCTCTAATGTATCATCATGAATGATGACTGTTCTATCTGAGGAAGCATTGCTTTTAACAGAGGATGTGGCTGAATGGCATCTCTCAACTGCATCTTTACTTCGAACTGATGGTGTCCTTGACTTGTCAATGGGTTCTCTATAGACACCTGTCACAAATTTGTCTTGTGAGTTGCCTCTAGACTTATACGGAATAGGTGGAACAGGTGGAGGTCTGGAAGTGCAGGTTGAGAGCTGGGTATAGTGATTTTCTTCAGGACTATAACTGTCACAATAGAGCAAATCATTCATTGGTGACAACTCCACCAATGAATTTGTTGCTTCTTCATTGTTGGAAATGAATGAGTCTTCTAGAATAACATCTTCAGCAACCTTCTTTAACTGTGTTTTAAGAGGTGGAGACACACACTGATAGACAGGTGGTGCAGACTTCATACACTGTGGACTACCATTTGACAAAGGAACAGCAGGTGGCTTGCAGCTTGGCTCAGAATGGACTTTGCGGAGTGAGTGAACTGCTTCTATATGATTATGGGATGCAGTTGGGCTAGCCATGGTTTTGACTGCCCTACCACCCTCGGACATTGTAGATTTGGGGCTAGTTGGGCTTGCTGAACTCACTGAGGTGCCTCTCATTTTCAAACTGTCAAACATATAATTCTGAACTCCAAATGAAACTGGCCGTGGTTGATTCTGCATTTTTGAATTTGAAAAGTGGACAGCAGGAAGTTCAGGACTGTTGCTCCTGCCAGATGGTTCTCCATGACCAGAAGAGTTGCTTAATTTTCTCAGAGGGTTTCTACTTAAACTTGGGCTGTTCATTGTGCTCTGACGTCTCTTATTTAGACTTCCTGTGGGGGTTGGTGTGTTGATACTTCGCTTACGCTCAACTGTGGAGGCCTGGGAATGGATATGATCAATACTTGAACTTGACATTGGATATTCCACACCAGCTGATTTTTCTATCATTCTCGTGATAGAATTATCTGGAGTGGCTGGTACAATTTTTGTCGGCAAATTGTCAAAGGACCTGAAAAATATTTGGATAAAAGTCAATTTGATAGAAAAACAAAGATCACCAAGAATAGAAAAGATAGTCTTCATCATGTACCTGAAGGTTAACACAGGCTACCTTTAAACTCCATATTTATATGAATAATATTTTTTATATTATTTTTTAAATTATATTTTTATATTATATTATTTATATTTATCTTTTAATTTTTTAATGATCCTTTCCCAAACAACAATGTTATACTCATTGTCATCACAGGTTCTTCCAGGAATGCTAGTGACAGTCCTAAACTCATTCCATTCACAATGAACTTCTTTTCTATGCTTGTTATTTCTTTAAAGTAATAACTCCTCTTCATACATTACTATTTTATGATTTATTATCTTATGTGGCCAGGAAGGGTAGCACATTTTCTTAAAGTAAATCATCATTATTTGTCCTAGAATTTCTTTTAAAATGTAAATGTAATGTAATGTTCTGAAATCAGTATTAGTCTCTTTTGCTTCTTTAAAAAAAGTTGCTTTGGATTATTAGTCACCTTATATTATATGCCCAGAAAGTGATACATTTTCTTATACATTAACCTATTGCTAGACATGATTAATCTTCTTATATGTCCAAAAAAAGAACAAAATTTAACAAATGTTTAAAACCTCATGTTGATGGATTTTATGGATTTTATTATGTGCCTATTGATTTTACATGACAGTGTAAGATAAAAGGAAAATACATTAGTGTTGCAACAAAACACAAATATCAGTGTAGTGACAAAATATTGACACTATTATTGTGATAAAATACAAACATTTATATTGTGACAAGACATGAACATCAGTGTAGTGACAAAATATTGACACTATTATTGTGATAAAACACTAACATCAGTGTTGTGACAAAATAGTGACACTATTATTGTGATAAAACACTAACATCAGTGTTGTGACAAAATAGTGACACTATTATTGTGATAAAACACTAACATCAGTGTTGTAACAAAATAGTGACACTATTATTGTGATAAAACACTAACATCATTGTAGTGACACAATATTATTCACCATTATTGTGAAAAAGAAGTGCTGTGATAAAACATTGACACTAATACTGTGACAAAACAATTCGTCTTCTGCATTCGCATGACAATGACACTACATCACCATGAGTAGACATAGATGCATTATGTTGCAGCTCACAGCATGCATATCTTCTTCTTTCAGCCCAGCACATCTATCTATGTTATGGCATTTTTGGATACCTGATTGTTTTCCACTTGATCCCTATTCACTTGGTCAGACTGGCTATTCTTTTACTAAAGCCATCAAGGGGAGGTAGAGTATGATCGTGATCAGCTTTTTGTATCTACATTTTACTTCAAAGAGTTTATGAAGAAAAACTCTGACAATAGGTGCTATGTCATGGCAGTCACTTTGCTGTAGATATACATATTACAATTTTAAAGTCTAAAGATCTTTTATTACATTCACATATTATTACTCTCAAAACAGCATTCTCATCAACCACAGTGTTTGAAAAAAAAATTATCTTTACAGCATTATCCCATTTCTAAGGTCTGCAAGAGGACTTATAGGACTGGATAATAAAGGCCACTTATCCAATGCAGTCACTGTGAGATGTCTGGTTCTAAGTTTTATTTCACCCCGAAAGAAAAAACTTTTCACCTTAATGGGATTTGAACCCACATTCTCCTGGTTTAAAGCTTGAGATGTTATTAATTTAGTCCCTGACTTTCCAATCATAGTGTAAATGTCAAATTATGAACCATAAACATTTCATGACCCATAAAAACTTCCATATTTATCAACTGTCTTAATATAAAATCCCCACTATGGACACTTGTTGATAAATACATCAATTATGTTATAGTCATGGAGTCCTGATAGACTAGGACAATAGATTCACATATTATCAATGTTCTGACACTTTTACATAATCTATCCACTTTTGACTTTGACATGTTCAATCAAAAATGAACACTTTAATGCACAACTCATGACCATGGAAGTACCCTTTCCTCAGTAACCACATAAAACACATTAAAGCACACATTTTAGCTTTAGAAAAGAAGAGAGATTAACAAAATGATAGTTGGGCAGAATTATAACAAAAAGAAACAGATGTTATGGTGGCTGAGTGGTGGCTCCCATGTGGCAATTTTTTTAGAACTTACATGACTTCGCAGTTTATCCATCTTCTGAGAATCGACAGCAGAGATTTTGGGGGGAAAGTAAAGCTAAAGTAATTCTCAATACATCATTAGAAATGGAGGTAATCCTTACTTAGACAACATGAGCCATTAACATTAAAAGCAAAGACATATGGCTACATAAGCCCTTAACACCAAAAGCAAAGACACATGGCTAAAAAGAAAATGGATTGCAGCTCACCATGATGCTTCACAGAAATATTTAGCCAGAGTCTGATATTCATCTATTGTGATACAAAAATGCAGGAAGAAATAAAATTAATAATAAAGAAATAAAATTAATATATTCTGTACCAAGCGCCACAATATGTGGCTCTAGTAACAACACAAGAAACCAACAAACCATGTTTTATGGCTTTTAATTTATTGATGTTGCCACAATCGTTTCCACTAAAACCTTGTAATTCCCTTATTTAAACCTCTTTTTCAACTTCCTGAGCATATTTTCCAAACAAACTTTGTGTTTTAGATAGTTTTCATTTAATTTATCGCTGTTATTTCAATAGAAAAATCCTTATAAGGTATCTTGGATAATTAAAAAGAGCAATAAATATATATTAAAAGATTTAAACATTAAAAGGAAGAGGCTTTATAAACACCCATTTTACATAGAGAATTAAAATACTATCGCCACATCAAAAGACACAGCGGGCTGGAAAAAAACAATAATGGAAGGGATGGTTACTGGTGATGCATCAGGGGCAGACTAAGAAGAAGGTGGTTTCAAGATATCAAGGAGACCTTGAACATGACAACGGAAGAATTGGGAGATCTTGCTAGAGAAAGGGATTCTTTCAGATCGGCTATGGTGCAGCATTTTGCAAAAGACATGTGACCCGATGATGATTTCAAATTTTAAGAAATTTCAGAAAAACAGCTTGGCTACCTTTTTGTTAAACAGTTTGGTAGTAAATGTGTTAATAATATATTAGCATACAATTGTAGACAAACCTGCAAGTAGGAGTACCACTGAGTCTAGGACTATCTGGAGGTGTTGCAGGAGGAAAAATACAATTGGGATCCCTGGGCACAATTCTGTCTTTAAGAAAATAAGTGATCATGTCTCCCTTTCCTTTGACTGGAACTTTTCCACGGCATTCAAATGTAAACACATTTTTTAGAATTGCATAGACCTCTTCTGTCACCTGAAAATATTTGTCAAAGTAAGCAGACATACTTTACTCTAAATCAGGAATATCTTTTGTAACTGGCTAATTCAAACAAAAATCAGTTGGTATTTAAATTATTTGAATTTGTTAATAAAGACCTTGACAACAAAATCAATATTTAAATATGCAATAAAAGTATAATTTTTTTATTGACCCTGAAATTTCATATATTATCATAATGTTACATAATTTAAGAACAGACAATATTGTTTGGGTGAATGTGTTAACATGTGTCTGTGAGAATATGTGACTGTTTCTGTTTTTTTTGGTACATTCAAGTTTTTGACAAGGTCAGCTTGACATTTTGTTCTATTTCACTCAGTATGGAGCATTAGGAACACCATCATAATGTGCTAGTTGAATGGTCAGTACTTGTATATGCATAGGTGTCCTAGTTTTTCCCTCAAATCTGTATCATGACTGATATACACTATCTTCATCAGGCTGGAAAATTGTTTCAGTAAATTGCTACATTTTTCTAAAAGCGATTTGTAATATATATATATATATATATTTTCTGGGAAAGTAAAGTGGCACGGGCGTAATACCGACCACATTACCCCAAAAATCATGTGCTGAGGTCTGTAAAATTTATGGTCACTGACACCATATTCCCTATACGCCACTTGGCGTGACAGGGCTCTTTACTTTACTTTATTATATATACATATATTTATATATATTTATACTCACATTTCTTTTCTAATACAATGTAAGAGAAAAATAATTACATATATATTGTTTGCCACAGGTTTTTGGATATAAAACAGGACTGAATAATAAATGTTTTGACTTTAAAGTTTTCATCAGTAGACAAGAAGAACCTAATCGGTTACATGATGTATAAAGTAGTCAATACTAAGATAAGCTAAGATAATATATCATTTATAATTTTAGTTTAATTCTTGTTTATTCAATTAATCTGTTGTGTTCCTGTCTTTGTCTGCTGATAAATACTTCATGCTTGAATTGTTTATTATTCAATCTTGTTTTATTTTTGTAAAGCTGTTAATATATGTGATTATTTTCCACTACAAAGTTAAGTTCTTATCTGCAACTTTAGCATCAGGTATAAATTTGAAATAACAAATTCTGTCACATAACAAACACATAAATATATACACAACCTTGCCAGCACATGAAGAAATATAAATACTACAGACTCATGAAGAAACAAATACCACCAGCTTACAAGGGAAAAAAAAATGTTACCAGCTGATAAAGAAACATAAATTCCACAAACTTACAAAGAAACATAAATGGCACCAGTTTACAAAAAAAAAAACATTAATATCACCAGCTTACAGAGGAACATATATATCACCAGCTTACAGAGGAACATATATATCACCAGCTTACAGAGGAACATATATATCACCAGCTTACAGAGGAACATATATATCACCAGCTTACAGAGGAACATATATATCACCAGCTTACAGAGGAACATATATATCACCAGCTTACAGAGGAACATATATATCTCCTGCTTACAGAGGAACATATATATCACCAGCTTACAGAGGAACATATATATCACCAGCTTACAGAGGAACATATATATCACCAGCTTACAGAGGAACATATATATCACCTGCTTACAGAGGAACATATATATCACCAGCTTACTGAGGAACATATATATCACCAGCTTACAGAGGAACATATATATCACCAGCTTACAGAGGAACATATTTATCACCAGCTTACAGAGGAACATATATATCACCAGCTTACAGAGGAACATATATATCACCAGCTTACAGAGGAACATATATATCACCAGCTTACAGAGGAACATATATATCACCAGCTTACAGAGGAACATATATATCTCCAGCTTACAGAGGAACATATATATCACCAGCTTACAGAGGAACATATATATCACCAGCTTACAGAGGAACATATATATCTCCAGCTTACAGAGGAACATATATATCACCAGCTTACAGAGGAACATATATATCACCAGCTTACAGAGGAACATATATATCTCCTGCTTACAGAGGAACATATATATCTCCAGCTTACAGAGGAACATATATATCACCAGCTTACAGAGGAACATATATATCACCTGCTTACAGAGGAACATATATATCACCAGCTTACAGAGGAACATATATATCACCTGCTTACAGAGGAACATATATATCACCAGCTTACAGAGGAACATATATATCACCAGCTTACAGAGGAACATATATATCACCAGCTTACAGAGGAACATATATATCACCTGCTTACAGAGGAACATATATATCACCAGCTTACAGAGGAACATATATATCACCAGCTTACAGAGGAACATATATATCACCAGCTTACAGAGGAACATATATATCACCAGCTTACAGAGGAACATATATATCACCAGCTTACAGAGGAACATATATATCACCAGCTTACAGAGGAACATATATATCACCAGCTTACAGAGGAACATATATATCTCCTGCTTACAGAGGATCATATATATCACCAGCTTACAGAGGAACATATATATCTCCTGCTTACAGGGGAACATATATATCACCTGCTTACAGATGAACACAAATGTCACCATCTCATGCAGAAACATAAATACTACTACCCATGAAGCAACATAAATGCCACCAGCTTACAAAGAAAGAAAAAATGCTAACAGCTTACAACTAAACATAAATGCCATCAGCTCATGAAGAAACATGAAATGTGCCAGCTTGCAGAGAAACATTAATTCAACCAGCTTACAGAGAAACATAATAAATGCTATAAGTACACATCTGAACACATCAGTTAAGAGCACCTGAATTTTTCCTGGCACTCCTGTACTCTCCATACGACTGGCCACATTAACAGTGTTTCCCCATATGTCATATTGTGGCTTTCGTGCCCCAATCACACCTGCCACTACTGAGCCTACATTGATTCCTAGAGAAAAATATGGTGATCATTTCAGAGAATCATTCTATATGTTACTTTTATATGTTGTCATATTGATCATATTTTAAGATGGTATATGTAAACATATTGTACATATAATATATACATATTGTTAGACAGTGTTAGATCTTCGTATAGCAATTGTGAGAGCTCGCTTAGAATAAATGCCTGGTCTATAAAATTGGTTTCAAATGAAATCTGGCAGACTGGGATATGCTTTATCCCCCTTACTGTTTATTATTTACATGGACTACATCACTAAAATAGAAGTAACTCCAGTGACAGAAAATATACATTATGAAATAAATGAACTGCTCTTTGCTGATGATCAATGGCTGATATACAAAGCAGAATATCTACAATCACATATAAATTTGCTGCAAAGAAATTACTATCAGCAAGATATGAAGATAAATGTAGACAAAACTGAAGTCATGAACATAACTATCTATCTATCTATTGACCTTTCGAGCCGTAGCCGGCCCATAGGACGTAGACCAAGATACTCCTACTCCTATCTGAATTTTTGTTCTAGCAGTTTTCTTTTAAAGATATTTTATCAAATCTCGCCATTTGTCTCTGTTCTGTGCAAGCTGCTCTGTCTCATTGAGGGAGCCGAATCCTGCTGCTCTTGCCTCTCTCACCAATGTTCTTCTCAGTGTTTCCCTGGGTCTTCCTCTTTTTCTCTTACCTGTTGTTTCCCACATGAGGGCTTGCTTTGCTATCTTTGGTTAATATCTCTTCTCATCACATGTCCAACATATGACCATTGTCTTTTCTTTATTACTGAAGATATTAGTGGTTGATTGGCGATTTCTCTAATTTCCTCATTTGTTTTGAATTCGTTCCACGCTATACCAAGTATTTTCCTTAGACATTTATTTTCGAATTAACTAGAACACCAAAAAAGCATTAACATCTCAATAGACAATTACAAATTTAAGCAAGTACAAGATTTCAAATATCTGGGTAGCTTTTCTACAGAATATGGAAGGTTTAACAGAGAGATTGAGACAAGAATTCAAAGTGCTAACACAGTTACATACCAAATTTTGCCAATTTTAAAGTACTCTGCTTTATCAATGGAAACAAAGAAGAACTTGATAAACTCTATCTTTATTCCAGTTCTTTGCTATCAATGTCAAACATGGACTCTGACTAAAGATCAAGAAAGAAAGCTGACAACATGTGAGATGAGATGCTTTAGAAAAGCTAAAGAAAGCTTAAATCAGAAACATCATTGAATTCTATCAGTAATCAAATACATATAAAGACAAAGATTAAAGTCGTTTGAACATTTAATGGGCATGAATCCTTCAGCACCAGCAACAAGAGCTTATAACAACAAAATGGTACAACCAAGATAAATAGGTAGACCAAGAAGAAAATGGACTGAGGTCATTTACAACATAATTAAACAATATAATATCATTCTGTTCTAAGCCACAGAAAGTGTCCTTGATAGAAAACACATCATAGGCTTAGGCCTGTGATATCTCATCATCAAGTGCTGTTTCCGCATCGAAGGTTGGCTACCATGGAGCGCCACTCCACTCTGTCTCTTGCTTTGATGGTGCAGATTGTCATAGGATGACTTGTCCATCTTTTGATGTTACTCGTCCATGTTAGTCTTGGTCTGCCTCTGCCTCTTTTTCCTTGTATTTTCCCTTCCAATATTACTTTTATTAGGCTGTTGTGTCTTTTAATATGACCCAAAAATTTCATTTGTCTTGCTCTAATTGTGTTTAGTAGTTCTCTTTTCATTTTTAGTTGTTTTAAAACTTCCTCGTTTGTTTTCTTTTCTTTCCATCCAATTCTACCTATTCTTCTATAAATCCAGATTTCAAAGGCTTCAATTTTCTGTTCTGTTGTCTGGTCTAATGTCCATGTTTCTGCACCATACAGGAATATTGAAAAGATGCAACATTTTGCTATTCTTAGTTTCAGCCCTGGTGTTATTTGTTTTGATGTTAGTATATTTTTCATGGCATTGAAATTACTTTTTGCCATACCTATTCTTTTATTTATTTCAGTTGTACATTTTCCATCATGGGTTATAGTATGTCCTAGGTAGTTGTAGTTCTGAACTGTCTCTAGATGTATTCCTTACACTTTGATATTTACTTGTAGGTCTTGAGAATTTTCTTTGTTTATGATCATAGTTTTATAGTCTTTTTGATATTCATATCCAGTCCATATTAATTTGTTTGTCATGTTTATTACATTAAGTAATTGTTGTACATCTTTAGGATTTTCTGCTGACATTCTATGGACAAAAAAACAGAACAGCATAAAAGAAAGAAAGAAGATTTGTAAACAGATAATTTATTTATAATTTTCCTAATATTTGTATGTACACTTGTTCAAATATGAACATATTTGTTTATTAAAATGTTAGTATATTAACATATCTGTGAGTGAACATGTTTGTTTATTGGTGTGTTAACATATTTGTATGTGAACATATAAGTGAGTGAATACTCATTCAACGTCTGAAAATGATGTTTTCACTGGTAAGATTTATTAAGAAAGATATACATAAATAGAATGGTTTGTCCAGGACAAGAAAAGAATTAAATATATTTGTTAGACCTGAGCATCACAAGGAGCTAAAAGATAAATGATGATGATGAAGCCAGATATAACAATATAAATATTGTAACATCAAAGGTAATACAATAACCTGAAATATGTAAAACATTTCAGACTTAACACTAAATCTAATGATTTGGTATGTGAGGTGGGTTTTTTTTTCCATAGCACTTGATTGTTTTTCTTAAAAATACTACTTTCAAGTGCTCATTTATAGTTCAAATAAATAAAGTGGGTATGTACCTACACAGCAGCCACTTAAAAATCCACATATATTCTTACCCACTCTCAGTTCAAAGTTGTTGTAAGAGTTCTCATTTATATTCTTTAGTTTCTCCTTCATTGCCATGACAAAGTCTACAATCATTGTCAAGTAGAATGTTACAGAATCATCCCAACCCTGGAATATCAGAGTTGGATTATTTTTTTTTACCTTTGTTCAACAAGAAGTAATAATATAATAATTTTACTAATATTTTCTTCATTGAATGTAAAAACAATCTTACAGCAACTAAAGTTATTGTGTATAATGTGTTAAAAAATGAGAAGTAAAAGCTCTAGCTTAATCTTGTTATTATCTTCCATAACTTTACAAGTTGAATGTTACTATTTTGAAGGGTGCACAGATTGGCATATACAGGAAAGAATCACTTATCTATACTTAGTAAAAGAGCATCCACCATTATTTGGTTATCTCTAATGTTTCCACTAAGTGTGTCTGTTTCATCTACACTCTCACATTTTGTTCTATCATCAGTGACTGTTTCATCTACACTCTCACATTTTTTTCTATCATCAGTGACTGTTTCATCAACACTCTTACATTTTTTTCTATCATCAGTGACTGTTTCATCAATGCTCTCACATTTTTTTCTATCATCAGTGACTGTTTCATCAACATTCTCACATTTTGTTCCATCATCAGTGTCTGTTTTATTAACACTCTCATGTTTTGTTCTATCACCAGTGTCTGTTTTATCAACACTCTTACATTTTGCTCTATCATCAGTGTCTGTTTTATCAACACTCTCACATTTTGTTCTATCACCAGTGTCTGTTTTATCAACACTCTCACATTTTGCTCTATCACCAGTGTCTGTTTTATCAACACTCTCACATTTTGCTCTATCATCAGTGTCTGTTTTATCAACACTCTTACATTTTGCTCTATCATCAGTGTCTGTTTTATCAACACTCTCACATTTTGTTCTATCACCAGTGTCTGTTTTATCAACACTCTCACATTTTGCTCTATCACCAGTGTCTGTTTTATCAACACTCTCACATTTTGCTCTATCATCAGTGTCTGTTTTATCAACACTCTCACATTTTGTTCTATCACCAGTGTCTGTTTTATCAACACTCTCATATTTTGTTCTATCATCAGTGACTGTTTCAGCTTGCCTCCTGGCCTTGCAGAGGACACTAACATGGAATGACATGTGGCATATGGCACCACTGAGGCTCAGCTATATAATCAGATCGATGTACGACCTTCTACCATTAGCATACAACCTTGTGAAGTGGGGGAAGACAGATGAAAATCGATGTCCTCTTTGTGGAGGAATACAGACGATGGACCATGTTCTTTCCTCATGCAAGACAGCACTAGGCCAAGGGCGGTACTCATGGCGACACAACAGAGTGCTGCATAAACTGGCAGCCGCCGTGGATGGGGCGCGGATGAAGGCCAACAATAAAGTTCGACCGGCTACGACTAACACCTACTTTTTTAGAGTGGGACAGGTCACACGTCTCAAGCAGAACAACTGGAACGACTCCGCTATCCTGAACATAGCAAACGATTGGGAGATGGCGGTTGATCTCCCAGGGCGAGGGAAGTACCCAGAGTGCAGTAAGAGATCTAAAATGCGTCCTGACATTGCACTCTACACGTCAAATATGACCCACGTCATCTTAATAGAGCTTACAGTGCCATTTGAATCTAGGATAGAGGAACAACACATATTTAAACTATCCAAATACAAGGATCTCGCCACCAAGCTGAGACAACAGTGACTCCAGAGTAGAGTGTTTTTGGTTGTGGTTAGTGCCAGAGGACTCACAACCCCATCCCTCTACGACCTCTTAAAAATGCTAGGAATTAAGGGGGGATGCAGTCAAGAACAATGAAGACTATTGCTAAGTCAGCTGAAAGAGTGTCGTGCTGGCTGTGACAGAATCGTGACAGACCAACAGTCAAATAATATTATGTCCAGCCCAGATGATAGGGTGACTATTTTTCACCTTGACCACTTATTGCTCCCACATAAGTCAACAGAGTAGAGAGAATTGAAGTAGGGCCCGAGACGAAGCGATAAGAAGTTACATAACTGCTCGGAGGTGAGCATTAGACCAGGTGTTTGTGGCGATGGCAGTCCAAACAATAAGTCCTCAAACAATAGGAAGGCCAGAATTTTTCATCCACAACTTCCAAATTCCCACAGAAGTCAGACACTGACGGGTCTATAAAATTGCGTTTGTGTTGTCAATAGTAGCCACATTAATTAGACTGGAAAGCGCAGGAACGTGCTAGGATAAACCAAGACAGGTAAGGTAAACTATTTTCGAGTGTCTCGCTTATTAAGTGTAGATATTTTGTGCCGAACATGCAATGTAAGCCTTAGGTTAGGTCAATTAACTATTTTCAAGTGGTTTATGTATTAAGTGGTAGTTATTTTGTGTCGAACATACCGTGTAAGCCTTCAGGTAGGTTAGTTAAACTATTTTCAAATGTTTTGTGTATTACGTGTAGCTATCGTGTGCCGAACATACTGTGTAAGCCTTAGAGGCAGTGCAGCAGGAGGTCGACGCCTGGGAGTCATGACCCAGGTGGGCCCACCTCCCCTAGAGTGTCAAGAAGCTAAAGGGCCAAAACACTTGCTCGATGGGGGTCACTTCTGATAATCAGATTGTCTCCTGCTGCGAAGCTCTGTACAAAGAGTTTCCTACTATCAACACTCTCACATTTTGTTCTATCACCAGTGTCTGTTTTATCAACACTCTCACATTTTGGTCTATCATCAGTGTTTATTTTATCAACACTCTCACATTTTGTTCTATCATCAGTGACTGTTTCATCAACACTCTCACATTTTGTTCTATCATCGGTGACTGTTTCAACAACACTCTCACATTTTTTTCTATCACCAGTGTCTGTTGAATCAATTCTTTAAAAAAAATTATATCACCAGTGTCTGTATCAACAAAACTCACCTTTTTTTCTATGAACAACATTCTCATATTTTTTTTAAACTAAAAAATTCAACAGCTTAGTCAGAAATGCAGCTCTCAAACAAAGAGTTTCTTACATAAGAAACAATGATGAAACACCTTGGGTGATCATGTTTGTATAGAGGACAGCTGTTGTCAAGTAACTCAACTCTACATAATGAGACCAAACATCAAACATAAAATTTCTTCAAGAAGCTAACATCTCTAGTTTTTGCTACCTCTTCACCCGATGTTGTTTACATTGGCTAAGTCACATGAGATGTATGAAGTGTGATACAATCCTAAAAGAATTCATGTACAGTAATTTGTTTAGCGTATTCAGATGTAGGGGTCATGCCACACCATTTCCATGTATGCATAGGGGCATGAAAGGTGGCTGCACAAAATAGTGACAGGTTGTGTGTAATTTTTAGGCAAGGCATTAAAAGGAGAGGCATCATAGTTTTCTGAATAAAAAATATTAGAGTCATAATCCATTTTTGACAATAGAAACAAGAAAAAGAGTTCTTAAATGTTATGTAGAGCCAGTCTTAACATATGGATGCGAATCATGGACAATAGGACAACAGACAAGAAAATCACTGGAGTCTGTAGAAATGTGGTTTTACAGAAGAATGTTGAGAGTGCCATGGACACCTAAGAAGAGTAATGAAGATGTTCTGAGAGAGGTCAAAGCAAAAAGAGAGCTAATTTCCAATATTAGGAAGAAACAATCATCATTTTTTGGCCATGTAATGAGAAGAGAACAATTGGAATATATTGTAACAACTGGAAAAATTGAGGGACGAAGAGATAGAGGGAAGCAAAGAGAAAAAATAACAGACAGCTTAAGAGAATGGCTTAGCAGAAGGTCAACAACAGAAATGATAAATAGCTGCCGAGATCGAAAGTTGTGGAGAGACATGATCACCTACGCCAGTAGGCCCGGTACTTGATGATGATGAAAGTCATAATAAATTAGATACAGTTTATTTCATGTTTGTGGGCATATGCTTTTCCACAATTGACCTATATGGCTACAACATACTCTGTTCCTTAAAAGAAAATTTCAAGTGGCACCTTAATCCAATGTCTTATGAAACAAGTAGAGGTTTTATTATTACTTATTAGTCAGAAATCCAAGTACTGTTTGCTTCTAATCATTATAACAAGTGTATCCTTATTAACTTTTCTCTATTGAAAAATATTTATTTTATTTTATTGATTCTTGATGATGGTTGATTATTAGCTAAATTAATTTCATTGCACATTTGGTAGTAATAAAAGTGCTGAGTCATTATTAACAGGTTATGAAGATAAATTAAATTGTCAACTCCAATGTTAAGTCAGTATTATTATATGGCAGTGAAACATAGAGAACAACAATAATGACAATAATGAAGATACAAACCTTCATTAATGGATGCTTAAGAATAAAAGGATGGAAATGGCAGGTCAAAAACACTAACATAGAATTATGGAAATGTACCAGTCAAATACCTGTGGATAAAGAGATACAGCGAAGATGATGGAGCTGGATATGACACACACTTTGGAAGCCATCTGAGAATATTTTACAACAGTCCTTTTTTGGAATCCCCATGGAAAAAGACAAAGAGGAAGATCAAAATATTCTTGGAGAAGACAGATGGAAGCAGAGATGAAGATGATGAGGAAGACGTGGAATGATCTTAAAAAAAAATGGCAAGAAACTGAATTGCTTGGAAAGTGTTGAAGACCTATGCTCCACAAGGAGTTGAAAGGTAAAATAAGAAGATAAATACATTCAAAGAAAACAAATTTGTAAATAAAAAATACATTTTTGCCTTTAAAATAGACTCATTTCAATAGATTTGCTAACTGCACACTGAAACAATAAATAATATTTGCTAACTGCACACTGAAACAATAGATAAGATTTGCTAACTGCACACTGAAACAATAGATCAGATTTGCTAACTGCACACTGAAACAATAGATCAGATTTGCTAACTGCACACTGAAACAATAGATCAGATTTGCTAACTGCACACTGAAACAATAGATCAGATTTGCTAACTGCACACTGAAACAATAGATCAGATTTGCTAACTGCACACTGAAACAATAGATCAGATTTGCTAACTGCACACTGAAACAATAGATCAGATTTGCTAACTGCACACTGAAACAATAGATCAGATTTACTAACAAACAAGTTCCATAGAAAAAATTAAAGCACAAGCACATTGTATATTCACCTTTACTAAATGGGTAGGTTTTAGACCTGATGCTGCCATATAGCAATTACCAATTGTTTTAATCTTTTCCACACCATAAAAATATGGTATATCTAGAAGCTGGAAGATAATAATGGATACATACTTTTCAGCAAATCACAAAAACATACTAAGGTTTTAGGATTTTAGTAGAAACACTAGACTTATTTTGCTGGTTTTCCTAAAACACTCATAGATTCAATTACCTGAATGGTCAACTTCAGATTCACCATAGAATCTTTTATAAGCAGCGTTGTCCTACTAAGTTATATGTTCTCTTTGCCTTCCACATAACCTGGGCTTTGTCCACAAGTGCAAAGATCATGTACTTATTTTAAAATCTTGATCCTTCCTGTGCTACTAGACGTCGCATAGGGCTCGAGGTTTTTTTCACCATCCATCTCTGTTCTTGGCGAGATATTCAGTTTTATCTAATGAATCTATGCCTGCCAACTTTGCTTCTCTTATAAGTGTTCTTTTTAATGTCTCTCTGGGTCTTCTCCTTTTTCTGTATATTGATGTTTCCCACAGAAGAGCTTGTTTTGGAATTCTCTTGTCTCTTCTCAACACGTCCAATGTATTTCCATTTTTTTTTCATAATGATAGATGAGATCATTGCTTGCATGGCCATTTCTCTTATCTCTATATTAGTCCTGAATTCATTTAATTGTATACAGAGTATTTTTCTTAGGCATTTGTCTTCAAAAGCATTTTGTTTTATCACAATCTTTGTTGTTTTCCAGCTTTCACGTGTGTAGGTAAGGGTTGATAATATGTTTCAGTAGAATATTCTAAGTTAGTTTATTGCTTAGTATTTTTGATTTCCATATTTTCATAAGGTTTATAAAATTCCCTGCTGCCTTTGCTATTCTGCTTCTTATCTATTTCTTTGTTTCACCTTCTTGATCTATATTACTTCCAAGATATATATAGTGGTCTATTTTTAAATAGCAGACTTCAGGTCTGAATTTAAAAATAAAATAATTGAAGTAATCAAATTATAATTGTAATATATGGACAAAAATAATTTAATTAATGCGTGAATCTATTTAAATTCACTACTGATAATCATTTTGGTCAGCAAATAAAACAATGAGCACCCATTATTCCTTGTGATCTATAGGAAAAATAGTGCTTCTATTTTTTATAGATAATATTAATATATTTATAGGTTATGTTGTTAGTATCATGATAAGAAGCACCATTTTCCTAGATATACTCATATAAAGAGCTTAGTGAACCCAAATGTCATGTCAGTCTACTAAAAACTAAAAATATTTAATTATTTTTACAAATTAAAATTAAATACTTTAATATATTATTTTTTAAAAAAGTAAAGTACCCCCCTCACGCCAAGTGGCGTAAAGGGAATATGGTGTTAGTGACCATATATTTTACAGACCTCCGGCACATGATTTTTGGGGTAATGTGGTCGGTATTACGCCCATGCCACTTCACTTTCCCTGAAAAAAATCAGGTACCCATTAAAGGCTGGGTGAACCCGGAAGCCGTCGGTTGGGATCGAACCCTACCTCCTGTCCTTTGTAGTCCAGTTCACTAATCACTGAGCTATCGCGGCTCCCTTTAATATATTATGCTAAATGCAAATTATGCAACTAATTTTAGTTGCTAGCATGTGATGATAAAGAATTAGAAATATTTTGCTGAGCCTGAACAGCTTTCAAACCTCATCAAAGTCAGCAATGATCTCATTCAAAACTCTGAGACACTCCACTCCTTGGTTGTTTGCTGCAAGTTCCACATAGAAGTCAGAAAAGTTTGGGACAGAGGCAAAAAAAACTGCAACTGTGTTGTACTGTTGACTGTAGAGCTCCTGGAAACAATAAAAAAACTATGTGTACATGATATGATTGTATAAAACAATCATATAAAAACTGATAAACCCGTTTAATCCATCCTTTTTAAAGGTAAAACTGTCAACCAGACCAGCCAAAAAGTGTTATATTTGGGGGCAAATCTTACAAGTATATCTTATTATATTTGGGAGAAAATCATTACATATATAACATTTTATTATATTTGGGAGAAAATCCTTACATATATAACATTTTATTATATTTGGGAGAAAATCCTTACATATATAACATTTTATTATATTTGGGGGAAAATCTTTACATGTATATCATTTTATTATATTTGAGAGAAAATCCTTACATGTACATCATCTTCTTATATTTTGGGTGAAAATCCTTACATGTATATCATTTTATTATATTTGAGAGAAAATCCTGTCATGTACATCATCTTCTTATATTTTGGGAGAAAATCCTTACTTGTACATCTTCTTCTTTTCTCTTTTCACTGATACCTAAAAGGTGTCATGGTTATATCATTTGTCGTTCTTGAGCTGTTCGAACTGTCTGAATTAGTGACTTTCTTTTGTTGTTACATGTCTCTGTCACTGCATCTATCTATCTACTTCTGGATCTTCCTCTTGGTCTTTTTTCCATGCATTCTTGAGAAGAACGCCCTTGATGGTGATTGGTGAGGATTCATTCTGACCAGGTGGCCAAACCATCTAGGTTGTTGTTGTTCTATATTTTCCTGGCAGGGTTTTGTTCGTGCCATTTTTCTTATGGTTTCATTTGGTATTCTATCTCTTCTTGTGTTGTTTGTTACTTTTCTCAAACATCACATCTCACATGTATTGATCTTTCTTAATTGTGATTTAGAAAGGGTCCATGTTTGACTTTCATAGCACAAAGTTGGTATGAAAATGCTATTTATCATTTATTGTTTAGCTGGCATAGAAATGTTTGGATGTCTTAGCAATGGTGAAAGCTGGTATGTGACAGCATTTGTTTTTTGTATTCTCATGTCAATTTCTCTGTCTAGTTTTCCATCTTCTGTGAACATTGTGCCCAAATACTTGAATTCTTTTACTTGTTTTATTTCTTTATCTTTGATCTTGATGTTTAATGGGTGTCTAAATTTGCTTATTCTCATAGCCTCTATTTTTTGCTGTGTTAATTTTTATACTGTAGTTTGAAGTTTGTGCAACTTTTATCGAGAGATGTTATATGCTGTTGTAGCAGGTTTTCATCCTCATATATTAGGCATTGATCATCTGCAAAGAGTAGCTCGTTGATGTTGGAATTTTCTACCTCTATGTTATTATGTGATTTTTTTCCTTATTGTTGGTTGTTTCCAGATTTATTTTGTCCATATATATGATGAAGAGGAGTGGTGAGAGGACACATCCTTGTCTTACACCTGTTGTAATCTGAAACCATTCTGACAGACCTTCCGATGTTCTAATGGCACTTCGACTGTTTTTATATAATTCCATTATATTATCTAGTAGTTATCCTGCTATACCGTAGGTTTCTTAAGTTTCATCATCATCGTGTGCCTTCTCCGCAACGAAGGTTGGCTACCATGGATCGCCATTCTACTCTGTTTCTTGCTTTGATGGTGCAGGCTGACATAGATTGACTTGTTCATCCTTTGATGTTACTCATCCATGTTAGTCTTGGTCTGCCTCTGCCTCTTTTACCTTGTATTTTTCCTTCCAATATTACTTTTAGTAGGCTGTAGTGTCTTTTAACATGCCCCAAAAATTTGTCTTGTCTTAATTACTTAACTACTTAATTTCTTAAGTTTACCGTTCGAATTACACACAAGAACACTTGAATTTCTTTTTATTACAGGCATTGAAATTCATTTATAACTTAAATTTGACTCCCATCGAAAATTGCATCGTGTTGCCAGCACAGTCACACACCGGAAGTCCATGTACATCATCTTCTTATGTTTGGAGGATAATTCTTACATGTACATCATCTTCTTATATTTGGAGGAAAATCCTTACATGTAGATCATCTTCTTATATTTGGAGGATAATTCTTACATGTAGATCATCTTCTTATATTTGGAGGAAAATCCTTACATGTAGATCATCTTCTTATATTTGGAGGAAAATCCTTACATGTAGATCATCTTCTTATATTTGGAGGAAAATCCTTACATGTAGATCATCTTCTTATATTTGGAGGATAATTCTTACATGTGCACCATATTCTTATATTTGAAGGAAAATCCTTACATGTGCACCATATTCTTATATTTGGAGGAAAATCCTTACATGTAGATCATCTTCTTATATTTGGAGGAAAATCCTTACATGTACATCTTCTCCCTGCGCTCTCTCCATCCTTCCTGATCCATGCAAAAAATGCAATATGGCTGGTTGGTCTTTGGTGTTTTGCGTTCTTCTTGGTAAGACAAGATCCCTTATAGAATTATTAGACTTCAATTGTCATGTAAAATTTGTAAATAAAACCACATTTTTATTGATAATGTGTATTCAAGTAGCATAGTTAATTGCTCACAATAATCACAGTCCATGTCAAACAGATTTGGTATGATTTACCTAGATAGCACAAGTATAAGCAGAACTATTTTTTGTATTTTTCATATATTTTATTTTGGTCAAATATTATGTGTAGTTTATTTTAATGACAAAAAGAAGCAGGAAGTCACACTCATTTATTTTGCCTTATATATTACCCTGTAAAGCTTACAAGTCCATTTTTTACTTAAACATTTTTATTAATTAAGGACAGCTTTTTAGAGGTGGAAGATATGTAAACTATTATAACATTATACAAGTTATTTTCTTGTATAAAACGTTTTTGAAGCTATTGCTATACAGGGTGGATTTCTCAGATGTCCTGAAGATTTCTAGGATCTTACCTGTTATAACAACACTGAGGAGCTGAGTAAAAGAAAGCAACAAGAAAGGTCTTAGTCTGAATAGTAAGAAAATGGTAGTAATGGTTATATTGAGGAAACAATCACCATCATTTATCTATCTATTGTCCTTTCGAGCCGAAGACGGCACATAGGGCAGAACCACAATCTCAAAAACAAAAACCTTATGTGCCAAAATGGCACATATTGCAGAGATCACTGCTCTAAAATCTATGGCTCTGTTTCCATAACAATACTTTTTACAATGACAGCTTGTCAAGCCATTGATCAATCTCCTTAGTCGCCTCTTACGACATGCCTGAAGGTCACAGTGTCACTATTCTTTACCTTCCTTATAATGAGGCCCCGGTAACACAAGGGTGATATCACCATCATGCAGCATAAAAATAAAGAGGACAAATCTGAAACAAGTGCAACACGTCAAATAGTTAGGGACAATAATAACATCAGATGGAAGATACAGACAGAAATTAAAAGCAGAATAGCTCTGGCCAAAATAACATTTCAGAAAATTAAAAATGACATGCAACAAATCTATGTCAATAGAAGTGAGAAAGAGAGCTCATCGGTGCTAAATAGAGATAATTATGACCTATGGAAGCGAATCATGGACAGTAGACAAACAAATGAAAAGACCATTAGAGGCCACAGAGATGGGATTTCTCAGAAGAATGTTGAAAGTTCCCTGGACAGCTAAAAAGACCAACGAGGAAGTTCTCAAAGAGGCCAAAACAGAAATGGAGCTCCTAAAAATCATCAGAAAGAAACAACTAACATTTTTTGGGCACATCATGAGAAGAGGAAAGTTGGAATACTTGGTTACAACTGACAAAATACAGGGAAAGAGAGATCATGGATGACAATGAGAGAATAGCTGGATAGCTTGATGTCATGGCATGGAAAACAGTCAACAACAGAATTGATACAATGCGCTGTAGATAGAAGATTGTGGAAGGATATGATCGCCTACACCAACGGATATGGCACATGATGATGACTAAAGTACCAGGACATATTACAGCAACCCCATATTAAAGCAAATGAGAACTAATTTGGAACATACACAAGGGTAGAAGTCAGTAGTTAGACCATAGTTGAGATACAGAGATGACTTCAATACACCACCAAGACACTTCTCTATTAGTGAAAGACACTGAAAAGATCTAGCAGAAGATCTGTAGAGACATGTGGAGACAAAACATTAAAAAATTACACAAAACATTTGAAAGTGAAATGGAGTCACATGTAGAAGAAAAAAAGATATAAAAGAAAGAATGTGAAACCTACAACATAAATTTGCTTTATTTATTCCGCTATTGGAATTGTTTTTAAAATATTGTTAAAATAAAATACACAAACTGACAGACTTAATTAAGTGTAATACATACCATGTGGCTGGTTGTTTGAAGATTTAGAAAGTGATTGGCCACATGCTCTGGTAGAAGGTTACACAAAATGCGGGAGTTTTGTCGTTGAAGTTCTTGCATTCCAAACTTCTCCTCTGCTGCCTGCAGGCATCAATGACAGAGAAAATACCTTATTGTCAATAAAAATATTGTATTTTTATTGTTAACCAAGGATTACTATTTACATTACTAAATAACAAATATTTTAAATCATCATCAAGTACAAGCCTGCTGGCATAGGTGATCATGTCTCTCCACAACTTTCAATCTCGACAGTTATTTATCATTTCTGTTGTTTTTTCCAGTTATTACAATATATTCCAGTTGTTCTCTTCTCATTACATACCAAAAAAATGATGATTGTTTCTTCCTAATATTGGAAATAAGTGGCCTCTTTCAGAACGTTTTCATTACTCTTCTTAGCTGTCCATGGTATTCTCAACATTCTTCTGTAAAACCACATTTCTACAGCCTCCAGTGATTTTCTTGTCTGTTGTCCTATTGTCCATGATTCACATCCATATGTTAAAACTAGTTCTACATAACATTTAAACTCATTTTCTTGTTTCTATTGTCAAAAATGGATTGCATAGTATCTTCCTCATTTTTTGGAAAGCTGCTTTTGCCTGAGCTGAATATTTTAAATACAAACCAAATATAAGTGTATTTGTATGATAAATGTATCATAACTTTTCACATAAATAAATACATTCATATAACATTATAATTTAAACCTAATTATTAACAAATAAAGCACAATTTTAAATAAGTAAATACAATTTGTTCCCCTGTGTGTGTGTTTTTTAATTGCTACAGTCTGAAAGAATTACTTACAGATTTATCTCATAATGAATTTTAGTTAAAACTATATATAGAATGGTAAGTCACAAAGGTTTATTAATAATAAAAAATACTGATAGAAGAATGCAAGAGTGTACACCCTTACTTTGAAGAGAAAATGATTTTTTGAATATATAAAAGAAAGTGAGAAAAATGTTCAAATATTTTGGAAATAATATGTGGAAATAAATACAGAAAAAGAAAAATTAAATACAAGAGTAGAACAAAGATATAACACCAGTGGAAGCACTGATGATTTCAACCAATAAGTGTTCAGCCAATTACAGAGTCAAGCTAACAGGTTTAAGCAGGATCATAATAATTGAGAAGAATTGTCATGCATCAGAAGAAAGATGAAAGATAAGCAAATCAAGAGCAAGTTAACCAAGGAAGCTGAAAACAGAAATGAATAATGTGAGCAGACATGGACACTCTAGAGGAATTGGGAAAACATTGTCTTTTCATTACAAGACACCATGAGGCACTCATGACTCTGCCTAAGGAATGAAGAAGAATCATAAGCAGAATAATGTTAATCAGATAGCGAACATCTTCATCCCAACGTTGTGCTACCAATGCCAGACCTGGACCCTAGATGCAAGAACAATAAGAAAAATAACTTCTGTTGAGATGAAATATGTTAGACGAATGACAGGAAACAGTTTCAGAGATAAGATCAGAAATGAAGAACTGAGAAAAAAGCTAGGAATTGCTCTCACCATAGAATATATAAAGAAACAACAGATAAAATGGTTTGGCCATGTGAAAAGGCATGACGAGCCCTCAGCAAACATTGTGAGAATACCAGACCCAATGGTCGACCTTGAAAAAGATGGATGGATGGAATATTAGAAGCACTAGGAAACATAACAGCAGCAGAGGTGAACAGAAGAGCAAAAGACTGCAAATTATATCTCCCCTCGACACTGAAAGGCAAATGAGAAAGGAAAGATAAAGAAGAAGATAGTGAACATGAAGCAGAATAAATTCAAGCAGATAAATAATTAAGTAAATGTTATGTCAAATATGAAATATGTGTAATTTCAGTCAGCAACTAATTTATTAATAAAAACTAGAGAAGTAGGTAGAGGAACATAAATTATTGAAAGATGAGAAGGCATAATTATTATTTAGCAATTTTTCTAAAGAGTAGCACAAGATTATTGAAAACAGCCAAGTTGTTTAACTTCTGAGGCATATAGAAAACCATTATATACAACAGTTTAATAAGTAACATCTACAGCATTGTAGAACAATTGTTACCTGTAACAATTTGACAAGTTATTATTTGTAACAAATGCACAAGATTATTCAGAACAGTTAACATGTTAATATCTGTTGGCAATTAGCACAAGATTATCTGTTGGCATTAGCACAAGGTTATCTGTAACAATTTAAGATGTGAATATTCCTGGCAGAGTAGTAAAAGAATATCTGTAGCAGTTTAGTATTTTTATATGTGGCAGTGTAAAACAAGATTATCTGTAAAAGGATTAACATGTTAACATCTGTGGTTGAGCAACACAAGATATCTGTAACAATCCAACATGTTAATATATGCTTCAAATATCACAAAATAAATAATATGTAATCTATTTAAATGTAATATTTCCAATTAATTATCTATAGCATTATTGACACATATTAAAAGTTACAAATATTATGATATATAATATGCACCACTGAGCAGAATTAATGTTACACATCACAAGTTAATGTTAGTTATTATGTATGTTTTACTGAACAACTGTTGCACAAGCATTACATACATACAATGTTATA
This sequence comes from Megaustenia siamemsis, assembly GCA_032433765.1. Classification (NCBI taxonomy): domain Eukaryota; kingdom Metazoa; phylum Mollusca; class Gastropoda; order Stylommatophora; family Ariophantidae; genus Megaustenia; species Megaustenia siamemsis. The sequence goes on from JAVIAB010000092.1 coordinate 134,618,448, forward strand.
ATTTCTAAAAAATGATATTGCTGCTGTTAAATATTAATATATGTGCATACAAGAAAGATATCACAACAGAGATCAGATATTTAAGAAGAATACTGAGATAAGAAGAGACAGAATCATAAATGGGAAAATTATGGAGGAGCGTTAGAATTACACCAGATTTTATTAAGAAATAACAGATCAAATGGTTTGGACGGGGGACTGGTTGGTCTCGAGGTAAGCCGCTGGTCTTGAGACAGAGAGGTTGTGAGCTCAAATCCTGGCTGAATCAGTTTGGATTTTTATTTATGATTTTTCTCTGTGGGAACTACCCTTGGTTTCAGCAGCAAGGGCTGGCTTGAAATGTCAATTACTCATCGACGGAAAAAAATACAAATACCTCTGAAGTCGGAGTTATCTGCCTGTGTGGCAAGGTACCCCTGTGAACACGGCTGCCAGGGAAAAATGGATTAACACACAAAATTCAGTTCCTGGTCTTTAGGGACTTCACCAGAAGTGAAAGCTGGTGAACGCAAACAAAAAAAATGGTTTGGACTTGTAACACAAACTGCACCAGACAGTATCTCTCAGAGAGCTTACAACTACAAAGAAACTGAAAGCAAAGAAAAGGTGGACCTAGAAGATATTCAATTAATGAAATAGCAGACATCAAGATGAGCATCATGCAGAAGTCTACAAAGGCAAAGGAAAGTAAAAGTAAGGAAAGTGGATAGCCAAGAGAATAATTACAATACTGCGGCTACTTTGCAGAGAAACTTTAAATGTGGTCTTTGTTCCTTTAGTATTACACAGCTTAGAGGAGTTTGGTGATCTTTAAGAATGTCATTGAAAAATATAAATTTCATTAACTTAGTTATTTTCCTACACTACAGGTTATTATAAACTAATGTTTATTCTACTAATGTAGAGGGTGGCCAAGATGATTAAACTGATCATTTTGCAAACAAGTAGACACAGTTCAATTCTTGGCAGATGGTTAACCCACATGGATAGAATGTCTTGTGATTCAGTTATATACAGCTGATCACATTGTATTTTGTTGACTCTCTAACATCTTTTTTGTATATTACAATACAAAGATGATTGATCTTTATTGTATTTAACGCTAAAAAATATTGCATTAAAATAAAACACAGTTCATTTATCACAAACAGAGAAATGTTTAATAATAAAATACAATTAAAACTATAGCTTAACTACATAACATATAATTCTATCCAAAATCAAAGGTAATACTTGAGATAGTAAGAGTCAATAATGATACATTTATTATAAAACTGTGAACATTACATGTTACAAAAAAATGTAAATGTAATGAACTTCAATCATACAAGTCAGAAGTCAGTAACAACAGAACAAAGATAATATGTTTGTGCATTGTGTAAGTTACTGAGTGTAAAGGTGTGCATAACTTACCAATGTATTCTGCAAGAAATAATGATATCTTAACATTTATTTTTTATTTCATAATGATGGTATTTTAAAAGTCTACAGCATTACATCCATGATTTGTTCAACAATCAGTTATTGCTGGTAGCTACAAATCCTTAGTCTTACTGTTATACAGTGAAATATGAATGGTTTAAATGGAAGTAATATGTAGCAGTATCAGTGACAATAATTGTAGTAGAAGCATCAGCAGTAGCAGTAATAATAGTAGTAGCATTAGTAGTATCAGAGGAAAGTTGAAATACTTGGTTACAACTGGCAAAATACAGGGAAAGAAAGGTAATGAGACTGACAAAGAGAGAAGATAATAGATAGCTTGGTGTTATGGCACAGAAAACAGTCAATAACATAATTGATATGATGCACTGTGGATAGAAAATTGACAAAGGACATGTTCCCTCATGCCAACCAGTATAGCACATGATGATGATGATAATGAGTAGTAGTACCAGCAGCAGAAGAAGTAGTAAAAGTAGTAGCAGTAATCATACTAGTAACAGTAGTAGCAGTAGCAGTAGCAGTAGCAGTCATAGTAGTAACAGTAGTAGTAGTAGTAGTTGTAGTAGCAGCAGTCACAGTAGTAATAGTAGTAGTAGTAGTTGTAGTAGCAGCAGTAATAGTAGTAACAGTAGTAGTAGTAGTTGTAGTAGCAGCAGTCATAGTAGTAGTAGTAGTAGCAGTCATAGTATTAACAGTAGTAGTAGTAGCAGTTGTAGTAGCAGCAATCATAGTAGTAGTAGTAGTAGCAGTCATAGTATTAACAGTAGTAGTAGTAGTAGTAGTAGCAGTCATAGTAGTAACAGTAGTAGTTGTAGTAGCAGTATCACCAGTCATAGTAGTAATAGCAGGTATCCCATAGTATTACTAAATTACAGAGTAGAAATGAGGAAGAAACTTGGAATTGAACCAGCCATCGAATACATAAAGAAACAACAGATAAAATGGTTCGCTCACATAATAAGACAAAAAGAACTAACAATAACTTAGAGAGCCATAAACAAACACCAGAGTAAGAGGAAGACTGAGAAAGAGGTGGATAAAAGGAATACTAGAGTCACTAGGAGGGATAACACCAGAAGAGGCCAACAGAAGAGCAAAGAATCACAGATTGCATCTCCACTCAACGCCAATGGCATAGCAGGAAGGATAGAAGAAGAGGAAGAGAAGAAGAAGAAGAAGACAGAGTAGAATGTATGGTCTCCACAACTTTTGAGCACATTTTGTGAAGAAGTGAGATTCAACACTCTCTCTATGAATGCTTTCCTTTCCTGACTGAGACCAGGTACCTATTATTTTAGCTCAGCTACTGGAGAACACTTTCATTTAACCTGGTATTTGGTGCAAAAGTAAGAGCGTTATGACTTTAATCATTTGACTTCAAGAAGTATAATAATCTCATAAAGTGTGTTGATATTTCATTCACTAAATAAAGTAAAAATAGAGAATGCACTAATCATGTTGTAGGTGTGGAGGTATAACACTTCTCTGTACTAGGTCACAACAATCATTTAGAGGAGAGGAAAAAGGCTCTTCCATGTTGTGAATACCTTCCTTATTCTGTGAATACCTTCCTTATTCTGTGAATACCTTTCTAATTATGTGAATTTCTTCTTAAGTCTATGAATACCCTTCTAAATCAATCTGTGAATCAGGTAACTATTACATTCAGATAATCATAAATAATGGTTATCATCAGGTAACCATTAACTGGTGAGTATTTAACAGAGATTTAGTTATGATCATCTTGCCAATTATCCAGTGCATAAAACAATGTGCTACTGACATAAGAAATGTGGATCTGATAATGATCCCATCCATTAAAACTGCTTTAATTCAGAAGCATTTAAATTTAACATTAAATATGAAAGTTTCAGCAAAATCTACACATTACATAGACACAGGATATTTGTGTATATATCATGATACTTTTTTGATAGATAATTATTTATTTTATAGTAACTTAACTCTTTCCGTACGATCCGCCGCATGGTGCGCCATTTCCATTTCGGTTGCGTACGTTCAGCCGCATAGTGCGCCACGCTAAATTTTATTAGTGTGAACACCATCAGACCATATTCGTTTTACATGTCTTGTATCATCGTGATATTGGTGAAATCTAATACCTTGTTCAATTATCTAAACATTCATATATAATATGTTATATGTTAGATAAATATAAATATGTACATTGATTCTTAAAACCATGAACAATTTTGTCTCTAAAATCTCTTCCGTTGCATAGATAAAAAGCTTCCATATGGAAAGAGTTAATAAATGTAAAAAAAGTTAAAAAAAATGGCAGTCAGATTCATCCTATCTTTTAAACAATTTATTTTTGCTTTACACTTTTCTTCTGAAAAAAAAAAACTGTCATCAATTTCAGCAGAATATTGTCCTACTCATTTATTATTGTAAATAACATGGCATAGTTATGGGAGATGTCTGCACAAGGCTGTGATAGAAGGCAAGTAATTTTGAAAGCACAAAGAGAGGTAAAGAAGACAGGCACCTCATTTGGCTAATGAAAAAGCAATAGAAATGGGAACGGACAGATGCAGGTTTTCTGCGCAACATTTGTGGATGTGTTGACTTTCTCAAATTGAGCTTATATAGCACAGAGGGGCTGCATAGTAAATAAACAATTGAAGTGGCACTAAAATCCAATGTCTTATGAAAAAATGTGACCTATTATTATGAAGCCTTCTTTGAAACAGTTGAACCCTTTGTTATTGTAAAGCTAGAGACAACCTACAATTTCCTTGAAATGAATTGTTACCTTACTTTGAGGTTTATACTGTGTCTGTCTATACTATCTAGACTCTGATTTTCTTTCATTTACATTAGACAAATGCAAACTGTCACCTTATGTCTGGTCATGTTTTTTATATTTATTATGTCTATGGTATCTGTGTATGTCCTTTTATTCTCTAAAACATATATCTATGAGCACTGCACATATCCACTGTCCATGCAAATTTTCCTTTTATCTTGTACATCCAGTTCTGGCTATACAGCATAATTTTTGCAAATACCATGACAATGTGTGGCTGTCTAATCACATTGTCCATATCAATATATTTAACTCTTTTGGTATGGAAGGTTGTTTTCAATGCAACGAAATAGACTTCAGAGACAAAATTTGCCATCCTTTTAAATATTGATGTACAAGTTCATATCTATCTAACACATGAATATTCAGTATATATGAATTTTTAAAAAATTGAACAAGGAATTAGATTTCACTAATACCAAGATGACACAAAACATGTAAAAAGAATATGGTTTGATGACAGTTTACATGAATCAAATTTAGAGTGACACATTCTGCAGCTAAACGTACATGACTGAAATTGACATGACTTATAGTGCACCGTAACATACAGAAAGAGTTAATAAATCATATTAGTCTCTACTATTTTCCTTTTTTTACCAAGACAGTATTATACAAGTTCATTTCAGATTTGAAAAAAGAGCTATCTCAGTAAATTAAATAACCCTTTTATCACAACATACCTGGGATTTCCACAGGTAATCAAGCCGTAGAGTCCACTCTTGTTCTCTATTTTGCAGAGAAAATCCAAACAGGAACATAACAAAGGCCAGAATACCATAAACATGAGTTGGAACATAGGCACTGTAAAATTATAGATATTATTAATAATACAATAAATTATTTGTTAAAAATATTTATAAATAATTCTAAATACAATAAGAATATGTCTGTCCATCACATTACTTCAGACGCTGGAAAAGTTCATGGACAAGAAAATATATCATCAAGTAAATTCTAAACTATATAGGTAAAAACTGACTGATCACACATTTTATTCACACATTTTGTTTTTAAAAAGGACATGAAAGACAACAAACAACAAATATATTTTGTAATATATTGTATATTTATGGGAACAAGTAAGCACAAAAGTAAAAATAGTAAAAAAAAAAAAAAACGCTGCAGCATTTAAATATTGAAGTAATTTTTTACAGTGTAAAAGAATAATCAAGTGTGTGCAGGTTTAATTAGTTGTGAGTAGACAAAATGCAGAAAATCTATCTATCTATCTATTGACCTTTCGAGCCGTAACCGGCCCATAGGGCGTAGACCAAGATACACCTTCTCCTATATGAATTTTTGTTCTAGCAGTTTTCTTTTAAAGATATTTTATCAAATCTCGCCATCTGTCTCTGTTCTGTGCAAGCAGTTCTATCTCATTGAGGGAGCCGATTCCTGCTGCTCTTGCCTCTCTCATCAATGTTCTTCTCAGTGTCTCCCTGGGTCTTCCTCTTTTTCTTTTACCTGTTGTTTCCCATATGAGGGCTTGCTTTGCTATTCGATTATTATCTCTTCTCATCACATGTCCAACGTATGACCATCGTCTTTTCTTTATTACTGAAGATATTAGTGGTTGATTGGCGATTTCTCTAATTTCCTCGTTTGTTTTGAATTCGTTCCATTCTATACCAAGTATTTTCCTTAGACATTTATTTTCGAATGCGTTCAACTTTGTTTCTATATCTCTTGTTGTTTTCCAGCTTTCACACGCATATGTAAGGGTTGATAGTACATTTGATTTGAATAGCCTAAGTTTTGTGTTTGTGCTAATGAGTTTTGATTTCCACAACTTTTCAAGGCTTCTGAAAGACATTGCTGCTTTAGCCAGTCTGATCCTAATTTCTTTGCTCGTATCCCCTTCTCGATCAATGTGACTTCCAAGATAGATGAAGTGATCGATCTCTTCTACTGGTTTGTTTTCCATGTATATTTTGTCACTTGTTGGAATTAAACTTTTCATGACTTTAGTCTTTTCATGATTGACCTCAAGCCCAATTTTGCTGGCTATTGATGATAGTTCATTTGAAAATGCAGAAAATACAGGTTCAACAAATCTAAATGTAATACACAGACATTTGCAATTCCCACTGAAAGAGATTAATTACCCTTTACACCATGATGTCATAAAAATACCTTAAACATATAAGTATTCTAGAAACATCCAAAAAATATTTTCATATAGGCCAAACAGTTCTTCCTGTTTAAAAAAAAAATTCAGATCAAACAAGATAAAGTAGGTATGTGCTTTAAACTAATTAGCAATTACTCTACCTGTGCTGCTCTTATCAGGATGGTCATTCAGAGAATTTCTTATATTTAATTTTTATAAGACTGGCTCTAGGAAACAAAGCAGAAACATTTATAAACAAAGCCCTTGCTAAATTGATTCATCATGTGCCATCACTGCATAAAAGATTGGCTGTCATGGAGTGCCATTTCCCACTGTCTTTGCCATGATGGTGCATGCAGTCTTGAGTTCTCAAGTCATCCTCTTGATGTATCAGTCCATTTTAGTCTTTATCTGTTTGTCTAACTTACTTTTACTTTCCCTTTCAGGATGACTTTCAGAAGGTTATTATGTCCTTTTGTGTGTCAAAAAAATGTCATTAAACATCAATTTGACTTTTATAATTTTGTCTTCATTTTCAGCAGTTTCAAAACTTTATTGTTTATTTTCTTCTCTGGTCACCACAACCAAAAAATATATTGAATTATACATGATACCAATTGACTATACTAATCAATTAAATAAAATGCAACAGCAAAGGTACTCACTTTAAGATTCCATCAAAATTGATAAACAAGCTCTTATGTGTGAATTCCATGACTACAATATGACCAGCAGCAATAATAAGCATGAAGACAACTTTCAGCAATGGATTTATCTTAACGAACAGTGCTAAAATGAAGAAGCATAGGATTCCACTTATGATGATGTAGTTTGGGTCGCTACAAGTCAGATGTCCATCCATGTTCATGAGGCTGATTGACTCGAGAAAAGACAAGCCATGACCGCCACTGCAGCATAACTTGATTGAAATAAAGCAACATAGAATTAATACAGGAAAATAGTTATTTACAAAGTTCAGAAGAATGTCCAATGATGCATAATATTATAATTGGGTATGAAGTATTAAACTTTGTCGCATTAGGATACAATACTTATAGATAATGGGCCTAGTGTTTTTCCTCACAATTAATACCTTTCCCAACTTAAAAAAAAAGTACCCCCGTCATGCCAAGTAGCGTATAGGGAATATGGTGTTAGTGACCATACATTTTACAGACCTTCAGCACATGATTTTTGGGGTAATGTGGTCGGTATTACGCCCGCGCCGCTTCACTTTCCCAGAAAAAAATCTGGTACCCATTAAAGGCTGGGTGAACCCGGAAGCCGTTGGTTGGGATCGAACCCTACCCCTTGTCCTTTGTAGTCCAGTTCACTAACCACTGAGCTATCGCGGCTCCTTTCCCAACTTAGTCATCAAAGTATTTTTTAGCTGGATCTAATGTAACATATCAGACTTGGTTTCAGTCTTGATTAGGTTACCAGACAATAGGATTTTGATGGACATCTCCAGGATTGAAGGTGTGTGTCCTGTGTCTGGCCAAATATTTACCTTATTATATCTATCAATTTATGTATTGTCCTTTTGAGCCAAAGATGATAAATAGGGCAAAAATTCTAGACTCTCTAAGTCTGACAATCTTTGTTATGATGTGTCAGACCTTGTACATGAACAGAATTATATCTTGCCACACATTAATATATAGAGTATTGAAAATAAGTGCCTCATTATCATGTACTGCTTTTCTTTTTGTTCATCTAGTAACCCTAATCATGATTATTTTACTGTCAATTCAGCACAATAACCTCCATAACTCTGATGCTCTCTAGTTATAAAGTAATTTATAAAAACTTTGTATTAAAAAAAAGTGAAAAATAACTCAAATGTTATCCTCGCACAAAAATTACTTGAATATTTTACCTCATGTTGATCCAACTAACAATAGAAGTTTATTTCACAAAAATTAATCACTTTGCTGAGTGAAATATTGAGTCTTTAAAAATAAAATTAAATACTAGATTCCTTTTATTCACTCTTTACAAGCTTGGCAACTTTTGGTTCATGCTTATACTTTTAATATTGCATGCGTATAAACAGTAAAAGGAGTGAAACAGGGATGTGTCCTCGCCCCCACCCTTTTTGGTATATTTTTTGCTGCCCTCCTAAATTACACCTTCGAAAACAGCTCAGGAGATATTTACATTCGCACTAGACCAGATGGCTCACTGTTCAACCTAGCACGACTAAGAGCAAAAACCAAAACAAATGTTGCCCTACTTAAAGAATTTTTATTTGCTGACGATGCAGCCCTAGTCGCTCATAGTGAGGCCACCCTACAGTCGCTGATCAACAACCTGGATAAAGCATGTGACCTTTTTTCACTGTCAATTAATGTTCAGAAGACAGTAATACTAAATCAAGGTGACTTCAAACCTATATCTATTACTCTAAAAGACTGCCCACTAGAATCAGTACAGAAATTTACATATCTTGGATCCACAGTTACGCAAACCATCTCTCTTGATGAAGAAATAAACTGTCGAATTGGTAAGGCAGCTACGACCTTCGGCAAACTCACAAAAAGGGCATGGAACAACACGAAACTAACTCAAAAGACTAAACTCTTAATATATCAAACTTGTGTGCTTAGCACACTACTATATGGATCCGAAACCTGGACAACATACTCAAACCAGGAAAAAAGACTAAATGTCTTCCACATGCGATGTCTCCGCAAAATAATGCACATCAAATGGCAGGACAAAATAACCAACTTAACTGTCCTGCAACGTGCTAAGACCCTAACAATCATGTCGATGCTCAGAAGTCGAAGGCTAAGATGGCTGGGGCATGTCCAACGGATGGAAGAAAAACGCATTCCTAGGCAAATACTATATGGCGAGCTAAAACACGTAAAACGACAAATCGGCAGACCTAAACTACGATATAGAGATATCTGCAAATCATCTCTGAAAGACTTCGCCATCTGTGAAAACGACTGGCAACATCTGGCAAGTGATCGCACATCATGGAGAGCACGTATAAGGAACGGTATAACAACATTTGAGACTGTTCTAAGACAGGACTTAGAAGAGAAGAGACTCATGAAAAAGGATGGTAAACCCTGTGGACCAGCGAGCCTGACCTGTTCATTATGTGACCGCGTGTGTTTGTCAAACATTGGTAGAATTAGCCACGAGAGAAGCTGTTCGGCAAAAACAATACCTCAAAAAAATACGCAATAGCCTCCACTAGACCGTCTGACAAGACGAAAAGGGCCATATATAAACAGTAAAGTATAAAATATAAAAAGTAAATTAACATGACATTAAATCTACCACAATCCCATATGGACAAGGGGCAGGGTTCGATCCCAACCGATGGCTTCCGGGTTCACCCAGCCTTAAATGGGTACCGAATTTTTTCTGGGAAAGTAAAGCAGCACGGGCGTAATATTGATCACATTACCCCAAAAATCATGTGCTGAAGGTCTGTAAAATATAGGGTCACTAACACCATATTTCCCTTTACGCCACTTGGCGTGACGGGGGTACTTTACTTTACTTTACTTACAGGGAAAGTATTTTCATCATTACATTTTGATGTTATTATTTCATATAAATGTTATCAAATTAAATATTTATTGATGAGAAACAATTAATGTTATTGTCACATTAAGAAATAACAACGATGATAACAATCTGTTCATACATAATACTTTATAATATATTCAAAGAAATTGTCTATAAATTAAATTATTAAAATTATCTTTATATTTTTGACAAATATTGTAAGCATGGGTAGGCTTTCAGTCATGATTTGATGTGGCATTGTCGGTCACTCAAAAGCAAAAACAACATATTGAAATGAACCTTCCCAAAACTCAAGCTAGGGCAATGTGTGTATGCAGATTCTGTGTTTTCCAGTCCTCAGAATCTCCTTCTTGGTCTTGATGGTTCATTCAAAAGGAACACAACTGTGCTACCTTTGGTACCAATCTGTCTGTAGGAAATGCCAGAACAGGTAGCTACACCTGTAACAGATTACTAAGCACCTTAAAATCTCAGATCAAGATATCTTTTTGGGGTTTCTTGATCTTTCATATTATTTTCAGTGCTATACTATTTATCAATACACATTGATCTGTGAAATAATGTTAAAACTGTCATTATAAATAAGACCAAGTTATTATATAAGATATGAATCTATAGTAATCCTAAAGATTAACTGTATGTTTGAGAAATAAGTATTTATCAAAGTATATACACGCAGTACACAATAAAGACAAGTAGAACAATATTAAAAAAGTAAATTAATTTAAATACCTGGGAACAATATTAACCTCAGATGGCAGATTTACAACATAGGTGAGATATAGAATAACTCAAGTAAAAGCAGCTTTCCAAAAAATTAGGAAGATACTGTGCAATCCATTTTTGACATTGGAAACAAGAAAAAGAATTCTTAAATGTTATTTAGAACTAGTTTTAACATATGGATGTGAATCAGGGACAATAGGACAACAGGCAAGAAAATCGCTGAAGGAATGAAAAGGCTGAAGAAATGTGGTTTAACAGAAGAATGCTGAGAATACCATGGACAGCTAAGAAGAGTAATGAAAACGTTCTGAAAGAGGCCAACGCAAAAAGAGAGCTGATTTCTAATATTAGGAAGAAGCAATCATCATTTTTTGGCCATGTAATGAGAATTGAACAACTGGAATATATTGTAACAACTGGGAAAATTGAGGGATTAAGAGATAGAGGGAAGCAAAGAGAAAAGATACCAGACAGCTTATGAAAATGGCTTGGTAGAAGATCAACGAACAAAAATTATAAATAACTGTTATGATTGAGAGTTTAGGAAAGACATGATTACCTAAGCCAGCAATCATGGTACTTGATGATGATGTTGATGATATACACTTACAATATTAACTTGTACCATCAAGTATGGAATTAGTACAGTTGTGATCGCAACGAAGAGACGAAGTCCAGGTGATTTACGAATGTCAAAATTTGTACACTGCAAGAAGAAATAACATGACAATGTGAAAAGAAAAGAAATAGATTAAAAACGGTTGTAAAAAGTAAAACTGGAGCCTCAAAGTAAATGCTAGAAAACTATCTTCACTGGAATAAAAACTTAAGGGTAGGAGGCAAAACAGAACAATGCAATAGAAGACAATTAAATTATAAAAATTTCAAAATTAGAAAAAAAAATCTTCTGAAAAAATGTTTAATATTTCCATTAAAACAAATTTCATTGTGTTATTCAATTATAAGATAAATAGTAGACAAAAAAGGAATTGAAGCCAATGGTCACAACATAAACAATTAGCAATATGCGGATGACAGTCTTAATAGCAGAAACAGAGAATGAACTAAAAGAAATGATAGACATAATAGTAAAAGAAAGCAACAAAAAAGGTCTCAGTCAGAATAGTAAGAAAACAGAAGTAATGGTCATATGAAGATACAATCATCCCCATCATGCAGGATTAAAAATAGGACAAATCTATCTATCAAAAATGGGATCAAAAAAACATGACAAATCTGAAACAAGTATAACCCTTCAAATACTTGAGCACAATAATAACATCAGATGGAAGATGCACACAGAAATAAAAAGCAAATTATCTCAGGCCAAAATAGAATTTCTCAAAATGAAAAACATCTTATGCAACAAGTCTATGTCAATAGAATTGAGAAAGAGAGTTCATTTGTGCTCTATAGAGCCAATTCTGACCTATGGAAGCAAATCATGGAGACGATTAGAGGCCACAGAGATGGGATTTCACAGAAGTATGTTGAAAGTTCCCTGGACAGCTAAGTGGACCAATGAGGACATTCACAAAAAAGCAAACACTATAAGGGAGCTCCTAAAAAGCAATGAACATTTTTCGGGCACATGATGACAAGAGGAAAGTTGGAATACTTGGTTACAACTGGCAAAATACAGGGAAAAAGAGATTGTGGATGACAAAGAGAGAAGATACTAGATAGCTTGGTGTATGGCATGGAAAACAGTGAACAGCAGAATTGATATGATACATTGTGGATAGAAAGTGTAGGGTTTCGACAACCTTGAGTCCACGTCACTCCACCGGATGAAAGAGATGGGAGTTAAGATGGGCACAGCCAGAAATGAAAAATTTAGTGAGCGTGTAAGAAGACTTATCAATCAAGATAGAACTGAATTTGTCAGTCACTGGACACTGTGAGACTTGCTGAAGAGGGGATCTGAGCACCTATGGACATGTTCAGAGTGCAATGATGATGACCCGAAAATAACTCAATAATTGTGATAGAAGATTGTGGAAGGATATAATTGCCTATGCCAAACTGTATAGCACATGATGATGATGATTCCATTATATTTAATAGAGCTGTATGGATTACTGTGCAACTAAAAACGATTTGAAGAAATAGTTAACTTTTTAGACAGTTAGCATGTACCTTGTACACTCTCATGTTAGTTAACAAACTTAAGAATTCCTCTGCTTGTCAGCACAGTTGATAAGAAAATGTCTTTTAAATAAACTCTAAGCAACACATTTTATGTTTACAAAGAATAGCAACTCTTTAATTAAAATAAGTAGTAAAAGATGTTGATGAAAGAGCAGTTATCTTAGACAACTTCTTTGCATGAAATAAAGAACGTACACAACAACTACTACTTAAGTTATCTCATTGATCGTCATTTCTCCAACATTTATATGATAATATGTAAATGATGGAGAAGAAAAAATTATAGTTATTCCCTTTAAAGATTTATCAGTAACGTGAATACACCTTTTTATGAATTGTAATTAACTTAAGATATTTTGTACTATATGGTAATAGTTTTTCCAAGGAAAGAAAGTTAATAATATACAATTAATAGAAATATGTATTATCATATGTATTATATATATCTATCTATTGACCTTTCGAGCCGTAACCGGCCCATAGGGCGTAGACCAAGATACACCTTCTCCTATATGGATTTTTTGTTCTAGCAGTTTTCTTTTAAAGATATTTTATCAAATCTCGCCATCTGTCTCTGTTCTGTGCAAGCAGTTCTATCTCATTGAGGGAGCCGACTCCTGCTGCTCTTGCCTCTCTCATCAATGTTCTTCTCAGTGTCTCCCTGGGTCTTCCTCTTTTTCTTTTACCTGTTGTTTCCCATATGAGGGCTTGCTTTGCTATTCGGTTATTATCTCTTCTCATCACATGTCCAACGTATGACCATCGTCTTTTCTTTATTACTGAAGATATTAGTGGTTGATTGGCGATTTCTCTAATTTCCTCATTTGTTTTGAATTCGTTCCATGCTATACCAAGTATTTTCCTTAGACATTTATTTTCGAATGCGTTCAACTTTGTTTCTATATCTCTTGTTGTTTTCCAGCTTTCACACGCATACGTAAGGGTTGATAGTACATTTGATTTGAATAGCCTAAGTTTTGTGTTTGTGCTGATAAGTTTTGATTTCCACAACTTTTCAAGGCTTCTGAAAGACATTGCTGCTTTAGCTATTCTGATTTTAATTTCTTTGCTCGTATCCCCTTCTCGATCAATGTGACTTCCAAGATAGATAAAGTGATCGATCTCTTCTACTGGTTTGTTTTCCATGTATATTTTGTCACCTGTTGGAATTAAACTAGACATGACTTTAGTCTTTTCATGATTGATCTCAAGCCCAATTTTGCTGGCTATTGATGATAGTTCATTTGTGTTTTCCTGCATCGTTTTTATCTGACTGCTGATGAGAACTATGTCATCAGCAAAGTCGAGGTCCTCCAAATGGTCTCCTTGTCCATTCGATGCCTTTATTACCAGTGCAGCATTTCTTCATTATGAAGTCCATAACAATTCCAAATAACAAGGGCGATAAAATACATCCTTGTTTAACCCCAGTTTCTATTGGGAAACATTCGCTCAATTATATATATATAATATATATAATATAATATATTATATATATAATATAATATATTATATATATATAATATAATATATTATATATATAATATAATATATTATATATATATAAATATGTATTATACTCTCCATGTGTGTGCCACATATTTACACCCCAGAAAGAAATACTGAATATAACAACATCATGTGCTGTCTGTGATATTAATGACCACAGACCAGGAGCCTCCAGTATGATTGATACAACTGTTGCACCAAGCACTTCATCAGCAGAGCCATATCTATGGAATGTTAATCTGACATTGTTCTTGAATGATGTCCAAGTTAATGAGACATCAGAATCGTGTGGCAGCAGCTACAAGAAGGGAGCGGAGAACATCAAGTTCTGCTGCTATAAAGGAGACTTGCCTTGCTATCCCAGAATTGCCTTAAATGGAATAACTGTAGTTGAAAACTTCTCCTCTTGTGTAAACTACACATTCACATCTAAGAGTGAATCAGTGAAGGTCACAAAATCATATTCTCTCTGTGGTTTTACTAACTACAGGTCATGTGGCTTCTGTTGGATTGAAAATGACAAATTACCACCACTGTGTGTCTATATGTTTGGACTTGGAGTCATCAATGACGGCCTAACATCATCAAGTGCTATGACGATCATCATTTTCGGGAGGACGTGAACTCCCATGGTATATGGTGGATAGGCGGCAGGAACCATTGAAGGCTATGTCTGAAAAGTGTTCCTTCTTGCAGTTTCCTCATATTCCAAGTCCGGCTTGTTGCAGGAGCTACTGAGTTAAGTGCTCTGTGCACACCGTGAGCTGTGTGTATCATCCGTTTTGATCCTGCTTCGATATCCCGCTTGTTTACGATGAATGATGATATCGTATGACAGGGAACAGTTGGCTGTGTTCACTTTCTGTGCGGTTTCGCCTTATGTCTTTTGGCGTGTGCTGAGACTGCTACGATGGGGACTACAGTTACCTTTCTTTGTTTGGGAGATGAGTTGGTAATTCGGATGATTCCACTGGCACGGGCGGTTGAGCAATTATGGATTTTAATTCGTTTGCTGTGATACCGAGGCCTTCCATAACCAATAACCAATAACCAATGTATTATCAGTAAGTAAACAAAATGAAAATAAATGGACAGGGAATTTTTTTTTACTTAATAAATGAGAATACTAAAAGAGAGTAGTAGAAACATTAATGTCACTTATTGGCACAAAATGTACAATGTTTACAAGTGGAAGTTTATTAAAAGGAGAATATGAATAGAGGAGACAATCAATAAAGAAACTACATTTATTTCATACCTTAAGTTTTAAACTCAAAATAAAAATAAGCACAATAGACGGCCAGGCAAACCCCACAATAAACACCATGAATAACAATAATGTCCATGGCAAGATAACAACCTGAAAAATAAACATAAATAATCATTGACATTTACTTTCCAACATATTAGATTACATATATGATATTACACAAATTACCCACACACTCATATATCTCTTGAGAAAATAAAGTTGTAACTGTTAAGAAATTTTAATTAAAAGCAATGACATAATGATTGTTACAAATTATAAATAGAGAAGTTCAAAACATTTAAACAATAAATTAAAGTAGATGTAACCTTTGTTCTTAAGATTTTTTTTAAAGTAACCATCAAAAAAAAGAAAGAAAGAAAGAAAAATAATGAACATTCAAAAAACTATAAAAATCAGTCCATTCAGATGTCAGTTTTTATTTTAAAGTAAGAAAGATGAGACATTTTTCCACAGAATTAAAGATCTATTACATAAAGAATTTTACCATGCAACTTGGCATCCATTAAGGAAATATTTTCTAATAGAAATGAATGTAATGTGTAAACTGAAGTCAACTGACAACAGATAGATAGACAAGATAGACTATGTCTTGGCAAATTTAAATATTCTGTTTATATCTTCTTATTTTTTTCATGTCAAGTTTGTTTGTTTGTTACATTGTGTTGAAGTTTGCACCCAACCGTTGACATTCACTGTTTACTGGTTCAGCACATACAACTTTTCACTGGCATAATTTTGGGTTCTGGTTCCCGTTCAATCATTGCTCATTTAGCCGGACTGAGTTGTCTGTTAATTAGATAATCATGCAGTGGTACAGTTAAGTTTTCTATCAGATCTGGTTTGCTACCTGGTTTATGAGCCTGGATGTTAACTTTAATACCTCTACTCACTCCATTCTTTGTTACATGTTAGATATAAATTATAACAATCTTTTCTTTGAAATAATCTTCTGTATTTTATGCTGCTGAAAACAATAATTTTGTTACTGCTATTGCACAAACCTGCAGGCAAACAGTGAGTACTAGTATGGCCAATGTACATACAAGACTACATCCAAAGTTCAGATCTTCTGTAGCTTGATACTGGTAACAAACAAAACAGAATTTATTGTAAAAAAAATGGAGTGCAGTTTTTAAACAGTAATAAACATAATGCATATGTTTTAGTTTGCTTTTGTTATATTCAGTTCAAATGTTATAGTTTAATGACTATATTTAAGATAAATATAGACACAAAAAATACTGAACAACTTTATACCTGGCCAACTAAAAAAAAAAAAAAAAAAAAAAAAAAAAAAAAAAAATCATTGAATCTGTAAATTTGTTTTACTGTTATATTGTTGCTTGTCCATATGTAACAATGAGGTCCAAGCTATCACTGTCTTCTGTTACAGTGGTTTTGGAGAAGAGTGAATTGTATCAGTAAGTAAACAAAAAAATCTCTCTCAGAATCATTTACACTCCTAGAATGTTTAAGACTCCTTTTTAAGCGTATTTAACTTTGGTTGTTATGTACAGAGGTGAATAATATATTAGATTTGTACATGTTTTAGGTTTATTATAAAGTAAAGTAAAGTAATGTTCTCTCCACTCCTCGACAGGCATTTAGTGAATATGGTGTTAGTGAACATATTTTTCTATTCCGACTGCACATTAATGGGAGATGTGGTTGGTATCACATCTGGTTGCCCTCACTTCCAAGAAAAATTTCTAGTACTTATTTTTAACATTTATTATCATCATGATCATCATCATCAAGTACCATGCTGTTGGCATAGGTGATCATGTCTCCACAACTTTCGATCTCAACAGTTATTTATCATTTCTGTTGTTGACCTTCTGCTATATCATCCTCTTAAGCTGTCTGGTATCTTTTCTCTTTGCTTCCCTCTATCTCTTTGACCCTAAATTTTCCCAGTTGTCACAATATATTCCAGCTGTTCCCTTTTCAGTATAAGGCCAACAAATGATGATTGTTTCTTCCTAATATTGGATATTAGCTCTCGTTTTGCTTTGGCCTTTTATTACTCTTCTTAGCTGCCCATGGTATTCTCAACATTTTTCTGTAAAACCACATTTCTAAAGCCTCCAGTGATTTTCTTGTCTGTTGTCCTATTGTCCATGGTTTACATCCATATGTTAAGACTGGCTCTACATAACATTTAAGAACTATTTTTCTTGTTTCTATTGTTAAAAGTGGATTGCAGTATCTTCCTCTTTTTTTGGGAAGCTGCTTTTGCTAGAGCTATTCCGCATCTCACCTCTGTACATCTATCATCTGAGGTTAACATTGTTCCCCAGCATTTAAGTTCATTTACTTGTCTTAACATTTTTCCACTTGTCTTTATTCTGTATTGCGGTGATGTCTTTTTCTTTGTTCCTACAATTACTTCTGTCTTTTTGCTGTTAAGGCTGAGTCTTTTATTTTTGCTTCCCTTCACAATAATGTCCACCATTTCTTGTAACTCGTTTTCACTCTTAACGATTAAGACTGTATCACCAGTATACCTTAGATTATTTATATTATGACCTCCAATTGTTATACCAGGCATGTCCCTTATGGATCTTAAAATGATCTCACTATATCTTCTTCTTCTTCTTCTTTCCTCCCTCATCTGCATTTCAGCGTCGAGGGGAGATATAATTTGCGGTCTTTTGCTCTTATGTTCGCCTCTGCTGCTGTTATGTTTCCTAGTGGTTCTAATATTCCATCGACCCATCTTTTTCATGGTCGACCGTTGGGTCTGGTGTTCTCACAACGTTTGTTGAAGGCACGTTGTGTTGTGCTTTGTTCTTTCTGCCTTGTCACGTGACCAAACCATTTTATCTGTTCTTTCCTTATATATTCTATGGTGGGGCTATTCCTAGCTTTTTTCTCAGTTCTTCATTTTTGATCTTATCTCTCAGATAAGCTTAAGATCTGCTTTCATACTGCGCAAAGCTTCTACCACTTCTACTTTGAGTATTTCTGGTCCTTTCCCATTATCATTAATATTTACTTCTGTTCGTTCATCATCATAAAGATCTTTAATGTATTCTGTCCATCGTTCACTTATGGTTTCCTGTTCAATCAACAATACCCCTTTCTTTGATCTTAAACATCCAGTATTTTATTGTATTTTTCTTCCTGTTAATTCTTCAGTTTGTTTGAAAATAGCTTTGGCATCACTTTTTTGTTGCATTTCAATCTCTTTGATTCTCTGTTTCAGTCATGCTTCTTTTGCTTCATTATGTTTTATTACAATCGCTTTATTTAATCACTTATACTCATCTTTGATATCCTTATTTCTTCTTCTTTTATCCATTAGCTGTAAAATGTCATCTTTTATCCATTTCTTTCTTGAATTTGTCCTCACTGGTGGTACAAACTCTTTTGATGTTTGTTGCATTGATTCTTTCAGCATTCCCCATTGTTCATCAATGCTTTGTATCTTCTCTATTCCATTGTACCGGTTTTGAATTGTGATTTTATATTTGTCTTGTAACCTCTTGTCTGATTTAACTTGATCTAAATTTAACTTGATATTAACTAAGATTCATTTTGTTGCTTTAAATTTTACTCTAAGCCTTTCAACAACTGGTACATGATCATTATTGCAATCTTCCCTTGATCTAGTTTTCACACATACCAGACTGTCGACAGTACAACCTGTTTCCTTGCAGGAATTCTGGACAGTTAAAGGCTAAGGAAAGGTACCCTGAAGTAAAACAACCCCTCTGCCTTGTGGGTGGGATTTTACTTAAAGGCTAGCAGAGCCAACCATAAACAAACTGACGGAAAGTGACAGAAAACCACTGTCGTAACTTCTTTGTATAATCATGGGTAGCCACATTTCTTATAGCATACCATTAAACCTTGCAAACTTCAGAAATGGTTTCTCTAGCCTCCATAAGTTGATAAACTCTGGTGTGTGGGAGTGTGCATGTGTGTCTTGTGTGGTATATAATTATGTCTTACTCCATTCTCCTTTTCCTTGTTGGTAAACTTAAGAGTGATGAACGTGATGTTGTTAGACTTTTCTCGCTCTATACTCCTGGCTGTGAGAGCTTGTGCCAGATACTTGTTTACACGGTCTACAGGTGAATCAGCTGCTTCCTGTCTGTAGACAGAAAACAAAACTATATGTATAATATAGTATATATATATATTATTATAATAATATATGTATAATAAGTCATTTTCATACACAAAAATAACTTTAAGTTTTCTGTCTACTTAGTTGCCTTCTGTCTTAAACATTTGAAACACTAACAAAACTGGTACCTCAGAGTACCTGAAAATGAAAGTGCACAGTGCATCCATCACACTCACAGTCTCACAGCATGAATCTGTCAAGAGATTTCTTAAAAAGAGAGGAAGGGAGAATTCTTAATCTTTTTTTCTTATGTAAATGCTGAAAGGAATTGTACCTGACAGATGTTGTTAGTCAGATCATTTTTTTACTTGAACATCTGGCTTGCCTCATGGATTTAAAATTTTTTTTAATGTCTTGAAGTTAATATTATTATTTACACATTTTTATTGAAGCTGATATTATTATTTACACATTTTCTTGAAGATGATATTCATTATTTACACATTTTTCTTGAAACATTTTTCTTGAAGCTAATATTATTTACACATTTTTCTTGAAGCTGATATTATTTACACATTTTTCTTGAAGCTGATATTATTTACACATTTTTCTTGAAACATTTTTAAAATGATATATAATTCTTTATACATTTATCTTGAAGCAGATATTCATTATTTACACATTTATCTTGAAGTAGATATTCATTATTTACACATTTTTCTTGAAGCAGATATTCATTATTTACACATTTTCCTTGAAACATTTTTAAACGATATATAATTATTTATACATTTATCTTGAAGCAGATATTCATTATTTACACATTTTTCTTGAAATGGATATTATTAATTACACATTTTTATTGAAACTGATTGAATTATTTATACATTTTTCTTGAAGTTGGAGGTTATTATTTACTCTTTAACATTCTATATGAAAAATCTTGTTTTTTTTTTTTTATGTATTTTATATTTTACGTCTAAGGATGGGGAATTAATGGAGAAAAAATTGGCTCTCTTAGTCTAGAGTAGTAACTGCATTCTTTTCATTTCTTGCTAATTACGCTTATTAATAAATTGCGCTGAGTTGTGTTTTGCACTTTGCCGCCAAGTTTGTCCGCCTTCATAAAAGCATTGGTTCGCGATTGCTTGCAATGATAATCGTTTTCTTTTACTTTCAAGCACCGCAGCTGTTTTGTATTTTAATTGAATATACTAGGAATGCTCTTGACCAGACCACATGCAACTATAGATTAACATAGTAACACGTTTTAACTGTCGGGGTTTGTGTCCAGCTGTCCTTCTCTTGGTTGGACTTTCACGGGATTTGTGTCAAATTGTCCCTTTCTTATCTGACTTTCACGGGATTTGTGTCAAATTGTCCCTTTCTTATCTGACTTTCACGGGATTTGTGTCAAATTGTCCCTTTCTTATCTGACTTTCATGGGATTTGTGTCAAATTGTCCCTCTATTAGCTGACTTTCAATGGATTTGTGTCAAATTGTCCCTTTCTTATCTGACTTTCACTGGACTTGTGTCAAATTGTCCCTCTATTAGCTAACTTTCACGGGATTTGTGTCAAACTGTCCCTCTCTTAGTTGGACTTTCACGGGATTTGTGTCAAATTGTCCCTCTCTTAGCTGACTTTCACGGGATTTGTGTCAAATTGTCCTTCTCTTAGCTGGACTTTCACGGGATTTGTATCAACTTGTCATTCTTTTAGCTGGACTATGACGGGGTTTTGTGTCAAATTGTCCCTCTCTTAGCTGGACGTTCACGGGATTTGTGTCAAATTGTCCCTCTCTTAGCTGGATTTTCACGGGATTTGTGTCAAATTGTCCCTCTCTTAGTTGGACTTTCACGGGATTTGTGTCAAATTGTCCCTCTCTTAGCTGGACTATGACGGGATTTGTGTCAAATTGTCCCTCTCTTAGCTGGACTATGACGGGATTTGTGTCAAATTGTCCCTCTCTTAGCTGGACTTTCACGGGATTTGTGTCAAATTGTCCCTCTCTTAGCTGGACTTTGACGGGATTTTGTGTCAAATTGTCCCTCTCTTAGCTGGACTATGACGGGATTTGTGTCAAATTGTCCCTCTCTTAGCTGGACTTTCACGGGATTTGTGTCAAATTTTCCCTCTCTTAGCTGGACTTTGACGGGATTTTGTGTCAAATTGTCCCTCTCTTAGCTGGACTTTCACGGGATTTTGTGTCAAATTGTCCCTCTCTTAGCTGGACTATGACGGGATTTTGTGTCAAATTGTCCCTCTCTTAGCTGGACTATGACGGGATTTTGTGTCAAATTGTCCCTCTCTTAGCTGGACTATGACGGGATTTTGTGTCAAATTGTCCCTCTCTTAGCTGGACTATGACGGGATTTGTGTCAAGTGGTCCTCTTAGGCGGGCTGTCCCGGGGTTTGTGTTTTCAACAACAATAGACTTTCTGAGTGATTAATTCTATACATCTCACATTCATAAGACACTTTAAAAATTAAATTCATATAATTTTAGAAGTTATTCCTGAACATCAAATATGACGTCATGGTACTTTATCAGGAATGAAGAACGAATGGATAGACATATCTTGCCTCCATCATTACTTCCTGTGTACCTGTTGTCTAAATAAAAACGTGATATATGCAGAGGACGAAGAGTAGTCTGTCTGGACGAAGCTAATGAGTTCATGAAAGGCAGAGATCTTAAGTACCACTTTTGTTTACACAAGAAACAGGTTCCTTGATGGATTAGGGTTCTGCTTACTTAGATGTCCCCCTCCCCCCTTTTCTTTTTTTTTTTACTGTATTAGTGTTTTTTCGTTTCAAGATAATTATCCGGAATTGAGGTCACAAGAAGGAACCAGGTGGAGCTAGAAAGTAGAGTTAGTGGGAAACAAAATTGTTGTGGAGAACTATTCAGATTCTGGTTGGATGGTACACATCATGCAGTCTTCTACTAATTGGAGAGACTACATTTTTGGGTAAAGGACCTAGTAGTAATTGTCGGATGGATAGAGCTGCACGTTAATTTTGAGTTAAAATGGGAACTTAAAATCTTTCGGAGATTTACTGAAACTCACACACCCTGCTACCACCCTAACCACTCGCTCCTTGCTACCAGCTTTACAGCAGCAATGCCATTATTTGCCTCTTCTCAAAGTCATACACAAAACGTTCTAAGGAAATTATCGGCAAACACTAACACAGGGAATAATATGGTATTTGCTTGCGCTGGAAATACTATCCAAAAGTGGCTGATTTTTCCGTCTCCCTTCTCTCTCTCACACCCTCTCACTCACTCTCACTCGCTCTCCCTCTCCCTCTCTCTCTCTCTCTCTCCCTCTCCCTCTCCCTCTCTCTCTCTCTCCCCCTCTCCCTCTCCCTCTCTCTCTCTCTCTCTCTTCACATTCTCTTATATCCTTTCGTGTGTCGAGGAAGATACAAAGTTCTAGTTCCTGCCCTTCTGGTAGGCTCAGTCATTGTTAATTGATGATATTGTTGCGTTTCTCTGATATTAGCAGTTAACCTTAAACTTACCGCGGTCTCTTCTTCCACCTCCTCATTTAATGTATGTTTTGTTTGGTAAAGAATATCGTGGCATTCTTTTCACATGAGCAAATCATTTAATTTGTTGTCTCTGAATGTGAGAACCTATTCAAAACCCCGTCTCTCTCTCTCTCACTCTCTCTCTCTCTCTCTCTCTCTCTCTCTCTCTCTCTCTCTCTCTCTTAAACATCATTCTGATTATGTCGTAATGTTTGCTTGATCTAATGTAACATAAAATATGTTCTAGGCTGACAATGTTAACAGAGATAGTAACAGATTAATAAAAAAAACAGGTCATCTCACTCACTCGGGCCATTGGCACAGAACATTGTGCAGCGTCCAAAAAAGTACTAAATACGACTGGGTTCACTTAAATCACCTACTCACTCAACAACCGATCCATTCACCCATCCACTCCTCTGGTACAGCTTTGGAATGTAAGATTGAAATGCTTCCCTCTCTGATCTCACCTCGATTAACAAGACCTGTAAATTTGTTTCAAAAAGTACCACGAAGAGGTGGAGTAGAATTTTCATTTGGCTTGATTCACAGACCTAACTATGGGTCACAGATTAATTTCAGCTCATTCACTACCCGGAGTCTTGAGCCTCCAGAGTAGTGCTAAGAACAAACTTCCATCCAGTCAATACTTAATCTATACTTTCATTCTTCAGAACCACACGAGCCTTCCTTTATTTCTATATTTATCATTATTATTAATATTTATTGTATTTCCTGTATGATATGATAACTCGCCCCTTTACTGGCAGCCAATGTCCACCTTGATGTAAAAAAGAAGCAATTTTGGAAAGGAATTGCCAGAAGACGAACACGTTCGCGTCTCGAGGCTGGTGATATTAAGAGAAAAACCATAAACGAGGCCATTAATTTCTCATCTTCACGTGGGAGATCAACTGTAATCTTAACTCGTGTAGACAAGCAAAAATAAGCATGTCTACGGAGTGGAATGTTTCCCTGAAAAAGTTAGAGTACAGTAGGCCAAGTTATTTAGTGCTGTTCTATGTATAGGAATCAATAAATTCCTGGACCTAGGTTCGATAATAACTTCAGATGATATATGTACTATTTCTTTCTTTCTTTCTTTCTTTCTTTCTTTCTTTCTTTCTTTCTTCTTTCTTTCTTTCTTTCTTTCTTTCTTTCTTTCATTCTTTCTTTCTTTCTTTCTTACACTTATCTTTATCAAACGTATACAATTTTATTTCTGACCACCTCTTCTCTACATCTTTACTGGCCCGAGTAACGTACAGTCCTACAACAAATTACCATTCAAAACGAAGGTGTTACTTCTTTATTGCCAGCGGCCCACTTCTCCCCCACCCCCTCTCCACATTTCACACAAATCATTTCTACTAAATCATCATCCCGAGCATTTCTCTAACTCCTATATCACCCCCAACCCATCCATTTATCCAGCATTTGTTTTGAGGCCATCAATATCCCGTGTCGGCAATTACTTTCACATATGTATTTTTTATGTTCTTTTCAAGAACAATTATTATTCCAAGAATTCTTTTCACGATCGTTTTTTTTTTTTTGTTGGCTTGTCTAGTCCAAACTCTTTATCTGTTATATAAACTCCACATTTTAGCAGGCAAATGCAATACTCTGATAAAAGTGTGCTTTTTTTTTTAATAAAGGGATTTCAAAAGTTTTAAAGAAAGGAATCATCTATGTGGCTGTATTTGATTACATTCGTTTGTTTGTTTCAGGAGAAGTATGGATTTACTGTAGGTCTTTTGTTTAGAAATATGTGATTAATTAAAATAATTCTAGCTTAAAATATGACAACCGTTACATTTCAGTGATTTTTCGCCTTATAAATAAAGGATATAATTTCATCTATTAATGGATTAAAGTTGATTGATACCAGGAGATGGAGACGGTTTCTGTACATAACATCAAGATTTGTAACCACTTCAGAAATAGACAGTTCTTATTACACAACTAGATCATATTTCTCGAGCTCAAGTGTAAAGTCTTTCATTACTTTTCGCCGTTTCACTAAATTAAAATATATCTGGAAAGAAGAGGAGATCCCTGCCAGCACCAGGGTTGAAATTGGGTAGCGCGACTCGTAGCTGACTGCTTGCACATTATCAGTAAACCAGAACTATACACATCTACTTTAGGTGAATTAGGTCTGGCCGAGAAGAAACGAATCTCGGGACTTTCCATTTTGACAACGAGTTAGTTGAACTGAAAGGCACAATAACAACCGCTTCTTGTAAATCTCAACAAAACGCATATGCGTCCACCTAGCGTCTTTTTTTAATAGCGGAAGAGGTAGAGGAGTAGCTGTCAGGTGGCCGCAAAAGAAAGAAGAAGAGAAATGTTGAAAAGGGTAAAGGTAAAAGAAACCCTACACTAGATGAAATGAGAACAACGGAAGAATGCTTTATTTTTTATTGAAATAGACCTGACATTATCCATCATTTTTACAGAGTTTGAGAATATGTCATAATAAGTTATAGGTCATGACAAGTTGTAGGTCATAACAAGTTGTAGGACTTCCAGTCAATATGGCGGATAGGCGGCAGGTACCATTGAGCTCATTCTGAAAAGTGTACCTTGTTGCAGTTTCCTCATATTCCAAGTCCGGCTTGCTGCTGGAGCTACTGAGTTTGGAACTTTATGCACACCGTGAGCTGTGTTTTTCATCTCAATCGTGTTTCGATATTCCGATTGCTTACGATGAACGATGCTATCTTATGACGAAGGACAGTTCGGCTGCGTTCACTTTCGGTGCCGCTTTGCCTTATGTCTTTAGGCGTGTGATGTAGCTGCTATGATGGGGACTGCAGCTACCTTTCTTTATTTGGATGCTTCAATGAGATGAATTTTAATTCGGATGATTCCACTGGCACGGGCGGTTGAGCAGTTATGGATTTTAATTCGTTTGTAGTGATACCGGGGCCTTCGACTAACCATAACCATAACACGTTGTAGATCATAACAAGTGAATTTTTAATTTAATTTAGCTTTGACCTCTAACGAAGTCCCTAGAGACTAGGAACTGAATTGTGCGTGTTAATTCATTTTTCCCTGGCAGCCGTGTGCACAGGGGTCCTTCGCCGCACAGGCAGATAACTCCGTCTTCGGAGGTACTCATATTTTTTACGTCCATGAGTAATTGGCGTTTCAAGCCTGGTCTCGCTGCTGAGACCAGGGGTGGTTGCCGCAGAGAGAAATTATACATAAAAATCCCAACTGGTGCAGCCGGGATTTAAACCCACAACCTCTCTGTCTCGAGGCTGGCATTTACAACAGGACCAACCAATCCCCCACACAAGTGAATTTCAAAACATGCGTGAACTTCGGCTGCTAGATACACGTTTTTACAATGCAGGTTAAATGATCAAATAAACGAAACGTATTCTACATGATTTCCCTATATTTCACTAGCTAAGGCTAACCTAAACACTCAACATTGTACTCAAAGTTGTAAGAAGGTAAAGAAGATCTCTAGAAAACACATTTATCATAATATATACACTCCGAGATGTGAGCACAAGAAGTCAGAGTTATAACATTTATGTATTAATGTTTGATTATCAATAACAATGAAGATGAACGATAACGATAACGCATATTCATGAAATCATTACCTGTTTCTAAAAGCCTTGTTCTTCTGGTGAGCAGTTTTCTGAAATGAATGCACAATAGAATTGATGAGAATAATTACAACTACCGATGACTCAAGGCTTTATTTTAAACCCTTCCTTTGTAATTCATTAACTCTTGAAAACACACATAATCTGCTACAAATTTTTGTATGGTGTTACTAAACGACGCTGGGAAATTAATATGATTTTCTATGATAGATTAAAACAGGTAAGTGAATTTAAATATTTGGGAACTTTTTTAACCTCAGATGGAAGATGTACAAAAGAGGTGAGATGTAGAATGGTCCAGGCAAAAGCAGCTTTCTAAAAAAAATGAGGAAGATACTATACAATCCATTTTGAACAATAGATTAAAAAAAAAATGGTTCTTAAATGTTATGTAGAGCTAGTCTTAACATATGGATGTGAATCATAGACAATAGGACAACAGACAAGAAAATAACTGGAGTCTGTTGAAATGTGGTTTTACAGAAGAATGTTGAGAATACCATGGACAGCTAAGAAGAGTAATGAAAACGTTCTGAAAGAGGCCAAAGCAAAAAGAAAGCTAATTTCCAATATTAGGAAGAAACAATCATCATTTTTTGGCCATGTAATGAGAAGAGAACAGCTGGAATATATTGTAACAACTGGGAAAATTGAGGGACGAAGAGACATAGTGAAGCAAAGAGAAAATATACCGGAGAACTTAAGAAAATGGCTTTGCAGAATGTCAACAACAGAAATGATAAATAACTCTCGTGATCGAAAGTTGTGGAGAGACATGATCACCTACGCCAGCAGGCCTGGTGCTTTGATGATGATAGATTTGCACATTTTAACGTTGATTCCCCCATATCTTCTATTGACCTTTGTTAAAACACGGAATTTAATTTCAGTTTCTGAAGACGTTGACATGCGAAATATAATTTTATTGAAATATAAAAAGATGAATTATTTTATAGAGTCCAGTGACAAAATTTAACTTATAAAAATAGCGCGACAAGACGTAATCTTCTTTATTTATTATTTTAAGGAGGTAAACTAAAAGTTATAGCCGGAACACATGGTCATTCCACATGCAGTCGTTATTCTTAAACTCCATAGAAAGCGTGCTGTACATTCTCAGAAATTGGATAAAAACTGTAACTATGCATTTTATTTTTTAAATTACAATTTTTTAAATATACAGTAAACTGCTGAGATTGACTCTGAAGATGCTGGACATCGCGCACACTAAGATAATATTCAGAGCAGCTGTCATTGCTGAGATTGACTCTGAAGATGCTGGACATCGCGCACACTAAGATAATATTCAGAGCAGCTGTCATTGCTGAGATTGACTCTGAAGATGCTGGACATCGCGCACACTAAGATAATATTCAGAGTAGCTGTCATTACTGAGATTGACTCTGAAGATGCTGGACATCGCGCACACTAAGATAATATTCAGAGCAGCTGTCATTACTCAGTTTCAACAGGTAGAAGTTAGTTGCTGATATTGTCAGATATTATTGGCAGGACTGAAACTCAAACAGACATGAGGCTTAATCTGAGTGTTCGGGAATTTCCAATTTTATTGAGTGCTAATCATGGAAGGAGGAACTTAATAAACGTCGAGCGAGGCATAAAAAAAAGTAAAGTACCCCCGTCACGCCAAGTGGCGTATAGGGAATATGGTGTTAGTGACCATAAATTTTACAGACCTTCGGCACATGATTTTTTTGGGTAATATGGTCGGTATTACGCCCGTGCCACTTCACTTTCCCAGAAAAAAATCCGGTACCCATTAAAGGCTGGGTGAATCCGGAAGCCGTCGGTTGGGATCGAACCCTACCCCTTGTCCTTTGTAGTCCAGTTCACTAACCACTGAGCTATCGCGGCTCCCTGAGCGAGACATAGATAGACTTTTATGTTAGTGCCTAATTATTGTTATAACCTTTCAGACATACATTTTTTTTTTGGGGGGGTGGGGATGGGTGTGAGGGAGGAGTAATGTGGACAAGGAATATAAAATGGAGATGGATTAGACACGCACAAAGAAAATCTAATGCCATCGTAGCAAGACATGTACTGTCATTGAAACCACAGGTGAAGAGAAAGCAGGAATGCCCTGTTGGATAGACATTATTGAGACCCTTAAGAATATTGGCCTGAACTGGAAGACAGTAGAGAAAATATCCAAGAATAGCGATAGATGGGGAGACCTTCTCCGTGGCCTTAGCTCTAAAAAGGGACCTAAAGTTATTGAATGTGGGCAGCCATAAATATTCC
This sequence comes from Megaustenia siamemsis, assembly GCA_032433765.1. NCBI lineage: Eukaryota > Metazoa > Mollusca > Gastropoda > Stylommatophora > Ariophantidae > Megaustenia > Megaustenia siamemsis. Next base: position 134,647,560 of record JAVIAB010000092.1, read on the forward strand.
GGTAAAAATTAAATTACTGTGCTCATTTAAGATGCTGTTAATCTAGAAGAAGGTGGTTTCAAGGCATTAAAGAGACGATGAACTTAACAACAAAGTAAGTGGGATATCTGGCTAGAGAACGGACTGTGATGAGTGCAACGTTATGCAAAAAACACGCAACCCGATGATGATGATGATGATCTAATCTAGAAGTCGGTCGTTCGTACAACGTGAACTGAACCTTTAATCCACAGTAGACTATAATGTTTGCTTTGCTGAATTTCCCTCGGAGAGAGAAATGAAATAAAATACGTCTGACACTCGAGAAAGCTTATATTTTAGACTGATTTTAATTTTAAGATGTAAAGGAACTTATGTGGAACTGGCAGTTTCACATGCTTTATCATGGTGTTCTTGGAGCAGTGAGGGTTGTAGAATATAATACTCTATGCTACAAGCAAAACCTGGAACTAAATTAAGTACACAGAAAATAATTCAATTAATGCCTAAACTAATTTACAGTTTAGAAAAACCCCAAACTAAGAGAAAAGCCCATCCAATCATCATTATGATCTGTTCCCAGTTACAAAATGTAATATCAACTACAATAACAACAATAATTAAATGCCATGTTTCCCTAGTTTTCTATGCATTTTAGAAAAAAATGACACTTCACTTTTTTTCTTTTTTTTTAAATGGAACAGGTTTGCCAAATCATGCACGGCACTTCACAATCTCATTTCTACATCTTTTCTGTTTTTTTTCTTTCGCTGACGCTGAGAAAATAACATTAATCAATTATGTTGTTCCGTAGAATATTTTGAAGCGATTAGTTAGTTCATTGTTTAACTGTCGGTGTGTTACTAAAAATATAGTTTAGTTTTTGTTAAGAAATCAATGGTTTCTTTAATTTGCTCTTTAATCTATGTGATGATATTATATATAGTTGTCAATTATTAATCGAAAGGTTTTGTTATTATCTTCAAATGTGCATCAGGTCTATGAATTTACACTAGTAATATACTTTAGAGGGATGTAGTCTGTGCAAAGTCCTTCCAAAGTCTGTCCAAAGAGTTCTTAAATTTTAGGTAGAGTCAGTCTTAACATATGGATGTGAATCATGGACAATAGGACAACATACAAGAAAATCACTGGAGTCTGTAGAAATGTGGTTTTACAGAAGAATGTTGGGAATACCATGGACAGCTAAGAAGAGTAATGAAGATGTTCTGAGAGAGGTCAAAGCAAAAAGAGAGCTAATTTCCAATATTAGGAAGAAACAATCATCATGCTTTAGCCACGTAATGAGAATAGAACAACTGGAATATATTGTAACAACTGGGAAAATTGAGGGAGGAAGAGATATAGGGAAGCAAAGAGAAAAGACACCAGACAGCTTAAGAGAATGGTTTGACAGAAGGTCAACAACAGAAATGATAAATAAGTGCAGAGATCGAAAGTTGTGGAGAGACATGCTCACCTACTCCAGCAGGCACGGTACTTGATGATAATGATGTTGATGATTCAGGAACGATATAGATGAACTCATTATTATTTTCCGTATGTTATGAAGAAGATGATTATATATTTTAGTTACATATACACAGCACACACGGGCCAATAGCCATGAGAAACAAATTATGTAAATATAGACTTACAAAGATTACCCACAACGATGTAGCCAAAAAATATTTGTTTTACAGTCATCATTTGTTGTTGTCCTTCCCAAAATAATATTTAAACTTCGCCAGCTTTGTATAATCAGATCAGGATGATATTTCAACATTCCAATCATTGCCTAGTGATATCTCTTCTCTCACCTCTCACCACTCTTTCTCTCTCTCTCTCTCTCACTCTTTTTTTCCTCTCTCTCTCTCTTTCTCTCTCTCTTTCTCTTGTTTCTACAAAGAAGTGAAATTGTAAATATTTACGCAATCTTGTGCCCCAGCCGTTGTGTTATCTTGTGGTCCGGTTTCTTCGTGTGTAGTTCCCTGTGATTACAAAAACGACAAAATGTTTCAGAAACAGGAGGTGATTAAATGAAAGAAGATGGAGAAATAATTAATTAAGAAAACATCACCTTAAATTGTACCACTAATGCTAAGACAATAGCTCTACTACTATTGCTACTACTGCTGTTATTACTACAACTTTTATTACTTTCTGCTACTACTGTAACTATTACTATTACAACTACTACTGATTCTTTTCTTTATACTACAACTAATGATGCTGTTGGTAGTGAAAATGACTGGAGGCTGTAGAAATGTGGTTTTACAGAAGAATGTTGAGAATACCATGGACAGATAAGAAGAGTAATGAAGATGTTCTGAAAGGGGCCAAAAGAAAGAGAGGGCTAATTTCCAAAATTAGGATGGAACGATCATAATTTGTTGGCCATGTAATTAGAAGGAAACAGATGGAATATATTGTAACAACTGGGAAAATTGACGGACGATGAGATAGAATGAAGCAAAGATAAAAGATAACAGACAGCTTAAGAGAATGACTTAACAGGTCAACAACATAAATGATAACAGTTGTTGTCGAGAATTTTGGTCAGACATGATCACCTACGCCAGCAGGCATGTACTTGATGATGATGATGATTATTATTGTAACTACTACAAACACTATTGCTGATGCACTAACTAAGCCAATGTTACATTAAATACAAACAATTCAATCATTACTACTACTGTTAATTGTGCTAGCACTATAACTACTTTACTGCTGCTAATAATACTTCTATTGTTAATACAACAACGTCTACAACAACTACTATTACTAATAATAATCCCTCTACTACAACAACTACTACTACTACTACTACTATTACAACAACTATCATCATCATTATCATCAAGTACCGGGCCTGCTGGCATAGGTGATCATGTCTCTTCATAACTTTTGATCTCGACAGTTATTTATCACTTCTGTTGTTGACCTTCTGCCACGTCATTCTCTTAAGCTGTCTGGTATTTTCTCTCTTTGCTTCCCTCTATCTCTTCGTCCCTCAATTTTTCCAGTTGTTACAAATTATTCCATTTGTTCTCTTCTCATTACATGGCCAAAAAATGATTATTGTTTGTTCCTAATATTGAAAATTAACTCTCTTACAATAACTCTACTGCCGTCATTGTTACTGTTAATATTACTCTTGATACTGTTATTACATTAACTTCTACATCTTCTACGACTGAAACCCTCTATTTTAAGAAATTAATAGTTCTCACAATGAACTTCCGGCTGGTACTATTTCATCGGCTTTTTTTTTTATTTCATAAAGTAGTTACTCCTCATACTTTTTATATGCACCCACTTCTCATTTCCGTGATATATTTAAAAAGCAAAGTAACACTGCATATAATTTAATTTAATTGTAAGTTTGAATTTGTAAAAAAAAGTACTTCTCAAATATTACCAGCAATGGTTCCTTATTTAAAGCTGATCTTTAACAAATTGAGGACATTGTATATCCATTGTGTGATGTTGTGTGTGAAGTTTTATAAAAAAAAACAAAACAAAAAAATTACTATTAAAACAAATATTAGGTTAGACAATTACTATGTAATGCATAGCTCTTATGGTAGAAGGGCAAAATAAAATAGTGTGTCAAACTGCATGTCAGTTCATCATTACAAATAAATGTTTCTACCTAATCTTCTGACGTTAAATATTCACCAGATTACTCTCGTTAGAAACTAAAGCAAGGTGGACATGAAATCAGCCGATTCCGCTGCAAAACAAGGGGTAGAAAAGTACAAAAATTGAATCTGATTGATCAATATTGAATTTTGACATTTAAAAAGCAAAACATTATTCAAAGCTGCCAGATTGTTTTTTAAGCTTTTTCTTTGGCAAATGAGCATATCTGAATCTAATCTTCATTTCACTTATTCTTCTGATGAATATGTGGCTAATATTCGTTTCACTTACTGTTCTGGTGAAATATGTGGCTAATCTTCATTTCACTTACTGTTCTGGTGAAATATGTGACTAATCTTCATTTCACTTACTCTTCTGGTGAAATATGTGGCTAATCTTCATTTCACTTACTCTTCTGGTGAAATATGTGGCTAGTCTTCATTTCACTTACTCTTCTGGTAAAATATGTGGCTAATCTTCATTTCACTTACTAATATGGTAAAATATGTGACTAATCTTCATTTCACTTACTCTTCTGGTAAAATATGTGACTAATCTTCATTTCACTTACTGTTCTGGTGAAATATGTGGCGAATCTTCATTTCACTTACTGTTCTGGTAAAATATGTGACTAATCTTCATTTCACTTACTCTTCTGGTAAAATATGTGACTAATCTTCATTTCACTTACTCTTCTGGTAAAATATGTGACTAATCTTCATTTCACTTACTCTTGTGGTAAAATATGTGACTAATCTTCATTTCACTTACTGTTCTGGTGAAATATGTGGCGAATCTTCATTTCACTTACTGTTCTGGTAAAATATGTGACTAATCTTCATTTCACTTACTCTTCTGGTAAAATATGTGACTAATCTTCATTTCACTTACTCTTCTGGTAAAATATGTGACTAATCTTCATTTCACTTACTCTTCTGGTAAAATATGTGACTAACCTTCATTTCACTTACTCTTGTGGTAAAATATGTGGCTAATCTTCATTTCACTTACTCTTGTGGTAAGATATGTGGCTAATCATCATTTCACTTACTGTTCTGGTGAAATATGTGGCTAATCTTCATTTCACTTACTGTTCTGGTGAAATATGTGACTTATCTTCATTTCACTTACTCTTGTGGTAAAATATGTGGCTAATCTTCATTTCACTTACTCTTTGTGGTAAAATATACGGCTAATCTTCATTTCACTTACTCTTGTGGTAAAATATGTGGCTAATCTCCATTTCACTTACTCTTCTGGTAAAATATGTGGCTAATCTTCATTTCACTTACTCTTGTGGTAAAATATGTGACTAATCTTCATTTCACTTACTCTTGTGGTAAAATATGTGACTAATCTTCATTTCACTTACTGTTCTGGTGAAATATGTGGCGAATCTTCATTTCTCTTACTGTTCTGGTAAAATATGTGACTAATCTTCATTTCACTTACTCTTCTGGTAAAATATGTGACTAATCTTCATTTCACTTACTCTTCTGGTAAAATATGTGACTAACCTTCATTTCACTTACTCTTGTGGTAAAATATGTGGCTAATCTTCATTTCACCTACTCTTGTGGTAAAATATGTGGCTAATCATCATTTCACTTACTGTTCTGGTGAAATATGTGGCTAATCTTCATTTCACTTACTGTTCTGGTGAAATATGTGACTAATCTTCATTTCACTTACTCTTGTGGTAAAATATGTGGCTAATCTTCATTTCACTTACTCTTGTGGTAAAATATACGGCTAATCTTCATTTCACTTACTCTTGTAAAATATGTGGCTAATCTCCATTTCACTTACTCTTCTGGTAAAATATGTGGCTAATCTTCATTTCACTTACTCTTGTGGTAAAATATGTGGCTAATCTTCATTTCACTTACTCTTGTGGTAAAATATGTGGCTAATCTTCATTTCACTTACTGTTCTGGTGAAATATGTGGCTAATCCTCATTTCACTTACTCTTGTGGTAAAATATGTGGCTAATCTTCATTTCACTTACTCTTCTGGTAAAATATGTGGCTAATCTTAATTTTACTTACTCTTGTGGTAAAATATGTTGCTAATCTTCATTTCACTTACTCTTCTGGTAAAATATGTGGCTAATCTTCGTTTTGCTCTTAGATCAAATTAAATCACAATTCTTTATTTTAAGACTCACCATCGTCTTTGCAACTTTTGGTTGGTGCATTATCGAGTCACGTGACTGACTAGTTGACAGAACGTCGGAGAAAGGAATTTCGGCATTGAACTTTACATGCTGCATCAGTCTAATCACACAGTTGGTGACTCCCTTGAAGGACAGCTTGTGAGGTCGTATCCCTGTCCACTCTCTCTTCAGCAAAACTGAGTGTTGCTACGTCCAGAGAAAGTATTAAACGTAACATTAAAGAACACACACAGTAAATGACATTTTTTTTTCGTTTCATTCCTATTAATAGTTGAATTATTACCTGTAAGTAAACCTTGTTATAAGTGTTGTTGCTGCTGCTGATCATTTCCAGGAACGTAGGTCAATTTCGGAGAAGTTGTGAGGGTTAATGTTTAAGGAGTGAATCATGCGTGTAGTGGGCACTAATAGGGACACTATAGTCCGTTTCATAACTCGTGCCCAACTTTTAAAATCGATATTTTTTTAACCGCTTTTTGTAAGTTTTTTTCAAAATTTGCATGTAAAGTTATAATGATTAGAACCCAACAGGGAATTAATTTCATTAAAAAAAAACATTTGGTTATTATTGTTGCTTATTTGATTTATATAAATTTATAACGACCCATTGATGTAGTCAAAACTTAATGTTTACAGTATTTTAAGTTAAAAATAGCGAGTAAAAATCCATACACGGTACAATTGACGTGTTTGCACGCTTTAACCGAGGTTTTCTGACACAATTAGACACTTGTAAAAAACACGAGACATTGTGTGCTCCATTTCCGTTCATTCAGCGGCGCAGACGTGGAACGATAACATTTATCATGAGTCTTAAAATGAAATTCTGCAGTTTACAAAACATCGCAATAAAAATGTATGACTATTTTTGCAAAGAGGCTAAACGAGGAAGATTATTTCATTCTTTAGAAAACCCTGAGAATAGGACAAGACACATTTTGGATTTATCTAAACGGCCATTTAATCGCTGGATTCAAGCACGTGACCGTCAATGTTCAAAATATACAAAATCACAAGGAACAGCAAAAATGTTGGATAATTTCGACAGTGAACTTATTAGAAGTGAAATTCGAAAAATGTTGGGTATGAATGAAACTGTTACAATAAGAAAATTAAAAGTATCGCTGAAAAAGAACAACAGTATTGAAATATCAAAGTCTACATTATGGAGGAATGTGAGAGCTGCAGGCTTTACATTCAGAAAGTATTCCAATGGACGAAACATCATCTGTGAGAAGCCACATATAGTAGTCATGAGAAGCAAGTACTTACGTGAAGTAAAAGAGGTGCGCAAGCAAGGTTATGATATTGTGTACTTGGATAAAGCATGGATCAATGCTCACCACACTAACCAAAGGGAATGGCAGTCATCAGATGGAAAGATTAAGAGATTAATACCTAGCAGCAAAGAACAGCGCTTGATAATTGCTCATGCAGGTAGTCGACAACATGGACTAATACAGAATGCAGAGCTCATTTTTCTTTCAAAATCCATAGACAATCGGGATTATCAGTCTGAGATGAATGGTCACATATTTAGACATTGGATTGAAAATTCTGTTCTCCCATCACTAGATCGACCATCTTGCCTAATAATGGACAATGCAGCGTACCACAACATTGTTGCACTTGAAGATAAAATCCCGACGTCATCCAGTACAACAGATGCTATTAAGATATGGCTCACTAAGGAGCACATACAATTTAATAACATGTACTTAAAACCTGAATTACTATCTCTAGTAAAGCAAAAACAAAGGACAAAGATTTTTCAAATAGATAAGATTATCCAAGAGCACGGTCATATAAGTTTGAGGCTGCCACCTTACCATGCTCATTTAAATCCAATAGAACTAATCTGGGCAAAACTAAAAGGACAAGTGGCAGATGAAAATACAACATTCAAAATATGCGATGTAAAGACTCTTGCTAATCTCGCTTTATTAAATATAGACAAAGATTATTGGGCTAAATGTGAAGACCACGTCTTAAAACAGGAAGAGGAATATTGGAAAAATGATGGTTTGTGGAATGTTCAACCCCAAACAGTTATTAATCTTTTAGACTCGTCTGATTCAGAATGTAAGTATATAGCCCCCACAATTTTGGCCCCTATATTACCTTAAATTAGTTCAACAAACGGTCCTTTTCAGGACCACACAACTATGACAATTGGACATACAGGTATACCTTGATATTATCGTCCGTCCTCGAACTGAGAAGACAATAATTCTCCTGGGGTTTTGTCTTATTAAGTTATTTCCCCATTACGGCCACGCCTTTACCTAGTGAAAATTAAACATAGACCAGCAACTACGGTAATTTCTATTCTTTAGGGGTTCACAATTTACAATTTTGACAAACATCAAAGAAATTCGCCGCTTTAAGAAAACTGCAGCTGCAAGATATTTGTTAAATATACATTTAAAGGGTCTTTTGCAGTCTAATAACATTTGGAAAATTTCAACAGTTTTTAACAAATGTTTACTGAGTAATAGCGTTTTGAAGTTGGTCAGATGATTTGAAACGAGCTATAATAGTTCTACTCGCCCCTGAGATAGGAAACCTTTTACAAAGTAGTGCAACAGTAACCCGACTATCAAGTTATTATTAGGTTGCTTAGTTGGTCGGCGCAGATATCTCGTAACAATGCGCTATGTCTAGGAGTATGATTTGACCCTATTTCGGGTCATATGTTATTTTTTTTCTGCTTTTGATTATTATTATTTTTCCCCGACTGTTTAAGTCTCTTCTCTTGAAATGATTCTCTGATCTGATAATCAGCAGCATTCCCTCGTCGAGCAAGTGTTTAAACCACTACGGTTCTCGTCTACTAAGGACATGGCCCTCCTGTTGCATTTTGAGCCTGAAAGTTCTCGCAACATAACACAGTTCTGTTATTTTAAACACATATACTGAGCATTCCATCTTCAATCTTGGTTTATTTATCAACACGTTAACAACGCAATGTTTTCTCATGGGGTGTTTAAGCTCACTAATCTTCCACATATTTATGCCCTTGATGAGAAGTGAGTGAGTTCATCGGTGCTATATAGAGCCAATTCTGGCCTATGTAAGCGAATCATGGACATAAAACAAACAAATGAAACGACGATTAGAGGCCACAGAGGTGGGCAATATATCGCATATAAGATATCGCAGTTTTCTGTGAATCACAAAATGTAGCATCTGCGCCTACTTAACGCCCATTAAATGGTAGACGGTGAAGAGGATCATTCACAGCCGTCGGGAGAAGACGAGAAAAACTGTCAACTCATAAGACAGTGAGCGCTGTCACCGTACAATGTCACCGTACAATGTCACCGTCCAATGTCACCGTACAATGTCTCGGTGTTTCAAGGTGACTGATCCTTGCTCTGCCTTGCGTTTGTTATCCGATCTTTCTCCAGCTGAGTTACGCATCACATAGATAGGATGGAACTAAACCCAAGCTCACTTTATCACCAAACCAGCTTTTTAACCATGATGCCACTGACAATCTATTCATAGTAAACCACCAGTTATTACATATCCCATATTCTCTGTACAACAAGGAAATAATTCTAGAGGCAAAACGGGCACTCTACAATACAATCTTCATCCCAACGTTGTGCTACCAATGCCAGTCCTGGACCCTAGATGCAAGAACAATAAGAAAAATAACCTCTACGGAGATGAAATGTGTTAGACGAATGACAGGAAACGCCTGAGAGATAAGATCAGAAATGAAGAACTAAGAAAAAAAGCTAGGAATAGCCCCGCCATAGAATATATCAAGAAACAACAGATAGAATGGTTTGGCCACGTGACAAGGCAGAGTGATCAAAACACAACACAACGAGCCCTCAATAAAAGTTTTGAGAACACCAGACCCAAGGGTAGATCACGAAAAAGATGGATCGACGAAATGTTAGAAGCACTTGAAAACATAACAGCAGTAGAGGCGAACAGAAAAGCAAAAGATCGTAAATTATATCTCCCCTCGACGCTGAAAGGAAGATGAGGAAGGAAAGAAGAAGAAGAAGATATTCTCTGTAGTTTCACCAAACATTGTTTTAACTCTACAAGTCGTCTACTACCAGCTAGGTCTCTGTAGTTTCACCAAACATTGTTTTAACTCTACAAGTCGTCTACTAGCAGCTAGGTCTCGTGCCTGTAACGATGCGAACATACACCTTTGAAATGGAAGCCCACTCCACAAACATACAACCATGTGTATCATGCCCGGTTCAACTTATTAAAAGATACTTTTATTCCTAAATTCAATTTACAACTTAACAATAAAAATGCTCAACAAACTCGTGTAATTTATGACATAAAACTCCCAAAAAATGCTTACTTTATCTAATCTGATGTTTGCATACAAAGACTTTGGCATGGAACCCAGAGAGAAGGAAGAAACAGGAATGGTTAAAAACACAAGGTGAATTGAAATAATGAAACAATCAATGACATAATACATATAATAAATGAAGTCTCCCGTCACGCCAAGTGGCGTTTAGGGAAAATGGTGTTCGTGACCATAATTTTTATACACCTTCAGTACATGATTTTTGGGGGGTAATGTGGTCGATATTACGCCTGTGTCGCTTTACTTTCCCAGAAAAAAAAAAATCCAGTACCCATTTAAGGCTGGATGAACCCGGAAGCCGTCGATCAGGATGGAACTCGACCCTTTGTAGTCCAGCTCACTAAACACTGAGCTATCGCGGCTCCCATTAATAACATTAGCCTTGACTGAAAGGAAAAGGATAAAAAGTCCCAGAATAATGATTGATGGTGAGATATCATCCGTGGTCTCTGCTTTCATATGGGGCCTGAATGGCCTTGATTGAGTCATTGATATACAGATCAGAATATTAAACTCACAGAGAATGATGTATAAAGTATTTAGTGTTAACAATTTGTTTTATAAACTAGTTTAGGTATAATATGAATGTTTCATAATGGAACTACATGTAGGTAACAGGCAAATAATTACACTGCTGCGGACTACATGTAAATGAGTGTTTTGTGAAGATTTTAAAGAAAAATTGATTATTTGCATACCACGACTGCAACAAATATAAGTTGTAAAATAAAGTGAATTTTAATAATATATTTATAAAATTACATTGACATACTTGGATGTGGTATATTGAGAAGTGTATGGATATACTATTAATATACATGAATAGGCCAGCAGTTTATTCTTGTGGTTACAATATGGACACGCTTACGGTTTTGATAACGATGAGAGCATATACGTGTATAGATACTTGTATAATAAATCTTTATATGAATTGACTGACTAAAAGCCCACAGGCTGCGGGAGTCTAACAAATTAAGCCAACAAATCAACATTTGCTTATTTACTTAATTGCAATGATACACATACTTGTACATGAAGGTGCGTATACATACAATTCAAGTGTTTTCTTTCACAACAACGTGAAGCCTTGTTTTTCAAAAATTAAAATAAAAATAAATTGACCAGATAGGTTCCCATTTGTCACTATAGACTATACATTAAAATATGTAGAACCACATATAAAAACTTATGTACTTTATCTATACAGAGCAGGAGAAAAGGTTAAACTGATTTCACTTGCGTCGCCTTCGAAAGATTATGAACATCAGATGGCAGGACAAAGTAACCAACTTTAATGTCTTACAACAAGCCAAATTCCCATATATCATAGCAACACTTAGGAGTCGTAGACTAAGGTGACTGGGTCATGTAAGAAAAATGGCAAACATTCGTATTACCAAACAAATATTGTATGACGAACTTAAGGGCGAAAAGAGACCAAAGGGCAGACCAATGCTGAGTATAAGGAATATATTAGGAGTATTTGAAATTTATTTGCGTTTTTTAAGTTCGTGGAAACAATGTTTGCATTTTTTATTTCGTGGAAATCATAATTTTATATTCGGATATCTCTAACATTAAATGACTTATTTATCAAAATTTTATTTGAAAAGAAAAACAGATTTTCTCTATTAATAATGTGATCACGTTGTATTTTTACTTTTCATTCAAATTGTTTTTGTCGTTTTTATTTGCCACACAGATGTCGTGTCAGATTTACTGTTATAAATGACCTTTGTCTTCTTTATTTATGTGGTAAAAGAAGTAAAGTACCCCCGTCACGCCAAGTGGCGTATAGGGAATATGGTGTTAATGACCATACATTTTACAGACCTTCGGCACATGATTTTTGGGGTAATGTTGTCGGCATTACGCCCGTGTCACTTTCCTTTCCCAGAAAAAAATCCGGTACCCATTAAAGGCTGAGTGAACTCTGAAGCCGTCGGTTGGGATCGAACCTTACCTCTTGTCCTTTGTAGTCCAGTTCACTAACCACTGAACTAACGTGGCTCCCTTATTTAGGTAGTGCTTGACAATAAGTGCTGACTTTGTACAGGCACAAGCAAGTGTGATTTCTTCTGGGCAGTTAAAGAAATAAGCAGAGTATAAGACTCGTGTAAGCAGTGCTAAGGGGCACACAGTCCGCCATACAATATTATTGTTTTGGTATTTACATCTCATTTATCAGTCAGGTCTCGCTGGATCTATAATGGAAAAAAAAAGACTCATCGGAGAGGAAACGAAATTGGTTTTGAGTTAACGACGGGGGAGTGGAAGACAGTTTTACCCAAATCGTACTGATATCAGACGATCTCCAAGACAACCCTTTCCCATCATGATCGTGAAATCATGTATGAAATTTAGTCAGTTATCAATGGTGTCAGTTTTTAACAGTAAATGGCCGGTGAAACCACACATATGTAACATCTGCTTACTTGCACTCAAATACGGCACCCGTACACGTTAGTAAAAGTGACTTTCGTAGCAAAAAGAGTGAATGCGGAGGCTTTATATGACAACGTTATACAAAAAAAGTATATTTAAGAAATATTTATTGAAATTTTAAATTGTATTTTTTTTTTACAGATAAATTAGTAAATCGGCACAGAGACAATACTCGGTAAATCAAACAGCAGTAAGGATAGGCATAAATAACCTTCTGGATACCTAATGTTCTGATTTCTGGTCTAAGTTGTCTATTATAATCTGTCTTTTTTAAAATTCGTTTTCCGTTAGTTACCAGTCCCTATTACGTGTTGTCTGTAATTTCTGTTTGATTAGCTTCACACTATTTATTTAATATATTTTTACAACTGTCAACAGATGCCAAGTGGGGTGGTAATTCAACAGCGTGTAAATCATGATAAATACTGTAGCAGTAATGAGTGGACAATGTCTTTTGGATACTTTTACGACGTATTTTAATAGAAGGATGAAGTAAGACGTTTGTTTAATGGATGGAGCCATTGTTTGTTTAATGAGTGGAGCCATTGTTTATTTAATGAGTGGAGCCACTGTTTGTTTAATGAATGGAGCCACTGTTTGTTTAATGAGTGGAGTCACTGTTTGTTTAATGAATGGAGCCATTGTTTGTTTAATGAGTGGAGCCATTGTTTGTTTAATGAGTGGAGCCACTGTTTGTTTAATGAATGGAGCCCCTGTTTGTTTAATGAATGGAGCCCCTGTTTGTTTAATGAATGGAGCCACCGTTCACTAGATTAAGGATAAAAGTGTTACTTGTTTTAAATATGGTCGTCAACCACCGTACAAGAGGAATATGACGAGAGGGGATGGTGAAGTACTGAAGACAAGCATTTGGTGTCCTTAGAAGAGATGCATTGGAACCGGAAAAAGATACAAGTACGTTGCTAAAGGTAATGACTTGTCATATTGGAATACAACGTTTGTTTAACCTTAAGTTACTGCACCATATCATTTAAAGTCAGGTGACACATTTTCTGTTTTAACCTGAAAGTATTATGTTACGTCATGTTGGATGAGAGATCATTAATGCCCTTTGTTGTTGTTACCTTCATTATCTCTGCAACTGTAGTAACCATTTTTACATGTGATTTTTAAAGGGGCGAAAAGAAAATCATATCGTAACTATTAGGCCATTTGTGTGTTTAAATTGCATAGAGATGCCGTACATAAACCACATTTAACAGCACCCATATTATCATACGGGCATGAAACAAAAGATGGGCATAAACTTAAAGGAACATGAACGATCAATGGACATTGGGGTATATGGTCGTGAACATTATATAGATGTGTAACTACTATATAACTGCTGACAACAGAGTGAAGCAGAGAGAGATCAGGAAAGACAACGGTAACTTCCAACGTTGAAACGCTGGCGGATTTAACCAGATAAAGTGACATAATTGTGAAGGCAGTTTTCCAGAGCCGTAAACTATTACACATAGAACGGGAACATGACAGTGTGAAGGACGACACACGCAAGTGTGCTTTAGAGGCGAGCAGCTTTCATAGCAACATACAAGTGGTGCACGCATAATGACAAAGCGTTAAAAAACATCACGTGGAAACTTGTAACACTGCACACTTTGGCACTCACTTCTTTTTTATTTCCTCCCTGCAAGCAAATCATTTCAAAGCTGTATGTTAACTATTTATTTTCACGCTTTTTAATTCACTCTGATTTGTGCGTACTCAGTCTCAATTTATTTATATTGACTATTTAATAATATTGTGTTAGAACGTTCTCATTTATTTCTTGCCTCCTTATTATTTAATAGGTAAAAGAGGCAGACCGAGACTAATATGGACGAGTAACATCAAAAGACGGACAAGTCAGCCTATGACAACCTGCACCATCAAAGCAAGAGACAGAGCAGAATGGCGCTCCTTGGTAGCCAACCTTCGTTGCAGAGATGACACTCAATGATGATCCTATTATCTAATCTCGTCTGTTTTTTTTTTAAATTTATTTAGTAGAAGTTGATATATTAAAGTTCAACGAATGAAACATCAATTATTTAAATTAGTTTGCTCCCCATGCATGACCAAGGTCTTGAATTTAAATGTTCAAACTATCACTTGTCACCTCATAACCTGTCAGCGGTGATCATTGTTCCACATTTTTTTATTTCAAAAACTTCCGTAAATATCCGCCAATTGCTTCGACAATCATTTTTCTTGATTTATTTATAACAGATAAGCAGGTCCTTGGTCTATAAATCACCTGTTAAATCAACAAGTTTTTTTTATTTAGATATTGAAATATCTTGATATTAAAGAACATAATTGACAGAAAGTACTAAACAACTTCGACACGCATTTAAAACAAATTTAGACACAGAAACGAAAGATTAGCAATAATTGTAGCAGTAGCA
Source organism: Megaustenia siamemsis (assembly GCA_032433765.1). Classification (NCBI taxonomy): domain Eukaryota; kingdom Metazoa; phylum Mollusca; class Gastropoda; order Stylommatophora; family Ariophantidae; genus Megaustenia; species Megaustenia siamemsis. The sequence continues at coordinate 134,662,574 of JAVIAB010000092.1, forward strand.
GTGGTAGTATAAGTATTAGAAATAGTAGTGGTGGTGGTAGTTATAGTAGTAGTAGTAGTAGTAGTAGTAGTAGAGGTAGTAGTAGTAGTAGTAGTAGTAGTCTAGTAGTAGTAGTAGTATAGTAGTAGTAGTAGTAGTAGTAGTACTAAGGTGTAGCAGATGTATTCCTCTGTCTCGAGAGATAAATAGATGTGTCACATTAGGGCACTCAAGAACAAACGCAGCAAATCGATGACCTTCACATTAGATACGCTGGGCAAGATTCTGCGTTGTCCAGGGCTCATAATCTCTCCTTTGGCTTCGTTGATTTTCTCCAAAGAAGTACAAGTGAGCTATGTTTGGTACCAATCTGTCTGTAGGAGATGTCGGAAAGGACAAGTAACAGATCACTAACAGTCTTAGAGCATCCGCTCTGGATCTCCTGTTTGTGGAGCTACCTCCATAGATCCCTTTTGGGGGCCCTTACAAGACAATACCTGTCCATAACAGCAGAAATTTCGACATCGTGTATTCCAACCTGATAAAAAAGAAGTCCACTGCATTGCAGATATTGTGCTTGATTCCTATTTTATTTATGTTAAGCAGCCTATGAGTTTCATCAATTAAGTGGTTTTTCTCTATTTTCATGACCAGGAGGTCCTTCCCATACTGTAGTACAAGTTGGATATGTACACAACTGTTTTATTGTAAGCGACACTCCTACTAATACGTTCCAATACCTACTGAGTTTATTGATAATACCTAAATACCCTATGACAACCAAATTATATTCATTAATGAAAAGTTGTTTTATTTTTAAATAAAAGACGTGATGTGATATATTACCAGCATTGAATCAAGAAATAATAAAATAAACTGCACAAGACACTGTATATTTTAAATGTGATTCCTCTCTCTCTCTCTCTCTCTCTCTCTCTCTCTCTCTCTCTCTCCCCTCTCCCACCCTCTCTCTCTCTTTCTCTCCACCACCCTCTTTCTCTCTCTTTCTAATTCTCTTCGTCAAGTAAAAAGGTAAGTGATTCTGACAGTATCAGTTTAATCCTCGAGAGGAAAATACCATGTCAGTGCTACAGTCTCGAAAGATGACAAAACATTAAGCATGATGAATAAGGCTTGGCCTGCTCCCACTTGATGTGGGCTTTCAAACTTATGAACCGTGCATTTATGTAATTTTATGATTTTACTTCCCAGACCGCTGACAAACGTGGATCATTAAACTTGTTGATGCTGCTACGGGGGTCCTAAAGTCTATGAATCTGAAGCTCTTCATAAGCTAGCATTAAAATATGGGGTAGTTAGATGCATCTAATGCGTGCCTGATCTTAATAAACGCATATTAAGATTAGCAATTCAGAAGTACTCTTTATTAAAGCAATAAAGGCGAATATAATTACATTCATGATGAATTTTAATGAGCAATTTGTGAGCAGCGGCACATTAAAAATGAAAAGAGGAAGGAAGGAGAGGTATTCCATCACAGGCAGAAACTGGTAAAGTGTTGCCAAAACACAACAGTAGCGTTACAGAAGAAATTAGTGATGAAGGAGCGACCGACACGTGATGACGCATGCAGGATGACGACTGCGATCATTTCAGATTGCCAAAAGCGTACTCTTTGATGCAGTGGAAAAGGGTGCCTAGCCTATACAAGATGAAGGCCCGGTTAATCAGCTATCAAGGACCATACTTTAAGGGTGACTAGGAAAAAACCAGAATTGATCATTGCACCCACGTGCGTTTTCGTTGGAGGTGTAGAAGTAATACCAGCCTCCATTCTTGCTTACCATTCCATTTATGGAGGGGAGACTACATCACTCATAAATATTTGACTTTGTGTTGAGAGAGCACGATCAGACCATAGATGATCAGTGACTTTTTTTCTCTTGATTATTTCAGTTTAGAAAGATATATTAGTTTGAGTAGAACACATAAGTTGGTTAACTGTTCACTTTGGAGGTATGTACACGAGTCTATGTTAACAAGGGTTAAGTTTTTGGCAGTGGTTGTGTTGAAATATTGACGTTACTGTGAGTATATTAGATCATAAAACTATCCCAGTGCACTTCTGTCTGAAGTAACGTGGACTTATAATATATTCAGTCCAGATGTATTGATAGCCTTCAGGCGCTGCTCCTTCATCCCTCCCACTAGAGTATGAACAAGTTAAAGAATTAGAGAACCACTACTCATGGCCAGGTTGTCTCCTATTTACGCGCATATCCATATATACTTCTATTATTGCCTCATTAAATATAACAAAAAAGCAAAAATGAAAAAAATAAATGGATTAAGCACCATGAACGTTTAGACGAACAGTTTCTATAACGTTACACTGATGAGTAAACACTGAGTCAAACGTGGCGCGAGTGGAATAAGATACAAGGTAAGAAAAATTGAATAACTAGCAAACGATAGCAATAAACAATATGAATACCAGTTTACCATTTTGTTCGGAATCCGGGAGTTTTACCATTTTGTAGACAGTTAAATTAGAAATAGTTGCCCATGGGTGGGGCTCAGGATGTTAGGTCTGGATAATAACCAGTAAAATGCTAATATAAAGATGATGTGATCAAAAGAAAAGACGTGCCAAAAGCGGCGGGGGGTGTTTCCCACATGTCCCTCATGCATGACTGCTGTAAAAACTTCACGCAAAGCATAACCACTTTATCTGTCTCTCTCTCTATATATATATCTCTATCTCTCTCTCTCTCTCTCTCTCTCTCTGCACATGTGTACACACATACACACACTCCACTAGATGTATATCGGTACAGTATGTGATTAAAGAACAACAATACTACACAAGTGGTGTTATCTTTTTGCTTACAATTCAATAAATCACACACACAGACACATGCTCCTCCGCATGCAGAACACACACACACACATACCAACTCGCGCGCGCGCACACACACACACACAAAATAATTCCAACCAAAACTGAGCAATTGCAGATTGTAAAATTATGACAGAAAGTAAACACAATAAAAATAGCAGCTGCTACCGATAAGAGAAAAGCTATGTTTAATCATGTTAGTATTATATATGGCCTTTGACGTCTTGACAGACGTTAGGTAGCAAGCAATCTAAAGTCAGTTGTTTGGTAAAAATACTAGTGTCTTATGTTGGATGCTGTTTTGCTGAAGAACTTCTCTCGTGGCTGAATCTGCCAATATTGGATAGACATCCATCCACAGAACGAATAAAATGTGTTCGTGGTGCCTGGTCTCGTCTCCTTTCTTTTGTGCAGTTTATCTTCTGAATTTGATATCAGCCCTGCCTTGAAAGTCACTGTGTCATTTTGTATTTTTAATCTCCATGTGCTACAATTTGCAGCCAGATTTTGCTAGTTTCTTTCACTGATAAAGAATTAACTCAGGTAAACCCTGCACACATCCTTATACTCAGCACTGGTCTGCCCTTTGGTCTCTTTTCGTCCTTAAGTTCGTCATACAATATTTGTTTGGTAATACGAATGTTTGCCATTTTTCTTACATGACCCAGTCACCTTAGTCTACGACTCCTAAGTGTTGCTATGATATATGGGAATTTGGCTTGTTGTAAGACATTAAAGTTGGTTACTTTGTCCTGCCATTTGATGTTCATAATCTTTCGAAGGCGACGCACATGAAATCAGTTTAACCTTTTCTCCTGCCCTGTATAGGTATTCCACATTCACAACGAGCCTTTAACAATACAACAAACCTTTAATAAACATTGGAAGAGCACTAACAACAAGGCCGATCACGAAAAAGATGGATTGACGGGCTATTAGAAACACTAGGAAGCATAACAGCAGCAGAGGCCAACAGAAGAGTAAAAGACCGTAACTTCTATCGCCTCTCGATGCTGAAAGGCAAATGAGGAGGGAAAGAAAGAAGAGAAAGAACGTGAACAAACATGCCTGTCAATATAAAGATAGCCTGTTGTAAGCTGCTTGAGAATTGCAAATCTTGTATTACTAAGCCACCAAACAGGCCAGGACGTTGGGCGGTAAATGCTATCTACCTTTATGTTATTACCTGTCTAAATCGGCAAGAAATGTGCTCTCTTTTAAACATTTTTAGACATACTTGCTGAGAAATCTTAAGTTTTGATGAAATAGTTTGACAATTTTGGAGAAAGCTGACAGTCTTCCTGAATTCCTGAAAGAGTCGATAGTCTTACTAAAAAGGTTGGCATTCTTGATGAAAGAGTTGCAGTCCTGCTGAAAGAGTTGACAGTTTTGCTGAAAGAGTTGACAGTCTTGCTGAAAGAGTTGACAGTCTTGCTGAAAGAGTTGACAGTCTTGCTGAAAGAGTTGACAGTCTTGCTGAAAGAGATGGTAGTACTGCTAAAAGAGTTGACAGTCTTGCTGAAAAAGTTGACAATCTTACTGAAAGAGGTGGTAGTACTGCTAAAAGAGTTGACAGTCTTGCTGAAAGAGTTGACAATCTTACTGAAAGAGGTGGTAGTACTGCTAAAAGAGTTGATAGTCTTGCTGAAAGAGTTGACAATCTTACTGAAAGAGGTGGTAGTACTGCTAAAAGAGTTGACAATCTTACTGAAAGAGGTGGTAGTACTGCTAAAAGAGTTGACAGTCTTGCTGAAAGAGTTGACAATCTTACTGAAAGAGGTGGTAGTACTGCTAAAAGAGTTGACAATCTTACTGAAAGAGGTGGTAGTACTGCTAAAAGAGTTGACAGTCTTGCTGAAAGAGGTGGTAGTACTGCTAAAAGAGTTGACAGTCTTGCTGAAAGAGTTGACAATCTTACTGAAAGAGGTGGTAGTACTGCTAAAAGAGTTGACAGTCTTGCTGAAAGAGTTGACAATCTTACTGAAAGAGGTGGTAGTACTGCTAAAAGAGTTGGCAATCTTACTGAAAGGTGGTAGTACTGCTAAAAGAGTTGACAATCTTACTGAAAGAGGTGGTACTGCTAAAAGAGTTGATAGTCTTGCTGAAAGAGTTGACAATCTTACTGAAAGAGGTGGTAGTACTGCTAAAAGAGTTGATAGTCTTGCTGAAAGAGTTGACAATCTTGCTGAAAGTGTTGCCAGTCTTGCTGAAAGAGTTGACAGTCTTGCTGAAAGAGTTGGCAATCTTACTGAAAGAGGTGGTAGTACTGCTAAAAGAGTTGACAGTCTTGCTGAAAGAGGTGGTAGTACTGCTAAAAGAGTTGACAGTCTTGCTGAAAGAGTTGACAATCTTACTAGAAGAGGTGGTAGTACTGCTAAAAGAGTTGACAATCTTACTGAAAGAGGTGGTAGTACTGCTAAAAGAGTTAACAATCTTACTGAAAGAGGTGGTAGTACTGCTAAAAGAGTTGATAGTCTTGCTGAAAGAGTTTGACAGTCTTGATGAAAGAGTTGCTAGTCTTGCTGAAAGAGTTGACAGTCTTGCTGAAAAAGTTGACAATATTACTGAAAGAGGTGGTAGTACTGCTAAAAGAGTTGATAGTCTTACTGATAAAGTTGGCAGTCCTGTTGAAAGAATCGACAGTCCTGCTGAAAGAGTTGACAATCCTGCTGAAAGAGTGTGACAGCCCTGCTGAAAGAGTGTGACAGTCCTGCTGAAAGCGTCGGCAGTCCTGCTGCAAGCGTTGACACTTCTTGCTGAAAGAGTTGACAAGTTTCGCTGAAAGGTTTTACAGTCCAATTATTCTCCAAAGATGTCCCATAAACCTGGACTGCCTTCTCTTAATCTGTTTTATCAGTTTCTCCTTACTATCTGTCTATTCTAGTACCACATTGAATTTGTGGGATGTCCAACGTATATTTAGCATCCTCTAAATAAACTACATTCAACTGATTCCATTTGACGCTGTATCTCTTTGTTTTAATGCCAATGATTCACAACCTTAAAGCAGCACTGGTTGGATATAACTATGTAAGACTTTATTTCTAACTTTCAATGATAAAGACAAGTTGCAAAACATTTCTCATGAAAAAAATTATTCTTGGCATGTGCGATTCTACTAAGAAATATAATGAGTGTAAAGAAAGCAAGAAGCAAATTGTGATGACATATGTACATAAGAAATGACAATAAACACATTTTGAGAAATAAAGAGTAAATTCAGATAAATGCTCTTCTAGTTTTAACTGACTGCTAATATATGGCGTCTGTGTTTCCAAGATGGTGGAACGAAGTTCATGTTCTCTCGATCGCTGCAGAATATGCATTTGGGGACTGATTCATGTCGGTTTTCCAATGCAATTTTCTGCGTTAAAGTCAAAATGATGTTCTACTTAACAAATCTGCGTCGATGAAGCGGAGTCGCACACACGGCAATATTCCTTTCTTGGCAAGTCAAGAGTTGTGAATGCGACCTTCCACCGTCTAGAGTTGATCTGCTGTTTACGTCAACACATTGAGTGCTGTTCAATGGCCGTCGTTTGAATTGTTTGACGCAAGTTATTTACATATTACAACACAATAATGTGGACTGCTCCGTCAAGTCAACCGAAGTTTTCTTTTCTTTTTAAGGAATTTGCACCTCGTTTCGTTCGTTGTAGGCTGCATTCACTAGAGTAATCGGAAATCTATGGACGCAGCCATTGTTGTGTGTGCTACGTCATCATAATGGTTCATAGTATATCCCTAGACTGGCCATACGCTAATCTTACGGTCTGTTGTTTGATGTGCGACGGGGATAATCCGACGACTAACTGAGTTTATATGTTCGGAATTGGAGTCAAAAACGATGTCTTAACATCAAGCGCTATACATTTTAAAGAAAAATATGACGATCATCCTTTTCAGGAGGACGTGAACTTCCGTTCAAAATGGTGGATAGGCGGCAGGAACCATTAAAGGCTATGTATGAAAAGTGTTCCTTGTTGCAGTTTCCTAACATTTCAAGTCAGGCTTGTTGCATGAGCCACTGAGTTAAGTGCTCTGTGCACACCGTGAGCTGTGTGTCTCATCCGTTTTGATCATGTTTCGATGTTCCCTTTGTTTACGATGAAGGATGATATCGTATGACCAGGAACAGTTGACTGTGTTCACTTTCTGTGCGGTTTCGCCTTATGTCTTTTGGCGTGTGCTGAGACTACTATGATGGGGACTGCAGTTACCTTTCTTTGTTTGGGAGATGAGTTAGTAATTCGGATGATTCCACTAGCACAGGCGGTTGAGCAATTATGGATTTTAATTCGTTTGCAGTGTTACCGGGACCTTCCATAACCATAACCATAGCCATATGGCGTCTAACATTATAACCAACTAGACATTTCTTTAATGGTTATATCATCAAACTCGTTTCTACAGAGTATACCAATACACTTTCCAATTGTCATGTGTGAATTAATAGATGCTGTACACGTTCTCAACCACAACCAACAATCGTAACGTGCAGACACCCTCAGTCAAATGAAGTCTACAGAGAGGCGCACCAGGCAGGAGTGTCATAACAATTAGGCGCCACACACACATGCACTACATACACATTTCTTGTTCTTTCTCACACAATGAACGCACTTCAGTTCACATTTCTGTACCATCTCTTTCTTGGTGTTAGAAATATTAAGCAAATTATGGGTTCGGTAGCAAGTGAGACACTCTGTATAATGTATACTTTCTGCAATTATACTGATTATCAGATGTGTATAATAAGACATAAAGTAAAGTAAAGTGCCCCCGTCACGCCAAGTCGCGTATAGGTAATATGGTATTAGTGACCATAATTTTTACAGACCTTCGGCACATGATTTTTGGGGTAATGTGGTCGGTATTACGCCCGTGCCGCTTTACTTTCCTAGAAAAAAATACGGTACCCATTAAAGGCTGGGTGAACCTGGAAGCCGTCGGTTGGAATCGAACCCTACCTCTTGTCCTCTGTAGTCTAGTTCACTAACCACTGAGCGGCTCCCATAATAAGACATATTGTTCATAAAATAAATATATACATAGAGTAAAATTATTTTTAAATGATCGGATGCATATCCTACCTTGCGTGGATGTTTTGTCTTGATAAAGAAAGTCTCAACTCCCAACTTTTTGATGTAACTGTCTCGGTCTCCCCCATTGCCTGGTTCCACCTCGTACTGGCCATGAAGCTGGTCAAGAGTGGCTTTCGTAACGTGAACTCGGCTGGAAATAGAAGAACAAGCTTAGGCAATCACTGGTTTCTGCTACACAAGTGAACAAATAATTCGATTGATCTATTTATATCTAATATATTGTGTGTAGTTATGGGACATATTTATTATTATTTTATATAGAATTAATTGCGATCGCAAGAATCCTCAGCTACGAAACTGAACTATATCATGAGGTCATCTATATATGTATAAATAATATTAATGAAAATAAGGCCAGGAGCAGATTAGATTGCAATAGTAAAGCACATGATCAGAGTACAGCTTTTGTTTTTGCACTCAGCGATAAAACAACATGGTACTTAATATCTAGCATGATTCAACACTTATTCCTTTACATAATATTCAACATGTATTGTATCAAACATAGCTAGGTTATTCTTACTGAAACACTACTGGAAGCTGCTGATAACAATAAAATAAAGTATCGCAACTGTTGTGCATTCTACCGACTGGCTACTGCCTGATATAATATCAGCTGCCTGGTATGTTTGTAATTCATCATATACTCCTTGACTTGACAAAATAAGTGAATCCTCAACGTGTAAATCACAAACTAAAATTGAACAAATTTAAGTCACAAACTACGCTGCTCTGACGACACTATCAACCTGACTGATGTATCTAACTGACTCTGTGCCTCTGGCTCTAATCTAAGTGTTGACCTTCCAGCCGACCATTACACCAATCACCACGAGGCTTCATTGTTCCACACTGAGCCATACCTTACTTCCTTACATAGAGTGTTGGCTGTTCGATTCAATTGGTCTGCGCCTGATAAAAAGCTTGCGCTTCATTGGTGGCTCCCAGAGATAGTTTCCTCTCCAGCAGGACGCTCATCATCACCGAGTGCCATCTCCGCAACGAAGGTTGGCTACCACGGAGCGCCATTCTGCTCTGTTTCTTGCTTTGATGGTGCAATTTGTCATAGGCTGATTAGTCCATCTTTTAATGTTACTCGTCCATGTTAGTCTTGGTCTGCCTCTGCCTCGTTTATCCTGTTTTTCCCCTCCAAGATTACTTTTAGTAGGCTTTTATGTCTTTTAACATGGCCCAAAAATCGCATTGTCTTGTTCTAATTGTGTTTAGTAGTTCTCTTTTCATTTTTAGTTGTTTTAAGACTGTATCGTTTCTTTTCTTTTTTTTTTCCATCCAAATCAACCTATTCTCCTATATATATTCACATTTCAAAGGCTTCAATTCTCTGTTCTGTTTTCTTGTCTAATGCCCATGTTTCGGCACCATATAGGAATGTTGAGAAGATATAACATTTTGCTATTCTTAGTTCTAACCCTGGTGTTATTTGTTTTGATGTTAGTATATTTTTCATGGCATTACAATTACTTTTTGCTATTCCTATTCTTTTGTTTATTTCAGTTTTACCTTTATTTCTTCTACCATTATGACGCAACCCCATATTAGCTGAATGAATCAGATGCTTTTCTTTGAAACTGGTGGGTAGGAAAACAACATATTCTAGAAATAATGCAGGTCCTCCTCAAGAACTGCAAGAACCAAGTCATAGAAAAACTGAACAAAATTAATAATAAAGGGAGTAGCAAACAACATCAACTTAAATTTTTAGACTTAAGTAAATCTGACAAAGTAATTAAGTGATAGATGAAGGCGAAGGCGCGCCTCACAGCACCAGAGCTGGAAGTTGTCAGCGACCCACAGCTGATGGCTTGCGCCAGGATCGGTGAACCAGAACCATCCAGACCCTGCTCCACCTCTCCGTGGTGCCTCTAGTAACAGACTAACCTGTCTAGTCTAGCCAAGTGAGTAGGGATCAAATAGGGAAGACAACCTGGTCCTCAAAAATAACATGCTGATGTCAGATGTGTTGGGCCGAAAGGCGCAAATATCACAGTTATACTGCAAACCACAACACAACGCAGACACGCCCACTTAACGTCCTTTTAAGTGCTGATGATGAAGAGGTACACTCCTTTAGTCATCGGGCGAACGCAAGCAAATGAGAGATGTAACATAACAATTTACAACAGACACAATTTAAAGAAGCAAATGCAAAGCATAGGCAGCCAATGTGAACTATTTAAAGAATCCATAAAATAAACAGAAGGTTAGATTATATACACAAAAAGAACACTTCAGGAAAGAAATGGATCACATTTTACAATTAATTAATATCTAAGGAAAAATAAGAATAAACAAGACTAAGATCAATATAATAAATTTAATCACGGAAATCGAGAAAAAGCAGACAACCTATTAAATGAGGAGATGGATTAAAATGGAGCACATAAAAAATGCGCCTACATATGCTATTCCCAGACAAAATGTCGAGCAGAGGGGGGAAAAGGAGGAAGTACGACCAAATACTAGCTACTTAAAACTAAAGGAAACACATTTCTTTATAAATAAAAGAGGCATATAAGTTTGATGAGCCATATAACAACAAATATTGCTCACAGTTTTACAGGGACGAATTCAAAATAAAATCAATATGGGATTAGTAGAACAACATTTTGGATTTAGAACAGTGGGACAACAGAAGCTATCTTCTTCATGAGAATGTTAATAGAAAAATAGCCTTCATTATGACAATGTGCACCATCAAGACAAGAGACAGAATAAAATCGCGCTTCCATGGTAGCCAACCTTTGAGGGGGGCCTCCCAATGAATGAAGCATAATGACAAGATGGACAGATGACAATAAGAAAGTCATTAAGATGACCCTGCAAATGTAAATTCAAGATGACTCAGCGGAGGTAAATTCCGTTTTCATAACGGGAAGGACACCAATACTTAAAGAAGAAGTGGAGGGTGCAACGCTCAGTAGGCAATTTAGACAAAAGAAAGATAATACTATTCCTTTTGTAACTAGAGGAACAATAAAACAATTGTAGCCAGTTCCTGTGATCAAGAATTTGTTATAAATCAAACTAGGACAATAGATCATAAAGGAGACTGGTTGAGTACCTAAAAAAAAAAAGAAACCGATATAAATAAATAAGTAATGACGGGAAGTTCAGTGTTAATTACAAAGAATAGCGGAGAAGCTACAATGTTGCACTCGTAGTGCTTTGCTTACCCAGCTATACCTCCCTGCTCCATGTGATTGGCTAATTTGACGTCGTTACTGAAAACGTCATACTGCCATTTCTTGAGTCCCATGACACCACACAGAACACGGCCTGTGTGAAGGCCAACACGCATATTCAGCTTTACTCCCGTCTGTTCACATACGCTCCTGTGAGAAGACATTTGACACATATTTTAGAAATAGATAACACATATGTCAGTTTATCAGTGCGAGAAAAACCGTAAACATAATGGCTTTATGGAAACATAAAACGTACTTAGGGAAAACAAGTTGACTAAATTGAGGAGAGAGAAAAGTCAACATATCGTGTTTAATAAAAAGTAGATGTGCTGTGAGTGTGGAAAAGTGTTGACGTTTTGTCTTATAGCAGCAGTCATATGTTTATAGAAGAGTTTGATTGATTATATAGGCAGAGAAGTTTTGAAACAGCTGAAAATTCAGAAACTTAACATTTCTAACAAGACAAATAAATATATAGTACACAGAGAGACACAACCACTTATTAAAAGTTACCTTCGAGGGGAAAATAAAAATTAAGCAAGGCAGACAGAGACTAAAGTATATTGACGGCATCAAATGATTGACAGAAGAACGTGTACCATTCAAGGAGAGAGACGAAATGAAATGATATATTGCTAACCTTTTATGCGGAGACGGCACATGATGACGTGTTGAGTCAAATTTAAATCCATAGAACAAGAGACAGATAGATGACGTAATCTGCCTCGATGAAAACACTCAATTTGATATGTGAAAGGTCAACGATGAACAGATTAGTGTAGAGGACGCAACAGTCATGAGAAGTACTAAATGTACTATAATCATCTTCTTCTTTCCTTCCTCATTTGCCTTTCAACATCGAGGGGAGATATAATGTGTGGTCTTTTGCTCTTCTGTTCGCCTATGCTGCTATTATGTTTCCTAGCGTTTAAAATATTCCATCAATCCATCTTTTTCGCGGTCGACCGTTGGGTCTTGTATTCCCACAACGTTTATTGAAGGCTCGTTGTGTTGTGTTTTGATCTTCCTGCCTTGTCATGTGGCCAAACCATTTTATCTGTTGTTTCTTATATATTCTATGGTGGAGGCTATTCCTAGCTTTTTTCTCAGTTCTTCATTTCTGATCTTATCTCTCAGACTGTTTAGATATTATATTCAAGGTCCTCAAATATCACTTCTACTGGCGTAGGTAGTTATGTCCCTTTCCATAAGGTGACCTGACGTCCCGATTTTTTACTGTTTTTTTTTTTTTTAACAATTGTCCCGGATTTATTACTGTCCCGATTTTGGTCGATTTTTTAGTGTTTGTCCCGGATTTGTTAAAATACATTAGAGACACAAACGTTTACCAAGCCTGAATTGTTAGGTGTTTTAATTAGTTTTAAAATATATGTATTATTCACTTGAAAAAGACGGAAGAAATTTCATTTTATTGATGGAAACTAAGTCAAATTAATCCGTCCCTGATTATCGTTTTAAAAATATGGTCACCTTACGTTCTATCACTATGGTTGTTTATCAATTATGTTATTTACTTCCTACCGAACCGATTTTTAAATTGTCTTATATATGTTCTCTCTGTTTCCTTCTACCTTTTTCAATCATTTTTTTCCAGTTGTCAAAATATATTCCAGCTGTTCCCCTCTCTTTACATGGCGAAAAAAATTAATGTTTGTTTCCTTCTGATGTTTGAAGTTTTATTTCTACTTTGGCCCCTCTTAGAACGCCCTACTTTCGCTAGCGTGCGGTGCTGCATACTAAGGAAGGTACTAGGAACGGGGCATGAGAGCTATGAAATTGTCCGATGTGCTGCGATGATTTGTTGAATACACTTAGAACGTCTTCATAACACTTTTTAGATACCCACAGTATTCTTAACATTCTTCTGTAAAACAATATTTATGTGGTCTCCAACGATTGTGGATTATTGTCTGTTGTCCAGGATTAATATCTACACAAAAAGATTGTCTCCACATAACACTATTTCCACTTTTTCCTATTTCCATTTACAAAATGGATTGCTAATTCTTTCCCATTCTTGCAATGCTGTCTTTACCTGAGCTAGTCTGCATTTCACATCTATTGCATATCTACCATCTGAAATTAACTTCATTTCAAGGTATTTACATTTATTAATTTGTTTTAATATCTTCTCATTTACTCTAATTGTATATTTTTTGTTGCAGCATTTATTTCCGTTTTGTTAATGGTGAAACTAATGCCTTCATTTGAATATACCGTCACTATAATGTCAATCATTTTTTTCCACTCATTTGTACTTTTGCGAGTAAGACTGTGCCATCTGCATATCTTAGGTTAATTACATTATGACCACAGATTGATATTTTGTGTCTCTTGTATACATCTTAGTATAATCTCATTCATTATTTTAAGATTAATATGGGGCATGTATAAAGTAACGATTGGAGGCCATAATATAAATAACCTCAGGTATGCTGATGTCACAATCTTAATCATAGAAGTAAAAATAACCTACACGAAATGTTAGGCATTAAAGTGAAAGAAAGCCAAAGTAAAAGACTGCCTTAATAGCAAAAAGATAGAAGTAATGGTAGCAACAAAGAAAAATACATAATTGAAATGCACAATAAAGACTAGTGGAACTTTATTAAAACAAATAAATGAATTTAAATATCTGGGAACAAAGTTAACCCCAGATTGTAGATGTACGACAGAGGTGAGATGCAGAATAGCTCCGGCAAAAGCAGCTTTAAAAAAAATGAGGAAGATGCTGTGCAATCCAATTTTGACAAGAAAACAAGAAAAAGAGTTCTTGATATTATGTAGAGCCAGTTTTATGAAGGTGAATCACAGACAATAGAACAACAGATAAGAAAATCACTGGAGGCTGTAGAAATGTGCTTTTACAGAAGAATGTTGAGAATAACATTGACAGCTAAGAAGAGTAATGAACAAGTTCCGAAAAAAGATCAAAAGCAAAAACTAAAAATAGAGCTAATTTCCAATATTAGGAAGAAACAATCATCACTTTTGGTCATGAAATGAGAAGAGAACATCTGGAATATATTATGACAATTGGGAAAATCGAGGGGTCAAGAGATAAAGGGAAGCATAGAGAAAAGTTACAGGAGAGCTTAAGAAAATGTCTTAGCCAGTAGGTCAACAACAGAAATGATAAATAACTGTCGAGATCGCATGATCACCTAAGCCAGCAGTCATGGTACTTGATGATGATGAGTATAAACTCACATATTAAAGAACTCTGGTGATATACTTGCTTAACATTCTGTTTAATTTGCTGAAACATTTCCAACTGATTTCGAAAAATGGACAAATTATGTATATATAAAAAAAAACAGTTCACAAAATAAGCCTTTGAAAAACTAGCAATATTTAGTTGTAAATAGTAAGTAAAAGAAAAGCTAAAGATGAAGCAATAAACATAAAGATGAAGCCACCCTGAAGAGATCACTTCGCAAATCAAACTTCAAGATAATACTCTCCCTCTCCTCCACGATAAGACAACATTCAACACACTCATGTCCTCAATGTAGCCAACATTTTAGTGTGTTCATTTCAGCACTCACTCAAGATCAGAGAAAGCTGTCAGCGTGGTCCAAGTCAATGCCGATAAACGAACAGCAGCAACAGACGAACGGCCTGACGGCTAAAGAGAGACAAGAATCCGGTGACTAAAGAATATAACAGAATACCACCAGTGGTACGGAATAACCAATGATATAGTTGGCTTTGAAGCAAATTTAATTAAACTTCTAACAATTCTTTGCGTCACCTGTAGACCGTTTAATGGATAATTACTTGAAATTGACGTCAAACTATTGAAAAGAGATTTTTACGAGCGCAAAAACTAGTTTACATTGCATTCATTATGATCATCAAGTACCGTGCCTACTGGCGCAGGTGACCATGTCTCTCCACAACTTTCGATCTCGACATTTCTTTATCATTTCTGTTGTTGACTTTCTGTCAAGCCATTCTCTTAAGCTGTCTGGTATTTTCTCTCTTTGCTTCCCTCTATTTCTTCTTCCCTCATTTTTTCCAGTTGTTACAATATATTCCAGTTATTCTCTTCTCATTACATGGCCAAAAAAATGATGATTGTTTCTTCCTAATATTGGATATTATCTCTCTTTTTACGGTTGACTAGCGGAGCCAACCGTAAACAAACCGACGGAAGACAATAGAAAACCACCGTCGTAACTTCTTTGTACAATCATGAATCATTAAATTTCATTACTGGTGTTGAAAAGATGTCATAAGTATATGTATTCAGGTTGACGCCCTAAAGCAATTAAAATAGGGCGCCCTATTTTAACATTATATATATATATATGCTGGTGAGGATGGTAACAGTCTGCCTTTCGGGTTTTCCCTATTCCCCATACACCAAAAGGTGAAAGCAGACCGTGACGTGTAGCACCTTAGTGGTTGCCGAGCTTTACGCGGGAGGTAGCTATCCAATGAAGTCAATAGACTTCTCCCACTGTCGAATGCAGCCCCTGGTGTCATGCTCTACGCTAAATGAGCAGAATGATTTATAACCGGTAACTACTGCTTCACGTGTTGTGTCGACACCAAAATGGCGAAGCTGGAGTGTCCTATACAGGGCACAAAGCTTAGGCAGAAAAAGAAAGAGACAAGTTGTTGCCCATGCAGCATGTTTTTTTTCTCTCCACGCAGTGTAAAGGATAAGGTAATTTTACAGTGCATGCATCATTAGTGTCCTCCCATATGGCAGTGAATCTTGGACAACTTATGCAAAGCAGAAGAGAAGGCTAAATGCATTCCATATGCGATGTCTACACCGTATTCTTGGTATCACCTTTGGGGAATAAAGGGACAAACGTGGAGGTCATGGCTCGCTCAGACCGCCCGAACATTCTACACGCTGTTCAAACAACGAAGATTACGCTGGCTTGGCCACGTACATCGTGTAAAAGATGACTGTATAACAAAAGATATCATCATCATGTGCCATACCGGTTGGCGTTGGCGATCATGTCTTTTCACAGTCTTCTATCTACAGTGCATCGTATCAGTTCTGTTGTTGACTGTTTTCCATGCCATGTCACAAATCTATCCAGTATTTTCTTTCTTTGTCGTCCGCGATCTCTCTCTCTCCTTCCATTTTGCCAGTTGTAACCAAGTATTCCAACTTTCCTCTTCTCATGATGTGCCCGAAAAATGTTGATTGTTTCTTTCGGATGTTTTTTAGGAGCAGCCTTTTTGTGTTAGCCTCTTTGAGAACTTCCTCATTGGTCTTTTTAGCTGTCCATGGAACTTTCAACATTCTTCTGAATCCCATATCTGTGGCAACAAAAGATATACTATGGATAAGTATCAGGTGACAAACGAACTAGGGGGCGCCCAAAATTTCGATTTGTAGATATGCGTAAATGTGACATAAAGACGCTGAACATAAACCCTGGAACCTTGGAAGAAATAGCTTCAGACCGCAATCTTTGGAAACACACTCTCAAGCTCCAACTCAAACAAGAAGCAGGCAGACTCATAGAAAAAGAGAATACACGGCAAAAGAAAAAGAAAATAACATTCATAGGGGCGCTGAAAAATCCATAGTCAACTATGACTGATACTACCACTATATATATATATATATATGTATATATATATATATATATATATATATATATATATATATATATATATATATATGCACACACACACAATGAATAATCTCTTTTAGTTCTTCTTTTGAGAATGCATAAATAACATTAACATAACAAATGAATCTATTTACAATATTCAAATAATTATTTAGTACAAAATTAAACTGCTAAATTTTCAAGGATTAAAAAAAGATCTAACAGATTCAACGAGTTATCATTTCTATGATTATGATTAAAAGTGACGCCCCGTAACTTGGCTGTCAACTATGCTCACCCAATGTTTAATCCCGCCCTGCGTGTATTATATAAACAACACTGGCAACGAGGTGTTAACAGAGAGTTAGAAGCTTATCTGACTTTGGAGACAGGGATACAAGAGAGCCGCGCTTTTCGGGGGCAAAAAAAACATCTTCCGCTTCCTCTGGCACATAAATGTGAGAATGCTGAGATGGGTTTTAATTTTCTCCTTTTTTTTCAAAATTTCAAGACGATCATTGATAACAACATAATGCCATTCTTTTAATTATCGACACTCCTTCTCTGTGGCAACAATCAATTGCAATTTTTGTTTTACAGGCCAACAATATTTCTTCCTGCATTTAGTAAGTGCATCCATCAATGACTAAGAAGAAGGCCAGCATCCAGTTTCGTTACTTGGTCGGTATCTGCCTATTTCTAAAAAAATCAATACAGATCATTCTCTTTTTCACAGATTCTAAGTCACCATTGTCGCGGCACGTCCTTAACAATGCCCGTTTTTATCAAATGCCTTTTTGTCTTCTGTCTGCCTGTCTCTCTCTCTCTTACTGTCTCTGTCTCGCTCCAATTGTTTACTTAACCACAACGTGATACAGCTATTTCGCCACCAAACTGCGCGTGTCACATGTCCCGTGTCGCACATTTGCTAAAGTTGCTGTTTGTATAAACTTGGCTTGTTCTCCCAGACTCGGGACAGCCAGTTCAGTTGTCGTTGTCTGATCTCTCCCCACCTCCATCACCCGAACAGTTTCATTGAACTTGGCAGACACACCAAAGCTCAACTACTCCAGGCCATGAAGCCCTGGAGATTTAACAGACAAGCGTGTAGTGTAGTCTGTGGGAGCAAACAAAATGTTGCGCTGGGGGGGGGGGGGGGAGAGGGGGAGGGGTTTAAAATGTCAGGTTACAATTGTTTGTATGACCGAGCAAAACTTATTTTCATTCAAGGACAACCATGTTCCAAATGACACTGTTGAAACCTCAGTCATTGGTGTAGAGTGGATAGACAACAGCTAGAGCAAGGCAAGTTTGCACTCCATAACCTGCTGTTTTTATCTATTATTATTTTTACCCTTTGAAATGATGCTCCCCTTAGAATTTTACTCCCGGGGCAGTTGCCCTCCCCCGTTACGCTACTGACCTGAAACGTATTAAGAAACATACTGTATTAAGTGATAGCGAGAGTGAATACTGACTCCTTTTTCCTCCATCACCTCCGATTAGTAGTTGCGACTTAACGTTCTGGGGTTAAAGCATCCTAAAAACGCATTGTATCGTTTTTGTCCACATACAAGAACGTCCTATGAAAGATTTCAATTTCATTGTTTTGTTGGTGTTTGAAGACCTTTATTAAAACCGTTCCTAGCTATTTTGTTAGCGTCTTTTTCTGGTTGATTTTTTTTTTTTTTTAACGAAGGATCTGTATGTCTAGAGCTTTTTTCATTTAGCAAGGCCTTGCTCTCTTGATATATCTCATGAAGAATCCAGCCTTGGTTTTTGCGTGTTATGACTCGAACGGAGTGCTGAAGTATACAATGTCTGTGAGTGTTTCCCAATCTTTGGTTCAATTAGCAGAAAGAGTAATCCTTGTGCCAGTTGTCTAGATTTCTCGTTGTCCTGTGTTTAGTATCTGCATTAATCTCGTAACATCTCTTAGGTTTAATGTGGAATCTGAGTTTTGAGACGGTGAACCTGTGATCAGCATAGCATTGCATATAACTTTAGCTACTCTCACATCTTGTTGTTGCTGTTGTCAAGAAAATTCGTCCACGATAATTTGTTTAAGACAAGGTAGCCGAAACGTTTTGTCTGCGCTGATTAGATCCTGTTAACCTGAGTAACAACAGCCAATTGCTAGTATGTCAGTCCACACGATGTGCTATTTAGATTTCTTTCCGGATCTGACTGTATTTCCCTACTCTCGCGTTAAAGAGAATGGTTAGCGTCTCTGACTTTAAGATATGGAGCCAAGTGTCACGATCCTCGTAAAAGCTATATTGTCTATATTTCTCCTATTGGAGAGCAAATACTGATCAACAACTAAAGTCATTAACCGATCTTGAATGACTTCTGTGAGTCCAACAGTGTCGTGTATCCAAAGCCGCTTGATGAAGAAACCGATTTCAGAATCGAGAGAATTTGTTTGGCTCAGCAACTATAAAAGAAGGCAAATCTTCCAACGGATGTGATAGGATCAATTGTTGTGCTGTCTTGTTCCATTACATATCTCTAGCCACTTTATCTGTAACTCCGGAATTGTTTAGCTTGCTTTACAGAATCATCTGACGTGTCACTGTGAAGCATCTAATGTATTCAAGTTTAAATTATGATTCATGTATGGTTTCATTCAAGCTTGCCAAAATATGAATCAGAGAACAGCGAAAACGTTTTCCATCGCGGGATTATTGTTAATGTGGTGTAATGTTATTTGGACATGGCGCCTTTAAATCGTCAGGAACGCTAGTCCTGAGTCTAAAAGAGTAAGCATGTTCCAGGTATCGATGGTGAGAGCGTTCGACGTGTTACTCATTTTCCTTGTGATCGTTGATTGACTGGACTTGTAGCTTAAGTTGAACTCTTTAGGGAGGAACAGTTGCACTGCTCGTCAACCTAACATTTTTCTTCTGATCGTTGATTGACTGGACTTGTAGCTTAAGTTGAACTCTTTAGGGAGGAACAGTTGCACTGCTCGTCAACCTAACATTTTCCTTCTGATCGTTGATTGACTGGACTTGTAGCTTAAGTTGAACTCTTTAGGGAGGAACAGTTGCACTGCTCGTCAACCTAACTTTTTCGTTCTGATCGTTGATTGACTGGACTTGTAGCTTAAGTTGAACTCTTTAGGGAGGAACAGTTGCACTGCTCGTCAACCTAACTTTTTCCTTCTGATCTGTTTATAAAAAGTTCAAAAAGATTGCAGATTTTGTAGAATCTAGTAGATGGTTCATGTCCACGACGGATGTGTGAATCTGAAAGACGTAGACAACGCATTTTGTCGTAAATTAGCGACACAACGCACCTACGTGCACTTAATAATGAAGAAGAAAAGTTGCCTGATGAAAGTAGAAGGCGGTGATGACAATGGATTATAAAGGTGTTATGGGCGTCTCGCCGTTCGCTATGAAGTCCACGCACGCTCCTGAGTAGTCGTTCTACATCCATATTAATTCATTCTACCACGTATTCTGTCGAGACCAATCTCTTCATGTAGACAAAAGCGCTATCTCACAATAGAAGACCCAATATACAATAATAATAAAGATAGAGCTCGTTTTCGTATTTCCAGATGCGAGGAAAATGTCAGCACAAGATAACAAGAACCGTTAGCGCTGCTATTGTCAGTAGTCCTACGTCACCGGGCACCGTTTGCCCTTTGCCAAAACATTACCTGAGTTGGCAGTTCGTGAGGCCTTCCAGATAAAATCCACAGAGCCATATTATTACATTTATCATTTCATTTTTGGCTAGTTTTATGTTTTTGTTTTTTTTATTCCAATTGGGCACAAGTTTCCCGCATCAAAAAGGTCACAATATGGAGTATTTGTAAAAGTCCACGGTTTAAAGTTCACCGTAGTTGGGAAGTTGAAATTTGCAATTTCCGAGCCCAAGGGCGGGAATAAAATATCCGGAGAAGATTTCTGTTTAGGAAAAACGATCATACTGACACGGCTGACAAGCTGGATTATTGGTAGTGTCGTGTTTTTTCGTTTGCCCTGATAAGAGACATTTGTGTTACCCGTATTTCCGGATGAAATGGAGTGCTTATAGTCATCATGTGTTTAGGGGGAGTCATATGCTGTTAAAATAGTAGGATTCTTGTAGCTTTAAGAGCCCTAAAGTTTAGGATCCTTCATCACCATCATGTGCTATACCGGTGAGGGTAGGCGATCATATCCTTCCACAATTCTTTATCCACAGTACATCGTTTCAGTTTTGTTGTAAGCCTTTTTACATGCCACGAAACTATCTAGTATCTTATCCATTTGTTGTAAGCTGTTTTACTTGCCACGACATTAAGCTATCTAGTATCTTCTCCATTTGTTGTAAGCTGTTTTACATGCCATGACATTAAGCTATCTAGTATCTTCTCCATTTGTTGTAAGCTGTTTTACATGCCATAACATTAAGCTATCTAGTATGTTCTCCATTTGTTGTCCGGGATCGCTATTTCCCTGTATTTTGCCAGATGTAAACAAATATTACCAATTTTCCTCTTCTCTTGATGTATCCAAAAAACGTTGATTGTTTCTTTCTGATTGTTTTTATGAACTCTCTTTTTGTTGGCCTCTTTGAGAATGTCCTCATTGGTTCTTTTAGTTGCCCAGGGAACATTCTTCTGAGAAATACCACCTCTGTGACCTCTAATCGTCTTCTAATTTGTTTATCTACTGTCCATGATTCACTTCCATGGACCAGAATTGACTATATATATCATTGCGAAACTCTCTTTCTCACTTCTATTGACATAGACCTGTTGCATAAGACGTTTTGAAATATTATTTTGGCCTGAGTTATTTTGCTTTTTATTTATGTGGTGCATTTTCCCCCTGACTTTACAGTGCCCAAGTATTTGACACATTGCACATGTTTCAGATTTGTCTTATTTATTTGTATGCTGCATGATGGTAACGATTGTTTCTTAGATACGATAATTACTTCTGTTTTCTTACTATTCAGACTACGACTTTTTTTTTGTAGCTTCCTTTTACTGGTATGTCTATCATTTCTTGTAGTTCATTCTCCGTCTCTGCCATTAAGACCGAATCATCTGCATATTACAGATTGTTTACGTTGTGATCATTGTACACAACGATCCCTTTATGATCTTTACATTGTTAAAATTCCTGCAATATTGCGGCTGAGACGTTTGAGACATTGAGGTGTGTGGTGTCTTGAACACCTGCAGAATTTTTTTTCTTTTTACTGCTCTGTATTCTCTTTCTCCATTTCATTGTCGTTCATTCAGAAACACGAATAGTTTCGTTGAACATTGTTGTTCTAGTATGTTACTTTGTAAAGTTTTTACATTTTTAAACAAATAATGGGTATTAAAGTGAGGTATTAGTATTAAGGTATTATTACACTGCGCAACACATCACTAATTAAAAATTATCATTGCAAGCACATCAGTTTCTTTCTCCGAAGACAGTTGAGACTGACTGATCCTGTAATAGCCTAAAAGAACCAGTATCTACAAAAAAGTGAAAAAGAGGTGAATGATTCAAGGGTTATAGATCACATGACTGACAGAGAAAAACAGCTAGAAAGGCCCCTCCAAAAGTCATCACCAAGGTAAAGCATTGTCACTACTAAAGTAAAACAATGTCATCACTAAAGTAAAACAATGTCATTACTAAAGTAAAACAATGTCATCACTAAAGTAAAACAATGTCATCACTAAAGTAAAACACTGTCATCACTAAAGTAAAACAATGTCATCACTAAAGTAAAACACTGTCATCACTAAAGTAAAACAATGTCATCACTAAAGTAAAACAATGTCATCACTAAGGTAAAACACAGCCATCACTAAAGTAAAACACTGTCATCACTAAAGTAAAACACTGTCATCACTAAAGTAAAACAATGTCATCACTAAAGTAAAACACTGTCATCACTAAAGTAAAACACTGTCATCACTAAAGTAAAACAATGTCATCACTAAAGTAAAACACTGTCATCACTAAAGTAAAACACTGTCATCACTAAAGTAAAACACTGTCATCACTAAAGTAAAACAATGTCATCACTAAAGTAAAACAATGTCATCACTAAAGTAAAACAATGTCATCACTAAAGTAAAACACTGTCATCACTAAAGTAAAACAATGTCATCACTAAAGTAAAACACTGTCATCACTAAAGTAAAACACTGTCATCACTAAAGTAAAACACTGTCATCACTAAAGTAAAACAATGTCATCACTAAAGTAAAACACTGTCATCACTAAAGTAAAACAATGTCATCACGAAAGTAAAACATTGTCACTGCTAAAGTAAAACAATGTCATCACTAAAGTAAAACAATGTCATCACTAAAGTAAAACAATGTCATCACTAAAGTAAAACAATGTCATCACTAAAGTAAAACACTGTCATCACTAAAGTAAAACAATGTCATCACTAAAGTAAAACAATGTCATCACTAAAGTAAAACAATGTCATCACTAAAGTAAAACAATGTCATCACTAAAGTAAAACAATGTCATCACTAAAGTAAAACAATGTCATCACCAAGGTAAGACACTGTTACTTCTGATTAATAAGAGTCTTAATTCTGATCTTTCTGTCTGACCCACGGTCAGAGATGGTGGGAGATAAGAGCAAACATAACAGCAACTTTATCTAGAACAGTCGAGAAGAAAGGTCGAGCTGCAGTGCCTGTTCCACAATCAGTGGATCCATATTCCCACTGCAGAAGACACTTCAGGACTAGGATTAGCCTTACTAGCTATCTTCTAGCTGACTCTATCAGATAATTATAAGGTAAATGAGATGTAACGTTAATGAGAATGTGATTTTCCCAGACATCAGCGGCATAGAAACTTTTTTTTTTCCAAGCACCATTGCCAGGTTTAGTTGGTTGGTAATATGTTTCCCTAAAATAAATATTAAACAAAATAAAGGCTTCTCTTGTCCTCGGTAGTCCAGTTCACTAACTATATTTACCGGGGTTTCCAAGAAAAGCCGACGTTTGATGTTTTCTGCAGTTTCTGTGCCCTGTTGACACGTAAGCATACATGTCTGTCTAATCAATTCCGAGCTTTGCTGATATTCCGAGTTTTAAAAAAAAATAAAAAAATCAAAAGGTAACGATATGCTGTTTGAGTGATAGAAAATGTCAGTGCTTTTAGAGTCAGTTTCTACTGTTTTTGTGGGTTAAAAAAAAAAAAAAAATTCGTCCTGTATTGTTAGGTATATGACTGATATTTTATGCTGATAACTCGTAAAGTTGGGAGATCATTATGGTTATCCTCTTCTTCTTCTTCTTCTTTCCTTCCTCATCTGCCTTTCAGCGTCGGGAGGAGATATAATTTGCGGTCTTTTGCTCTTCTGTTCGCCTCTGCTGCTGTTATGTTTTCTAGTGCTTCTAATATTCCATCGACCCATAGTTTTCGTGGTCGACCCTTGGGTCTGGTGTTCTCACAACGTTTGTTGAAGGCTCGTTGTGTTGTGTTTGTTCTTTCTGCCTTGTCACGTGGCCAAACCATTTTATCTGTTGTTTCCTTATATATTCTAAGAGGGGGGGGGGGGGGGGGGGGCTGGCTGGCTATTCCTAGCTTTTTTCTCAGTTCTTCATTTCTGATCTTGTCTCTCAGACTGTTTCCTGTCATTCGTCTAACACACATAGTACGCACCCCTGTCTTACACCTGATCTAACTTCGAAGTGGTCTGTGTAGCCTGCTGCTGTTCTGACCCTGCGGCTGCTGTTGATGTAGAGACTTTTAATAATGTTGGTTAGATGTTGGCTTACTCCGTATGTTGTTAGTATCTCCCACAGCCGTTCTCTGTTTACTCTGTCGACTGTTTTTTCCTGGTAAATGAATGCTATGTATAAGTTTTAATTGTGTTCTGTCGTTTTTTCTGCAAACTGTTTTAATGTGAATAGTGCGTTGGTACATCCTCTGTATTTTTCGGAACCTCATTTGAGAATTGCTTAACTGTAGTTCTATTATTGGTCTCAGCCTTTTTTCCAAGATTTTGGCGTATCGCTGAGAAGAGATATTATGGTTATGGTTGCAAATATATTTACATATGTACGAAAGCTACTCCGCTTTTGTTTGTTTCTTTTCGATTTCTGAACATAATCGTTGTTTTCTTTAATGGTTATATCTGGTAATACTGATTCAGGAACTTCAAAAGCTTAATTAAAAGATTAGATTGGATGAACTCCGCTGAAGGTCATGTTTTAGGGTGAGATATTGGGCGATATTAATATCTAACGAACATGTTAGCTCCAATTTAAACACAGATACTATAAAAAAATAATGAAGGGATTTAGGAAATGAAAGTGATGGAGTAATGGATGTATTGTTAAAGACGCTGGGGAGGCCAAGATACCGACAAAAATTAACTTCCATCGGTCCTGAATGACAGGTAAATGAAGAAGGAAAGACGAAGATGGAAATGTATTCAGTTCTATTTGTTCTATACTGTACATTATTTTACTCTTGTGTCCCTGTAGTTGTATATACATCATATTCGTAATTCTCAACTAAAAGTGAGTGAAATGTGATGAGATAGGTGGGTTGTTGTTTTCTTTGTTGGTTTTTTTTTGGTGGGGGGGGGAGCGGACGGGGGGAGTGAGGGTGAAGGGACACAAGCACACAGACACATACACACATATTCTTTCTTTCTTTCTTTCTCTCTCTTCCTTTCTTTCTTTATTTCTTTCTCTCTCCCTCTCTCTAATAAGCACACACGACCACAGACGTTTAACAACTTTGAAACTGTACAGGGACAGTATATACTACCGGTCTCAGCGAAACATTTATTTATCGTTGAACATAATACAGAAAAAAACGTATGAGCACTCATTCATTATATTATGTCCAATCTTGGAAGATGGCTGCATACAACTTTTAGAATATTATCTTGCTTCAAAAGCATAGTAGAAGAAGATGTTCTGGTCATCTCATTAAAACGGGATCTAACCAGGTATAGTACTACACATCTACTACAGTCAATAATTTTGCTTCATGACGAGAACCAAGGGTCAGGAAACTCTTAATCCCCCAAGTTTACATGTGACTCAATTCGTCATCATCAAGTACCGGGCCTGCTGGCGTAGGTGATCTTGTCTCTCTACAACTTTTGATCTCGACAGTTATTTATCATTTCTGTTGTTGACCTTCTGCCAAGCCATTCTCTTAAGCTGTGTGGTATTTTTTCTCTTTGCTTCCCTCTACCTCTTCGTCCCTCAATTTTTCTAGTCGTTAAAATATATTCCATTTGTTCTCTTCCCATTACATGGCCAAAAAATGATGATTGTTTCTTCCTAATATTGGATATTAGCTCTCTTTTTGCTTTGGCTTCTTTCAGAACATTTTCATTACTCTTCCTAGCTGTCCATGGTATTCTCAATATTCTTCTGTAAAACCACATTTCTACAGACTCCAGTGATTTTCTTGTCTGTTGTTCTATTGTACATGATTCACATTCATATGTTAAGATTGGCTCTACATAACATTTAAGAACTCTTTTTCTTGTTTCTATTGTCAAAAATGGATTACATAGTATCTTCCTCATTTTTTGGAAAGCTGCTTTTGCCTGAGCCATTCTGCATCTCACCTCTTTTGTACATCTTCCGTCTGAGGTTATCAAAGTTCCCAAATATTGAAGTGACTCAATTACAGAACCTTAAATGTGAGGACGGCATAGTTATTTTTATATGGGGACATGAACGTGATGTAATAAAAACATAGATGCTCTGTCTTCAATGGTTAACAGAACATGACTTGAAATCAACAAAGCAAAGACGAGAGTAATGAAAATATATAATTATTGAGGATTTTTAAAAAATACACAAGAAAGAAAATCTTGTTCTTCGAGACATTATGCCATATTTCAATCAAGGATTATGCTAGATAATCTCGGAAACTGCCCATATTACAAAAAGGGGACAGACGCAAAAACAAAGAAACCATAACCAAGATAGCAAAGACAATAATAACCTTGAGAACATATTGAAATAAAAAAAAATGATATGAAGAAAAGACAAAGTTTATGATGTTCAGGTAAAATGGTATTCGTCAATTCTTATGAATGCTCTGAGAGCTGGAAAACAACGAACAAATTAGGTAATCAACTAGATACATTAACAACGTTGAAGAAAATACTTTGTGTACAACGAAATGAGTTCAAGTTTGGCGGAACTGGGAAGATGATTATGATGATGATTATCTTTACCATAATCGATAAAAAGCCGAGACATACACTTAACTAACCGTCACTTATGCTCCCTCCGCCGTGCCGTTTTTTTGTGCCTTCTGATAGTGTATGAGAAATGCGGTGTGCATCAAAACATGTAAACATAATTGGCGCCCTGGGTCGGATGCCTCATGACATCAGATTGAAAACACCTGGACAACTAATTACTGGTTTTTACCTGAATTTACCGCGCCTACACATTCAATCAAAACCACAAAAACTAGTTTGCTTGTGGGGAAAGATATCTATGTAACCTCTCTTGGTGGCTGTAGGAATATCCTAGTTAACTCTTAAATGAGGAGAAACACACAAATCGGCCAATTTATAAAGCAATTTGTGAACGAATCAGCGATAAAGCGTAGAATGCCGTAACAAGATTTATTATATCGTTTCTGATTGGTTTATTTTTACTAATTTTTTTTCCAGCAATATTCATCTTTAGTATCGTTCGTAACTTCATCTATTCTCTTCATGTCCCTGTTCATCTTCGTATTTCACATTGAAAAAAAAGGTGTTCAGTGTGTAATGTCGCAATATACAACAATGTTTTTTATTTGCGCCTTTTAGCCCAACCTATCTTTTTTTCGCCATAGTGCATTTTAAAACCTGGTTTGGCTTCTTCGATTTCTACACATACTCAAGCTGTTCAGTCTATTTTATGACACAAGAGAGTGAAATATTGTTTTGGTCAGCACTGGTTCACAAACTCTAATCAACCTTATACCAGCAGACGGCTATAATTACGATTGTGTGTAGAGTACAGATCAAAATAAGACGAAAAGGTAGTAGTGTCTGTAGTTGTGGCAACAGTTGTAGCAGCAGCAGTAATAATAGTAGCAGCTGAACGGAGAGCAGGAAGAGAAACGTACGAAAATAATTACGATGACGATAATATAGGAAAACAAATGAAGAAAAAGGTTTGAGGTTCTTCTTTCCTTCCTCATTTGTCTTTCAGCGTCGAGGGGACCTACAATTTGCAGTCTCTTGCTCTTCTGTTCACCTCTGCTGCTGTTATGTTTCATAGCTTCCAAAGGCTGTTGTGTTGTGTTTTGATCTTTCTGCCTTGTCACGTGGCCAAACCATTTTATTTGTTGTTTCTTTATATATTCAATGGAAAAGTAGGGGTGGGGGGATTTCTTCCTAGCTTTTTTCTCACTTCTTCGTTTCCGACCTTATCTCTCAGGCTGCTTCTTGTCATTCGTCTAACATATTTAATCTCGGTAGAGGTTATTATTCATATTGTTCTTGAATCTAGGGTTCAGGACTGACATTGGTAGCACGATGTTGGGATGAAGATTGTGTTGAAGAGTGCCCGTTCTGCCACTAGAGTTCCTTCCTTTGGTTTGAGGTTGATGACTCTATAAATAGTTTGCCATTCAAAATGCGATTTTTTTCACAAAATCACAAATTACAGCTTGTAATCGTTTTCCAGTCCGCTAGGCATAGTCAGATGCACCTGGCTGTCGTCTATTGTTGGAGCTGGCATAATGATTGAGAAGTCAAGCGTCTCTCAATTCTCAGTCATATCTAATCCTGTAAATCGTTCCGCATAATGAAACACTTTAGTGACAATAGATGTCAGTGGATATGATGATAGTGACGAAGAAACTTTAAATCGTACTGACTTTTGCCAGGCTGCCTGGTAGAAAGCGGATAAAAACCTGACACTCTCCAGATAATGTGAACGTGTTCGGTTGTCCAATGGGGGTGTCCAGCTAAAATCGAGCTCGATGGAAAACCCATGACGCCCAAGAAATGTTTTTTTGTTTTTTTAAACGCCGGAGGAAGTGGAAGGTCGGGCTAGGTGTAAGAGATTCATTCATACGGACTATGATGAGAGCAACGTTCTACAAACAACATGCAACAAGAAGATGTTGATTTAAAAAAAAAAGAAACTTAGTTCTTTCTTTTTATCTGTAAAATGAGTCTGAATGCTCAGACCAGATTATAGAGCGTCTCAACTAGACTTGTCCTTGATTTCCCCAGAAACTTGTGTCCACGACTAATGCCCGAGAGTAATATATTCTTTGTAGTCTGGAAAAAAAAATCCCATTTTGATTCGTTTGCCAGAAGAAGCCAGAAACGACCAAAAAAAATATATTTCAGTTGCTTCTGGGAAAATAACCCAACTCTCACTCTTTTTAGGGAGATTTCTTTTTCACTACTCAATTCTTTGTTTTAAGTCGTTATTAGGAAAACCATTTTTAATGCGAGTTTAGTTGTAAAAGTTATCACGATTTCAAGACATCTTTTTTTAAAAAATGCTTTTTGTAAAAAGGAGAACAAGAACGAACGTAGCAACACGAGCTTTCCCCTCACAAATTACAGAACAGCTACGGCACAAACTCACGCTATAGCATCTATCATGTCCAGTCCCATCTCTACACAACAAGCCGCGTGGTTAGGTCTGGCTTCCGGTAGTCCACTAACGCAATAGTAGCAGTCTCCCAGAATTTTAATCCGCATACAGTTATTTTGCTGTTGAAACAAATCAGGAATGTTAAATAGATGTTAAACAGAATATGCGTAGGAAAAATAGGAAGGAAAAGAAATAATGCACAAATACAAATAACGAATGAGAGCATGAACAAATGCAAGGTGGAAATATAAATAATACTAGCACTAGTACCTGCATTGTACAAGAATACTGAAAAGTAAAATGTTAATAATTAATAATATTGCATTGACACGAACGCTAAACAGGAGGGAATCCCAATAACCCAAGTATTAAATTGACGCTAACCTCGAATAATACGCGAGGAAAGCAAGATAGAAAAAATAAATGTATTACATTGGCATTATGACCAAACAAGAAAAAAAAATGAAAACAAGATGGGATTAATTTAATTTCTGACACTGACAGCAACATTAATTAAGAAGGTGCAAAAATAGGATGGAAATTATCAGGGAAATATCACTGACAAACACATAATCAAGTGCTTGAATATATATATATAATAGGATAATCACAAAGTGAATTAGTTATAATAGTAACAGTTAGCTTGAATTGTATTTATGTTCAACAGAACAAAAAGATAGTAGACAAGAGAGATACATTATTATCATCATCGTGTGTCATACTGGTTGGCGTAGGCGATCATGTCTTTCCACGATTCTTTATCCATAGTCCATCACGTGAACTCTGTTGCTGACGTTCACCGTGCCACGACATCAAGCTATACAGTATCTAATCTCTTTGTAGTCCGCGATTTTTCTTTCCAGTATTTTGCCAGTTGCAATTACATATTCCAATTTGCCTCTTCTCATGATGTAGCCAAAAATATTTTTTTTTAATGATTTTAGGAGCGTTCCTTTTGTGTTGGCCTCGCAGAGAACTTCCTCGTTGGTCTGTTTTAGCTGCCCAGAGAACTCTCAATATTCTTCTGACAAATCACATCTCTGTGGTCTCTAATAGTCTTCTCATTTGTTTGTCTACTGTCCATTATTCACTTCCATAGGTTAGAATTGGCTCTATATAGCACCAATGTACCCTCTTACTCACCTCTATTGATACAAACCTATTGTAGAAGAAAGTTTTTCATTTTCTGAAATGCTACTTTGTTCTGTGCTACTCTGCTTTTTATTTCGGTGGTGCATTTTCATTCGATTTTATTGTGCTGAAGTAATTGACACTCTGCACTTATTTTAGATTTGTCCCGCTTATTATTATGTTGAATGTTGGCGATTGTTCTTTATAATGATTACTTCCGTTTTCTTACTGTTCAGGCTGAGACCTTTCTTGTTGCTATTTTTCATTATTATTTATATGATTTGTTGTAGTTCATTCTCCGTCTCTGCTATTAAGACTGTGACATCTGTATATCGCAGGTTGTGTATGTTCTGACCTTGCCTTTAATGTACTTTTTGTCTCTTATTGATATCTTAATATTTTCGCGTTAAAGTGATAACAAAGACAGCAACAGATCAAAACCTTGTCCAACTACTTGTTTTATATACTGAAACTTTCCATTATTGCAGTGCCTGTTTGTTAGTGCTAACATGAAAGAGTCAAAAATAATTATCCACTCTCCAGGAATTTCGGCACTAAAATCATCGCACATCGATCTCAATGATACACTAGATAAATAAATATTTGGTTTTGTTTAAATCTGACATTGGTTCTATACAACTCTCAATGATACACTAGAGAAATAAATATTTGGTTTTGTTTAAATCTGACATTGGTTCTATACAACTCTCAATGATACACTAGAGAAATAAATATTTGGTTTTGCTTAAATCTGACATTGGTTCTTTACAACTCTCAATGAAATTGCAAATGGAATTAGGTGATGATAACCTGCAACTACAGACTGACTCTACAGATTAATTGATGATAACCTGGAACTACAGACTGGCTCTACAAATTAGTTGATGATAACCTGCAACTACAGACTGACTCTACAAATTAGTTGATGATAACCTGCAACTACAGATTGACTCTACAGATTAATTGATGATAACCTGCACCTACAGACTGACTCTACAGATTAATTGATGATAATCTGCAACTACAGACTGGCTCTACAAATTAATTGATGATAACCTGGAACTACAGACTGGCTCTACAAATTAGTTGATGATAACCTGCAACTACAGACTGACTCTACAAATTAGTTGATGATAACCTGCAACTACAGATTGACTCTACAAATTAGTTGCTATAAACTCTATTTATAATTTATTTCTTGCAATAGCGATTTATCTTAGAAGTCTCCATCGGCCTCACAATACCGAGCCATCTCACGAAGAACCCTAGGCACGTCCCACAATACTTCTGAGCAAATTTCCACAGAACTGAGAACTTCTGGGCCTGTTCCACAGAACTCCTAGTCATCTTCCACAGAACTCCTAGTCATCTTCCACAGAACTCCTAGTCATCTTCCACAGAACTGAGAACTTCTGGGCCTGTTCCACAGAACTCCTAGTCATCTTCCACAGAACTGAGAACTTCTGGGCCTGTTCCACAGAACTCCTAGTCATCTTCCACAGAACTGAGAACTTCTGGGCCTGTTCCACAGAACTCCTAGTCATCTTCCACAGAACTGAGAACTTCTGGGCCTGTTCCACAGAACTCCTAGTCATCTTCCACAGAACTGAGAACTTCTGCAGATATTCCACATAACTCTAGTGTTTTACCACAGTACTTTTGCAGATATTCCACATAACTCTAGTGTTTTACCACAGCACATTTGGAGATAATCCACAGAACTCTAGTGTTTTACCGCAGTACTTCTGGAGATATTCCACATAACTCTAGTGTTTTACCACAGTACTTTTGAAAATATTCCACATAACTCTAGTGTTTTACCACAGTACTTTTGAAGATATTCCACATAACTCTAGTGTTTTACCACAGTACTTTTGAAAATATTCCACATAACTCTAGTGTTTTACCACAGTACTTTTGAAAATATTCCACATAACTCTAGTGTTTTACCACAGTACTTTTGAAAATATTCCACATAACTCTAGTGTTTTACCGCAGTACTTTTGCAGATATTCCACATAACTCTAGTGTTTTACTACAGTACTTCTGGAGATATTCCACATAACTCTAGTGTTTTACTACAGTACTTCTGGAGATATTCCACATAACTCTAGTGTTTTACTACAGTACTTCTGGAGATATTCCACATAACTCTAGTGTTTTACCACAGTACTTCTGGAGATATTCCACATAACTCTAGTGTTTTACTACAGTACTTCTGGAGATATTCCACATAACTCTAGTGTTTTACCACAGTACTTCTGGAGATATTCCACATAACTCTAGTGTTTTACCACAGTACTTCTGGAGATATTCCACATAACTCTAGTGTTTTACTACAGTACTTCTGGAGATATTCCACATAACTCTAGTGTTTTACTACAGTACTTCTGGAGATATTCCACATAACTCTAGTGTTTTACCACAGTACTTCTGGAGATATTCCACATAACTCTAGTGTTTTACTACAGTACTTCTGGAGATATTCCACATAACTCTAGTGTTTTACCACAGTACTTCTGGAGATATTCCACATAACTCTAGTGTTTTACCACAGTACTTCTGGAGATATTCCACATAACTCTAGTGTTTTACCACAGTACTTCTGGAGATATTCCACATAACTCTAGTGTTTTACTACAGTACTTCTGGAGATATTCCACATAACTCTAGTGTTTTACCACAGCACTTCTGGAGATATTCCACAGAACCCCTAACTATCACCCACACAACTCCTAACCATATTCCATATAACTCGTCGTCAACTCCGACATAAACTGTGCCATGTAACCTTTTATTTGACTCTTGTAAGAGCCCGTAACCGCTCACAATCCATAAATATGGAACAATTAGTTACGTCTCAAGGAAAGCCTAGTCAATTCTAAAAGAGGCTATAGTGGCTCACCGATCTCAACCTCTCAAAGAGTTATGTATTCCTATTACAAAGTTGAACGCGTTCGAAAATAAATGTCTAAGGAAAATACTTGGTATCGCGTGGAACGAATTCAAAACAAACGAGGAAATTAGAGAAATCGCCAATCAACGACTAATATCTTCAGTAATAAAGAAAAGACGATGGTCATATGTGGGACATGTGATGAGAAGAGATAATAGCCGAATAGCAAAGCAAGCCCTCATGTAGGAAAATGAAACAATAGGTAAGAAGAAAAGAGGAAGACCCTGAGAGACACTGAGAAGAACATTAATGAGAGAGGCAGGAGCAGAAGGAATCGGCTCCCACGGTGAGTTAGAGCTGCTTGCACAGAACAGAGAGAAATGGCGAGATTTGATAAAATATCTTTAAAAGAATTGAAAACCGCTAGAACAAAAATTCAGATAAGTGAGGGAGTATCTTGGTCTACGCCCTATGGGCCGGCTACGGCTCGAAAGGTCAATAGATAGATAGATTACGATATGTGACCATTGAATAAATCGCTGAACTACATGTTGCATCAATATAGCGTCCGGATATATTGTCCGGATATATCGTCCGGATATATTGTGATGTGATGAACAAAAATAAACCAAAAATCTAAGTAACGAACAAAACAATTATGGGTCTACTTCTAATAGACAGAAAACTCGGTACATGAAACTAAAAGAATTAAAGTAAAAAAAAAAAAAAAAAAAGTAAAGTACCCCCGTCACGCCAAGTGGCGTATAGGGAATATGGTGTTAGTGACTATACAATTTACAGACCTTCGGCACATGATGTTTGGGGTAATGTGGTCGGTATTACGCCCGTGCCGCTTTACTTTCCCAGAAAAAAAATCCGGTACCCATTAAAGGCTGGGTGAACCGGAGCCGTCGGTTGGGATCGAACCCTACTTCTTGTCCTTTGTAGTCCAGTTCACTAACCACTGAGCTATCGCAGCTCCAAAAGAATTAAGAACAAAACATATTTTATAAGTGGAACCAACGTGACCAATTATTTATTTTATGAAACTTCTGATTCTCTGATTTGAAAATATTAAAAAAAAAAAAAAGACATGGAGTATTATTATTTTTGGGATACAAGAGGTGGAGAGAGGTAAAGAACAAAAGGTAGAGAGGGAAAGTTAAGTTGGTTTTCTTCATCAGCAGCAATTGCAAAACATGCAGCTATGAGATCATGACTGTTTTAATTTAAAAACAAATATAAGAGATCGGTTTTCCTATGTTACATTGAAACGCAAAGGGATAAAGGTATAAATATGCATAAAAATGCATAGCTACTAAAAGCTGATGATAAAGGTGAAAGGAATATAAGAAGAAAAAAGTTGTATTGTTACGGATTTAATTAGGTGAGGTACAACATAAAATCAAATCGACGTTGCAGCTTAGTAGGCTTCAGTAGGAACAATGAACAACACATATACATACATGTATGCAAATAAATTAACATTACCAAAAAAATTAATTCACTCTTATATGTTTTATATATTCTTAGGGAACTCCAGTCTTAGACACTTCACTCATTTCTGTTTTGTGGGAACCAATTTACTCTCATTGTGCAGTTCTTGGTGTTCTGTAGAAGTATACTAGCATAGGTGTGGACACACGTGGGTTTATGTATGTATCTATGTGTGCTATCACACGGATGTGTATGCATATGTACGTATTGGCATTGCTGGTGGTGTTATAGTTGTTGGAACATATACGGTCCATACTCTATGGCTTCCAATTTCCTCCACATAATTCTAGAACCCTTCCAGTAATTTCACCTGTGCTACCTGTCCGCTTCCTTCCACCTAACTATACCTACAGTAAATTGCGATATGCGGATTATACAGTCTTAATAGCAGAGACAGAGAATGAACTGCAAGAAATGATAGACATAATAGTAAAAGAAAGCAACAAGAAAGGTCTCAGTCTGAATAGTAAGAAAACAGAAGTAATGGTTATGTCGAAGAAACAATCATCACCATCATGCAGCATACAAATAAACAGGACAAATTTGAATCAAGTGCAACGCGTCAAATACTTGGGCACAATAATAACATTGGATGGAAGATGCACCACGGAAATAAAAAAGCAGAATAGCTCAGGCCAAAATAGCATTTCAGAAACAGAAAATGAAAAATATCTTATGCAGCCAATAGAAGTGAGAAAGAGAGTTCATCGGTGCTATAGAGTACCAATTCTGATCTATGGAAACGAATCATGGACAGTAGACAAACAAATGAAAAGACGATTAGAGTCACAGAGATGTGATTTCTCAGAAGAATGTTAAAAGTTCCATGGACAGCTAAAAAGACCAATGAGGAAGTTCTCAAAGAGGCTAACACAAAAAGGCAGCTCATAAAGAACATCAGAAAGAAACAATCAACATTTTTTCGGGCACATCATGAGAAGAGGAAAGTTGGAATACTTGGTTACAACTGGCAAAATAAAAGGAAAGAGAGATCGCGGACGACAAAGAGAGAAAATACTGGATAGTTTGGTGTCATGGCATGGAAAACAGTCAACAACAGAACTGATACGATGCACTGTAGATAAAAGATTGTGGAAGGACATGATCGCCTAAACCACATGATGATGTACGGCACATGATGATGATGATGATACCTACAGTGAATGCCAGGCCCATTTCGCTTTTTGACCGAACCATAGCAAGCACTACAGAGAAGTTTCTTTTCATTCACTTTTAATATTATTTTTCTCATTCAACTTTTCATTATAATTTTGCAATGTAGTATTAATTGTACTTGCTTACATATTCTTGTGTGTGTATGTATTCTGTTCATTCTTCTTGTTGAAGACCTTCTGAGCGGCAACTTTGTTCAGATTTTGTGGTGCCCCTCATCTACGTAAAGCTATAACGATACCACGTGTTCACAATGAAACACAAAGGAAGTATATCCTCACTTTAAAAAAAAGAAAAGTTTGGAAAATGTGTAAAAGACTCGATCCACTTAAAGTGGGGAAATATTACTTCAAAATACGGGACTGCCAGTGACTGCTTTATCACACCTCACCAAATTGAGAAAAAGAAATATCAAAATGGAATCACCTTCATCTACGAAAGTAAGATGGTGCAGACCGTGATTATTTTGAAATAAGAGAGAAAAAGATTACATAGAGAAGATAAAATAAATAAAATAATAATTTGGATAATTCTAGTAGCATGGGAACAAGTCCCAGATGTCGAAACAAGTAAAAAATCTTTCAGAGGGATGATAAGGTACACAATATATTGTTCTAGTCATGTAGCCACATTCAGATAAACATACGCATGCGCGTATATATCTGTTCTTCTATAGCATTTCTGTTATTTTATTTATGTAATTTATTTACATACATATTTATTATTGTATGTCAACTCTCGAAACGTTTGCCATAACCTGTATTATCGAGCACTCGAGTTCTGCTTCGTTGTTCATCCTATTCTGAAAATTGGTACCACAGATTTGCTCAGGAAATGTAGGGTTGACTGATGTGATACCATAAACATGACTCTCGTCGTTCGACACAAATACAGCTAGTACCATTTTCTCCATTTACGTTACGTATAGGTACATGAATCAGCTTCTATATTGTTTGAACATGTCCTTCTTTTCAACAGTTTTATTTCTAATAATTTATCTTGTTTCTTTAAAATAAGAAAACTGTATTTGATTAATTTTTTTCAGTATACTCCTAGTATGTTATTGCCCGTGCATTTTTCTCCCAGATAGGTTTAAACACTAGTCACTTCCTGCTTATGCCATTTTAAAGGATAAACCACGAAGTTTGAAGATTGTTGACTTGGATGGTAATGGTTTGATCCTAGCTTTTGAATCTTAGATTCAGCTGACATTGACAGCGAAGTGGTCTCCTAGAAACCACCACACTTCAGTAAAAGTGTTGCAGGAAGAATGGAATAACTTACTCCAACAGCGGGCTAAAGTTTCTTTCGCTTCATGAGAAGGCGTTATTAAGCAGTGATACTAGATAAAGATGGACATGCACAGTACTAAAATCAAGATTTCATTTCTCGTGGGGGTGCTACATCTACTGTAGCATTTATCTTTCCTTCGTGGCATTTTGATAAAAATCAAAGTGTTCAATTGTTCAAAGAATCAATATTCGGTCATCTTGTGTGTTAAGTGTTGTCTCATATCCTCCAAGAGACCAAACACAGTGACCTATATAGGTTTGTACACTAATTATTTCCGTGAGTATATTAAACTATAACACAAACTAACCTTCGCCAGCTGGTCAAAGCGGCCAAATAGTTCGTTCAGAATCCGAACAAGTTCCTGGGCAGTGCACTGTGACGATAGACACGTGAAACCGACGATATCCGCAAAGAGAATCCTGATGATACACAACATTGTTCTATTTATAACACAGTAATAAATCATTCATGAAGTGAGTTCAAAGGAAATGTTACCAAAGTTCTGCTTTTACTGCTTTTTTTTTTTTTTAATTCTCCATAATATAATATGATCAATAGCAAATTGTTTAGGAAAACAAAAATATTCACAAGCAAAAAAGCAACAATTGCGGAGATTTAAATGAGTCAGAAATTATTTGAGTTTTTTAATTGTAAAATATAACTTTTTTAAAATTAAAAGTAAAAATTAATAATAATAACAAACATTTCGTAAACACATTTGCATATAGTTTCATTGTTTTTACGGTTTATTAGCGGGTTTCTAAAATGTGTAAAGAGATGGTTGAGATTTTGTGTCAAAATACTTTGACTGTATAAACTGAGAGGCCATAAATATTTTGCGACCAACGACGCATTTTTTTTGGGGGGTAATGTGGTCAACACTACGTCAGTACGATATCCTTTCCGAGAATAAAATCACTGATATCCACTGACGGTTTAGTGTAGCCAAACCTGTACATAGAAATTTATAGATGACTTTTGTGTAACGTCGATCGGGCTGATTTAACTCGACGTGTTCCCCACTGTGGACGAGCTTGTTATTTGCAACTACCGTGACGTTGTGTAACGTCTAACGGGCTGATTTAACTCGACGTATTCCCCACTGTAGACAAGCTTGTTATTTGCAACTACCGTGACGTTCGACATCGTACAGGACAAAATCTCTGCACTTTGCTCGATCCCCAGCAGCATGGTTCCTCATCTAAACTTCACTGTGTATCTCTGGCTCTACTATTCCCGTCATATTGTCAATCTTCTGTAATAGTTACCGGCTAGGGTATCTGTGAACTAAGAGATTGTGGGAAGTGCGCAGAGTATGGGAATAGAGCATGGGTACATGAGGTGTTCAAGATGGTGCGATCTGGAAATTTCTAAAGGGGTGACGTATTATTTTAGTGGTTGTGACGTATTTTTGTGCAGTAACTAGGAGACAAAGGAAGTTAGAGTGGCAGAAATTGATTGAATGAGTGAAGGAGCTTGGGATTGCAACTAGGGGGAAATATAAAGCTTAGTTTAGAAGGCACTCAAATGTCAGCGGAGCAGTCAGAGCAGAACAGTTAATAGTCAAACAGTCAGAAGGTAGTCAACAGTTAGCAGTCAGTCTCTCCTTAGTTAGTACAGGATTAGTCTAGCTGAGTAATTTACAAATAGTGTAGATTATATTTTGAAGATCAGAGAATAGATGGAATACATTAATTACGATTTTGTGCAAGATCTTATTATTCCGTCAAGGTGAAGTATGATCTTAAGTGTGGTGACACTGGAACACTTCCGCTTGTTTTTCACTTTCTGTCCTTTCTGTTCATTGCTTAGCAATCCTTTTTGAGCATTTGAAATATCATGTATCAGGTTCTGACTGATATCGTCGTGTGTATATCCTCTTTCTGTTGCTATTTTTAGCAATTAATAATTGAAAACTCTTTCATCAGATTCCAGATCTTATATACGCGTTATACTACTCGAGTAAACCTCACATAAGCTGCGTGCAATATAGAAGTTAGAACATCATTACAAACTTCATTTTATACAAATCATCTAGGAAACATAATGGATGCAATCAAGTTCTACTTATGTAGATTGCAAACGAATGTTTTACAAATGACAGGTTAACTTTTTATTAACTTATGACATGAATAAAATGTAATTTGTGGCTGTATACAGTCGAAGATGTAAAAAAAAAAAAAGATATTTCTTTCTTAATTAAGTTGATCCTCTCACAAAGCAATGTATGAGATGAGGGAGATGACTGGTGTATATATATATATAATATAATATATATATATATATATATATATGTATATATAATGTATACAAGTATAGATGCTGTGAAACCAGGTTTTTAATGGCTTGTATATTGTATTATATAATATTGATAATAAAAGAGGGAAGTCTTTAAAATGTAACATTGGACTTTATGAGGAGTGGAGAGACACGAGAAAAAACGATTCACGTCTACTCACGTGACATTATCGTGAAGTTGAATGTAAATTTTGTGAAACATTCCGTGATGTGGTGTCGTTATGTCGTTTTTCATCTCCATGGCAACGTGCTGAGGAAGGACGCTCATCAGGATCCTCTCCTGGGAGAGACAAGAAGCTGTGTTTAAGAAAGTTTGAAATATAGGGGAGGCAACTTGACTGAAAGATGAGCATTGATTTCATCAAAACTAGTGGGTGTTTCCGGTTAATGCAGAGGTTCTTAAACTGTTTGCAGCAGTGATTTGATGGGGGTGCGGGGGATAGAGGTGTTAGAGGGGGGGGGGGGGGGGGTTAACGTTTTTTAACAATTGTTTCTCACTTGTTTTAAAAAATGAAAAAAAAATCCATGTTGACGTGTAATAAAACTGTAAAATCAAAAACATTTTAATTATTCGTAAACCAAATTACAAACATTAAAATTCTTTTAGCAGAAGGTTGTATAAAAAGTGTTATATACATTTTACATATTTGAATTACAACATTTTTACATGTAAGGTTGTTTATTGTAAGGAACTTGTCAGTAAAAAAACAATAAAACATTTGGTTTGCATTTCACAGGTTACATGATACACATCGTGTCTGAATTGTATTATTTTTTTTTTTAATTTGCTACCCCTGAAATACTACGTGATGTGATGATTATTATATGTTAATTAGAACAAACACATATACAATAATTTTAAGAAACATTAAACCACTGATTATGACAACATGTTATCACACTCTAAAGCTCCAACTCAAATAGGAAGCAGACAGATTCATAGAAAAAGAGAATACACGGCGAAAGAAAAGAAAAAATAACATTTCTAGGGGTGCTGAGAAATCCACAGTCAACTATGACTAATAGAGGTTACTACTAATTTTACTATCACAAGGAAATAGCATCTTTCTCTCTCACTCTCTCTCTCTCATTTTCTCACGCTCTCTCTCTCATATTTTCTTACGCTCTCTCTCTCTCTCTCTCTTTCTCCATCATCATCTCATAACTCTGAGGATAATTCAATCTACATTCTTTGGGATTCTGCGATGTCGGTCAGTGCCTGTCTATTCTTTGATGTTATTTTTCCTTCACTTGCCCACGGGTACTCCACCTTGCCCACGGGTACTCCGCCTTGCCCACGGTACTCCTCCTTGTCCACGGTACTCCACCTTGCCCACGGTACTCCGCCTCACCCACGGTACTTCGCCTTACCCACGGCACTCCACCTTGTCCACGGTACTCCCTCTTGCCCACGGTACTCCGCCTTACCCACGGTACTTCGTCTTGCCCACGGTACTCCACCTTGTCCACGGTACTCCACCTTGCCCACGGTACTCCACCTTGCCCACGGTACTCCACCTTGCCCACGGTACTTCGCCTTGCCCACGGTACTTCGCCTTGCCCACGGTACTCCGCCTTACCCACGGTACTCCACCTTGCCCACGGTACTTCGCCTTGCCCACGGTACTCCGCCTTACCCACGGTACTCCGCCTTACCCACGGTACTCCACCTTGTCCACGGTACTCCGCCTTGCCCACGGTACTCCGCCTTACCCACGGTACTTCGCCTTGCCCACGGTACTCCACCTTGTCCACGGTACTCCGCTTTACCCACGGTACTCCACCTTGTCCACGGTACTCCACCTTGTCCACGGTACTCCGCCTTAACCACGGTACTTCGCCTTGCCCACGGTACTCCGCCTTGTCCACGGTACTCCACCTTGCCCACGGGTACTCGGCCTTGCTCACTGGTTTTCCGTAAACTAAAGGGCGGAAACAGCCGGCCCATTCCTCCTTTGATATGATATAAGCCTACCCCGCGAGCCCAGAACGTTCTACATTGTATTTTTTTTTCATTTCATACGATTCTAGAATAATAACTTTATCCAGCAAGGTCAAACCACTTCAGATACATACTGCTTTGCATTATATGGGACTGCCATTACAAAATGCGCATACACGTTAAAAAATATATACAATTGTAAATGTTGCAATGATTCGCTACCTTCATTGAACGGCCTATGTATATCCAGCGTTGTTATATATTTTGTTAAACAGAAAAATTGCTATGGCCCAATCAAATATATTTGTCATCCGTTTCAACATAACAAACAATGTCTCCCGCGTGTGGATCATAGGTAAAAAACTGAGAACCTTTTGAAGACCACTAATTTAGGGTTTGGTTATATCCCATGTCGCTGGTAGATATTTTTGTACGAAGGAAAATTAGAAGAGACGTTCTGAGGAGCCGGTGATTACAGGTCTAGGTTTGAGATGTGGAGGTGTCTAGTTTCAAAAAGCCGGTTACTGATTAAAGGACTCGACACAGCTGCAAACTAGGCCCAAAGATGCTCTATCACAAGTATTGATATAAAGAATGCACACTGATGGTTCTTGTAGCTTAATATTTGCATACACTGCTGAACCGCCTATTAAAATCACTCTATGAAAGTTGTATTTAACTTTACTTCAGATTTGATGGGTCTTTATCAATTCCCTTTAATTCAATGAATGATGAAAGAAAAAATACTGAAATATTTAAACTAAATTCAGCTAAATCCTTGAAATGTATCGACTCTTAATATAAAATGCTCTGTGTTAATAAAATTTGCTAACTACGAAAAGAAAGTCAGCGTGACGGCAGCACAGAAACGATATAATTCAAATTTTGAGGCAAATACTGCAATTTTCTTTACAGATAAAGATCTTTAACTGCAGCGCTCAAACATAAAAATGACCAACACTTGAGAGAAACATCAATGCTTCATGCTGTTAAATGCTATGTTTGCCAACAGCATTTTCTTATTTATATGTCACATTTTCCGACACTTGATATTACATATTCCATGTCTAACTGTATTCAGGAACTCTTTCAAGTTTAATTCCAATTATGTTGATGCTGATTTGCAAGTTCCTACCAACATCTCTTTTTATTACTAAAATTACAAATAATAATAGTACAAGGAAATGGTGGCAGTCTAGCAACGGATAACAGCAAAATGGAATAACAAAGCTTTACTATCAAATATCAGCTAACGATTCCTGTGTTTAAAATGAGAATTATGTGGACGGTTCTGTCGCGGGGTTGTCTGTGAAATGGGTAAGGGTTTGATGTGAATTGTCTAGGGTTCTTTGAAAATTAACTAATGATTTCATGATCAATTATTAAAGATTCTGAGAAGTATGGTTATAGATTCCGTCAAAGGTTACAAGTTCTCCTGATGTGAAATGGGTAAGGGTTTGATGTGAATTGTCTAGGGTTCTTTGAGAATTAACTAGTGATTTCATGATCAATTATTAAAGATTCTGAGAAGTATGATTATAGATTCCGTCAAAGGTTACAAGTTCTCCTGATTGGATGGAAGTGCTTTAATAATCACCAGATGAGGCATCACAATAGGGGAAAAAGGAAGGTCTCCGAAAAGGTGGACTAAAGAAATATCAAACCTAACATACATTTCTATTCTTGGACAAACTGCAGCGCATTACCGTAAACATATCATTATACATCCACACACTGAGGCTAAAGTAAGGGCGAGGAGGGTGGGTGTGTGGGGTGAGTGGCTTAAATATGCCGTGATGCGGTAAAGCTGACGAATGGGATAAAAGAGAGAAAAAAAAACGTAAAAAGAAATAAGTTTGGAGTTACGGCTTTAAAGCGATAAGAGAAGAGACAAAACGATCCAGTTTCGCGGTCTAAAGGTTCGAAAACAGAACAGAACAAAATGGAATTAGAAATATTTAAAATCTAATATCTATTTTAAAACAGAGAAAAAAATAGCATTTGCAATGAAACCAATAAGGTGAAAATATAATAACATACATAAAGAGCATAATAGCTTTTGGAAACCTTACATTGAATGACATAAGATAAATACAGGGAATTAAAGCATTTATTATTTTTAAAAATCACATATTGAATAACATTACATAAAACTTTTAATTTTGATAATATAAATATATGTCAGACAGGCAAAACTCAATCATCCCCTTAAAGATAATTATGTTGTGTCTTCTAGGGCCAATAATGATATTCATTCTATGGACATTTATAAAACAATTTTCTTCTGTTCTTCCTCATTTGTTTTACAGTAGCGGGAGAGACAGCTAGCGGGTTTTGCCTTTCTTTTAATTGGCTTATTCTGCTGTCAACTTTTTCAGCGTTTCTGGTATCCCATCAATTTGTTTCGAGGTCTATTTGTTTCAATATTATGTATCTGTCTTGTCACGTGGTTTAATCCTTCAGTTATCCTTTACATAGTCTACAAATACAATGACAATATTTTAAAAAGAAAATAAATATAATTTACAATAATAAAAAAAAACACAAACAAGAAGAGATGATAGAAAGGCTGAATTGCTAGATACGATGAGGAGGAAAATAATGAATGCTGCAGTATAAGTTGCTGTACAGTTTTAATTCGAAAGGGAATTTGCTAGTAGTTATTATTTGTTCAGTATACCAATGGGTGGTCTAAATTTAGTCTCATGCTTATTTAGGATTGTGCTCGAGAATGTAAGACTTTTTCTTAAATTACTTAGGATTGGGGATTGGCCTGTCTCTGTGTGAGAACCGTCGTTACTATTGTAGCAAAATGTCCTTCGGAAATGTCTTTCTCGTTCCAGAATATGCAGGAACAGTAGCCGGGATCAGAGTGGTTTGCGACTTATAGCTAACTGTGAGCCAGGAATACCGCTAAAAGCTGGTCAAGATCGTACTCCACGTACGAGAGTAACTCTGGCAACAGAGTAACAAGTTCGGACCAGCCAGTAGGGATCAAGTGGGAATGCAACCCCGGGA
Source organism: Megaustenia siamemsis (assembly GCA_032433765.1). Taxonomy (NCBI): domain Eukaryota; kingdom Metazoa; phylum Mollusca; class Gastropoda; order Stylommatophora; family Ariophantidae; genus Megaustenia; species Megaustenia siamemsis. The sequence goes on from JAVIAB010000092.1 coordinate 134,707,152, forward strand.
CTTTAAAGTAATATGTTGGGCCTAAAATAGATATATATCGAAGCTTGATATAAGATAGCCACAGCAGAACAAGCCTATGCACATTTATGTTAAGTAAATCACAGCACTTCAAGTCTCCACACATTTAGATTAAGTAAATCACAGCACTTCACGTCTCCACACATTTAGATTAAGTAAATCACAGCACTTCACGTCTCCACACATTTAGATTAAGTAAATCACAGCACTTCACGTCTCCACACATTTAGATTAAGTAGGTCACAACACGCTTAACACATTTAGAATAAGTAGGTCACAACACGCCTAACACATTTAGAATAAGTAGGTCACAACACGTCTACACACATTAGAATAAGTAGGTCACAAAACATCTAAACACATTTAGAATAGGTAAGCCACAACACGTCTGCCACATTAAAAATAAGTAGGTCAGAACACGTCTACACACATTTAAAATAAAATAAGTAGATCACAACACATCTGCACACATTTAGAAAAGGTAAACCACAACACAACACATCTACGCCAACTTAAAATATTCCTTGAACCGACAGCTGTAATCACGCAGGCGAAGGCAAAAGGAGAAGGTAGATAACTAATACAAGTTGGCCTGATAGTAAATAAAAATTAAAAAAAAAAAACTTAAAACATGGGTTTACGTAAATATGAAATAGTGCATAAATAACGTAAATTGGATATTTAAAAAAAGAAAAGAAAAGGCTTCGAGAGAACACCAAAACATAAATCACATGATTGGTGAGCTCAACAGACGTGGTCGCATCCATTATGCCAGAAGGAAAACTTACGTCAAATTCAGATCCAACATGCCGAAGACAGAATGTGTCAGCCACAGCGCAACTTTAGGAGAAAATTCAGGAAATACACGCATATACGAGTACCGACCTTACGACGAGCTTATCTTGTGTCATAATGTTGTTCCTACCCCTCCTTCATGAAAGCGGACAAAGAATCAAGTTCGTGTTATAAAAGACTTGAAAAAAAAAGTAAAGTAAAGAGTCCTGTCACGCCAAGTGGCGTATAGGGAATATGGTGTTAGTGACCATAAATTTTACAGACCTTCGGCACATGATTTTTGGGGTAATGTGGTCGGTATTACGCCCATGCCGCTTTACTTTCCCAGAAAAAAATCCGGTACCCATTTAAGGCTGGGTGAACTCGGAAGCCGTCAGTTGGGATCGAACCCTACCTCTTGTCCTTTATAGTCCAGTTCACTAACCACTGAGCTATCGCGGCTCCCATAAAAGACTTGAAAGCTAAAGTAAAAGAAGTAGAAGAAGAAGAAAACTTGATAACTGACAGAAATATTAAATAATATACGAGTCCCTACCAATAAATAGAAGTACCAAGGAATCGAACACATAAAATACATTTTTCATGATGACATATAAAATGCAAAAATGGCCACAGGCAAGAGCAAAAAACTAACAGTGCTGCTGGAATAAAGCAATAAACGCGCAATGACTGTGAGAATGGCACGCCTGACAATAGAAGCGCGTCAACATCAGGGATAGAATAATGGTATGGGGAGATAATCAAGTGCAGGGGTTCCAAATTTGTACTGTATTGTTTTCTTCTTGTTTTTTTGCCTTCACCGATGATTATAGGAATGAAAAGTGCTTTTGCATCCGCAGCTTAAAAGGTTTTAAGTGAGAGTAAATTCGTCTATTTTAAGTGAGAGTAAATTCGTCTATTTTAAGTGAGAGTAAATTCGTCTATTTTAAGTGAGAGTAAATTCGTCTATTTTAAGTGAGAGTAAATGCTTCTATTCGTCTATTTTAAGAGAATAAATTCTTCTATTCGTCTATTTTAAGAGAGTAAATTCGTCTATTCGTCTATTTTAAGAGAGTAAATTCGTATATTCGTCTATTTTAAGTGAGAGTAAATTCGTATATTCGTCTATTTTAAGTGAAAGTAAATTCTTCTATTCGTCTATTTTAAGAGAGTAAATTCGTCTATTCGTCTATTTTAAGTGAGAAAAATTAAACGTCTTTTGTGGCTTGCATCACAGTTGTGATATTTACTTTGATCTACGTGATACATCCGACTTCATCGATTATAAGTACAGGGTTGCCTTCCTTTTCGATCCCAGATTACACAGCGAAACTGGTTAGTCTATTTCTAGGGGCACTGTGAAGAGGCAGAGTAGAAACTAGCTTTTTTGAATCCCCGGTCCTGGAGCAAGCAGTCAGCTATGAGTCGTCGTACGCTTTCAAATTTAGCGCTGACAGGCACGGCACATTAGTTGATAGCGTCTGTCAGACTTCATATTTTAGAGTTGGGTTTGATAAAGAAGGGGTTTTGAACGCATGAATAGTGTTTGTTGTGGCGCTGTACATATACAAGGGGACAGCAATAGTGGGAGTAGAGTGTTTTAGAGGATACGGGTTGTTTATTGACTGGACTCGTAGGAATTGTTTATTAACGCTGGGCATATGCGAGTTGTTGATGACTTTATAACGTTGGAAATATTTATTAACGAAAGACATATGCGAGTTGTTGATGACTTTATAACGTTGGAAATATTTATTAACGAAAGACATATGCGAGTTGTTGATGACTTTATAACGTTGGAAATATTTATTTACGAAAGACATATGCGAGTTATTTATAAAGTTGTAACGTAGGAATTGTTTATTAACGCTGGGCATATGCGAGTTGTTGATGACTTTATAACGTTGGAAATATTTATTAACGAAAGACATATGCGAGTTATTTATAAAGTTGTAACGTAGGAATTGTTTATTAACGCTGAGCATATGTGAGTTATAGATGACACTACAAGGTAAGACTTATTTATCAACGCGGACACATGCGAGTTGGTTTGTGACACTAGGGATAGTTTACTATTGGTCGTTTCAAATCTAAATGTTCACGATTAACATGAAATATCTCATCTTTCCCTGCACTTACAAACTTGATTTTTTGCATCTGGCCTTGTTTTTCCAAGGTCCCACCGATTTCACAAAATTTAATGATGTAGGAAGTATGCTTCATCATGAAGCAGCACTTTCCTTTGATCTCACTGAATTTACGGATCTTTTTGCTCCTGGAGAAAATAATTTACCGTACATTAATGGAAATCAGCTTCTCGACATAGGCGTCTCTACACAACTTGAAAGTTGGAGGCGTTTATCAACTGTTTACTTTCTATTGTTTACTTTCTTTAAAATACTATGAGAATGTCAATGTTATAGCCTTTACAGACGGTCTAAAACAAATCAGCGTATAAACAGTTCCATTAATGAAAACTATTTAAACAATATACAACAAAGAATACATTTTAAAAAATTAATTATCCGTTGCGAGCGATAACGAGCATGACATATCAAGCAAAGTTATTGTTTATGGGTACGCATGTGACTAAAGAGTCCGATGTAAGCACGGGATCCTCTTCACTGTAAAGAGCTACATTGTTCGTTTTATGTCTTTCCATGTGACTTTCATTATTTTACGTAAACAAGACATATGAAAGTGATTTAGTTTCTTTGCATGCTGCAGTACACATATCAAGAATCTTTACATTTTCAAAACGTTATCAACTTTAGCTGAAGATTGATCATGCGGACATATAAAAACGTCCATTATTATTTCATTTATTCTGAATCAGAGGAGTCTAACATATTGATTACTAATCTGGGCTGAACGAACGATAGTCCATCTTTTTTCCAATAGTCATTTTCTTCTTTTAAGACATGATCTTCACATTTGCACCAAAAATCTTTGTCAAGTCAATCTGTGATAGAGCAGCATATGTCAGTCCTTTTATATCGCATAGTTTAAAACTTGTATTCTCAGCTGCCACCTGCCCTTTAATTTTTGCCCAAACGAGTTCAATGGGGTTTAATTGTGGATGATAAGGGGGCAGTCTCAAGCACGTATGACCATGCTGTTGAATGATTTTGTCTATTTGGAATACTTTGGTCTTTTGCGATTTCTTAACAAGTGACAGTAATTCAGGTTTCAAAAATCCCTCGTTAAATGGAATTCCTTCCTTTCTTAGCCAAATCTTTATAACATCTTTTGTACTGGTAGATGTAGGAATTTTGTCTTCTTCTGCCACAGCGTTGTGGTACGACGCGTTGTCCATTACCAGACAGGATGGTCTGTCTAGAATTGGAAGAAGAGTATTTTCAATCCACTCTCTAAATATATGACCATTCATCTCGGTGTGATAGTCCCTGTTGTCAGTATAATTAGAGGTGAATATAAGTTCTGCATTTTTCACCAACCCTTCTTTTCGGCTGCCTGCATGTGCCATTATAATACGCTGTCCTTTTCCAGTGGGTACACATCTTTTAATACTTCCATCTGATAACTGCCATTCCTTTGCACTTGTGTGGTGAGAATTTATCCAAGATTCATCTAGAAATACAATATCATAACCTTGGTTACGCATTTCCCGTACTTCACGTAAATATTTACTCCTCATAGAAACTAAGTGCGGCTTCTCGCAGATGACATTTCTACCACTATCGTACTTTCTAAACGTAAAACCGATGCTTCTAACAGTTCTCCATAATGTTGTTTTCGACACAACAATGTCATTTTCTGCTCTCAGTCGAATTTTCAGTTTTCTTAAAGTCACAGTTTCTTTGGAATCGAACATTTTACAAATTGCTCTTCTAATCACTTCCTTGTCAAAACTATCTACTGCTTTCTTTCTTCCTAGCGTCCTAGTCTTGATTGAACTGGACACTCCGTTAGCTTTAAGCACTTGTTTGAAAAAGCGTTTGCTTATACCCAATGCATGAATAGTTCTCTTTTCTGGCTTTGAGATGCTTCGATACAGTTTTCCACGCTTAGCTTCTATGCAAAAATATTTATACACCTTTATTGCCACTGATTGCAATGTAAGGAACTTTACTTTTATACCCATTGACTAACAGATCACAAATTTAACGAAATTACCCAATAATTAGGATACGCCGTTGCACATAAATCACAACAAAACGACAGGAAATGGGATGCACCGGATATAAAATTATAACTATGACGCATTTTATGTGTTTTTTAGTGCTTAAAACAGGGAAATTGGCGCGCATTACGTTCAAGATGACAAGTCCGTGGGTGCTCACTCATATGAAGCGGTAATTCCTCCAAATATATGGTTTGACCAAAATGCCTTAAATTTGTATACTTCAAATAAAGAATATTTAAAACTATACGTTTGTTGGTGAGGAAATGAATGTACTTCTTGGGACCAAAAAATCACAAGACCATATGCAAAATTTCAGCATTATCAATCAATTGGTTGCAGAGATATGGAATTTTAAACACCTTCAAAATATTTTGAAACGACCTATAATAGTGATCACCAAAAGCACTTTATTACGCTAACAACTGTGGATATGGGGTTGGGGGTTCTTTTGTTGACGTTACTTATTGGCGCTAACCACAGAGGTGGGTGATCGGGGAGGTTGTAGGAAGAGATTCAGGAAATATGGGGGTTGGTGAGGGCAACATGATGGAGGCGACGGCGCGCCTCCCAGCACCTGAGCTGGAAGTTGTCAGCGACCCACAGCTGATGGCTTGCGCCAGGATCGGTGAACCAAAACCATCCAGACCCTGCTCCACCTCTCCGTGGTGCCTCCAGTAACAGACTAACCTGTCTAGTCTGGCCAAGCGAGCAGGGATCGAAGAGGGAAGACAACCCGGTACTCAAAAATGTCGTGCTGAAGTCGGATGTGTTGGGCCAAAAGGCGCAAAAATAAGTTATACTGCAAACCACAGCACAGCGCAGACACGCCCATTTAACGTCCTTTTAATGACGGATGACGAAGAGGAATTCTACAGTCTACGAATACTCTAGAATACTTTATCATCGGGCGAACGCAAGCAAGCAAGCAGTACGATTTTAACTCCCAAAGAAGGTATTTGTCTGACAACATTCTTGAACTATTCATCTGGTGTGGTCGTTGAGTTTCACGACTCGAATATAAGAAAAGCAAACACAATTCCAAGCGTTTTCAAGAAATTCAATAGAAATTATACGCCTAAAGGCTTTGTGTTTGTCTCACTTGCCAGTAGAATTTTATTGAACTGTACTGCTGGTACGGTGCGCTATCATTAGACTTGACAACATCTCGTACGTAACAAAATGTATGTAACTAGTGTTAACGATGCAGTTTGCAGCTTCATTTCAGCATGGTCGAAAAGTGCAAGCTCTTTATAGCAGAATATAGAATCAATTACATGTTCTTACATCAATGTTGGCTAAGATTTATGATTGTATTTGTGTACGCGTTCTTTGAACTTCTGTACGCATACATGTAGGCCTTTATATATGCTATGTATGTATGTACTATGTCATGTATTTATAAACTCCTACATACAATAGTGAGTCAAAGGAAAAAAAAACTATAGATGGCAATGATACTTAGCAATAACATAACTCTGTTTTGTACGTTAACAGTATTGTTTTTAAGGCCATACAAAGTTTCCTACAGGCGGCGATACAGAGAACGCAAACAACACGTCGTGACAGTAGAAGTGTAAAGATGGCCACCCCATTTGAGAGAAGTAGTGTTTCAACATCCGTTGTAAATCACAGCAATAAAGTTGGCAGTAAAAAAAAAAGACTGCTACAGTAATTTTGGCACACAGTGTGTAGAGTCGATGACAGATTCAAGATCAACACTCAAGGCACTTCTTTTTCTACCTTTCAGCTCCATGTGGAGCATAGGTTTTCAACAAACACTTTCCAAGCCGTTCTGTTTCTTGCCATTCTTTTAAGATCGTTCCATGTCTTCCCCATCATCTTCATCTCTGCTTCGATCTGTCTTCTACAAGAATTCCTTGGTCTTCCTCTTTGTCTTTTTCCCTGGTGACTCCAAAAAAGTGCCTGTTGTGTAATACTCTCAGTTGGCTTCACCAATGTGTGTCCTATCCAGCGCCATCGTCTTCGCTGTATCTCTTTATCTACTGGTATTTGACTGGTACATTTCCATAATTCCATATATATATATATATATATATATATATATATATATATATATATACAATTCAGCCTTGACATACTTCAAGACTGTATTTAATATAGTACACCTAAAGAAAACTTATTGGCCCATAGTTATAACACTACTTGCAAAACTGTATGGGACCCCTGCGAGAACTTAAAAAAAAAACAGTAACATTTATGCAAGAAACGACTTAGCAGATAAAAGCAAAACTTCATGCAAACGAAAGATTGATAAATTATCCGTTTTTAGTTTTTTCTTGTTTTGTTTTATCAATGAAGAAGTGAGACCTATATCAATTCATCGAAGAACGAAGTAGCGCAATAAGATAGTGGTTTGTTTCTGCAGCAAGTGAATCAATATGTTAAGAAACAGCAATAATAATTCTTGGCCACACGATGATGTCAACTCTCTTTTGGAATGAAAGAGCATTTCTAGCCCTACATACTTGTGGGAGGGAGAGGTCGGGTCGCTCTCACCTGTGCCTGGCATTCAGATCTTCATCTTCCAAATGCAATCAATTCAAACGATGTGGGTTTCCCATGACGAAGTTATTCTGCAAGATGACAATGCCCTGTTCCCAAGACACTCGTGCAACACTTGTGGCATTAAAGACGTGCAACACTAATCTCTTTAACATTTGCTATACTCGCCACATGTCCCGCGGTGATTAACTATATGTAAGGATAACTGTAAGAGATAATGGAAAAATACACATTTAGATCAAACGAAATGGAGCAAATTACTGTGCATGAGTAGATGCTGGGAACACAATCTAAAACCTTTATCTAGAGGAATCTTCCACAGTCCAATATAAAAACCCCGATGGACTATAGTGAGTATAGTGCTCAAGACTTTGGATACTATGTAATCTACTGTCATTAAGTGCATCATTTTGAGGTAAACTGAGATATAAATCAGGTTTACTTTTGACTCTCTCTCTCTCTCTCTCTCTCTCTCTCTATATATATATATATATATATATATATATATATGTATGTATGTGTGTGTGTGTGTGTGCGTGCGTGCGTGCGCGGGTGTGGAGTATTATCATCAACTGTTTCTCTCTCTCTCTCTCTCTCTCTCTCTCTCTCTGCGATCAGGACTCAATCAGAGTAGTATTCCAGACTCTCACATGAAGTCAGCTGTCAGGTTAAGTGTGTTGATCAACTGTTTTAAAAGTTAGAAACAATTTCCATATATTTGTTTTATTGCTTTGGAATTGTTTTTATTTATTTATTTTAAAGGCAATGAAAAAAACATTTAACACATTTACACAATTACAATTTTATGAAGTACCGACACAATATTTCATGGATTTTTCTTGTTGGTGAGTCATAAGTTTAAGGTAGTCTGTTGTGTGAAAGAAACGAATGTACTTTATTATGATTGTAGCAAATGAGAAAAGCAACTATTGGTCGTTTCAAATCTAAATGTTCACGATTAACATGAAATATCTCCTCTTTCCCTGCACTTACAAACTTGATTTTTTGCATCTGGCCTTGTTTTTCCAAGGTCCCACCGATTTCACAAAATTTAATGATGTAGGAAGTATGCTTCATCATCAAGCAGCACTTTCCTTTGATCTCAGTGAATTTACGGATCTTTTTGCTCCTGGAGAAAATAATTTACCGTACATTAATGGAAATCAGCTTCTCGACATAGGCGTCTCTACACAACTTGAAAGTTGGAGGCGTTTATCAACTGTTTACTTTCTATTGTTTACTTTCTTTAAAATACTATGAGAATGTCAATGTTATAGCCTTTACAGACGGTCTAAAACAAATCAGCGTATAAACAGTTCCATTAATGAAAACTATTTAAACAATATACAACAAAGAATACATTTTAAAAAATTAATTATCCGTTGCGAGCGATAACGAGCATGACATATCAAGCAAAGTTATTGTTTATGGGTACGCATGTGACTAAAGAGTCTGATGTAAGCACGGGATCCTCTTCACTGTAAAGAGCTACATTGTTCGTTTTATGTCTTTCCATGTGACTTTCATTATTTTACGTAAACAAGACATATGCAAGTGATTTAGTTTCTTTGCATGCCTGCAGTACACATATCAAGAATCTTTACATTTTCAAAACGTTATCAACTTTAGCTAAAGATTGATCATGCGGACATATAAAAACGTCCATTATTATTTCATTTATTCTGAATCAGAGGAGTCTAACATATTGATTACTAATCTGGGCTGAACGAACGATAGTCCATCTTTTTTCCAATAGTCATTTTCTTCTTTTAAGACATGATCTTCACATTTGCACCAAAAATCTTTGTCAATCTGTGATAGAGCAGCATATGTCAGTCCTTTTATATCGCATAGTTTAAAACTTGTATTCTCAGCTGCCACCTGCCCTTTAATTTTTGCCCAAACGAGTTCAATGGGGTTTAATTGTGGATGATAAGGGGGCAGTCTCAAGCACGTATGACCATGCTGTTGAATGATTTTGTCTATTTGGAATACTTTGGTCTTTTGCGATTTCTTAACAAGTGACAGTAATTCAGGTTTCAAAAATCCCTCGTTAAATGGAATTCCTTCCTTTCTTAGCCAAATCTTTATAACATCTGTTGTACTGGTAGATGTAGGAATTTTGTCTTCTCTGCCACAGCGTTGTGGTACGACGCGTTGTCCATTACCAGACAGGATGGTCTGTCTAGAATTGGAAGAAGAGTATTTTCAATCCACTCTCTAAATATATGGCCATTCATCTCGGTGTGATAGTCCCTGTTGTCAGTATAATTAGAGGTGAATATAAGTTCTGCATTTTTCACCAACCCTTCTTTTCGGCTGCCTGCATGTGCCATTATAATACGCTGTCCTTTTCCAGTGGGTACACATCTTTTAATACTTCCATCTGATAACTGCCATTCCTTGGCACTTGTGTGGTGAGAATTTATCCAAGATTCATCTAGAAATACAATATCATAACCTTGGTTACGCATTTCCCGTACTTCACGTAAATATTTACTCCTCATAGAAACTAAGTGCGGCTTCTCGCAGATGACATTTCTACCACTATCGTACTTTCTAAACGTAAAACCGATGCTTCTAACAGTTCTCCATAATGTTGTTTTCGACACAACAATGTCATTTTCTGCTCTCAGTCGAATTTTCAGCTTTCTTAAAGTCACAGTTTCTTTGGAATCGAACATTTTACAAATTGCTCTTCTAATCACTTCCTTGTCAAAACTATCTACTACTTTCTTTCTTCCTAGCGTCCTAGTCTTGATTGAACTGGACACTCCGTTAGCTTTAAGCACTTGTTTGAAAAAGCGTTTGCTTATACCCAATGCGTGAATAGTTCTCTTTTCTGGCTTTGAGATGCTTCGATACAGTTTTCCACGCTTAGCTTCTATGCAAAAATATTTATACACCTTTATTGCCACTGATTGCAATGTAAGGAACTTTACTTTTATACCCATTGACTAACAGATCACAAATTTAACTAAATTACCCAATAATTAGGATACGCCGTTGCACATAAATCACAACAAAACGACAGGAAATGGGATGCACCGGATATAAAATTATAACTATGACGCGTTTTATGTGTTTTTTAGTGCTTAAAACAGGGAAATTGGCGCGCATTACGTTCAAGATGACAAGTCCGTGGGTGCTCACTCATATGAAGCGGTAATTCCTCCAAATATATGGTTTGACCAAAATGCCTTAAATTTGTATACTTCAAATAAAGAATATTTAAAACTATACGTTTGTTGGTGAGGAAATGAATGTACTTCTTGGGACCAAAAATCACAAGACCATATGCAAAATTTCAGCATTATCAATCAATTGGTTGCAGAGATATGGAATTTTAAACACCTTCAAAATATTTTGAAACGACCTATAGTTTCAATTATTTGTAAACTCACTATAGTCTACAAATAATTGGTACGGGTGCTGTTTTCATTTTCTAGAATCACAATTGAGTATATTCGTTTCTGAGAATGAGAGAGAGAGAGAGAGAGAGAGCGCGAGAGAGAGAGAACGGTAAAGCAGGTGAAGCTATCTGCTGTAGCGGGTACTATTGCAGCAGTCAGGTAATCGCATATCATTTCCAAGCCCTATTTTCAGAGAAATAATGAAGTCACGTCCTCAAAACTCTACCACTGGGAGTTCAGTCTTGGCAGGCTCAACACATGAGACAGGTTTGAGAGGTAAACGTCAAGTAAAATAGGGCTTACTGGTCTTCCAGGTCGGAAATACAGAATCCACCTGACTATTCCTATCTACATCATCATGTGCTATACCGGTTAGCGTAGGCGATCATGGCCTACAACAATCTTCTTTCCACAGTGCATTGTATCAATTCTGTTGTTGACTGTTTTCCATGCCATGACGCCAAGCTATCTATAGTCCGTTCAGAAATTCATAATCACACCTGAATTAGTATTGCGTGATAATCGCTTGTTATTTTGGTTTCAAAATTTGCACGCAAACTTAGAATATTGATGACGTTATAGAAATAATTTTTTGCTCTGAGAAATTTGATCTAGTCTAATAGTTTTCTTCTTTAGGCTATATTAAATTCACCCTGTTTGAATTTGACACCATTTTAGGATATATACATTAATTTGGTGCGGTCGTTCACGTAAAATAGTTTGGCTATTGCAGAAAAACTAACTTCAGGAAAAATCCCGTGCACAAGACTGAATTGTTATTGAACGACATGACGCACCACGGCCTAGGCATTAATTACCGAAGGGAAGGCGTATCTTTATTAATTTTGTGAAGACTCAGTAGACAATTTGTTGACTTTAAATACCAACAAGTATATCTAAATTACAATGAGTTTGAAATGCAAATTTATAACTATGCAAAAGGTTACTTTTTTACTATATCAGCAATTGTAACCAACTGAATTCATGTTTGCAAATACACATAACGAACAACACCCACAATTAAGCACTATGTAGATACGCCTCTGACAAAAATTGCAGTAAACTGGAACATTTAACACGATTACTGTAAACTCTAAAATTTGAATCAACTTGTGTGTATCGTCATAAAAGATCAAAGGAATTCGCTGATGTGCAAAATCTGTTGTGTTTGTGGAATAAAAAATACCAAAATCTTTGCGTCATCAATATTCTAAGATTGCATGCAAATTTTGAAACCAAAATAACAAGCGGTTATCACGCAAAGCTAATTCAGGTGTGATTATGAATTTCTGAACGGACTATAGTATCTTTTCTCTTTGTCGTCTGAAATAGCTCTTTCCCTGTATTTTGCATGTTGTAACCAAGTATTCCAGCTTTCCTCGTCTCATGATCTGCCCTAAAAATGTTGATTGTTCCTTTCTGATGTTTTTTTAGGAGCTCCCTTCTTGTGTTGGCCTCTTTGAGAATTTCCTAGTCGGTGTTCTTAGCTGTCCAGGAAACGTTCAACATTCTTCTGAAAAATCCCATCTCTCTTACCTATAATCGTTTTTTTCATTTGTTTATCTACTGTCCATGATTCGCTTCCATGGGTCAGAATTGGTTCTATATAGCACCGATTAACTCTCTGTCTTACTTCATTTACATAGACTTGTTGAAAAATATTTTTTTTCACTTTCTGAAATGTTAGTTTGACCTGAACTATTCTGCTTTTTATTTCCGTGGTGCATCTTCCATCTGATGTTATTATTATTATTGCCAAGTATTTGACGCATTGGACTTGTTTCAGATGTCTCCTGTTTATTTTTTATTCTGCATGATGGTGATGATTGTTTCATCGATATGACCATTACTTCTTTTTTCTTACTATTCATATTGAGACCTGTCTTGTTGCTTTCTTTTACTATTATGTCTATCATTTCTTGTAGTTCATTCTGTCTCTGATTCAGACTGCCTCATCTGTATATTGCAAATTGTTTATGTTGTGACCGTTGCCCTCAATTTCTTTATTATCTACTATTGAACTCATAATATTTTCTCTGTAAAGTGAGAATAAATCCGGCGACAGAACACAGCCCTGTCTGACTCCTTGTTTTATATATTGTAACTGTCCTTTTTGGTTGCCAATCCATATTTTGTTATGCTTTGCAGATCCTAGCCATCAATGTTTAATTTTTCCAACATATTGATTACTTCCACATGTTTTAGTTTGTGAAATGCCTTTGTATAGTTTATAAAGCACATATATAGATCTTTCTTTATCTCTATATCTCTTTCTATCAATACATTTACATAGGCTATTGTATATAAGGTAGGCAACCAACAATAGAAATCCATTGTTATGCCTCACCGAGTGTGAAAGAATTAGACCTCCAGGTAGTTAAAAGCAAATGAAAGTCGTTATGGTGTAGGCCAAATCCGTTTAAAAGATAAATAAAACAACTAAAAATGCATGAAAGACCTAACATTTATGAAGACAAAACCATGAAAAAAAATTATAAAAGAACATAAAGAAGAGTTGCTAGTGGAGAAAACTAACACAAGGGACTGGACATAATGAACTAGAGAGCTCTCGTTACTCACTTGTTTTCGAGGTTTAAAGATCATGCAGGAAGAAAGAGTGGACTCGGAACTGCTTGAGAAGGATGATCACGGTCCCAGCTAGCGTTTATTTTTTGTTGTCGACCTACGAGACGTCACAAGCGGTTTCAACGTGGCCAGGGACAATCAAACATTTGATCTTTACGTCCTTGTTAGGGATTTAATAGTGAAAGGTTCCAGTGTTGGGATGTAACAGTCAGCACGTTGTAGCAACAGTAAGAGACGGAATGAGCTATATAAGGTCATCATCATGTGCCGTACCGGTTGGCGTTGGCGATCATGTCCTTCCACAATCTTCTATCCACAGTGCATCGTATCAGTTCTGTTGTTGACTGTTTTCCATGCCATGACACCAAGCTATCCAGTATTTTCTCTCTTTGTCGTCCGTGATCTCTCTTTCCTTTTATTTTGCCAGTTGTAACCAAGTATTCCAACTTTCCTCTTCTCATGATGTGCCCAAAAAATGTTGATTGCTTCTTTCCGATGTTTTTTAAGAGCTCCCTTTTTGTGTTGGCCTCTTTGAGAACTTTCTCATTGGTCTTTATAGCTGTCCAGAGAACATTCTTCTGAGAAATCCCATCTGTGTGGCTTCTAATCGTCTTTTCATTTGTTTGTCTACTGTCCATGATTCGCTTCCATAGGTCAGAATTTGTTTTATATAGCATCGATGAACTCTCTTTCTCATTTCTATTGTCATAGATTTGTTGTATAAGATATTTTTCATTTTCTTAAATGCCATTTTGGCCTGAGCTATTCTGCTTTTTATTTCTGTGTTGCATCTTTCATCTGATGTTATCACTGTGCCCAAGTATTTCAAACGTTGCACTTGATTCAGATTTGTCTTGTTTATTTTTATGCTGCATGATGGTGATGATTGTTTCTTCGATATAACCATTACTTCTGTTTTCTTACTATTCAGACTGAGACCTTACTTGTTGCTTTCTTTTACTATTATATCTATCATTTCTTGTATTCTTGTAGCTCATTCTCTGTCTCTGCTATTAAGACTGCGTCATCCGCATATCGTAAATATTTATGTTGTGACCGTTGACTTTTAATGCCATGAAAAATATACTAACAACAAAACAGATATCAGCAGGGCTGAAACTAAGAATGGCAAAATGTTACATCTTCTGAATATTCCTGTATGGTGCAGAAACATGGACATTAGACAAGAAAACAGAACAGAAAATTGAAGCCTTTGAAATGTGGATTTATAGAAGAATAGGTAGAATTGGATGGGAAGAAAAGATAACAAACGATGACGTTTTAAAACAACTGAAAATAAAAAGAGAACTACTAAATACAATTAAGACAAGACAAATGAAATTATTGGGGCATGTTAAAAGACACAACAGCCTACTAAAAGTAATATTGGAAGGAAAAATACAAGGTAAAAGTGACAGAGGCAGACCAAGACTAACATGGACGAGTAACATCAAAAGATGGACAAGTCCATCTATGACAGCCTGCACCATCAAAGCAAGAAACAGAGTAGAATGACGATCCATGATAGCCAACCTTCGTTGCGGAGAAGGCACTCGATGATGATGATGATGATGATGATGACCGTTGACTTAAATTCCTTTTTTGTCTACTATTGATCTCATAATATGTTCGCTGTAAAGTGAAAATAAATCCGGCGACAGAACACAGCCTTGTCTGACTCCTTGTTTTATATATTGACCTGTTTGGTTGTTAATTCGAATAGCTGCTGTTTTTTGCCAGTAAAATTTGTCATGATTATTCCAGGCAATATAAGAAAGTAGTTTGCCATTCATTTCCTTCTTATATAAGGTAGATGATTATAATTACAAATAAATTAGTTTCAAAGAAAGGACATACAGCGTGTGACAAGAAGATGTCGACCACAGACATTATTTATTTGTGGACAAGAGGTCCAGTTCATTTTGACTTAAATATCGGAGATTATTTTGTTTCCCTTGGAAAGAAACACGGTTGCTGTTCCTTGTTACTCAGAATTGGGCCTATAGACAAGAAGATTTTGGACTCTTGAAGCCAAAAACCATAACACTACAGGTGGGCGAGGTGATTTCTTCATTTCACAAAACATTAAGATAGTATCATTATGAATAGAGTGAGTGTCAAAAAAAAAAAAAAACATAAGAGAAGACTAACTAACAAAATGAGGCAAGAAGAGATGACCTACTTCATTAAAACAAGAAAATAAGGCGAGACTAACATAAACACAAAAGATCGATGGCATCTGAAGAAGAAAAAGATGAATGAAGTATTTGAATAGTACATATGAGTGAAGCGTAAGCATGAAAGTATCCTCAGATTGTCAGACAATATAATAAGACTTTGAGTTGAACATCTTAACGCTATTGTGGCAGTTAAGATGGTATAAGTCAGACAATCTTTGATTACCTGATAGGATAAATAAGATGATAAAAGACGCCATAATTGACACTATCTTCTAGAAACTCGTTTATGTACTAAAAAATATGAAGCCTATGTGAATGTTGTCATTTCATTATTTCTAACCAATGAGAAGCTCACGACAGTATCCTTGGACGGCGTCCCCAGAGCCGCACATTTTGAGAATCACTGGTTTATATAATAGTCCATATCCAATGCTAAGTACTCAGTTCTTTCATGGCTTTAATGCTGAAAAATATTAGAAAAATTGTATCGTTTTTCTCTCTCTGATTCATCGCTTTCATCTCACACACCACTTTAGCTAGCATTATAAAATGTTCCCACTGGCTTTTACTTTTAATTCAACCAGCGAAAGTAAGCTTGATGCTGATATATTTTTCCCTTCGTCAGTGATCGTGCTAAGCAGAATCGAGCGGAAAAGAACAAATTTAATTAATTGTTTTGCTTTAGCCACCCCCCCCCCCCCCACCAAAACCTAATCAAAATCCCTAGAGAAAGTCTGCATCCATTTTAATTACGGGTTCATTGCTCAGTGACAATGATCCAAAAAGATGTCTTAAAATTAATTGGAAAATGCTATAGCGCAATTACTTTTCTTATTTCAACGAAGAACTATAATATTCTCTTATTTCAACGAAGAACTATAATATTCTCTTATTTCAACAAAGGACTATAATATTCTCTTATTTTGACAAAGAACTATAATATTCTCTTATTTCAACAAAGAACTATACTATTCTCTTATTTCAACGAAGAACTATAATATTCTCTTATTTCGACAAAGAACTATAATATTCTCTTATTTCGACAAAGAACTATAATATTATCTTATTTCAACGAAGAACTATAATATTCTCTTATTTCAACGAAGAACTATAATATTCTTTTATTTCAACAAAGAACTATACTATTCTCTTATTTCAACAAAGAACTATAATATTCTCTTATTTTGACAAAGAACTATAATATTCTCTTATTTCGACAAAGAACTATAATATTCTCTTATTTCGACAAAGAACTATAATATTCTCGTATGTGGTGCTAAAGAAATACCGTGCTATTGGTATTTTTGGTTATAACTACAAGCCTTATATCACATCAGGTATCTTTCGTTTTCAGAGGAAATCTCTGACATACATTTTTTGACGCTGGTTGAAACATGAAGCCGTGTCTTAAAGAAACACACACACACACACTCATTACAGTAGTTCTCATACCTACCTGTTCAGTAGACGAACACACTAACCCATTCTAGGAGACAAATAATAATAAATGAATATTATTATAGAGGAAAACTTCCGAGGCGATAATCAGCGAATCAATTCAGAGGAAGAGGTATGTTTACAGCACTCGGAAAAAATGACAAATAATCAACAACAGAAAAAATATGGACCAAGGCAGGATCGAACCCGTACTCAGTGATACAGCGCCTTGCCACGAAAAGCCAAACGCTAGGGAACACTGCTACTCAGCTAACTAAAAAATTTAACTTCGTAAGCAATGTCTTTCGCGCAGGTGTTCTCATGACTATAGCATAAGGCTGCGATCACAGCTCGGAAATACATAGTGTATCTGTATTTTTTCCTGTTTTAATTAATTCATTAACCCATTATTTAATTAACCCATGTATTTTTTCCTGTTTTCATTCATTCGTTAACCCATTATTTCATTAACCCAGGTATTTTTTCCTGTTTTCATTCATTCATTAACCCATTCTGGCCTGGCTTAAATAAAATAATTTTGTTCAGCAAAACAACAACAAAATCAACCATAAATCGTTAATTAATGATAATCTTTCCATTAATAATAGTCTACAGTAGTAGTAGTAGCCTCCGTCAGTCATAGTTACTATGGATTTTTTCAGCGCCCCTAGAAATGTTATTTTTTCTTTTCTTTCCGTTCACTGTGTATTCTCTTTCTCTATGAATCTATCTGCTTCTTGTTTGAGGTGAACCTATAGAGTGTGTTTCCAGAGATTACGGTCTGCAGCTATGTCTTCCCATGCTGCAGGGTTTATGTTCAGAGTCTTCATGTCACGTTTACACACATCTACAAATCGAAGTTTTGGCGCCCTCTAGTTCTTTTACCATCTGCCAGTTGTCCGTAGATAATATCTTTTGGTATGCGGCCATCTTTCATACGGTGTACATGGCCAAAATAGCGTAACCTACGTTGTTTGAGCAGCGTGTTTCGGGAGGTATGTGCTCATCATGACCTCCACGTTTGTCCCTTTATCCTTCCAGGTAATTCCAAGAACACAGCGTAGACATCGCGTATGGAATGCATTTAGCTTTCTCTCCTGCTTTACATAGGGTTTCCAAGATTCGCTGCCATACAGGAGGATACTACTGTCGCTGATGATGGACCCCAGGTAGTTATACTGTCGCACGGTATCAAGTTTATGGTTGTCGTACACTAGACCTAGAATAAATTCTCAGCTGCGGATATTTCACATAAAGACATCATCTTCATTTAAAACAGAGTGTTTAATTAAATGAATTCAATCTATTTTGCTAAATTATGTTTTCTCACACAAAAAATGCATTATTCTCCCGTGCTGTTACCACACAGTGACAAAAAAAAAAGAATATAAATACAGTCACTGCCATGCATGTCGTGAAGGCGACTAAGGAGGTTTTGGAGATGTCTTCGCCGGTGCTTCGCCAATTTCCTGCATCTGAGCTGATGCAATCATCAGTGCTTTCACTAGTATGTGACGGATCTGCTTCATACTGAGGAGCCTGCAGAGAAAGGGCTCTCAACACTATGAAGTTGTAGTTTGTGTAATGAAGACGATCTTTCGACTAAACTTAACTTGACTAAACTATTTAATTCATTTGTTACTATGTGTGCTATTTTCTTTTTCTTCTCAATGATCATCATTTCGGGTTCGAAATCGCAATTATTGTCTATTAATGGTGTTGTGTATAAACTGATAAATACTTTGTATCTTTATTTACATGAATTATCTCACCGAATTGCAGAAATCAATTCATTTATGTCTGCTGAATGAAAAGTGAAGTACAACTTTTTCCTTTTCATCATTCATCATTGAGTGCCGTCTCCGCAACGAAGGTTGGCTACCATGGAGCGCCATTTTGCTCTATCTCTTGCTTTGATGGTGCAGGTTGTCATCGGTTGATTTGTCCATCTTTTGATGTTACTCGTCCATGTTAATCTTGGTCTGCCTCTGCCTCTTTTACCTTGTATTTTCCCCTCCAGGATCACTTTCAGTAGGCTGTTGTGTCTTTTAACATGGCCTAAGAATCGCATTTGTCTTGTTCTAATTGTGTTCAGAAGTTCTTTCATTTTTAGTTGTTTTAAGACTTTGTCATTTGTTTTCTTTTCCTTCCATCCAATTCTACCTATTCTTCTATATATCCACATTTCAAAGGCTTCAATTCTCTGTTCTGTTTTCTTGTCTAATGTCCATGTTTCAGCACCATATAGGAATATTGAGAAGATGTAACATTTTGCTATTCTTAGTTTTAGCTCTGGTGTTATTTGTTTTGATGTTAGTATGTCCTTCATGACATTAAAATTACTTTTTGCCATTCCTATTCTTTTGTTTATTTCAGTTGTACATTTTCCATCACTGGTTATAGTATGTCCAAGGTAGTTATAGTTCTGAACTGTCTCAAGGTCTATTCCTTCAATTTTGATATCCACTTGTGGGTTTTGGGTATTTTCTTTGTTTATGATCATAGTTTTAGTCTTTTTGATATTCATATCTAGTCCATATTTTTTGCTTGTCGTGTTTATTTCATTAAGTAATTGTTGTAGGTCTTTAGGATTTTCTGCTAGTAGTACAGTATCGTCAGCATATCTTAGGTTATTGATTATCTTTCCATTAATTTGTAGGCCGGGCATCTCTATGATGTTTTTAAAGATTTGCTCAGTGTATAGATTGAACAAGCTTGGTGATAGGATGCATCCTTGTCTTACTCCTCTTTTTATATCAATGGGTGTAGAGAACTCTTTGTTATATTTTATTATTGCTGTTTGCTCCCAGTATAGATTGCATATTAGTCGTATATCCATGTCATCTAGATGTATCTCTTTTAGGCATTCTATAAGTTGTTTGTGGTGTACACTATCAAAAGCTTTGGTGTAGTCTATGAAGCAGGCATATATTGGTTTGTTTACTTCTGTGTATTTTTCGATTAATGTTCTCATGCAGAATATGGCTTCTTTTGTCCCGCTATTTTTCCTAAATCCAAATTGCTGCTCATCTAATTCAGTATTGATTTTATTCTGAATCCTTCCTTGTATAACTTTTAGCAAGATTTTTGTAACATGGCTCATTAGGCTTATTGTTCTAAAGTCACTGCATTCAACTGCACCATTCTTTTTAGGCAATGCAATGAAAGTTGATGTTTTTAGTTCATTTGGTATGTATCCTGTGTGGTATATGTCGTTGCATATGTCTGTAATCACTTCAATGCCAAAATCTTCAAGTGCCTGTATCATCTCTATCTGTATGCTTTCAGGTCCTGCTGCTTTTCCCCTTTTCATTGTTTTTATAGCTTTTTCCACCTCAGATTTTAAGATTTTATAGCCTGATGTACATTTTATAACTGGTTTCTTGTCCCTTTGATCATGAAATAGTTCTGTTATATATTCCTGCCATCTATCTATGATATCCTTATTGTCTGTTAGCATTTTTCCTTTTTTGTCTGCAATGCATCCACCTTCTGTGGCTTTTTTATTTTTATTAGTCATTCTCTTTATTTCTGTGTGCATTCCTCTTAGGTCTAGTTTGCTTTCCATAGTTTCTATTTCTCTACATTTTTGGCTGAGCCAGTCTTCTTTTGCTTTTTTGCACATTTTGCGTATCTCATTATCTATTTTATTGTATTGGGCAGTGTTCTTCGCTTGTCTCCTTTCTTCCATTTTTTCTAAGATGGTGTTAGTTATCCATTTTTGTTTTTTGTTCTTTTCTCTTTTGGGTAAGGTGTCGCAGGCTTTTTGTATGCTTTTCTTTATGCATTGCCATTTGGTTGTTACTTTTTCATCAGGATTTTCTCTTCTGTATTGTTCAATTCCTTCCTCTAGCAGCTTCTGGTATGTGTTCTTTACTTGTATTGTATAGGTATCTTTAATATCTTTTTGATTTAAAGCTGTTATGTCGAGTGGGTTTGTTGATGAATCAGATTTTTGCTTGTTTCTCTTTAGTTTGATTTTCATTTTAATCATTACAGGATTGTGATCAGAATTAATATCTGCTCCTGGGTAGGTTTTGGCTTTCTTTACGCTGTTACGGAACCTTTCTTTTATCATTATGTAATCTATTTGATTCCTCTTCCTATCTCCAGGGCTTTTCCATGTGTATAGTTTCCTTTTCTCTTGCTCAAAGTAGGTGTTACATATTATCAGCCTGTTTTTCCTTTTAGGAGAAATTAATTTTAAAATGAGATTCGTTGTACAAATTTTAAAGTCACTGTCTATTTCAAGTTTAAAATAAAAAATCCGTGAAGAGTTACAGTAGTCAACAAACACGACACACGAGTATTGTTGAAATGTGGTGCAGTCATTACGAAATATTAAGCATCGACCTGGCACAGTGCAATTATACATTAAGGTTAGTTGATTTCAAGGAGTTGACGAATTCTGGTCTAAGAAATAACTGATGAGTGTAAGCGAGTGTGCGTGTGTGTGTGAGTGTCTGTTGAGGGATGGATAATAGTGGTTTTATGTGAAGAAAAAAAAAAGGTGTGGGTTGTCAGGTGAGTTCCACCCTCTTCAACCACCAAGAACCAACAAACTTCATGAACATCCACTTTCATAACTTAATTCCTGTATGTAAATGAAAGGCATCTCCTATGTTTGTTGCTATTTGTTTTATTGAGAACAAGGTATGCTTCAAATGTATCAATGATGGTAAGTGCAGATAAGATATGCTATTTTGGATCATTTGCACTCTCATAACTCTTTCGATACTTAACGATTCACCAACCAAATTTTTTTTTAAATGTGAAGATCGTGTAAGTCCTAAAAGTTGATCGAAGGAATTCTGTTGAAAAAAAAAATCCCTATGTGATATGTTTGTTACCGCTTTTGTTTTTTTACGTAGTGGCATAGCTGGAGTTCTGAATAAAATAAGTTCTCGCGAATTTAGGGAACTCTGAATAGTTTGAAGTTAGGGTCGTTCGAAGTACGAAACACCAATATATATATATTATAGACTCCTGTTTGTCATAAAGTTTTTAAGAAATCCGTACGATAAGGAAACTGTCTAGAACAAACAATTGCGTGCCGCACACTACAATGCAACACAGCCCAGTAACACATAACACCGTTGTTGTTTAACATCTATACAGACAGCCTCACACAGGCTCAGTTGGATGGAACAAATTGCATCCATACATACGCGAATGACATTCTAGTTTACATCCAGGACAGCAACCGTAATGACATCACGCAGAAACTGCAGACCACGATTGATCGAATCATTGACCGGTGTGGCAGTAACGGAGCTGTGACCAATCCTGGCAAGGCCAAGTTGCTCTGGTGCTCACTGAATAATTACATTGTGCAAGCGGAGCTGCCTACTCTGGGGTGCAATGGAATGCACATTGAAATGAAAGAGTCCACAGCTTGAGGTAGGCATCCTGGGATCTCTTTTGACAGATCAGTGTCATACAAACATCGTTTACACAGTGAAGTCTAATTTCTAATCCAGGAAAGGAGTGAATCCAATGGCGAGGTCTGGTTTCCATCAACGAACGCTATTTCTCTTACTACAGTCACTGGTTTTGCCAGTCATCGACTACTGACTGGGCCATCTTACCATATCTCCCACTCAGTTAGTCAAGTTGGAAAGGGTACAGAAAGAGGCTAAGCGAGCCGTGTTGGGTGGGATGAACCAAGGATACGCTAATCCCAGCTGTGCGATCCCTGCTGGACCTTCCAAGCATTGACGCGACACAAGTACATGCACGCGAAAGCGTACCTGGTGGTATCATGTAGTAAAAAATATCAACCTGCTACCAGAATTACAGTCAATGAAAGGCACCCGCTTTGTATTTTATTTTCAGGTTGCCAGCGCTGCGGGACTCAATCTGAAGTGAGGACACATCTACAAGTGACATGGGAGACTAAAAATAACATAAGTGATATTTGCTCCTAACCTTATTAAGTCAAAGAGTTATTGTTCTTTGATGTTTCAGTTTGGCACTTGTTGTAGAGTTATGGGCCGTAAGAGAATATATAAAAAAATATACGTGCACAAGAAAAGTATGTACAGGACTTGTAGTCAAATCATGTTTTGTAAGACTCAAGACTGTATTCGTTAACGTTTACTTCGCGAAAAGGTGGATTTAAATATAAATCATTTTAGTAAGACATTAATTATTGTATTCCTTAGCTCACTTCCTTATGAGCAATAGCAAATAGGACGAACCATAGTTATCACCACTATCACCTGTCTTGAACCAGCATCTAAACCCATACCACGTGAACCTGTTCTTAAATTCTTTCCCATCTATTCTTTACCATGTTCTCTTGGTCTTCCTCTTGTTTTGTTACCATCTGGAGTCCTGAGAAGAACCACTTTCCTATATTTGTTTAGGGCATTCTGAAAGCGTGGTTATACCAACACATTCTTTTCTACTGGACCTTTGTGGTGTTGCCATTGTTGCTAATTTCCTTGTGGATAATTTAGCTCAAAATAGTTTTCGGCTAAAAGTTACCATTATTCTCATGGGACACCTGTTTTGAAAAGTCTCTATCTTCCTTTAAGTAAGAAACTTATTATTGTATTGATTATGATTATATTGTTTACAATAATATAATAATGGCTGTTTTCTTTAAAGTAATAGACTGACGGATGATGAATTGGACTAATTGGAAGGAAACAAGCAAGAAAAAACAGAAAGAAAGATTCTATTCATAACCATTAACGTATAAGGTGTAATCATTGATACAAATATTTTGATGATATGGTCAGTATTACCCACTAGTCGTTTCTTTTCCCTACCCCACTCCCCCCTGCCTCCCCAGGGGGAAAAAAATGAAAATCCGGTACTCATTAATGTTTTCTGGCTACCCTTAAACTAATAGATAAATTAATTTATTCTTAAATTCTAAACATGAGTTATGGATTTACGTTTGCAATGAAAATTGTTATAAAAACAGTTGTTTTTAAAGTTGAAAAACATGGAAAACGCTGATTCATCATTGAAGGCGGCATTATTATGTGGCCACGCGGAAAGGCGAGAGGTGGAGGGCAACCTAACAACAGAACAAAAGGTAGTCTTCAGAAGGAAAGAAAGTAGACGAAACTGATAAGGGATGTAATTAAAGAGTAGATGTGAACGAAACTGATAAGGGATGTAATTAAAGAGTAGATGTGAACGAAACTGATAAGGGATGTAATTAAAGAGTAGATGTGAAAGTAAATGTTTATGTAATGTACTGGGATGTCGAAAACAATGACGATTCTATAAATAATTAATCTTCCACTCTACCGTACAGGATACATGATGATGATGATGCTGAGGAGGGAGAGGAGAAGGAGGAAGAAGAGTAGTGGGAGCAGAAATATTTATACTTTAAACGCTTAAAGACAAACAAAAGCACGTGAGCAAGATAATGCTACAGTCAACAACATTTGATGGGCACAAAGTTCTCCATGCACAGCTCATGATTCAACCAAAATAATACATGAAACATACAGCATAACATGAAATATGTGATGTGTCAAAACAAGATGCATTTATTTTTGCTTAATTTGAAATGATTACCAAAAGAAAAAACATTTGTAATTTCGACATATACTAACTTTTTTGTTTAAATTCCTGTCCTGTCAGCATTTGATTGGCAACATCCCGGATCATCATTGTATTTTTCTTCTGCTCCAATCAATTTAGACAGCGGCGTAGGAAGGAGTTAGCAGAATAGGAGACCGCCCTGAGCGCTACAAGAACTTCTTTTTCTTCTTTCATTCCTCGTTTGCCTTTCAGCGTTGAGAGGAAATATAATTTGCAGTCTTTTGTTCTTCTGTTAGCCTCTACTGCTGTTGTTTCCTAGTGTTTCTAATATTCCGTCGATCCATCTTTTTCGTGGTCGACCCTTGGGTCATGTGTTCTCACAACGTTTATTGAGGCTCGTTGTGTTTCGATTACTCTGCCTAGTCACGCGACCAAACTATTTTATCTGTTGTTTCTTTATATATTCTTTGGCGGGGGCTATTCCTAGCCTTTTTCTCAGTTCTTCATTTCTGATCTTGTCTCTCAGACTGTTTCCTGACATTCGTCTAACACATTTCATCTACAACAGAGCTACGCGGATACAAAAAAAAAAGAAATAATAATTTGATGTTCCACTTTCTTCAGTTGAAAGAGAAAGAGGCAGTGAATAAAGCGCGTATAAAACAGTCCAGATTAATACTTCAGTGCGCGTGTTTATTCTTCACCGTTAAAACCTTATGACATTTAATAAATCTTTTCCTCGGACGAACCACTTGAGGATTCGGATGTTATTCTTCATGAACATTGTCTTCATGCTGTTTACCTTTCTCTGTTAGTCTATTTGTACTTTAACAACTTTTACTTATGAAAAAAGTTTTGGTAAAGGTTCAACTTAGTGATATTTTGTAACTAATAATTTCAGGGTGAGACCCGTGTCATCAATAGAAAACTTATGGTATTGTTGGTTTATGGCGCAAAAATCACTCCGTTAGACATTATGTGTTACCGGGGCCTCATTATGAGGGAAGTAAAGAATAGTGACACTGTGACCTTCCAGGCATGTCGTAAGAGGCGACTAAGGAGGTTGATCGATGGCTTGACAAGCTGTCATTGTAGAAAGTATTGTTATGGAAACAGCGCCATATATTTTAGAGCAGTGATCTCTGCAATATGTGCCACATTGGCACGCAAGGTTTCTGTTTTTGAGATTGTGCTTCTGCCCTATGTGCCGCCTTCGGCTCGAAAGGACAATAGATAGAAAACATTACCGAGAAAGCGTCCTCGACGCCCCAGTCAGGAAGATATCAAGTCTGAAGCTCATATAACGAGGTCTTAGAGTTTGTGCCTCTGTGGATGTGAACGAATGGTAATCGGCTCTTGAGTGGCATATCTCGGATGTTACGGTCGTATGTACAAGTGATTATAGGAGGATTAGAGAATAAAGAACAGGTAAACATTAGTAGAAACAGGTAAACATTAGTAAACATCAAACGGAAATAGGATCGTATGACGGAGTCTTAACACAATTACATTACATCAGTTTGCGAGTGATGTGTGCAAACCATACAATTCAAACATGACAAATGAGATTTTGGGGGAATATTAAAAGACACATCAGCCTACTAAAAGTAATCTTGGAAGAAAAAATACAGGGTAAAAGAAACAGAGGAAGACCAACACTAACGTGGACAAGTAACATAAAAAAAATAAATAGATCAGCCTATGACAACCTACACCATCAAAGCAAAAGACGGAGCGGAAGGTCGCTCCATGGTAGCCAACCTTCGATACGGTGACGGCACTTAATGATGAATGATGACGTAAGCAAACTCTACGGCCAATACCCGACACTCTTTCGGTGGCAAATTTCTCCCTTGCTAAAAGAAAGAATGAATTGTAGACTCGGCATTCGCCAGAATATTCTGAGTGGATGAAAAGTCGAGGCTTCGAAAGTAGATTTAGATGTGAGATAAATGTCTGCTATTTCCGACCACTCGATGTCTTGCATTTGTTTTAAATCTTTGTGAGCTTTACGTGGCACGGAGCAGCAAATGGATATACGATGCACAGCACAAAAGTGCATTTGAAAATTCGATGTGCTGGATTGGCCGAAAGTTGCAAATATAGCAAAACTGTAAAATGTAGACAATGTAATTTACATTTAGACAGACAGACAAGACCAGACGGACGGACAGACGGATGGACAGATAAACACACCAGACAGGCGGACAGACAGACAGACGAACGGACGGACAGACAGACAGACAGACAGACAGACAGACAGACAGAAACAGACAGACAGACAGACAGACAGACAGAGACACAGACAGACAGACAGACATACAGACAGACAGACAGACAGACAGACAGACAGATAGATATATAGAAAAACAGACGGACGGACGGACGGATGGATGGATGGATGGATGTATGGATGGGTGGATGGATGGATGGATGGATGGATGGATGGATGGATGGATGGATGGATGGATGGATGGATGGATGGATGGGTAGGTGTTATTTCAAAGGATATTATTTTAGTTTTCTGTATGTTTAGATAGAGGTTTTTCTCTCCACTGTTTTTTTTAACACATTCAGTTTTCTGTTTTAAAATATTACATGCATGAGTGATATTTTCGTCATATTTGCGTCCTTGTGTCATCAATATGTTTGTATGTGTATCATTGTCATAAAGATATCGCTGACCAAAAACTTTAAACAAACTATCTAATTGTCCTAGTTCATTCAAAAGCGTTATCTGTAACATGACCCCCACACCCTATTTCTGTTACTATTTTATTTGTCTCTAAAACCTTCAGATAATGAATTATGTCTTCTTCTGTTTCTCCTTCTTCGTGGATTTCATAACAATAATATTTTGATTGTGTTTTCTCTAAGTATTTGCTCATAATTATAATTGCGTTCTACTCAGTTTTTCTTGCACCTGTTTACTTTCAGAAATGTGTTTTCCAGCAATGATCATGTTACAACACTTAAGACCACCATTACGTGCAAACAACAACTTATATAAGGTGCCGTTTTTCTGGAAACGTCATTGGTCTACTGATTAGCAAGCTGACTTCACCCGAGTGGCTATTGAGCCCTGACCACGGCCTTGAAAAGAAAAAAGAATAGAGCAACCGATCTCTGTCGCCACTCATATCAGTAGCGGCGACTAAGAGGTTTGGGCTCAAAGTCTTCGCCAGTGTTATGGGGCTCGATCATCTTAACTGAAGCTATCTTTAGTGCTTTTGTTAGCGCGTGACGTGTGTGCTTCATACTGTCCAACGCTCTGACGAGGGGATCCGAGCACTATGGAGTTGTCGTTGTGCAATGAAAATCTATTAATTAAACTAAAATATCGTGCTGACTTGACAAAAAGGAGGACACCAATCCCTGCCTGGCGTTCTCTAGTCGACACAGCTGAAAGGATGGGTACCTGGTGTTCTCTAGTCGACACAGCTGAAAGGATGGGTACCTGGTGTTCTCTAGTCGACACAGCTGAAAGGATGGGTACCTGGTGTTCTCTAGTCGACACAGCTGAAAGGATGGGTACCTGGTGTTCTCTAGTCGACACAGCTGAAAGAATGGGTGCCTGGTGTTCTCTAGTCGACACAGCTGAAAGAATAGGTGCCTAGTGTTCTCTAGCTAACAAAGCTGAAAGAATGGGTGCCTGGTGCTCTCTAGTAAAAACAGCTGAAATGATGCGAGCCTGGTGTTCGCTCTCTAGTCAACACAGCTGAAAGGATGCGAGCCTGGTGTTCGCTCCCTAGTCAACACAGCTGAAAGGATGCGAGCCTGGTGTTCGCTCTCTAGCAACACAGCTGAAAGGATACGTGCCTGGTGTTCGTTCTCTAGTCAACACAGCTGAAATGATGCGAGCCTGGTGTTCGCTCTCTAGTCAACACAGCTGAAAGGATGCGTGCCTGGTGTTCGTTCTCTAGTCAACACAGCTGAAAGGATGCGTGCCTGGTGTTCGTTCTCTAGTCAACACAGCTGAAAGGATGCGAGCCTGGTATTCGGTTTCTAGTCGACGAAACTGAAAGGATGGTAGCCTGGTGTTCGTTCTCTAGTCAACACAGCTGAAAGGATGCGAGCCTGGTGTTCGTTCTCTAGTCAACACAGCTGAAAGGATGGGATGTTGTTCGTTCTCTAGCCGATACAGCTGAAAGGATGGGAGCCTGGTTTTTGTTCTTTAGCCGATACAGCTGAAATGATGGGAGCCTGGTGTTTGCACTCTAGTCAACAAAGCTGAAAGGATGGAAGCTTGGTGATCGCTCTCTAGCCGACACAGCTGACAGGATGGGAACCTGGTTTTCGTTTTCTAGTCAACACAGCTAAAAAGCTTGGGAGCCTGGTGTTCGTTCTCTAGCCGACACAGCTGAAAGGATGAGAGCCTGGTGTTCGCTCTCTAGTCAACACAGCTGAAAAGATGGGAGCCTGGTGTTCGTTCCCTAGCCAACACAGCTGAAAGGATGGGAGCCTGGTGTTCGTTCTTTAACCGATACAGCTGAAAGGATGGGAGCCTGGTGTTCGCTCTCTATTCGACACAGCTGAAAGGATGGGAGACTGGTTTTCGATCTCTAGCCGACACAGCTGAAAGGATGGGAGCCTGGTGTTCGCTCTCTATTCGACACAGCTGAAAGGATGGGAGACTGGTGTTCGCTCTCTAGTCAACACAGCTGAAAGAATGGGAGCTTGGTGTTCGCTCTCTAGTCGACACAACTGAAAGGATGGGAGCCTGGTGTTCTCTAGTCGACACAGCTGAAAGAATGGGAGCCTGGTGTTCTCTAGTCAACACAGTTGAAAGGATGGGAGCCTGGTGTTCTCTAGTTAACACAGCTGAAAGGATGGGAGCCTGGTGTTCTCTAGTCGACACAGCTGAAAGGATGGGAGCCTGGTGTTCTCTAGTCAACACAGCTGAAAGGATTGGAGCCTGGTGTTCTCTAGTCGACACAGCTGAAAGGATGGGAGCCTGGTGTTCTCTAGTTAACACAGCTGAAAGGATGGGAGCCTGGTGTTCTCTTGTCAACACATCTGAAAAGACGAGTGCCTGACGCATACATTTGGAGAAGATATTAAAAGCGGGGAAGAGCACTGTTTATTTCATTCTCAAATGTTGTTGCCTAGAATAATGTCGTTTAATACTTTAATCATTTCCATATTTATGTTAAATGTCTTCCTTTACCTGTAATCACCTGTCTAATTTTCTATTTAGAATTCTTCTCGTTGTTTTCCATGTTATTTAGCAACATGGAAGTATTGATTCAATCGCAAACATGTTTCATCATCATTATAAAGTATTGGGCCTGCTGGCTTAGGTGATCATGTCACTCCAGAACTTTCTATCTCGACAGTTATTTGTCGTTTCTGTTGTTGACCCTCTGCCAAGGCATTCTCTTAAGCTATCTGGTATCTTTTCTCTTTGCTTCCCTCTATCTGGTATCTTTTCTCTTTGCTTCCCTCTATCTCTTCGTCCATCAACTGTCCCAATTGTTACAATATATTCCATCTGTTCCCTTTTCATTACATGGCCAAAAAATAGTAACATTTTTGGTAATGTTAAAAACGTTTGACTTCAACGTGTTTTTATATACAGCTGCTTTAGATTTAGCGGGAAAACAGCGGGAAAGCAATCACCAAGGATATGTGTCACTGAACAGTTTGTTGTGTAGCCATGGCTCTAACCATTACCACAATGATCTAATTTGTCAAATTTTTATCCCTGACAGTTTTCTTAATAAGTGCTACAATTATGTAAATTACACGACGCCAGACGTGTCTGTATAAAACTAAAAACTATATGTGGCGTTCAGCCAAATAGCCGTGTCGTTATGTCTGTCTATATGAGCGGGACAGACGTTGCGTGATTCAGTCAGCACGAAACAGTTAACAACAAATCGAAATATGTTTAAGTCAAATCAGACTTGGCAGACTTGACCGTTATAATAAAGTTATCCAATGATGTCTGTTTAAAATGTGTTTATGGTGACGTCAGAATCCTAATAGAGCACGCTAGCTCCAGAATTGTTACACAATTTGTTGATGTTAGAATATTTGTTCTTTCAGTATACTTCCTTTCATATATTTCTAACGTAAACTGGTTCATTCTTAAATGTGTCAATATTAAAGATACAGTTAGAAAAGAAATAGAAATAATATGTTGCTTGCGTTATCAATCGAGAAAGTTACATAAACAAAATCGAAAACTGAAATAATATGTAACTGGGATCAGAATGAAGCTTGCCTCCCACATCACAGCGTTTTCCATCCAGTAGAGTATGCCAACATACTCTATCAAGTCGTTGATTTTTTTCTCCTTTCACCTACCTCCAACCAAAAAAAAAAAAAAAGAAAGAGAAGAAAAGGAAGAAAAGACAAAACACGAAAAATGAATATATGAATATTAATGAAAACAATAAATTAGTTCTTGTATCGTATATATATATATATCATCAAGTACCGGGCCTGCTGGCGTAGGTGATCATGTCTCTTCACAACTTTCGATCACAACAGTTATTTATTGTTTCTGCTGTTGACCTTCTGCTAAGCCATTCTCTTAAGCTATCTGGTATCTTTTCTCTTTGCTTCTCTCTATCTCTTCGTCCCTCAGTTTTCCCACTCGTTACAATATATTCCAGTTGTTCTCTTCCCATTCCATGGCCAAAAATGACGATTGTTTCTTCCTAATATTGGAAATTAGCTCTCTTTTGCTTTGGCCTCTTTCATAACGTTTTCATCACCCTTCTTAGCTGTCCATGGTATTCTCAACATTCTTCTGTAAAACCACATTTCTAGACTCCAGACTCCAGTGATTTTCTTGTCTGTTGTCCTATTGTCCATGATTCACATCCAATTGTCAAGACTGGCTGTACATAACATTTAAGAACTCTTTTTCTTGTTTCCATTGTCAAAAATGGATTGCATAGTATCTTCTTCATTTTTTAGAAAGCTGCTTTTGCCCTTGTCATTCTGCATCTCACCTCTTTTATACATCTTCCGTCTGAGGTTAACAAAGTTCCCAAAAATTTAAATTCATTTACCTGTTTTAATATTGTTCCACTTGTCTTTATTTTGCACTGAGGTGTTGTCTTTTTTGTTGTTGTTACCATTACTTTAGTCTTTCTGCTATCAAGGCCAAGTCCTTTAATTTTGCTTTCTTTCACTATAATGTCTAACATTTCTTTTAACTAATTTTTACTCTTAGCGATAAGACTGTATCATCAGCATACCTTAGATTAGTTATATTATGACCTACGATTGTTATTCTAGGCATGCCCCTTAAGGATCTTAAAATAATCTCACTATAAATATTAAACAAATCTGGTGACAGCACACAACCTTGCCTAGCACCCTGTTTTATTTGTCGAAACATTCCCAATTGGTTTCCAGTTCTTGTGGCCACTGTTTATTGCCAGTACATGTTCTTTATTATTCTTAGATCTTTGCTTTCTACGTTTATACTTTCTAAAATTTTGATTATTTCTTGGTGCTTTACTTTGTCAAATGCTTTGGTATATTCTATGAAACATAGGTATTGATCTGTTTTCACCTCTATGGCTCTTTCTACTAAAGATCTTATGATTTATATGGCATTGTTTGTTCCTTTATCTCTAACAAAATCACACTGTTTATCACTAATTTCTGGACAGATTTTGCTCTGCACTCTTCGCATGATGATTTTTAGTAATATCTTAGTCATGTGACTCATAAGGCTTATTGCGCGATGATCATCGCATTCAATCGCACCAGATTTCTTTGGTAGGGCTATGAGTATTGATTTGAGCAGGTCGCCTGGTATATATCCGGTGTTGTAGATAATCATTCAATATTTTTGTTATTATTTTTTCTATTCCAAAATCGCCCACGGCTTCAATCTCTTCTTTAGTTATATTATCTGTTCCATGAGCTTTTCCTGCTTTCATATTGCGCAAAATTCACTTCCACTTCTTCGTTGAGTATTTCTGGTCCTTCTCCATATCCTTAATATTTTACTTCTGTTCGTTCATCATTATAAAGATCTTTAATTAAATATATAATTATAATAATAACTAATATAAAAATAAATATATAAATAAAATTAATTGTATATATATATATATATATATATATATATATATATATATATATATATAAAGCGATCCGTTTTTAAATCCTTTCTTTGACAGTTACTTGTTTCAGTAGGAAATTCTGTCTTTAGAATGGTGACCATGAAAGAAATATACATACATAAGATAGATAGAGAGATAAGAAATCGATGTACAACAGCCTCACCATGTTTAATGCCGATATTTTCTTAGAGTTGCTCTAATGGTTTCTGCCTATAGAATGAAGCTATTCTTCAATTACATTTTCTGCTGTGTTCCTTACGTTTTGGTAGATACTTATAAGTGAAGTAATGAGGAAGAACATTTCTCCAAACAATATATAATTTAAACATTTACGTTGACAAGTGT
Organism: Megaustenia siamemsis; assembly: GCA_032433765.1. Taxonomy (NCBI): domain Eukaryota; kingdom Metazoa; phylum Mollusca; class Gastropoda; order Stylommatophora; family Ariophantidae; genus Megaustenia; species Megaustenia siamemsis. The sequence continues at coordinate 134,740,174 of JAVIAB010000092.1, forward strand.
ACAATTTTCCAATCAAGATTTGACGCAAACTATTTATATTTACATACACATTTAAACACACACGTATATATATATATATATATATATATATATATATATATATAGAGAGAGAGAGAGAGAGAGAGAGAGAGAGAGAGAGCATCCAGTATACGAATACAAGAACAAACTTTATAATCAGATTACATTTCTGACATAAGTAGCAATAATAAGTAATTTAAATATCAATTAATATCGTAATGTACCTTTTTGTTATTAATATTTGAAAACAACTATATACGAGAAAGAAAAAATCAACTAAACAAAGATATATTAGACGTATGATTAAACATGAAATATTAGGTGACATCTGTTGTCAGAACTTGTCACACGTATGACGATATATGTCAACAACATTAATAATGGACAGGCGTGTCACTTATTAACAAAGAATTAAAATGGAAGTGCCCAGCACTGTCAGGGATGAAATGTTTGCTCAAAGATCATGCATCTGTGATTTAAAAGGAATGAATCAAGCAGACAAACGAAATATACTTAACAAATGCAATTTGATAGGAAGTAACTGAAATAAACGATTCTGTAGGCAGCTAGTGACAAAATTAATTGATGAAAATATAAAAACGGTAGCTAAAGAGCCAGAAAATGTGTGGATTTAAACCCCCAAAAAGTTAAATTTATCGTTTATTAATTTTCTTTTTGGATGGAGACGATTGGAGAGATTGAATTTTATTTGCCTTTTAAATATATGATTAGAGGAATTAATATTAGATAAGATGCTTAAAGAAAATAAAGCAAAATTGCTGAATATGCTGAAATAAAGAGACTACAAAAAAATAGGAGGAACAAGAGGAAGAAAAAGAACAAGAAGATGAGGAAGAATAGGCATGGGAAAAACAAGAAGAAGTGCATTGCTAACAAAACAAAATTACATTATGCGAGGATTTATTTTATAAAATTAACTAAAACAGAGCCGCCGTTTTATGTTTAGAGTCCCTGCTCTGTGAAAAAGTTACAAATAAGGACCATTGCAAGTAAGTAGAGTCCATATTCTCTTTTTCCATCTACCATCAGTTTCACAACAACATCATCTACTATTATAAAGTGGCGACCCTTCTACCATCAGTTTCACAACAACATCATCTACTATTATAAAGTGGCGACCCTTCTACCATCAGTTTCACAACAACATCATCTACTATTATAAAGTGGCGACCCTTCTACCATCAGTTTCACAACAACATCATCTACTATTATAAAGTGGCGACCCTTCTACCATCAGTTTCACAACAACATCATCTACTATTATAAAGTGGCGACCCTTCTACCATCAGTTTCACAACAACATCATCTACTATTATAAAGTGGCGACCCTTCTACCATCAGTTTCACAACAACATCATCTACTATTATAAAGTGGCGACCCTTCTACCATCAGTTTCACAACAACATCATCTACTATTATAAAGTGGCGACCCTTCTACCATCAGTTTCACAACAACATCATCTACTATTATAAAGTGGCGACCCTTCTACCATCAGTTTCACAACAACATCATCCACTATTATCAAATGGCAACCCTTCTACCATCAGTTTCACAGCAACATCATCCACTATTATCAAGTGGCAACCATTCTACCATCAGTTTCACAGCAACATCATCCACTATTATCAAGTGGCAACCCTTCTACCATCAGTTTCACAGCAACATCATCCACTATTATCAAGTGGCAACCCTTCTACCATCAGTTTCACAACAACATCATCTACTATTATAAAGTGGCGACCCTTCTACCATCAGTTTCACAGCAACATCATCCACTATTATCAAGTGGCAACCCTTCTACCATCAGTTTCACAGCAACATCATCCACTATTATCAAGTGGCAACCCTTCTACCATCAGTTTCACAGCAACATCATCCACTATTATCAAGTGGCAACCCTTCTACCATCAGTTTCACAACAACATCATCCACTATTATCAAATGGCAACCCTTCTACCATCAGTTTCACAACAACATCATCCACTATTATCAAATGGCAACCCTTCTACCATCAGTTTCACAACAACATCATCCACTATTATCAAATGGCAACCCTTCTACCATCAGTTTCACAACAACATCATCCACTATTATCAAATGGCAACCCTTCTACCATCAGTTTCACAACAACATCATCCACTATTATCAAATGGCAACCCTTCTACCATCAGTTTCACAACAACATCATCCACTATTATCAAATGGCAACCCTTCTACCATCAGTTTCACAACAACATCATCCACTATTATCAAATGGCAACCCTTCTACCATCAGTTTCACAACAACATCATCCACTATTATCAAGTGTCAAGAATGTATTCAAGCCCAGAAACCAACATACGGAATTAATCTGGGGATCTTGACCGCAATGGATTCACTTTCCTCTGAACGTATATCATCATGAAATTAAACTATGACTAAAACACTTGCCCAACGACAGTTCTTTCTGATGATCAGATCGTCTCCTGTTACAAAGCTTTACAAAGTTTACTATTACCCTGGTCACTTAGCGTATGATAAGAAACTATGTTTTTTGTGCTCTTGTTTTATTGAGTAAATTTTAAGGCACGTTCCTTTTAAAGATTTCTTTTATATGTCGATAAAGCTCGTTTATTTGTTCTATGTAAACTTAATCGAAATCCACTGTACTCTTCACAAAATAATATTCATTTAGAGAACTGATCTGATGTATAGAGCTATGAGATCTACAATAATTACGAAATGAAATAAACATGACAAGAAAAAAAATATGGATTGGATATGAATATCAAAAAGACTAAGACTATGATCATAAATAAAGAAAATACACTAAATCTCCAAGTGGATATAAAAATTGAACGAATAGACCTGGAGACAGTTCAGAACTACACGTACCTTGCACATACTATAACCAAAGATGAAAAATGTAAAACTGAAATAAACAAAAGGATAGGATTTGCAAAAAACAACTTTAATGCCATGAAAAATATACTAACATCAAAACAATTAACACCAGTCCTAAATCCACAAATAGCAAAATATTATATCTTGTCAACATTCCTGTATGGTGCAGAGAGATGGAGATTAGATAAAAACAGAACAGAAAATTGAAGCCTTTGAAATGTGGATTTATAGAAAAATAGGTAAAAGTGGATGGAAAGAAAAAAAAACGATGACGTCTTAAAACAATTAACATGAAAAGCGATCTACTATATAAAATTCAACAAGACAAATGAGATTTTTGATGCATGTTAAAAGACACAACAGCCTACTAAAAGTAATCTAGGAAGAGAAAATACAAGGTAAAAGAGGCAGAGGAAGACCAAGATTAACGTGAACGAGTAACATCAAATGATGTTACAGTCTGTACCATCAAGGCAAGAGACAGCGGATTGTCACTCCATGGTAGCCAACCTTCGATGCGGAGACGGCACTAGGTGATGATGATGAGTTAGAGAACTGAAAAGCTTTAAAGTTCTTTATATACTTCCTCTTGTACTAATTCGGCTTTTAAGTTCTCTCTGTATAACTGCTTGTACCCAATCAGATTATAAGTTCTTTCTTCACTCCCTCATGTTCCCATTCTTCTTATAAGTTACTGGACATAAAAAAGATGTTTCACAGAACAACATGACATAACTAGATGAAACTAAAATAGACCGCACTACCCATTTAAATAGGATGCAACAGAACAATAATGCAACATAAATAACCTGATCGAGGTTAATAAAAATATGAGGCGAAAGAAAACGAATACTTTAGGATAAGAATAAGCCACTTTTTCTAGAGAGGAGAAAATTGGGAAACGGAGTTACAATAATGAAACAACAGTTCGGCTTAAGCTAACACAATGGGAAGGTTCAAACAAATAATGATGTAACAATTCAACGCACTATTGACATGAACCATTAGGATAAGTGAGAATCTGGGTTTATGTAAATGTGAATAGAGGCAACTATTAACACTGATGGTGATAGAGGTGGAGGTAGTGGTGACAAAGGTGGTTGTGACAGAGGCGGTGGTGACAGAGGTGATGGTGGAAGAGGTGGTGATGACAGAGGCGGTGGTGACAGAAGTGGTGATGACAGAGGTGGTGGTGACAGAGGTGGTGGTGACAGAGGCGGTTGTGACAGAGGCGGTGGTGACAGAGGCGGTGGTGACAGAGGTGGTTGTAACAGAGGTGGTAGTGACAGAGTGGTTGTGACAGAGGCGGTGGTGACAGAGGCGGTGGTGACAGAGGCGGTGGTGACAGAGGTTGTGGTGACAGATGTGATTGTGATAGAGGTTGTGGTGACAGATGTGATTGTGATATAGGTGGTGGTGACAGAGGTGGTGATGACAGAGGAGGTGGTGACAGAGGCGGTGGTGGTAGAGGTTGTGGTGAAAGATGTGGTTGTGATAGAGGTTGTGGTGATAAAGGTGATGGTGACAGAGGTGGATGTGACAGAGGTGGTGGTGACAGAGGTGGTGGTGACAGAGGTGGTGGTGACAGAGGTGGTGGTGACAGAGGTGGTGGTGACAGAGGTGGTGATGACAGAGGTGATGGTGACAGAAGTGGTGGTGACAGAGGTGGTGGTGTCAGAGTTGATGGTGAAAGAGGGGGTGGTGACAGAGGGGGAGGTGACAGAGGTGGTGCTGAGAGAGGTTGTGGTGACAGATGTGGTTGTGACAGATGTGGTTGTGACAGAGGCGGTGGCGACAGAGGTGGTGGCGACAGAGGTGGTGGTGACAGCGCTGATGGTGACATAGGTGGTGGTGATAGAGGTGATGATGACAGAAGTGGTGGTGCTGCAGGTGATAGTGACAGAGGTAATAGTGGTAGTGGTTATGGTGACAGGAGTGGTGGTGGAGGTGATGGTGACAGAGATGATGTTGGTTGAGGTGATAGTGACAGAGATGATGTTGGTTGAGGTGATGGTGACAGAGATGATGGAGGTAGAGGTGATGGTGACAGAGGTGGTGTTGGCGGAGGTGATGGTGACAGAGGTAATAGTTGTGGAGGTGATGGTGACAGAGATGGTGGTGGAGGTTGTGGTGATAGAGGTGATGGAGGTGGAAGAGGTGATGGTGACAGATGTAGAGGTGATGGTGACAGAGGTGATGGTGACATGGTTTTATGTCGGGGGACATGATTATGTCATAATTTATTATTATAAATATGTCTAAAAGAAGACATATTTATAATAAAGCAGACACATTTCTAATAAAGCAGACATATTTATAATAAAAAATACATATTTCTAATAAAGCAGACATATTTCTAATATTTAAAAAATTGCTAATATTGCGGGCACATTTCTCATAAAGCATATATAATTCTAATGAAGCAGACACATTTATAATAAAGCAGATATATTTCTAATAAAACAGATATATTACTAAAAAAACATACATATTTCTAATAAAGCAGACATATTTCTAACAAAACAGGCACATTTCTAATAAAGCAGACATATTTCTAATAAAGCAGACATTTTTTCTAATAAATCAGACATATTTCTAATAAAGCAGACATATTTCTAATAAAGCAGACATATTTCTAATAAAGTAAGCACATTTCTTCCTGAATGACCTGTTTACTCAGAGTGTACGTATTAGTGAATTTCATATCACGTGATCAATTTAAAAAAAATTCTCCCTGCAGACAATAACTTTACGTTAACATTATATTTGTTATGCTCTATTACCCTCCAAGGAATGATAAATGTTATTTTTTTTTAGGTATATTCAAGTATATTTGATAAAATTAATGTTTACCGTGTAAACATATATGCTGCGAAGAGGCTGTATATTCTGCGTAAAAAAATGATAAATTAGCAATAATGTAAAAATTTAATCATGTTAATATGCCAACTATACTTGCAAGGACATTTTCTATATATGCCTGTATATGTACGTTATATGTGTATGTATATGTACGTTATATGTGTATGTATATGTACGTTATATGTGTATGAACGAGTGTGTATTCAAACAGCGCCAATAGAAAAAGAAGTGTTATTGCAAATATCTATGGTTTGCTTTCACGTATAGAAGTCTGGATGTCAATGAGTAAGAGAAATCCATCTTTTGGAAGTTTTCTTTATTCCGCCTTTGTTATTGCATCTGGTTGTTATTGTTCACTACGAGGTGATGTAACAGTGTTAAACGTCTACACTTAATATTCAACTTCAGTCATTCATAAATTGAGTTGTTATAACAAATTATAACTGTATGCAGTTAGTTTATTTTTCAGAACTTAGGAAAGGTTGCCATTTAGAAACGTGTTCATATTTATACCGACGAAGCTGCCACACTTAAATAACAAAGATCAAAAGTTTGACGTTATTCTGAATTTAACCATAAAATAAATATATCGCGTTTGGTAACTGCAAGTTTGTGGAAAGCGATATCATTTGAATGCGCATTTAATACCAGTAATATGTTTTATAGTTGCTGAATGTGGAAAAAATCCTGAATTGGCATCTAGCTTTAGGAGTCAGTAACAAATAATGATATAGTGGTCGTACGTCACCCACTTCGCCTTTCCACCCCACAACCCACTATCTTTCTAGTTACTGGACGTTCTTTATTTTGTCCTCACTTGATTTATTGAGCGTGTCTCAAAGTTCGCTAAGTGGCTCCAAAATGAAAGTCCAAAACTGCCGTTTCGCATTTTCAGGATATGTAATTCACACAGAATGTAACTTTTGACCCTACCAGGGATTTAACCTATTAAAACATACTAGAAAGTGGTCGATTTGATTGAATCAGCCAAACGTTATGTGTGTTGAAGTTTTAAATAAAAATCTATTGCAAAGAGGGTGGTATACGTTACCAGTTTCTCGTTTTGGTCCTGAATATCCAACCTGGCAGCAATACAATCCCTGGTGTCCTTGAACGTTCTTCTCTGTGTTCTGTCTGTAGAGTTGTGGATAAACATCCCGGCCAGGTTGGCCGAGACAAACAAAATAGTGTTGGCCACCATCTGTGGAAAAGAAATGTCATTGTCAGTTTTACTAACATACATACATGTACATTAAAAAGTTTAGTCTAGCACGTAGAATGTATGTAATCTTTTGTGACCATCTTAAACAATAACGGATTGCTCGTTTGGCTTTTGCTACGTAGAATGCACCAGTAACATAGATGAAACGCGATGGCCTGGCGATATAGGGAATGACGGTCACGCACAGCTTAATACTCTCCAATGGACTCAGGTATGCAAGGGGAGGGAATATCTGGCTCCTGAGTTGGGACAAAGTCCCAACGAGAAAGAGAACTGTCCACTCTACCTCCAAATAGTTATGAAATATTTCACTCACTGAAGACATTATCTATGTTAGGGAACATCACTTTTGTTGCTGTTTGTTTTATCTTTCTGTACTTCACTATTTGACTTCTGACACCTATCACTAGAATTAGAGATTATAAGATTGATGTGTTGCTCTGTTTCGTCTGTCACAATATGCAGATAAAATGAGAAGAGTGATTTGTCTTTGACAATGCTCAATCCCAATGACATTAGGATTGGGGTTGATTTTTGTAATGACGTATCTTTGCTTCTTTTCTTTTGTCGCTCGTGCTTTTGTAGTCAATATTATTATTTTTGTAATTATTGTTATTCTGCAAAGCTAAAGCGACGGGCAGGTCTGGCCATATTGCCTGTATTTGCAGTTCTTTAGCGTACGTACTCATAAATATAATTGGAGACATTAATTTGAGCCGAGACATTAATTTAAGTACAGACATTATTTTAAGTAGAGACATTATTTTAAGTAGAGATAGTAATTTAAGCAGAGACATTAATTTAAGTAAGCATTAATTTAAGTAGAGACATTATTTTAAGTAGAGACATTAATTTAAGCAGAGACATTAATTTAAGCAGAGACATTAATTTAAGTAGAGACATTAATTTAAATAAAGACATTAATTTAAGCAGAGACATTATTTTAAGCAGAGACATTAATTTAAGTAGAGACATTAATTTAAGTAGACATTAATTTAAGCAGAGACATTATTTTAAGTAGAGACATTAATTTAAGTAGAGACATTAATTTAAGTAAAGACATTAATTTAAGTAGAGACATTAATTTAAGCAGAGACATTATTTTAAGCAGAGACATTATTTTAAGTAGAGACATTAATTTAAGTAGAGACATTAATTTAAGTAGAGACATTAATTTAAGTAGAGACATTAATTTAAGCAGAGACATTATTTTAAGTAGAGACATTAATTTAAGTAGAGACATTATTTTAAGTAGAGACATTAATTTAAGTAGAGACATTATTTTAAGTCCAGACATTAATTTAAATAGAGACATTATTTTAAGTAGAGACATTAATTTAAGTAGAGACATACGTGCTTCATTATTCAGTTTCAAATCTCTTCAATTGTAACATTTTCCAATAGTTGATGTACATGATTTATTTATAGCATCTCAAATCTATATACAAATTGGCAGGTAACATTTAAATACACACCTCTTTGAATTCAATTGGATGTACCATAATAGAATCATTTAATCTTTTTTTTTCTAATTTATGAAATAAATAACAGAGCATGGCTGCTGGTTTTCAACTAGATTTCTGTGTCATTTATCGATCTTTTATCGTCTCGTGCAGCGCGCACTCAAATACACATTTTTAGTCCACATATTTCATAAAGTATTGCTGTTGTGATTTTCTAGGGATTGTGCTTCCGGTATAGTGGCGCAACCAGGCACAAAACAGACACAGAAGCATACGTTTTAGAACAGCGCTCGAACACAGTCGCAGGTCTAAGGAAACGTGAATCAAACTCAAACTTTACAGCATGCAAACGTCATCATCGTTATGTTTTAGAGAAACATTACAGCATGCTAACATCAGCACCGTTATGTTTTAGAGAAACATTAGAGCATGCTAACATCAGCAACGTTATGTTTTAGAGAAACATTACAGCATGCTAATATCAACATCGTTATGTTTTAGAGAAACATTACAGCATGCTAACATAAGCAATGTTATGTTTCAGAGAAACATTACAGCATGCTAACATCAACATCGTTATGTTTTAGAGAAACATTACAGCATGCAAACATCAGCAACGTTATGTTTTAGAGAAACATTACAGCATGCTAACATCAGCAACGTTATGTTTTAGAGAAACATTACAGCATGCTAACATCAACATCGTTATGTTTTAGAGAAACATTACAGCATGCAAACATCAGCAACGTTATGTTTTAGAGAAACATTACAGCATGCTAACATCAACATCGTTATGTTTTAGAGAAACATTCCAGCATGCAAACATCAGCAACGTTATGTTTTAGAGAAACATTACAGCATGCTAACATCAGCAACGTTATGTTTTAGAGAAACATTACATCATGCTAACGTCAACATTGTTATGTTTTAGAGAAACATTACAGCATGCAAACATCAGCAACGTTATGTTTTAGAGAAACATAACAGCATACTAACATCAGCAACGTTATGTTTTAGAGAAACATAACAGCATGCTAACATCAGCAACGTTATGTTTTAGAGAAACATAACAGCATGCTAACATCAGTAACGTTATGTTTTAGAGAAACATAACAGCATACTAACATCAGCAACGTTATGTTTTAGAGAAACATAACAGCATGCTAACATCAGCAACGTTATGTTTTAGAGAAACATAACAGCATGCAAACATCAGCAACGTTATGTTTTAGAGAAACATAACAGCATGCTAATATCAACATCGTTATGTTTTAGAGAAACATTACATCATGCTAACGTCAACATTGTTATGTTTTAGAGAAACATTACAGCATGCAAACATCAGCAACGTTATGTTTTAGAGAAACATAACAGCATACTAACATCAGCAACGTTATGTTTTAGAGAAACATAACAGCATGCTAACATCAGCAACGTTATGTTTTAGAGAAACATAACAGCATGCTAACATCAGTAACGTTATGTTTTAGAGAAACATAACAGCATACTAACATCAGCAACGTTATGTTTTAGAGAAACATAACAGCATGCTAACATCAGCAACGTTATGTTTTAGAGAAACATAACAGCATGCAAACATCAGCAACGTTATGTTTTAGAGAAACATAACAGCATGCTAATATCAACATCGTTATGTTTTAGAGAAACATTACATCCTGCTAGCGTCAACATTGTTATGTTTTAGAGAAACATAACAGCAGGCTAACATCAGCAACGTTATGTTTTAGAGAAACATAACAGCATGCTAACATCAGCAACGTTATGTTTTAGAGAAACATTACAGCATGCAAACATCAACATCGTTATGTTTTAGAGAAACATTACAGCATGCTAACATCAACATCGTTATGTTTTAGAGAAACATTACAGCATGCAAACATCAACATCGTTATGTTTTAGAGAAACATTACAGCATGCAAACATCAGCAACGTTATGTTTTAGAGAAAAATAACAAACTGGTAATGCTGTCTTTTTGAAGAGCGTAACAAATTGATAGTGCTGCCTTTTTTCCAAGAACGTAACATTTTTTTTGGTTTTACCATTTTAAAAAACGTAACACATTGGTGGTAGTGTCGTTTTGAAAAACGTAACAAATTGATGGTGTTACCGTTTTTGAAATCGTAACAAATTGGTAGTGTCTGACAAAGATAGAAAATACTAGATAGCTTGGTGTCATGGCATGGAAAACAGTCAACAACAGAACTGATACAATGCACTGTGGACAGAAGATTGTGGAAGGACATGATCGCCTACGCCAATCGGTATGGTACATGATGATGATGAGTGTTAGTTTTTATGCTCACCCCCTTGTGGTATATGGCTCGAGCCTGACTTCTGTACTAGACGACCTATTTTGTATCTGTGTTTTCGTTGTTGCTCTATCCGGATATTTCAGACTGATGCACTTATCCCCCTTTCTGAACTTTCTGTTACTTACATTTGCCATACCTCTGTAGCTTCTCCTTATAAATATAAATTGATACACGTACAGAATATTGCAACAAAAAAATGATAGCCACAATTGCTCAACGCAGCACACTCATAGAAACAAAGAATAATGATAACAACATCGTGTCCCGAGGACGACTGATATATCTTAGGTCTACTAACGGTGGTTTCAGTACATGTTAATGTTACCTACTTCTGCACAGCAGGCCTGGGTGCGGCTAACCATACACTTTCCTCAAGTGTGTTTAGGTAATTGTGAATCAGAATGGCTCAATATTTTTTAAAATACATTCTTCAATTGTGCATCGTTTCTGATTCCATTTTCCAAATCAGTCTAGAACAATGTTCACATGTTTTGAATTCAGTTTATGTCGGAACTGTAACTTGGCCACTTCAGTACTATTATATTGTAGGCACTCATTTTGTGTAATTCTTCCTCTCAGCTTTCAGGTGACAGCGTCATTATTTACCGCTGAACTGCTCCTCTCGTTTACGTCGTTTATTTTCAACATTTTCATTGAGCCAACCAGAACGATTTAGTCGAGACTTCGATGGTCTTTTGTGCCTATATATTTCTTGAGTTCCCACTACATTCCGTTCACTCTATTCCATTACCTGATTATAACTTACTAATAACTCTGTAGAGACAGTGCGGTCAGGAATGTTGCAGATTTGAGAAAAGTGTATACATACTTGACTTCCTTTATCCCAAAGTTATACACATTGACTTTGCATCAATTCTCTGCCACAAGCGTTGCAAATTGTTGTCTGCTCTATTATCAAAGGTTTTGCTCTACACTAATCCCCACTACCCCCTTCCCCTTTAACACTAATATTTGCTCACTTAAGAGAGGTGCAAATTTTGGACAGAACTTACATATTGAATTAGATTTCAGTACATTTATCCCAGCAGTAAAACGTTCACTTTTTGACAAAGTATTTTATGTTACACATTGAAGCACCTAGACCTTAAACACAAGCTCCTTACTACAAGTGTGGTTACACTTCTTGTCTCCCTAACTAGACCTCGGTTATGGCCATGCCAGTTGACTCATTGATTTCTCATAAATCTTTTGCAAAGAGAAAAATATTAGCTTCTTTCATTATGTGTCACAACATCACTTTATCACTCCCCAAGCATTGATGTATGTTTTTCATAACTTCAGCCGCACATTTACACCGGTGTTCAAAACAATATTCACTTCGACTCATTATCGTTAACCAGTGAAATATTAACCTTTCATCCAAGACCCCACCCACACTCCCTTCTCATTTCGATCACCATGATTTTTATTTCTCTTTTAAAACCTGACATCGATATGTTGCCGAACTCATCGATTTTCTCATCAAGGACTCCACCGATTCACGCGGTTCGGAATTTCCACACCAACACGCTAAAACGAGGCTTTCATCTTAAGCCCGTGAGAGTTTATTAGTGGGTGGGGTAACCTGATCTTTCAGGGACTTCATTTCGGTTGTGTGAGTTCTGGCAAGAAGGTAGATTACTTCTCACATTCTCTGAAAACATGCGGTACTTTTTTCTCCTTACAATCTCTGATGATTGGTTACGTTTAAGAAATGTTCGAGGTAATTTCAGTTAAATTTGGAAGATTGAACCGTGTTCACGTGACGTAATGTTTAACCTCCCCCTCCGCATCCCCCCCCCAGACTTTCTCTATCCACTCTTCCCCACCACACCCCGCAATTTAAAAAAAAACAGGTCATATTTTTGTCGTTGAGAGATTCTATGATATTTAATTTAAGAGTTTAGGTGAACTCAAAAACCATGACTGGTCCCAAAAATATTCACAGAAATTGGGTACTGAACTTTGTCAATCTGGTCGGTGGCCGAGCGCAACACAGAAGTGATTTTGGGCTTACAGAAAATGTCGGAATTATCCTACAAATCTAGGCAATTATTCAATGGAAACGAATGCGTGGAGTCAATTTTTTTTTTTTTTTGGTGTGTTTTTACGCTTTAACAAATTAACAACAAAATAGAGAATGAGATTTTCAAGTGTTCGTCGCTTCTTGCAATGCTAGAAAATATCGACATTTTTAAAAAAGTACATAAAGAGACACAATTGAAGACGTTGAAGTGGAGACTTTCTGAAATAATGTGGCACTGATTTTTTTTTTTTTTTAATGAAAGAACTACAACGACAAATAAGTTCATGAAAAACACAGGAAAATTATTCTAAAAATAGTAGCGGCTTTAATAATGTTTCTTCTGTAAGTCATTTTTACTTCATTAAAAAGGACAAGTAGTATACACTTGTAGTGAGAAATAGATACACATGGGAATAGATAAACAGAGACTGAGATACAGAGAATTGAGATAAAAAAAACGTGGGCAGACATGCAAAGAGGGAAACATACAGACAAATAATGAGACAAATAGGTGCATATAATGAATTACAGACAATTAGACGGACGGAAGACAGTGTGAGAGATTAACAGAGAGTGTGAGACAGAGAGAGAAAACATACAGTCAGTATAATAGGCCGATCGACAGTACTTGAGATAGACATAATTAGGCAATCAGTTAGACATACAGAATGTGCAAGCATGATCGATCTGTTGTATAATTTGGCAGGGTTTCTCTGCATATTTATTGGAATTCATCTGCGGTGCTGTTCTTGCTGTTAAGTAACTCATGTGTAGGAAGTAAAGTTTATTAATTCCCAATCAAGAGAGATGGGTGCCCAGTGGACGCTTATTCTCAGGGATCTGCTAATCTTGTTACCTGGAATGAAGTACCCATGTAGCTGGGTTGTATAATGAGCACACTCTGATACTGTGCACTTGGTCGAATACATCGAAAGTTCAGCACTTTACTCTTAAGTCGGGTTCCACTATCAATGCCACACCTCGGGCTCTGGTTTGCATGCTTGATATCTCAAACTGCGTCTACAGCGACGCTATTGACGTAAAGTACACATTATATAAAGTACACATTATGTTAAGTACACATTGCATAAAGTACATATTTTTTTAAAAAGTAAGGAATATGGTGTTAGTGACCATACATTTTACAAACCCTCGGCACATGATTTTTGGAGTAATGTGGTCGGTATTACGCCCGTGCCGCTTTACTTTCCCAGGAAAAAAATCCGGTACCCATTAAAGGCTGGGTGAACTGGAGCCGTCGGTTGGGATCGAATCCTACCTCTTGTCCTTTGTAGTTCAGTTCACTAACCACTGAGCTATTGCGGCTCCAAAGTACATATTGCGTAAAGTAAATATAACGTAAAGTACATATAACGTAATGTACACATAACGTAAAATACATTTAACGTAAAGTACATATAACTCTAATGAACATCACGATGAGAAGCACGAATATAACTCATAAATTTGATGGAAGCAAATGTGTCACGGGAGTTTGGCTAAGCTGGGCCGTAATTTCTGCTCACTAGTAGACGGTCATTCTTCCTTGATGTACCCATCTAGTCTAGACCTTGACCTTCTCTATGAACGTGTCCGCTTCCCCTATAGACTGGGATCTGATCTGCTAAACAAAGAACAAAAAACCTTCTGTCGATATCCCCATGTTCACTCAAAACATGACTTCCACGAGATAACTTTGACTAATGACCATTCGTCTCCTTGTCTTTATGCAACTCGTAAGATAACTCTCATTTATCCATGCTCTAGAGTTCTTCTTCTACCTTTCAGCTCCCCGTGGAGCATAGGTCATCAACAAACACTTTCCAAGCCATTCTGTTTCTTGCCATTCTTTTAAGATCATTCCATGTCTTCCCCATCATCTTCATCTCTACTTCTGTCTGTCTTCTCCAAGAATTTCTTGGCCTTCCTCATTGTTTTTTCCTCTAGGGATTCCAAAAAACGGTCTGTTGTGTAATACTCTCAGTTGGTTTCCGCAGTGTGTCCTATCCAGCGTCATCGTCTTCGCTGTATCTCTTTATCCACTGGTATTTGACTGGTACATATCCATAATTCTATGTTAGTGATTTTGCCCTGCCATTTTCATCCTTTTATTCTGCGTAAGCGTCCATTAATAAAAGTCTGTATCTTCATGATTGTCAATTTTGTTGTTCTATGCTATAGAGTTACCTTCCCTTTTGCAATTCTAACATGTGTATATAAATATAAATATAGATATAAATCAAACTATGTGACACAGAGGAAGACAGACAGGCAAAAAAACAGTTAGATGGAAAAATACAGATAGAAGTCAGATTACAACCATAACAAGATTTAATTATAACCATAACAAGACTTAATTATAACCATAACAAGACTTCTTAATTATAACGATAACAAGACTTAATTATAACTAAGACTACTTTAAAAAATTGTTCGTTACAGAAAGAGCCAGTTGACTTAAAGACTTAGCTTTTTTCTCTCAATTCTGTAACGATATAAACACCACTCTTTGCTGTAGCGTTTAGCAAACAATCAACAGAAATGTCCTAGAGAGTGTATTATTTAATGTCAATTAATTTCAAGGATATATATTTAAACCTCTATATTAAACTCGTTAGCTTCGATTTCCCAATGTAATTGTCCCTACTTGATCTTTGATTCATTTGAAATCGGTATATTACCCGATCATCGTCTAGTTTCGCCGTTTTGTTATAACGGTTATCGTAATTATAGCAACATTCTTCTTCTACGTGGTGCGTACGTCATGACCACGAATAGCATGACGATGGAGGTGATGGCAGTGACCAGAGCATTCAACTGGTTAGAGTCACAAGACTACACTCATGCCTGTATACTGAGTGATTCGATGAGCATGATTAAAAAAGTTGAGGCGGGCTCTGTACACATGCAATGGTTAAAATCATTGCAGAAGTCAAAAATACATAAAGTCACCTTTCTCTATGTCACTGGACATACGGGAGTACGGGGTAATGAAAGAGCGGACAGGTTGGCTAGCTGCGCTATCGTTGAGGACGGTCAACCAATGGATCGGGCGGACATTATCAGTGTCCTCCGAGATGTGGGAAGAGCACAAGACTTCGACAACTGCAAATCCACGTCACTCCTCCCGATGAAAGAAATGGGAGTTAAGATGAGCACAGCCAGAAATGAGAAACTTAGTGGGCGTGTAAGAAGACTTATCAACACAGAACTAGTGTCGTCAGTCGCTGGACACTGCGGGACTTGCTGAGGAAGGGATCTGAGCACCTATGGACATGTTCGGATTGCAATGATGATGACCCGCAAATAACTCAATTTCTTCTACCATTCTTTTAAAACAGTTACCACAACTGTTGCAACATTCTTCTTCTACTGTTCTTTTAAAACAGTTACCACAATTGTTGCAACATTCTTCCTCTTCTGTTCTTTTAAAACAGTTACCACAATTGTTGCAACATTCTTCCTCTTCTGTTATTTTAAAACAGTTACCACAACTGTTGCAACATTCTTCTTCTACTGTTCTTTTAAAACAGTTACCACAGTTGTTGCAACATTATTCTTGTACCGTTATTTTAAAACAATTGCCACAATTGTTGCAACATTCTTCTTCTAATGTTCTTTAAAAACAGTTACCACAACTGTTGCAACATTCTTTTTATACTGTTCTTTTAAAACAGTTACCACAACTGTTGCAACATTCTTTTTATACTGTTCTTTTAAAACAGTTACCACAACTGTTGCAACATTCTTTTTATACTGTTCTTTTAAAACAGTTACCACAACTGTTGCAACATTCTTCTTCTAATGTACTTTTAAAAAAGTTACAACAACTGTTGCAACATTCTTCTTCTACCGTTCTTTTAAAATAATTACCGTAATTATAGTACATTTCTTCTTCTTCATCTCATACCGCTGGGGGTCGTTGTGTCACCACTGACTGACTTTGTCTACGTTCTCCATTTCCCTCTATCTTCAGTCACTTTTGGGACTCCGTATTATCAAAACCTGTCTATTAGTTGATGTTATCTTCCCACTACTTTCTCTGCCTACCCTCTCCTTCCCGCTCCTTTCACAGTTTCTTACAGAATGGTCTTTCCTAGGCTGGACGGTCGGGATACGTGGCCAAAACATTCGAAAATAAAATTTGCAAGTTTAAAACAAACATTTCTTGATCAGTAAATGAAAATAAAATTTGCAAGTTTAAAACAAACATTTCTTGATCAGTAAATGAAAATAAAATTTGCAAGTTTAAAACAAACATTTCTTGATCAGTAAATGAAAATAAAATTTGCAAGTTTAAAACAAACATTTCTTGATCAGTAAATTAAAATAAAATGTCTTTAAATGTTAGCTTGAATGAAAAAAACAAATCCACGAAAGGCTCGTGGTAAATAGTGGCGTAAAAAAAAAAATGTTAGCGCTCTGGCTATCCAGAAACAAAAAATGTTCGTCATCGCTATATTGCTATATAGTGCATGATTTCATCTTTTTAGATTAATCTGATATAATCTTCTACAAAAATAATCATCTGTTGCCGAGAGCTTATTTATTAACGGCACTAGTGAAGAGCTCTATGAGAACTAGAGGTCGGGCTGTTGTTTCAAGGTCCGACCGGTACGGGTCTAGCTCATCCAGCCCTAAATGGGTATCGGAGATTTGTTTCTGAGAAAGACAGACTGGTCATATTACCCAAAATGATTATATTGTCAATAAATTTGGGACATTATCAATACATTTCATATAATACATGCTTTAGGCGTGGTGTTTTTTTGTTTTATTCTTCTCAATAATCATTGAATAGCTAAACGTTGTGACTATTGAGAAATAACATAAATATGAAATAACAGGATTATTATGTATTGTAAGCAGTTTAAAAAAATAAAGATAAAACAGTACATTACAATGTATTTTTCTAATACATATTAACGAAGCTCTAAATTAGTCTTTTTTCCCTAAAATAATCAATTGCGTCATCACTAACAATAACTCGTTAATAATTATATTTGTAAATTAGTTAAATCCTTAACAACAACTTATTATATTTATAAATTAGTTAAATACTTATCAATAATTTATTATATTTATAAATTAGTTAAATCCTTAACAACAACTTATTGTATTTGTAGATTAGTTAAATCCTTATCAATAACTTATTGTATTTGTACATTAATTAAATCCTTAACAATAACTTATCATATTTGTACATTAGTTAAATCCTTAACAATAACTTATCATATTTGTACATTAGTTAAATCCTTAACAACAACTTATTATATTTATAAATTAGTTAAATCCTTAACAATAACTTATTATATTTATAAATTAGTTAAATCCTTAACAATAACTTATTATATTTATAAATTAGTTAAATCCTTAACAACAACTTATTATATTTGTACATCATTAGTTAAATCCATAACAACAACTTATTATATTTATAAATTAGTTAAATCCTTAGCAACAACTTACAAGTACACTTTCTATGGTTATTAAAATACATCAAAGTAAGTAGGAAAAATAACAGCTTTTGTGTTCACTATATAACAGTACCAGTATTTCAACAATATTTTAATTTGTTTATCATTTATCTAAATAAGAAAATTCAAATAAATATTATTATCTCCCTTTGCTTGACCGATGGACATGCGGGATCAAGAAGCTGACGTCATCAAAGTACATAAGACGAGAATTATAGTATTTAATGAAAGTTTTCATGAACACATCTTTCATTACTAATAAACGTCAGTACTGCTTTTCCCACTTCATTGTCAATTGTGTGCCCTATACACAGTGGAATAAAAATGAGAAAGAGAGTTCATCGGTGCTATATAGAACCAATTCTGACCTATGGAAGCGAATCATGGACAGTAGGCAAACAAATGAAAAGACGATTAGAGGGCACAGAGATGGAATTTCTCAGAAGAATGTTGAAAGTTCCCTGGACAGCTAAAAATACCAATGAGAAAGTTCTCAAAGAGGCCAACACAAAAAGGGAGCTCTTAAAAAACATCAGAAAGAAGCAATCAACATTTTTCTGGCACATCATGAGAAGAGGAAAGTTGGAATACTTGGTTACAACTGGCAAAATAAAAGGAAAGAGATATCGCGGGCGACAACGAGAGAAAATACTGGATAGCTTGGTGTCATGGCATGGAAAACAGTCAACAACAGAACTGATACGATGCACTGTAGATAGAAGATTGTGGAGGGACATGATGACATACGCCAACCGGTATGGCACATGATGATGATGATGATGATGATCCACAGTGCACGGCAATACGTCTTCCAGCGTTACATCACGACCTGTGATTCACCTTCCAATTTTATACTTTCAATTTTCAAAGTGAATGGTCACGCCATCTTTTTCCCGCGCAATTTACTCAGTAATGGACTCTTGTCCAGGTAAAGTGGCCAGGTAATAAATTACGCTGGAACTACTTGTTTCACCGGAAGTACATCGACTGCGCTGTTAGCAAGGAGAATGTGAAAATTAGAGTGGGATTTCACCGCATTGTCGTGGCATAACCGACTACAGACGACAGACATTATTTCCTGTTTTATATTTTTTTTTTACTTAAGCAATTTATGCGGGAGTTTGATGGCAAATGATTTATGCATAAACTAGTTTCTAGCAGCAAAGCATCATTTCCGGTGTTCTAGTTAAAGAGAGTTCGAGGTCATACATATTGCAGCGCTAGTAAACAAGTAAATATAGCTCCGCCACAAACAAACAAACCAATTGAGATACGAAACAATAAGTGTTGAGTACACATAATCAAAGAGCCGCGATAGCTCAGTGGTTAGTGCACTGGACTACAAAGGATAAGGGGTAGGGTTCGATCCCAACCGACGGCTTCCGGATTCACCCAGCCTTAAATGGGTACCAGATTTTTTTCTGGGAAAGTGAAGCGGCTCGGGCGTAATACCGACTACATTACCCCAAAAATCATGTGCTGAAGGTCTGTAAAATGTATGGTCACTAACACCATATTCCCTATACGCCACTTGGCGTGACGGGGGTACTTACACCCAATCAAAGAGATATTGGAAGATTTCTTTTTGCTTTGAGACATAACTCCCTTAGAATGGTTTCCACCTCGAAATATTATTCAAAAATAACAAATATAATGCATTCACAATTTGTAGACTCAAGATACAAGAAAGCTTGACAAATCATCAAACAACTGTCATCACTATTAAGAAATAACACTAGAGGTAAAACCGGCACCCTACAATACATTCATCATTCCAACCAATGCTACCAATTTTGCTACCAATTCCAGATCAAGACCCTAGATGCAGGAACAATAAGAAAAAAATAACCACCACCGACATGAAATGTATTAGACAAGTGATAGGAAACAGTCTGAGAGATTAGATGAGAAATGAAGAATTGAGAAAAAAAAGCTAGGAATAAATTTCGAAATAGATAAAGAAGAATACATAAAGAAACAACAGATACAATGGTTTGGTGACGTGAACATGAAAAGAAAGACCAAAATACAATTCAACGAGCGTTTAATAAAAATTGCGAGAAAACCAGTCTCAAGGGTGAACCACACCAAAAAAATGGATTGAAGGAACATTAGAAACACTAGGAGATATAACAGCAGCAGAGGCCAACATAAGAGCAAACAAGCGCAAATTGTATTTCCCCTCGACACTGAAAAGCAAATGAGGAAAGAAAGACGATGACAATATGTTGCTAAAGTTTTATCTAGCCACCAAAATCTTATACATGTACTTGAAAGCCTCCTGTTGAGCCAATAATAAAAAAGTAATAATTGTCAATTTAACTTTTTCGAATTATTGTCTGATAAAAATTGTGTTTCTACATTTTAATTTTGTGGACAATGCTAAGGCACTTAACCAGGCCTACTATAATGAAAAGCCGCGATAGATGAGTGGCTAATGCGTTCAGAGTTAACCAGAAGGCTCTGAAAACACTTTTTTCTGAATTTGCTATTTTTTTTTTTTATTGGAGTCACAGCATCTGAAAATGTGTATCAGAAATGTTGCCGCTGATCGCTAGAAAATGTTGGCACTGATCGCTAGAAAATGTTGCCGCTGATCGCTAGAAAATGTTGACACTGGTCGCTAGAAAATGTTGCCGCTGATCGCTAGAAAATGTTGGCACTGATCGCTAGAAAATGTTGCCGCTGATCGCTAGAAAATGTTGCCACTGATCGTTAGAAAGTGTTGCCGCTGATCGATAGAAAATGTTGCAGCTGATCGCTAGAAAATGTTGGCACTGATCGCTAGAAAATGTTGCCGCTGATCGCTAGAAAATGTTGACACTGGTCGCTAGAAAATGTTGCCGCTGATTGCTAGAAAATGTTGCCACTGATCGCTATAAAATGTTGGCACTGATCGCTATAAAATGTTGCCGCTGATCGCTAGAAAATGTTGCCGCTGATCGCTAGAAAATGTTGGCACTGATCGCTAGAAAATGTTGCCGCTGATCGCTAGAAAATGTTGGCACTGATCGCTAGAAAATGTTGCCGCTGATTGCTAGAAAATGTTGCCGCTGATCGCTAGAAAATGTTGCCGCTGATCGCTAGAAAATGTTGCCGCTGATCGCTAGAAAATGTTGCCGCTGATTGCTAGAAAATGTTGCCGCTGATCGCTAGAAAATGTTGCCGCTGATCGCTAGAAAATGTTGCCGCTGATCGCTAGAAAATGTTGGCACTGATCGCTAGAAAATGTTGCCGCTGATCGCTAGAAAATGTTGCCGCTGATCGCTAGAAAATGTTGGCACTGATCGCTAGAAAATGTTGCCGCTGATCGCTAGAAAATGTTGCCGCTGATCGCTAGAAAATGTTGCCGCTGATCGCTAGAAAATGTTGGCACTGATCGCTAGAAAATGTTGCCGCTGATCGCTAGAAAATGTTGCCACTGATCGTTAGAAAGTGTTGCCGCTGATCGATAGAAAATGTTGCAGCTGATCGCTAGAAAATTTTGGCACTGATCGCTAGAAAATGTTGCCGCTGGTTGCTAGAAAATGTTGACGCTAATCGCTAGAAAATGTTGCCGCTGATCGCTAGAAAATGTTGGCACTGATCGCTATAAAATGTTGCCGCTGATTGCTAGAAAATGTTGCCGCTGATTGCTAGAAAATGTTGCCGCTGATTGCTAGAAAATGTTGCCGCTGATTGCTAGAAAATGTTGCCGCTGATCGCTAGAAAATGTTGGCACTGATCGCTAAAAAATGTTGCCGCTGATTACTAGAAAATGTTGACACTGATCGCTAGAAAATGTTGGCACTGATCGCTAGAAAATGTTGCCGCTGATTGCTAGAAAATGTTGACACTGATCGCTAGAAAATGTTGGCACTGATCGCTAGAAAATGTTGGCACTGATCGCTAGAAAATGTTGGCACTGATCGCTAGAAAATGTTGCCGCTGATTGCTAGAAAATGTTGACACTGATCGCTAGAAAATGTTGACACTGATCGCTAGAAAATGTTGGCACTGATCGCTAGAAAATGTTGGCACTGATCGCTAGAAAATGTTGCCGCTGATTGCTAGAAAATGTTGACACTGATCGCTAGAAAATGTTGGCACTGATCGCTAGGAAATGTTTCCGCTGATTGCTAGAAAATGTTGCCGCTGATTGCTATAAAATGTTGCCGCTGATTGCTAGAAAATATTGCCGATGATTGCTAGAAAATGTTGGCGCTATTGCCATATTCTCCAGACCTAGGTGAAATATTAATTTTTTTTTTAACAAGCTTTAATGTACTTTTGTTTAGTAGTAAAGAAAAAAAATATAAAAACACTTTAAAGTGGAAGATATCAGTCAGACATGAGAATTTGTTTTAAAAGTACGGAGTTTATAAGAAAGAACTATAAATTCACATTATTATTATAATTTTTTTTAAATCCGATTTGACCAGCTGAATGTTTTTCATGTAACATTTTTACCAGTGACTTTATCCGTTTAATTGAAGTAATCAAATGTGATAAAGCGACAGCATCGGCGAGTTTTGCTGCTGAGAAAAGCAAGTCGTTACTCTCTCAAAAACTATATATGACAGCATAGATTAGAATTCCCTGGTTACATACAATACTTATCTGCAGAATTTATTAAATTCTATAAAAAGTATAAAACACCGTTTGCAGCATTGAACAGAAAAGAAGGGATGGGTGGAAATATGACAGATATAGAGAACAGGCGGGTAAATGGTTGGAACCTGCAATACTTACATATTTAAAAGTATACTGAACATTTATTACACACGCAAACAGACACACACGCACGCTAAAACACACGTGCGCACACAAATGTATATGTGTATATATATATATATATATATATATATATATATATATATATATATATATATATATGTATATAACGGGTTCTAGACCGTGCGACTGAGTGAGTGCACGTGAGTCTAGACCATCCACAGCATCAACTTTCAGCGACGTAGAAGTCGAGAAAGCTTGGCGGAACAATAAACAAACGGCAAGGGCATGGCAGGAAGCCAGAGAAAAATGGAAGAACCTGAGCTCTTCAAGCGTCTGAAAGAAGAGGTCGACTAAAAACTGAGGCACTTTAAAACTATGGGCTAAGCGGGCTAATGATGCTAACTGGGATATCGACAGGGAAGAGAAAGATCGGTCATCGCCTCTACACTGCAAAACGAACTCGATCGCATCTATTCCTGGTGTGGAATATGGGCTAAGCAGGCTAATGATGCTAACTGGGATATAGACAGGGAAGAGAAAGATCGGTCATCGCCTCTACACTGCAAAACGAACTCGATCGCATCTCTTCCTGGTGTGGAATATGGGCTAAGCGGGCTAATGATGCTAACTGGGATATCGACAGGGAAGAGAAAGATCGGTCATCGCCTCTACACTGCAAAACGAACTCGATCGCATCTCTTCCTGGTGTGGAATATCAGGTGCCTTGGTTAATCCTAATAAAGCATCAGTTGCATGGTTTTCATTTAACAATCATAATGTTAATACGGAAACACCAGTGGTACGATTGGGAGATGATGAGGTGACCAGGGACAATTTGATGACATACCTAGGATTAAGTTTGATTGCAGATTGTGTTTTCGGAACCACGTCGACCATGTGATAACAAAATCCCGCATAGAATTAGCCGCCTTGAAGGTCTTGGCAGCTGTCAACATAAAGCACAGGCTACTTACTCCCACTGTTCCAGGGACTAGTCCTCGCACCAAACTAGTACTCCCTTACTGTTAGTACGACACAAACTGACAGACTGGAGAAAATACAGAATAAAGTTATGCGCACAATTTTGGGTTCTACGAGGGACATTCCCTGTGTAGCAATGAGGTGTCTTCTTGACTTTCCAACCATGGATGACAGGATCGAGATCTAGAGGGAACGGGCAAACCTGAAGATAAAGAGCAACCATTGCACCACGAGCTCAACACAGAGAAAGGTGTTAGGTTAAAAAAAAAGAGACAACCGAGCAGAAGATGTCATCAAAAAGGTCTGCGGGCGTACCAATATCAACGCAGGCGAGTAGTGGATAACGGTTCCTTCGTCATTCGGTGGCACATAGTAGTGTACTGTCACCCTCGACAGGAAATGTAGAGAATATAACTCATTCGTGGTCAATGTGAAGGTCAACGGTCTCCTCTGGGATAACACCGATGAGAAAGATGCAGTCATCTATACAGACGATCCATTATACGACACCAAAGGAGTGAATGGGCATTTACAACACGCTCGGCAGGCAGAATAGTCAAAGAAGACAGTTGTGCATACGTTATGACTACGAGTAGCATGACGGTGGAGGTGATGGCAGTGACCGAGGCATTCATCTGGTTAGAGTAACATAACTACACCCACGCCAGTATACTGAGTGATTCGATGAGCGTGATAAAAAAAAAATGGAGGCAGGCTCTGTACACATGCAATGTGTAGAGTCGCTGCAGAAGTAAAAAATACGTAGGGTCACCTTTGTCTACGCCCTATGACATGCGGGAGTTTAGGAAAATGAAATAGCGGACAGGTTGGTTAGCTGCCCTGTTGTTGAAGACGGTCAACCAATGGATCGGGCGGACATCATCAATGCCCTCCGAGATGTGGGTAGGGCACAGGACTTCGACAACCATGAGTCCACATCACTCCTTCGGATGAAACAGATGGGAGTTAAGATTAGCACAGCCAGAAACGAGAAACTTAGTGGGCGTATAAGAAGACTTATCAACCAACATTGAACTGGAGTCGTCAGTCGCTGGACAATGCGGGAATTGCTGAGGAGGGGATCTGAGCACCTATGGACATGTTCGGAGTGCAATGATGGTGTCCCGCAAATAACTCAATATAATTATATTTATCTATATACAGACAAAAGATAGACACCTTTTGTCTATATATAAATAAATATAAATATATTGAGCAAAGGAAACTAGTCTTGTGCTAAATGACGTAGAAGAGGAAGAAACGTTTCAAACGACGGGTGAAATAAAGGAATTGACCTGTAACCATGCGAGACTTAAATGTGCATGCGGACTTTATTCCCTTCCTCATCCACTCTACAATCGCAGCAGACACTGTACTCTCACATTTAGAACATTAATTGTTTTAAAAGAAAATAATAAAGACCTCAAAGAGGCCAACACAAAATGGGAGCTCCTAAGAGACACGAGAAAGAAACAATCATCATTTTTCGGGCACATCATGGGAAGAGGAAAGTTGTAATACTTGGTTATAACTGGCAGAATGCAGGGAAAGAGAGATCGCGGACGACAAAGAGAGAAAATACTAGACAGCTTCGTGTCATGGCAGGGAAAACAGTCGATAACAGAATGTATACGATGTATGATGGATAGAAGATGTGGAAGGACATGATCGCCTACGCCAACCCCTTTAGCACATGATGATGATTGTTTTTATCCGTACATCTTTTCCTTTGTATGTAGCAAAAGTAGCGTTTCTTTTATTTTGTAGAGCAATTGTCATCTCTCTATCTCTCTCTCTCTCTCTCTCTATATATATATATATATATATATATATATATAATTATATATGCTATATATATGCTTTACATATATAATTATATAGATATAGATATATCCTTACCATGGTTTATTTATTGATTACAACATTTATAGTCTCTGATGTAAATATTTCATTCAGTACAAGCTGATTCTGCTGCTACCACTACAAATACGAAGTTGACACTGAAAAGCTCAGCTTCAGGTTTTGATTAAGTCTTAAGTATCAACGACTGGCCAATCAATGCATGCCAGATAATGGCCAAGCATTATAAGCCATAAAATATTATCGTTGATCATAATCCAAGCTGAACAGAAAGCCAAATAAGTATTCGTTACAGCTGAAAATTATACAAATTACAGAAAATTGTAGCCACTTGAATAGAGTGCGAGGGCCATAATTGGCCTTTGTTAAACACAATCAAAAATGGGCTGGCATAGCTGGCTACGATGGCCAATGGGCTGGCATTGGGCTTGAGGTCAATCATGAAAAGTCTAAAGTCATGAAAAGTTTAATTCCAACAAGTGACAAAATATACATGGAAAACAAACCAGTAGAAGAGATCGATCACTTCATCTATCTTGGAAGTCACATTGATCGAGAAGGGGATACGAGCAAAGAAATTAGAATCAGACTGGCTAAAGCAGCAATGTCTTTCAGAAGCCTTGAAAAGTTGTGGAAATCAAAACTCATTAGCACAAACACAAAACTTAGGCTATTCAAATCAAATGTACTATCAACCCTTACGTATGCGTGTGAAAGCTGGAAAACAACAAGAGATATAGAAACAAAGTTGAACGCATTCGAAAATAAATGTCTAAGGAAAATACTTGGTATAGAATGGAACGAATTCAAAACAAACGAGGAAATTAGAGAAATCGCCAATCAACCACTAATATCTTCAGTAATAAAGAAAAGACGATGGTCATACGTTGGACATGTGATGAGAAGAGATAATAATCGAATAGCAAAGCAAGCCCTCATATGGGAAACAACAGGTAAAAGAAAAAGAGGAAGACCCAGGGAGACACTGAGAAGAACATTGATGAGAGAGGCAAGAGCAGCAGGAATCGGCTCCCTCAATGAGATAGAACTGCTTGCACAGAACAGAGACAGATGGCGAGATTTGATAAAATATCTTTAAAAGAAAACTGTTAGAACAAAAATTCATATAGGAGAAGGTGTATCTTGGTCTACGCCCTATGGGCCGGTTACGGCTCGAAAGGTCAATAGATAGATAGATAGATAGCTGGCTACAATTACACTCAACCGAGTTCCCATCTGAATTTAGTAGGTTAAAGTGCGTAAATTTAAGATTAAAAAAAGTGTAAATGCTACTGTACGCTTTTTGATAAAATTAATACGCTGCAAGGTTGTAAGAGTTTTTAACGAATTTGACTTATTTTAAATGTTACTTGTTGCTGTAAACGTTTATAACTGTCCATGAGGTCGTTTGTTAGTTGTGAGGTAGTAAATTGTATGTTTTCTTTGTGAGATGGAATGTTATTGGATAATTGAACGAAACTGTCAGCGTGGAACTAATCTGGTTATCGAATGAAACTTTCTGTGTGTGCAGTGAAGTAATCTGGTTATGAAATGAAACTTTCTGTGTGAGCAGTGAAGTAATCTGGTTATGAAATGAAACTTTCTGTGTGAGCAGGGAAGTAGTCTGATTGTGGAATGAAACTTTCTGTATGAGCTGGGAAGTAATCTGATTATGGAATGAAACTTTCTGTGTGAGCAGGGAAGTAATCTGATTGTGGAATGAAACTTTCTGTGTGAGCAGGGAAGTAATCTGATTGTGGAATGAAACTTTCTGTGTGAGCAGGGAAGTAATCTGATTGTGGAATGAAACTTTCTGTGTGAGCAGGGAAGTAGTCTGATTGTGGAATGAAACTTTCTGTGTGAGCAGGGAAGTAATCTGGTTATGAAATGAAACTTTCTGTGTGAGCAGGGCAGTAGTCTGATTGTGGAATGAAACTTTCTGTGTGAGCAGGGAAGTAATCTGATTATGGAATGAAAGTTTCTGTGTGAGCTGGGAAGTAATCTGATTATGGAATGAAACTTTCTGTGTGAGCTGGGAAGTAATCTGATTATGGAATGAAACTTTCTGTATGAGCTGGGAAGTAATCTGATTATGGAATGAAACTTTCTGTGTGAGCTGGGAAGTAATCTGATTATGGAATGAAACTTTCTGTGTGAGCTGGGAAGTAATCTGATTATGGAATGAAACTTTCTGTATGAGCTGGGAAGTAATCTGATTATGGAATGAAACTTTCTGTGCGAGCAGGGAAGTAATCTGGTTATGGAATTAAACTTTCTGTGTGAGCAGGGAAGTAATCTGGTTATGGAATTAAACTTTCTGTGTGAGCAGGGAAGTAATCTGGTTATGGAATTAAACTTTCTGTGTGAGCAGGGAAGTAATCTGATTATGGAATTAAACTTTCTGTGTGAGCAGGGGAGTAATCTGATTATGGAATTAAACTTTCTGTGTGAGCAGGGAAGTAATCTGATTATGGAATTAAACTTTCTGTGTGAGCAGGGAAGTAATCTGATTGTGGTATGGAACTTTCTGTGTCAGCAGGAAACCAATCTGGTTATCGAATGAGACTTTTCGTGTCAGTAAGTGATCGAATTATTGAATTAAAAAAATGTGGCCACAATGGTGGAAGCCTCATATATATAATGATGATGATGATAATGATGATGATTTAATGCCACTGATCGGCGTTAACAGTTAGCTCTAGGACGATGGTGTGGTGATCTGTCTTGGCTTTCTTGATGTCCCAGGTTCTGCTAGAGAAGCCGGATCTTGTTCATTCTAGAGAAATGTCCTTATAGATCTTCTATAGAATCGAAACTCACCACAGCTTTGATTAGACTTAGCTAGTATGTTTTGATGCAGATTACTACTACGAATACCAAACTGAAAGAAAAGTGGGGTCTTGATCAACTGTGGTTCTGACCATATTGAGCGAACTGTGGTCGCCTAGCTCATGCTTCCCCGGTGAAAAAAATAAAGGAGAAATTTAAAAAATATATAAAAATATATAAAAATATATAAAAATATATAAAAATATATAAAAATATATAAAAATATATAAAAAAAACGGTATAATTAAACCATTAAGTAATAAGTGGACAACGCATATCAGAACGGTGTCGACCACTTATTACCTAAGGTTTTAGTCATAATCATCATCATTGAGTGCCGTCTCCACATCGAAGATTGGCTACCATGGAGCGCCATTCGAATCTGTCTCTTGCTTTGATTGTGCAGGTTGTCATAGGTTGACTTGTCCATCTTTTGATGTTACTTGTCCATGTTAGTCTTGGTCTTCCTCTGCCTCTTTTACCTTGTATTTTCCCCATCCAATTTTACTTTTTTTACGCTGTTGTGTCTTTT
Source organism: Megaustenia siamemsis (assembly GCA_032433765.1). Taxonomy (NCBI): domain Eukaryota; kingdom Metazoa; phylum Mollusca; class Gastropoda; order Stylommatophora; family Ariophantidae; genus Megaustenia; species Megaustenia siamemsis. Next base: position 134,769,401 of record JAVIAB010000092.1, read on the forward strand.
AACATGCCCCAAAAATTTCATTAGTCTTGTTCTAATTGTGTTTAGTAGTTCTCTTTTCATTTTCAGTTGTTTTTAAACGTCATCGTTTGTTTTCTTTTCTTTCCATCAAATTCTACATATTCTTCTATAAATCCACATTTCAGAGGCTCCAATTTTCTGTTATATTTTCTTGTCTAATGTCCATGTTTCTGCATCATATAGGAATATTGAGAAGATGTAACATTTTGCTATTCTTAGTTTTAGTCCTGGTGGTATTTGTTTTGGTGTTAGTATATTTTTCATGACATTAAAATTACTTTACGCCATACCTATTCTTTGGTTTATTTCAGTTGTACATTTTCCATCACTAGTTATAGTATGTCCCAGGTAGTTGTAGCTCTGAACTGTCTCCAGATGTTTTAAAGTTTTAACCATACAGATTTTTAAATATTTATTATATATATATATATATATATATATATATATATATATATATATATTCCCCTTTCTCGTTACAATTAGTTTTACTTGCAGCTTCGCATTTATATGCATCTATTTGCCTTGACCCTGCCAAAATTAAACGTTGTCGGAGATCCAACTTTGCCAACTCTAGATGTGGAGACGACTAACTCATGCTTTTTGTTACAATATATGAACATTACAGAGAGCCGTTGAGACCAACTTAGATTGCGGAGATGGCACTCTATGCAACACTAGAAAAACTCTAATATAACACGGGTTGCTAATGCACGAAATGTGACTCAAGAACGCCAACTGTAGCTCTCTCGGCACTTTTGGAATAATTTGAAGCTACAGACAGGAAGATGAAACAGAACTACATCCGACAAGACAAAAACATTCAGATTGAGGCTTTTAAAACCTGTCATTACATTTTTACAAAGTGAACAAAATCTACAGGCACGAGCTCATACAATCAATAGAAGAAGCAGCTGAATTAAAAAAAATACTAAATCTATTTTTCAATATTTAAAAAAACAACAAAAATAGTAACGTAATTCTAGTTTTATGTACGTCAGTTCGTATGTAGTCACATCAATTATCAATCATCTAGAGAACTGCCTATTGGTATATGTATAACGACTTTTAAAAGAAAATCGACGTTACACATATAAGTGCACCTATTTTATATATTACACATATAAGTTTTTCTCTGACATTAAATAGTGGCAGAAGCCAGATCTGAGGATCTGTTACATGGCTTATCGGATCTGACACTATGTAACAGTATAACTCCATAGATTATGTTACTCTTAATTAGATTTCATGTGTTGAAATCTGACGAATAAATATCGCATCAGTAACATTTATGGATGACAGGCCATAAAACGGAGTTCGTGCACGTTGGACGAGGTTCTTCTCAAGTGGTTCTCAATGAGAAGATGGAGGTACCCATGGATGTGTCAGGAGATCAGTGATGATGATCATCATGTGCCATACCGTTTGGCGAAGGCGATCATGTCCTTCCACAATCTTCTATCTACTGTGCATCGTATCAGTTCTGTTGTTGACTGTTTTTCATGCCATGCCACCAAGCTATTCAGTATTTTCTTTCTTTGTCGTCCGCGATCTCTCTTTCCTTGTATTTTGCCAGTTGTGACCAAGTACTCCAACTTTCATCTTCTCATGATGTGCCCGAAAAATGTTGATTGTTTCTTTCTTATGTTTTTAAGGAGCTCCCTTTTTGTGTTGGCCTCTTTGAGAACTTCCTCATTTGTCTTTTTAGCTGTCCAGGGAACTTTTAACATTCTTTTAGGAAATCCCTTCTCTGTGTCCTCTAATCGTCTTGTCATTTGTTTGTCTACTGTCCATGATTCGCTTCCATAGGTCAGAATTAGTTCTATACAGCACCGATGAACTCTCTTTCTCATTTCTATTGATATAAAACAAATCATATGTTCATAATATGAAATAGATTACAGTGAGTTTGGTTATTTTACGTCAATAAATTAAAACATGTTAGGTTATACAATATATAATAGATTTTATGTCATTATAAAATATAGTTTGTTCGGAGTCTAATTTCAATAAAAAAATTTTCAGTACAATTAAAAGTCACAATACTAAACAAAAGTGAGACAAACAATAATTGTAAAAATAGAAGTCAGCTTTCGTCAAACTCAATTCTGTCATCGGCAGATTACTCTTAGTTATATACATGCGAAGAGTTGTAAGAAAATGTCAGTTGAATTTCAGATATAATACTAAAGTAAGGAACAAAATGGGAGCCGCGATAGCTCAGTGGTTAGTGAACTGGACTACAAAGAACAAGAGGTAGGGTTCGATCCCAACCGACGGCTTCCGGTTCACCCAGCCTTTAAAGGGTACCGGATTTTTTTCTGGGAAAGTAAATCGGCATGGGCGTAATACCGACCACATTACCCCAAAAATCATGTGCCGAGGGTCTGTAAAATTGATGGTCACTAACACCATATTCCCTATACGCCACTTGGCGGGACAGGGGTACTTTACTTTTTTTATAAGGAACAAAATATGAATTGCTAAGGAAATCTTAGCTCATGGTTTCAAGTGTAATGCATTATAAAAAAATACTACCAGTTGTATCTAGTCTCAATGGAACAAGTAAATTGAGTAAACATGAGTCTTTGAGGAGACTTGAAGTGATACTTGTTATTTGTGACATGAGATAAATAGTCTGATAGGTCACTTCCAACAAACAGAATTACTGTTTATGTCAAAAACGTTCCAGATAACAGAAACAGTTAATAAACAGAATGAAGTCAGAAGTATTAACGCACTAGATAGAAGTGACCAGAAAACCAGAATCAGAAATGATATTATAAGAGAAAAGGTACGCATTGAACCAGTCCTAGGATGCATACATAAACAACAAATAAACTGATTTGCACATCTAGAACGAATGCCGTGCAATTCCTTACCATACAAAGCATACAAGAGGAAAATGAAGAATAGCAAGAGGCAAACTCAGAGTAAGATGGGCAAACACAATCAAAGAAACGCTACAACTATGTTGTCTGTTGACAATGAATGAAGCGGCCGAGACGGCTAGAAGAAGAATGTTGTATTTCCTTAGACACCCGAACGGATACAAGAGGAAGTAAAGAAAGAAAGAAGTAAAGAAAGAAAGAAAGAAAGAAAGAAAGAAAGAAAGAAAGAAAGAAAGAAAGAAAGAAAGAAAGAAAGAAAAAAACAAGAAAAGAAAAAAGAAAGAAAGAAGCTCAATATATTACACTGCTCGTTTACTAGGAAAAACTCACTGCCACCTACTAGAATTCAAGGAAATATTGGGAGTAAGGAACTCCGAGGATATGCAGTGAGGGAAGATCTTGGAGAAAAGTGTAAAGTAATAGGAAGATTCAAGGCATTGTGAAGTAGCAAAAGGTCCTGATAACTGATGTTGTAAAGTAATAGGAAGATTCAAGGCATTGTGAAGTAGCAAAAGGTCCTGATAACTGATGTTGTAAAGTAATAGGAAGATTCAAGGCATTGTGAAGTAGCAAAAGGTCCTGATAACTGATGTTGTAAAGTAATAGGACGATTCAAGACATTGTGAAGTAGCAAAAGGTCATGTTAACTGATGTTGTAAAGTAATAGGAAGATTCAAGGCATTGTGAAGTAGCAAAAGGTCCTGATAACTGATGTAAAGTAATAGGACGATTCAAGACATTGTGAAGTAGCAAAAGGTCATGTTAACTGATGTTGTAAAGTAATAGGAAGATTCAAGACATTGTGAAGTAGCAAAAGGTTATGTTAACTGATGTTGTAAAGTAATAGGAAGATTCAAGACATTGTGAAGTAGCAAAAGGCCATGTTAACTGATGTTGTAAAGTAATAGGAAGATTCAAGACAGTGTGAAGTAGCAAAAGGTCCTGATAACTGATGTTGTAAAGTAATAGGAAGATTCAAGACATTGTGAAGTAGCAAAAGGTTATGTTAACAGATGTTGTAAAGTAATAGGAAGATTCAAGACATTGTGAAGTAGCAAAAGGTTATGTTAACTGATGTTGTAAAGTAATAGGAAGATTCAAGACATTGTGAAGTAGCAAAAGGTTATGTTAACTGATGTTGTAAAGTAATAGGACGATTCAAGACATTGTGAAGTAGCAAAAGGTTATGTTAACTGATGTTGTAAAGTAATAGGAAGATTCAAGACATTGTGAAGTAGCAAAAGGTTATGTTAACTGATGTTGTAAAGTAATAGGAAGTTTCAAGACATTGTGAAGTAGCAAAAGGTTATGTTAACTGATGTTGTAAAGTAATAGGAAGATTCAAGACATTGTGAAGTAGCAAAAGGTCATGTTAACTGATGTTGTAAAGTATTAGGAAGATTCAAGACAGTGTGAAGTAGCAAAAGGTCCTGATAACTGATGTTGTAAAGTAATAGGAAGATTCAAGACATTGTGAAGTAGCAAAAGGTTATGTTAACAGATGTTGTAAAGTAATAGGAAGATTCAAGACATTGTGAAGTAGCAAAAGGTTATGTTAACTGATGTTGTAAAGTAATAGGAAGATTCAAGACATTGTGAAGTAGCAAAAGGTTATGTTAACTGATGTTGTAAAGTAAGAGGAAGATTCAAGACATTGTGAAGTAGCAAAAGGTACTGTTAACTGATGTTAAGTAATGTACTCGCTTTTCATGTGGAGCCCAAAATGTTTCCACCTGACACTCACCTGAATGAAAGACCTGACATTTAGACAGGTATGGAAAGACATCCAAGGAGAGCGAGAGACAGAGAGAGACAGAGAGAGAGAGCGAGCATTGGGCTGTGTCCCCAAAAGATGTGTTCAAACAGCACTACAAACAGGACTTCCGTCTCCAAGATGGCGGATCTAGTCCACGTCCTCTCGATCGCTGTTGAAAGTGCATTCGGGTCTGATTAATTTCGGTTCTCCGTTGAACTCTTCTGCGTTAAAGTCAAAATGATGATCTACGTATTACATCTGCGCCGCTAAAGCGAAGTCGTACGCCAGCAACAGTCCCTTTTTGACAAATCAAGTGTTGTGAATGCGACCTTCCACCGTCTAGAATTGTTCTGCGCTTTAAGACACATTGGTCCTGTTCATGACCGTTGTTGGAATTCCTTGACGCAGGTTATTTACATGTTACTTATTAATGTGAAATGCTTCGTCAGCCGCAGTTTTATCTCTTTAGGGAATTTGCACTGTGTTTTGTTCATCGTAGGCTGCATTCACTAGAGTAATCAAGAATCTAAAGGGCGCGTCATTGCTGTGAGTGCGACATTGTTATGTGTGCTGCGTCATCGTAATCTATCTATCTATCTATTGTTCTTTCGAGCCGAAGACGGCACATAGGGCAGAACCACAATCTCAAAAACAGAAACCTTGCGTGCCAAAGTGGCACATATTGCAGAGATCACTGCTCTAAAATATATGGCGCTGTTTCCATAACAATACTTTTTACAATGACAGCTTGTCAAGCCATCGATCAGCCTCCTTAGTCGCCTCTTACGACATGCCTGGAAGGTCACAGTATCACTATTAATGATTGTCATCGTAATGGCTCATCGTAAATCCCTAGACCGGCCTTACGCTAATCTTACGGGCTGTTGGTTGATGTGCGACGGGGATAATCTGACGACAAACTGTGTATTGTGTTTATATGTTCGGAATTGGAGTCAACAACCATGGCCCAACATCATCAATCGCTATACATTTTTAAAAAATATGACGATCATCATTTTCAGGAGGACGTGAACTTCGGGGTATATGGTGGATAGGCGGCAGGAACCATTGAAGACTATGCATGAAAAGTGTTCCTTGTTGCAGTTTCCTCATATTCCCAGTCCATGGGGGACTTGTTGGTCTCGAGGCAAGACGCCGGCCTCGAGACAGAGAGGTTGAAGGTTCAAATCTCGGCTACACCAGTTGGGATTTTCATTTATGATTTCTCTCTGCGGCAGCCACCCTGGTCTCAGCAGAGAGACCCGGCTTGAAACGTCAGTTACTCATCGGCGGAAAAAAAAACATGAGTACCTCCGAAATCGGAGTTATCTGCCTGTGCGGCGAGGGACCCCTATGCACACGGCTGCCAGGTAAAAATCGATTAACGCGCAAAATTCAGTTCCTAGTCTCTAGGGAATACAGTGATGAAAACTGGCGAACGCAACAACAACAACAAACAGCACTAGAGGCCTATGCCCCACATCCCTACGACAATAGATGTCTGTAATATTTTTACTTCCTTTCCGCCTATATGATCATTCTTTATCACCGTGTGTCTGTTCTTCCAATACTTTTCCTGATCACTCCACTATTTCTCCTTTATTTTTCTCCTGATTTCCGTTATCAGCTTCTCTTGTCCTCTTTCCGGTTATCACAAAGTTTTCCTGACCATCCAAGTATTTCTTTATAATGTCAAATGGAAGGCGCGCCTCACAGCACCAGAGCTGGAAGTTGTCAGCGACCCACAGCTGATGGCTTGCGCCAGGATCGGTGAACCACAACCATCCAGACCCTGCTCCACCTCTCCGCGGTGCCTCTAGTAACAGACTAACCTGTCTAGTCTGGCCAAGCGTGCAGGGATCGAAGAGGGAAGACAACCCGGTACTCAAAAGTGTCGTGCTGAAGTCGAATATGTTGGGCCGAAAGGCGCAAATATCACAGTTATATAAACCACAACACAACGCAGACACACTCACTTAACGTTTTTTAAGGGCGGATGACGAAGAGGAATTCTATAGACTACTAGAATACTCTAGAATACTTGTGTCATCGGGCGAACGCAAGCAAGCAAGCATAATGTCAAATTCCTTTCTTTCTTGCTTTCTCCCTCTCTCTCACTCTCTCCTTCTTTCTTTCTTTCTTTCTTTCTTGCTTTCTTTATTTATTTCTTTGCGTCACTTGTAATTAGCGTCAGATGACGCTAATTTTGTATTTACATTTCATATGGTGCCTTGTCCCTCGGCTATTTGCTACATAGTATTATTTACTATTATTTTAGTTATTTTAATTTTTATTATTATTATAGTATTATTGCATAGTACTATTATATTAAGTTATTATTATATGGCCTATTATTATTATTATTATTATTATTATTATAACAGCCTACTAAAAGTAATCCTGGAGGGGAAAATACAAGGTAAAAGTGGCAGAGGCAGACCAAGACTAACATGGACGAGTCCATCAAAAGATGGACAAATCAGCCTATGACAAACTGCACCATCAAAGCAAGAGACAGAGCAGAATCGCGCTCCATGGTAGCCAACTTTCGTTGCGGAGACGGCTCTCGATGATGATGATTATATTAAAATATTAAATGCTGTAATTTCTTTGCTTTTTATGACAACTACGTTTTATAAAGAGCTAGAAAACAGCCAGTCATTTCGGGAGACATAAATTAACAACTGTGCTCAGCTCCTAGATAAATGTAATCAAGACACATTGCTCATTACCAATCACAAAATGTTTGCTGACTGAGCCGAATTTTATAAAGTTCATTGTATATATACTCTCAGCCCAGCACTATATTTACGCAATAGTGCTCATCTCTGTGATATAATATATATATATTGTATCAGTAACCAGTAAAAGTCCTACTGGCTGCAACATTATAGCAAAAAAAATAGACACTCCGCAAAAGTACTATTACCGAAATATATTTGACAATTTCTATCTATTCAACTTTAGCGTTGGATATGAATGTTCAAAGAAAGAGTTATTTCTCTTAACACATTTCACATAACATGGAACAAAAGTCTTGCAGCTCTTCAGTATATTGCTTAATATACATAACCATAATTCACATTTGAAAGCCATCCTGTCATTATATTATATCACCAGACCAGGGGTTAAGGGCTTCGTGAGGGAAGTGCTATGTATTTGCTTAAATGGCGGGAAGCGACATAACATTACACTTAAGGGCTGGTTGTATTGAGAAATGCGAATTGTAGTCATGTCGTGCTGATACAGAGGCTGTGACTTTTTTTTGTTGAAGATGTGTGACGATGTATATGCGTATGTGTTTGTGTGTATACGTTTTCACGTAGCCGAGTAAAAGAAATAGGCTGTGAATTAGAATTAACAGATTATTTTTATGGAATTTATAATAATAATAATAATATATGGCCTATTTCGTATTGTCAGACGGTTTAGTGGGGGATAATTTGTATTCTTTTTGGAGGTTTTGTTGTTGCCGAACAACTTCTCTCTGTCTGATTCTACCAATGTTTGACAAACACATTCGGCCACAGAATGAACAAGTCATGCCCACTGATCCACAGCGTGTTTCAAATTTTTTTAATGAGTCTTTTCGCTCCATATTTTGTATAAGACAGCCTCAAAAGATGTTGTGTAATTTTTTATACAGGCTATCCATAATGTGTGATCTCTTGCCAGATGTTCCCAGAAATTTCCACAGATGGAGAAATCCTTCACACACGAGATGATTTACAGATATCTCTATATCGTAGTTTAGGTCTGCCGATTTGTCTTTTTCCGTTGAATCAGTTCACCATAAGGAGATACGATAGGGATTTACTTAGGAATGCAGCTTTCATTCATTCGCTGTAAATGTCCCAGCCATCTTAACCTTCGGCTTCTGGGCATTGACATGATTGTTGGGGTCTCAGCACGTTGTAGGGCTAGTAACATTAATAATAGTAATAACAATAATAAAAAAATAATAATAAGTATTAGTATAATTGTTATTATTATTAAATATAATCAAAGATGCTAACTTGATCAACCATGTCATTTTTATTTAAAATGAGAAAATAGTTGGCTGAACATTTGATACAGCTCACATGTGTTTGCTTTATGAATACATATCTAATCTAAACATACGATCATGTGAAAACTTTGCGTGGGATTTGAGACCAACACAACAACCACAACATTTATGAAAGGTAACAACTCCCAGGACACAAGCTCAAATCGATTTCGATTTCTCTTCCAACGAAACAGAGACCATTAAATATGAGGAATGCTGAACAATAAGCTGTAGTGACACAAATTATCGTAAAAGAAACGATCGTGATAACAACAATGTATATGGAAAAGAAGATGTGGCAGGAGAGGGGTGTTTTTTTCAGAAGGAAATAAATAGAACAGATGATGCACATTCGTTACGTTGGTACGTTTCAGAAAGAAACAATCAACATTTTTCGGGAACTTCATGAGAAGAGGAAAGTTATAATACTTGGCTACAACTAGCAAAATACAAGGAAAGAGAGATCGCGGACGACAAAGAGAGAAAATACTGGATAACTTGGTGGCATGGCATGGAAAACAGTCAACAACAGAACTGATACGATGCACAGTAGATAGAAGATTGTGGAAGGACATGATCGCCTACGCCAACCGGTATGGCATATGATGATGATAATGCACATACATACGATGAGCAATAAGAGAAAGAGCAATAAGAGGTAGAGCAATAAGAGAAAGTGCAATGAACAGAGCAAAATGATGCGTATCTTGGATTCATTGACTACAAAGGAAAGACACTTTTCAAAGTGGCCGGCATGATGAAGTGATGAAAACAGAAAACCATGTAACTTGCAAAAATATAGTTTTTTTCATTCTTTCTTGAGTTAGTTCTGGCAGTCTTCCTAGGAGTTTATCAAATCTTACACTAGGCTACAGTTTAACTTAGTTGGTGTCGTCCTCCCAATAGTCTATCAAATCTAACACCACGCTACAGTTTAATCTAGCTATTATAGTCTTCCCAATAGTCTATTAAATCTTACACTACGCTACAGTTAAATTAGTTGATGCCGTCCTCCCAATAGTCTATCAAATCTAACACCACACTACAGTTTAGCTTAGCTATTATAGTCTTCCCAATAGTCTATCAAATCTAACACCACACTACAGTTTAGCTTAGCTATTATAGTCTTCCCAATTGTCTATCAAATCTAACACCACACTACAGTTTAGCTTAGCTATTATAGTCTTCCCAATTGTCTATCAAATCTAACACCACACTACAGTTTAGCTTAGCTATTATAGTCTTCCCAATTGTCTATCAAATCTAACACCACACTACAATTTAAGTCAGTAGTTTTAATATAATGTTAAGTTTCATATGTCGACATTTTGTCATTTGCACAAATGCACTATTTAAGTTGAAATGAACCAGAAATGTGCTAATTAGAACTCGAGACAAGAAGGCATTATACATTATATTATTGTGATTGAAACCGTAAAAGAGACACACTCAAGAGGTGATGATCGACTAAGCTAGAGAGTGAAACTGGAAAATCTTGACAGAATAAACGTAAAAAGCTAAACTAATAGGGAGACAAGATAAAAGTTAATGTTTCGGCCATAGGCATTCATCAGAAACAGGATAACAAATAAGCATGGTATGTTCCTTGTTCAACACGGTGTATACGTATATTACAAACTGACAATTATGTTTTGGATAAATAACAAGACATAACAGCACACTAAAAGTCGTTTAAAAGAAAAAAGTACAGGGGGGGGGGGAGACAAAGTTTCAGATTGACTATCAATGTCAAGAGGTTGGTTCAGAAAAAGGTTGTAGTGCGTACGATCTAGGATTGAGACCTCTGCGACAGTTATATTGGATTCCATGGTGATCAACTGTGCGTGTGGAGTCGACATTTGATTACTCTCTTTTAACTATTTTATTTTATTTTTCTTCTAAATGTGCTTTAAATCTCTTCCTGTTTTATTCCGACGATCAGGATGCCCACACAGACAAACTTGGAGGTCTTAATATTTCAAAGTGGAGACTTATGATCTCTTACATTCTTCTTTTTCTTCTACCTTTTTAGCTCCCAGTGGAGCATAGGTCTTCAACAAACACTTTCCAAGTCGTTCTGTTTTTTTCCATTCTTTTAAGATCATTCCATGTCTTCCCCATCATCTTTATCTCTGCTTATATCTGTCTTCTCCAAGAATTCCTTGGTCTTCCTCTTTGTCTTTTCCCCTGGGGATTCTAAAAAAGGGCCTGTTGTGTAATACTCTCAGTTGGCTTCCGTAGTGTGTGTCCTATCCAGCGCCATCGTCTTCGCTGTATCTCTTTATCCACTGGTGTTTGACTGGTACATTTCTATAATTCTATGTTAGTAATTTTGTCCTGCCATTTCCATCCTTTTATCCTGCATTAAACATTCATTAATGAAAGTCTGTATCTTCGGATCTCTTACATTGCTTGGTGTATATTCCCTACTCTCTTCCCCAACTAATGCAGTCTACAAGGTTTGCTGTTTTACTGTAGCAGCCAGTATGTGTACAAAAACTGACTGACTGACGAACACGGAGGTAATAGAATCAAGATATGGTATGGGTATTCAGTTCTAGAGTGAACTTTCTTGGCAAGAGAGAATCAAGAATGGGGGTTACATTGTGGCCAACTTGCGATGCGGAGACAACAGATGTTATGATCTGTGTTCCTATTATAAATCCCCTCCCTCCCTTTCCAACGTATACAGTTTAAAATTCTTGCTGTTTGACTGTAACGGCCAGGATGTTCATAATGACTGACAGACAAACACGGAAGTAGTTGAGATAACAGAGAGTTATCATTAAGTGATAACGATACGAGTCCACGCTCTACGTTTTCTATGTGCATCTTGGCATAAGACAACTGGATGATAAATCAAGAAGATGAATCTATAGAACTAGCAATAATATATTGAACTCACAAAAATGGCATTGCATTTCAAACCAGGAAAAATACACTCATTATGCTTAACCTAATAATACATTGACAAGCCACACAGACAAGGCTCTGACACCGTTACACAGCGTCTACAGTTGTCTCAGTTCTTGATTATTGTGTTGATCAGCTGTCACAAACGAAATCATCAATCTGTCAGATTCGTTTGTCTGCCTTGGTTTGTTGTTTGTTATTTGTCTTTTTTCCTCTGTTCTTGTCTATTGTTTTTGTTCTTGTGTTTCTCTACTTGTCTGTCTGTGCCTGTGTCTGTCTATATTAATAATTATCAATATGCACAATACCAAGGTTGTCTATTTAGCAATTATCTAGTGATTGGTGCTGATGTCTACAGAATAGTTTACAGATTAGTCTATAGATTAGTCTACAAATTAGTCTACATAAGTTAAACTACAAGAAATACAAACAGCACAGGGACAAACGATATCAAGATAAGAGAATAAACATGAAATTATATGTTTGAAGTAGAACTGGAAGTAAAGGGATTTAAAAGCTTAATAAATTACATTTATTGCTATTTATCTTTAAGCTTTTGAGCTTTTATCCTTTTTCTTTTGCTCGATACAACTTATGTTAATACTTACATATGTAATATGTCCTACTTTCCATTATCATCTTCTTTCACAGGGATACAACAACATTATGTGAGTGTTAAATGTTACCGGGCATCAGTGGCGCAGTCTTATGCTTACCATTTCTAATTGCCAATATTTCTCTAACATGCTCAGCATTAACACGGCATCTATATTATCCGGCTCCGAATAGACTATACGATCAATATCACTAGAAAAAACAATTCCATTGTTTCAGAGAAGATATGAACCCAGTAATTTTCCAACGATAGTCCAGTACCACACGCACTATATAATCGTACTAGTTTGTGGATATTTTCCTAAACCGAAAATAAAACCCGTTAGAAATAATAATTTCTTTTCTTCATCTTTTCAGCTCCCTTTGAAGAATAGGTCTTCAACAAACACTTTCCAAGCTATCCTGTTTCTTGCCATTCTTTTATGATCGTTTCATGTCTTTCCTTCCCCATCCTCTTCATCTCTGCTACCACCCATCTTCTCCAAATACATTTTGGTCTTCCTCTTTTTCTTCTCTCTGGGGGATTGGAAAAACAGTACCTGTTATGTAATACTCTCAGTTGACTTCCGCAGCGTGCGTGTCCTATCCAGCGCCATCATCTTCGTTGTATCTCTTTGTCCACTGGTATTTAACTGGTACTTCCCCATAGTTCTAATTTAGTGATTTTGTCCTGCCATTTCCATCCTTTTATTCTGCGCAAGCTTCCCTTAATGTAGGTCTGTATAATAATTTCTCTATCTGTATTAAAATAAGCGTCGCACAACCTGACACCAAACCATTTTTTTTTAAACAAAGCGCTCACGTGGCCATGCGGCTAAAACCGCTGTTCCGTCGCTGAAAAGCCGACGTACGGAGTTCGAATCCCGCGGTAGACAGAAATGATTTTTTCTATCGGAGGTGAATTATAAATCCTGAGTCTCACACATCGTGGTGACTGCTTAGACCAAGCGGCCTTTATCCCTCTGGTTCTATCGTTAGCCCCCCCCCCCCCGTCCCCCCGACTTACGACTTACACCAGCAATGGTACTATGTGGTAAAGATAATTTTTTTCAGTTTTTATTTGAACAGTCTATCAGATTAATGTATGTGAGCGGATGATTACGCATTTATCACGTGACTGTCAAGTATTTAAATTCCACGTGAGTTTCAGGAAATTCAAGGCTCCTAACACCATCATAAAATACATCATCTAGTATCTTGAAGTAGAGTACGATTGCAACAGGTATTTGTGACTAGATAACACACACATAGTGAAATAGTGAGCTGTGTGTTTCATCCGTTTTGATCATGTTCCAATATTCCAATTGTTTACGATGAATGCTAATATCGTATGACAGGGAACAGTTGGCCGTGTTCACTTTCTATGCGGTTTCGCCTTATGTCTTTTGGCGTGTGCTGAGACAGCTATGATGGGGACTACAGCTACCTTTCTTTGTTTGGGAGGTGAGTTAGTAATTCGGACGATTCCACTGGCACGGGCGTTTGAGCAATTATGGATTTTAATTCGTTTGCTGTGATACCGGGGCCTTCCATGACCAAATAACACACACAACCCATACACACACTCACTCACACATACATATACACAAAAACAAACACACGCACGTACGCATGCACGAGCACACGCACACACATACACACACTCGCTCACACACCTACCCACACACACACACATACATATACATACAAACACACACACGCACACACATGAACAGACTTCACGAATATCGCGTCAATGTTGGAGATGTCAGGCGAGAGCGCTGCGTAGGAATCCCAAAAAGACTTGTTGAGTTATGAACCTACAAACACCAGTGTCATTTGTAGTTACACGTTGATGAATATTCTTCAGAAGAGGTCTGAGATGTATATGAACTTGTTCGACGTACAAGGAGAATTGGCCTGTCGACTAAACTAAACTAAGAAAGATGAATAACATTTTAACTTTAAAAAGAAAAATTATTTATAAAAGAAATATAGATATATCAGATATCGATAACAATACGTGTATGTAGGTCTGTCAGTGAATCAAAATGTCTACAAGAATATGTTTTGTTTAACCGTCCCTAGAGACTATGTAGCTAATTCATGAAGACTAGTGTCATGTTACATGGGGACACGTTTCCCCTTCCTTATTTCGCCGCTCCAAAATATATCATAAAAATTGTTTTCTAACGGACAACAAAAGAAAGATCAGGTCATGCCACGCGAGATGTTTGCTAATCCCACGAGAGAAAGAGAGGTTCTCGCGTCCTTGAGACTGTCCCTATTGTGTTAGTCTTCACGCACACAATCCCAAAGTGGTCGATACCATAACACAAGGAGTCGATAAACCTCACGAGGATCGATAAAAAGTCGATTTACGTTGCGTTAGTTGTGGAGTTCGATTATTTGTGGATATCTCTGCTTTAGCATCATAACTTCCGTCCCTTTCCACTGATTCGCCAGCCTGAGTGTCAAGAGGTTAAAGTATCAGAACCAGCGGTGGATATTCAGAGGAGAGAGCGGAGGTCACGACTACTCTAATATTTCATCAGACACATAACACAACTATATCACTTATTGATGAATAACATCGTATTCCCTAGTATTGACGTGATATAGTTCAAATAACTCAAGCCATTACTAATGGAGGTCAAACCTACTACAACCGTACAACGGATTCTACCAACATTGCAATGTGTATGAGAACTAGGTACACAATTTCAACAATTACCTCCCCGTGTCCGTGTCAATTAGAGAATGATAAATCAGATAAAGTTCTATCTAGTTATTGAAACATATAGAAGTAGTGCCGATGGAGAGGAGAATTTATGAAGTGTCTCCTGTAAGAATCGCTGCTCTGTGTCTTTATATACAACAACAACAAAAAACTAACAAAAAAACTAACAAAACTGAAAGAGATTTTAATTAACACCAAAATCATGTTTTTCATAACTTATAATGCAAATAACTAAGATATTATGTTAATTTAGGGCAATAATTGTTAGAACTATATTACATAGCGTAATCTGCAGCAATGTTTTTGTCCAAATTAAGGGCCTTCTCAAGATTAAAACTCACCGTCTGCCACTGGTCAGAAACACTTGCAAGGTGGAGCCTTTTCTAATGATTAGATTGTCTTCTGTTGGAACGCTCTATTTGAAGATTCTTGCATAATCTTTGTGGATATCTTTGTTTTGGGACCATAACTTTAGTAATGTTCTTATGTGTGATCACAAATGGGCAAGCCGATGGTGGTGAGCGGCTGTACTCTGTGATTCAGTTGCTGTAAGCTATCACCCTATCATACACTCGCTAGTCGACCAGACTGTAGGAACTGTTGATAGCTGCTTTTTTTCACAAAGAACTTTCTGAAAGTACTTCCACGACCAGGGGGCACAAACCTTGCACAATAAATGTCAATAATCTTTGCTGCTGTGGTTTGATAATTGTCACTGAGAATCCACATCGGTGAGAGAACACGTAAGACAAGCTCAGAGTGGAAAAGTTGTTAGTGTAATAAGACTGGCTTCTTCGGAGAAACAACTGTAAAGGTCAAGGTAAAGTATGAGACTTGAATCGGCGTCTTAGCACGTGAGTTTTCACCCATATGTGCTCGGCCACCTATCCAGTGTTCGAAGACTTCTGGATAGTGTCGCTTCAAGCATCGAAACTAACGAAGCGAGGTGGTTTTCCTCACTTTCTCAGAGTGCTACCCTGTTACCCATTTCTGCCAGCGGCTGGGTCGACCAGGGGGGTGGGGAGGTGAATTTTTTTTTCCCAACCACCAGTACAACTCACACTGCTTCCAGCGGGAATCGAACACGGGTTGTCCGAATGTCCGTAGCCCAGTCGGGTGGTTTTCCCAACTCGGCTACCGAGGCCCTCGAAAGACAACTGTGTATTGCAGGAAGATCAAGGACTCATCAAAGCCTCAAAAACACTCCCTATGAAAACCGTGTCCAACACAGAAAAAAAATTCGCATGAAAGGTGTAAAACATGGTGCAATGCCACGGTGAAAAACGTGGTGCAATACATAGTCAAGAAAGTGAATTTGAAAAACAAAGATGAAAAACCTTCACGATGTCACGTGATTGGTGTTGCACTGTGTCCATTCAGTAAAGAAGATCTTTAAATTTATGTTTTCATTACCCGTAACTCGTGTCCTCACTACAAGTGATTTCGATCTTTACTTGCCAATTTTCTTCTGAAGTTCACACATCTATGCTGCTACACGAAGATTTGAAACAAATATTTTAATTTGAGACCTAACAAAGGTTTAAGAACCGTCGGTGTATTTGCAGCTGGGCTGAAAAAGCGCGGGCTCGATTGCTACTGCATCGACAGGCGCTCTGAGATTTCACTTCTATTGTTCATTTTCCAGAAGTTATCAATGAGAGAATGGGTCCCTGTTGTATTTTTAAATACAATATAAACCAAGTCTAAAATGCCATATTCTGTACTGTTTCCAAGGGGGAATTCCAATCACTGAGGACTGCATCGGCGATGTTATTTTAAAATGTTAAAGAGAAACATCATGGCAAATGTAACAAATTAGCAGTACAAGTAGAATATGTTATGATAAGAATCTTGCAGAGGACGCACATTTCTCGTGAAAAAAAGGAAATATAATAAGATAATATTAGAAATAGTCTAAAATACTAGAATGTATGTCTGTATGTCTGCTTGAGTGCCTGCCTATCTATTGTTCTTTCGAGCTGAAGATAGAGTAGAAATTCTACTCTCCAAAACTCAACGATCATTGTCATAAGGTAACCTATGTTATGATTCCTCTTCTTTTTTCTTCAAATTTTTCTTCTTCTTCTTTCCTTTCTCATTTGCCTTTCAGCGTCGAGAAGAGATATAATTTTCGATAATTTGCTCTTCTGTTTGGCTCTGCTTCTGTTATGTTTCCTAGTGTTTCTAATATTCAATCAATCCATCTTTATCGTAGCCGGTCATTGGTTCTGATGATCTCGCAATGTTTATTGACAAACAATGTTTATTGTATGTTGTGTTTTGATCTTTTTGCCTTATATGTGGTCAAACTACTCTATCTGTTGTTTCTTTATGTATTGTATGTCGATAATGGTTCCTAGCTTTTTCCTCAATTCCTGATTTCTAATCTTATATCCCAGGCTGTTTACTGTAATTCATCTAATACACTTCGTCTCGATAGTGTTTATTTTTTCTTATTGTTCTAGCATCTACGGTCCAGGTCTAGCATTGGTACCATAACGTTGAAATGAAGATCGTATGTTGGGATTAATAGTGTAAATTATTAAACATATTAGAAATTAGAAGAACTGCAGGATAATTGGTCGTCTGTTGGTCACAGTAAAAAGTAGTAAAGTGCACCCTTACGCCAAGTGGCGTATAGGGAATAAAGTGTTAGTTACCATAAATTTTACAGACCTTCGGCACATGATTTTTGGGGTAATGTGGTCGGTATTATGCCCGTGCCACTTTACTTTCCCATAAAAAAATCCGGTACCCATTAAAGGCTGGATGAACCCGTCGGTTGGGATCGAACCCTACCTCTTGTCCTTTGTAGCCCAGTTCACTAACCACTGAGCTATCTCAGCTCCCTTGGTCCAGTGGTGCTTGATTATTGTGGCTTACTGTCACTGGAAGTTTTTGGTTCAGTGGAGGGATTTGAGTGCCCTAGCATTCTATATTTGTGTATTCCTTCTCCTCTTTATGTTTATTCTTATAAGATTGTCATTTGATCAACTGCATTTATTCTTCGCACGTCTCCCCACAAAGAAATTGTTTTCTGGTAAATATGTTCGTGTTTACATTGTTTGTGATTGAATAAAAAGTGGCAAGTCCATTGACTTCTCCCGCCAAAAATACATGGCTTAGCCCATTGGCCTCTCCCACCAAAAATACATGTCTTAGCCCATTTACTTCTCCCACCAAAAATACATGGCTTAGACCATTGACTTCTCCCGCCAAAAATACATGGCTTAGCCCATTGGCCTCTCCCACCAAAAATACATGTCTTAGCCCATTGACTTCTCCCGCCAAAAATACATGGCTTCGCCCATTGGCCTCTCCCACCAAAAATACATGGCTTAGCCCATTGGCCTCTCCCACCAAAAATGCATGTCTTAGCCCATTGACTTCTCCCACCAAAAATACATGTCTTAGCCCATTGGCCTCTCCCACCAAAAATACATGGCTTAGCCAATTGGCCTCTCCCACCAAAAATACATGTCTTAGCCCATTGACTTCTCCCACCAAAAATACATGGCTTAGCCCATTGACTTCTCCCACCAAAATACATGTCTTAGCCCATTGGCCTCTCCCACCAAAAATACATGGCTTAGCCAATTGGCCTCTCCCACCAAAAATACATGTCTTAGCCCATTGACTTCTCCCACCAAAAATACATGGCTTAGCCCATTGACTTCTCCCACCAAAAATACATGTCTTAGCCCATTGGCCTCTCCCACCAAAAATACATGTCTTAGCCCATTGACTTCTCCCACCAAAAATACATGGCTTCGCCCATTGGCCTCTCCCACCAAAAATACATGGCTTAGCCCATTGGCCTCTCCCACCAAAAATACATGTCTTAGCCCATTGACTTCTCCCACCAAAAATACATGTCTTAGCCCATTGGCCTCTCCCACAAAAAATACATGGCTTAGCCAATTGGCCTCTCCCACCAAAAATACATGTCTTAGCCCATTGACTTCTCCCACCAAAAATACATGGCTTAGCCCATTGACTTCTCCCACCAAAAATACATGTCTTAGCCCATTGACTTCTCCCACCAAAAATACATGTCTTAGCCCATTGGCCTCTCCCACCAAAAATACATGGCTTAGCCCATTGACTTCTCCCACCAAAAATACATGGCTTAGCCCATTGACTTCTCCCACCAAAAATACATGGCTTAGCCCATTGACTTCTCCCACCAAAAATACATGGCTTAGCCCATTGGCCTCTCCCACCAAAAATACATGTCTTAGCCCATTGACTTCTCCCACCAAAAATACATGGCTTAGCCCATTGACTTCTCCCACCAAAAATGCATGGCTTAGCCCACTGGCCTCTCCCACCAAAAATACATGGCTTATCCCATTGACGTCTCCCACCAAAATACATGGCTTATCCCATTGACGTCTCCCACCAAAAATACATGGCTTAGCCAAGCGCAAGAAAAAATGTAAGTAAACTCAGTTCTAAATAAATACAACACTAACAGAATTAGTCAAGATAGAGCACTGGTAACAAAACATTGGTCAGTACATTAAATGTTATGGACTATACGTAACACAAAGTGCCTAGTCCTATCAAAGACGAACAAAAAGACTAAGATCACAGTTCAAACTGGCCAGGTAAAGAAACCACTAGCAGTTAAAAGATAAAAAAAAATGACTGTAACAATAGTTGTCGAACATTCTCCCCCCCCCCCCACCCATTTAAAAAATGTTAAAAAATCATTGCCTTAATGCCTTGTTGTAGGAAAGCAACTTTGGTGAATCAGCGCAGTTCTCATCAATTCAATGTTCTAAGGTAGACCAAGAAAGCCATCAGCCAATAACAGAAATGAGAAAAAAAAACATTTGTGGAAATACGGCATACTAATTCATTTTAATGGCAGTTAGCTTGTGTCCGCTCCGATAGCATAAACTCAAGTGATCTTTCACTAGGAAATTAAATTAAAGTGGCCACAAGAATCGCGTCCGAGTAAAATCGATGTGGAAGTACGACAAAGACCCTGAAGACTCCAGCGTTTAATAAGAAGAGTTTATTCAATTGAGACTACCAAGTAGAGAGAAGACATAAATTGCTCTTGGAGTTCATAAACTTGATCAGCGATTTGCTCCACATCAAAACGTGCAATGCAAATTCTGAAATAAACCGAAAAAGAGAGATGCTAGGGAGTTGTTATCAAGAAGAGTCCAGGTAGAAAATGACATATCGGAGAACGAAAGTGTTATTTTAAGCAAAAATCTGCAGGAATTGCGACAATATGTGTAACCAACTTCGCCTATCGGGGTAAGTAAAGAGTCTTGTCTGAGGGGAAGTTAAATCGATTTGTGTACCAATACACCACAGTGTAGCCTTACATTATATTACAATATAGTGTAGCCATACACCACAGTGTAGCCTTACATTATATTACAATATAGTGTAGCCATACACCACATATACCATAGTGCCCCATTACATCAAGGTGTAGCCATACATCGTATACTAATAAGTGTAGCCATACACCAGTGTAGTCATACACCACAGTGTAGCCTTACATCATACACAATATAGTGTAGCCATACACCACATATACCATAGTGTCCATTTACTCCAAGGTGTAGCCATACATCGTATACAATATAGTGTAGCCATACATCACATATACCATAGTGTCCCTTTACACCAAGGTGTAGCCATACATTATATACAACATAGTGTAACCATACACCACATATACCATAGTGTCCCTTTACACCAAGGTGTAGCCATACATTATATACAACATAGTCTAGCCATACACCACATATACCATAGTGTCCCTTTACACCAAGGTTTAGCCATACATTGTATACAACATAGCCTAGCCATACACCACATATACCATAGTGTCCCTTTACACCAAGGTGTAGCTATACATTGTATACAACATAGTCTAGCCATACACCACATATACCATAGTGTTCCTTTACACCAAGGTGTAGCCATACATCATATACAATTTAGTGTAGTCATACACCAATTATAGGGAGCCGCGATAGCTCAGTGGTTAGTGAACTGGGCTACAAAGAACACGAGGCAGGGTTCGATCCCAATCGACGGCTCCCGGGTTCACCCAGCCTTAAATGGGTACCGGATTTTTTTCTGGGAAAGTAAAGCGGCACGGGCGTAATACTGACCACATTAACCCAAAAATCATGTGCCAAAGGTCTGTAAAATTTATTATCACTAGCACCATATTCCCTATACGCCACTTGGCGTGACGGGGGTACTTTACTTTTTTTGTATACACCAATTATGCTAATGTGTAGCCATACACTACCTACACCGACATGGATTACACATTCTGAGATGAGATGCTTCTATCTATCTATTGTCCTTTCGAGCCGAAGACGGCACATAGAGGGGGTAACTACAATCTCAAAAACAGAAACCTTGCATGCCAAAATGGCACATATTGCAGAGATCACTGCTTCTAAAATCTATGGTTCTGTTTCCATAACAATGCTTTTTACAATGACAGCTTGTCAAGCCATCGATCAACCTCCTTAGTCGCCTCTTACGACATGACTGGAAGGTCACAGTGTCACTATTCTTTACTTCCCACATAACGAGGCCCCGGTAACACACGGGATGAGATGCTTGGGATAGACAAATCAATGTCACAGGAAGTGACGTAATAATGAGAAATAATAAAATTTGTCAAAAGTATTGGGGTCAGATCAGGCATTCAGCACATACAGAAATTTATCAGAAGTGGTTCTTTGGTGTACATTCTTTAGGGCGTTAATCTTCAAATGTTCATGGTAAGAGTTCAACGGCTCAAGTTTGATGACATTCTTTAGGGCGTTAATCTTCAAATGTTCATGGTAAGAGTTCAACGGCTCAAGTTTTATGACATTCTTTGGGGCGTTAATCTTCAAATGTTCATGGTAAGAGTTCAACGGCTCAAGTTTGATGACATTCATTTGGACGTTAATCTTCAAATGTTCAAGGGAAGAGTTGATCGGCTCAAGTTTGATGACATTCTTTGGGACGTTAAACTTCAAATGTTCAAGGGAAGAGTTCAACGGCTCAAGTTTATTGACATTCTTTGGGGCGTTAATCTTCAAATGTTCAAGGGAAGAGTTGATCGGCTCAAGTTTTATGACATTCTTTGGGACGTTAATCTTAAAATGTTCAAGGGAAGAGTTGATCGGCTCAAGTTTGATGACATTCTTTGAGACGTTAATCTTCAAATGTTCAAGGGAAGAGTTGATCGGCTCAAGTTTAATGACATTCTTTGGGGCGTTAATCTTCAAATGTTCAAGGGCAGAGTTGATCGGCTCAAGTTTGATGACATTCTTTGGGACGTTAAACTTCAAATGTTCAAGGGAAGAGTTCAACGGCTCAAGTTTATTGACATTCTTTGGGGCGTTAATCTTCAAATGTTCAAGGGAAGAGTTGATCGGCTCAAGTTTTATGACATTCTTTGGGACGTTAATCTTAAAATGTTCAAGGGAAGAGTTGATCGGCTCAAGTTTGATGACATTCTTTGAGACGTTAATCTTCAAATGTTCAAGGGAAGAGTTGATCGGCTCAAGTTTAATGACATTCTTTGGGGCGTTAATCTTCAAATGTTCAAGGGCAGAGTTGATCGGCTCAAGTTTGATGACATTCTTTGAGACGTTAATCTTCAAATGTTCAAGGGAAGAGTTGATCGGCTCAAGTTTGATGACATTCTTTGGGACGTTAATCTTCAAATGTTCAAGGAAGAGTTGATCGGTTCAAGTTTAGTGACATTCCGTACAGCTTGTTGAGCTGATAATGGCGACAGAAACACTCCCTGTTATGTGGTAGTACCGACTTATTATAGAGAGATGACAAATCTGTGTGCTTTACCCTTATAATATTGGGAGCTGCTATAGCTCAGTGGTTAGTGAACTGGACTAAAAGGACAAGAGGTAGGGTTTGATCCTAATCGACGACTTTCGGTTCATCCAGCATTTAATGGGTACCGGATTTTTTTCTGGGAAGGTAATGCGGCACGGGTGTAATTCCGACAACTTTACCCCAAAAATCATGTGCCGAAGGTCTGTAAAATTGATGGTCACTAACACCATATTCCCTATACGTCACTTGGCGTGACGGGGGTACTTTACTTTTTTGTTTCCTGACAATATTGATGTGAAACTGTTGTATTTTTCTGTTTATATTCGTCTAAATGCGAGAATTACCAGACGTTTTTATAATGCGCAGACTTTGATATTATGTTATATAATCATATTCATTACTTCTCTCATTGAAGGGACACAACCTTTTGAGGAAATATGCTACAAATTCTTTCATTATTATAGAAAAAAACATGACAACAAAATTGTAGTGATGTAGAACTGTAACAATTTAGAAAGTTCAGCCAGGGTAAGAGGTTATTAATAGATATAATCAAATTGTCTTCAGTTTAAAAATTGGTGACTTTAAAAGTCATAGTTAATGAAAGAATACATGTTTTCTTTAAAATGAAACTGTTTATATATCCCTCCCCAATACAAAATTGCCTTAGTCCCCTCTTTGTCAGAAGTTCTCTTTTTCACAAGTTCAGTGCTGTATTATATAAATCCTTGGGCACCAACTGTTTTGAGCTGAACCCCTCTATCTGTGGTGCTGAGTTAAGTGCACATGCTCTCATTTTTGAGCTTTCTGTGTATAATGGGTCTCACTTAAGTTGGAGCAAAGAATATGGAAATAGAAGTCCACACAAATGACAGACACGCCCGTGTGGACTTCAATTCCTTTGACCTTTAAGTAATTCTGACTTCGAAGAGATGTACTGTAGTACGGACCAGGATTTTCAATACTTTCCTCAAAAAGTTGAACTCTATTTTTTTATTTTCCTGTCTGCTTTGTACAAGTCAATATTTCTTTCTTGAAAATCTAGACTTATTTCGCTAAGTTCTTGAAGAACATCACACGTAAGGCCCAAATCAAAAATAAATTCGCATGACGTAATTTTTCTTTAAAAGAACCGTCGTAAAGACAGCGATTTGCCTTGCTGCTGTTATCTTTTATCTTCTGAAAGTGATGAACGGGAGCTTTAAAGTCCTGCCACGCTGCACACAAAGTGTGACAACTAGTTGCAACCCAGCGAGTTTTTAAAGTCCTGCCACGCTGCACATAAAGTGTGACAACTAGTTGCAACCCAGCGAGTTTTTAAAGTCCTGCCACGCTGCACACAAAGTGTGACAACTAGTTGCAACCCAGCGAGTTTTTAAAGTCCTGCCACGCTGCACACAAAGTGTGACAACTAGTTGCAACCCAGCGAGTTTTTAAAGTCCTGCCACGCTGCACACAAAGTGTGACAACTAGTTGCAACCCAGCGAGTTTTCAAAGTCCTATAACACTGTACACAAAGTGTGAAAACTAGTTGCAACCCAGAGAGTTTTTAAAGTCCTGCCACACTGCACACAATGTGTGACAACTAGTTGCAACCCAGCGAGTTTTCAAAGTCCTGCCACGCTGCACACAAAGTGTGACATCTAGTTGCAACCCAGCGAGTTTTCAAAGTCCTGCCACGCTGCACACAAAGTGTGACATCTAGTTGCAACCCAGCGAGCACTCAAAGTCCTGCCACACTGCATACACAGTGGGTGATGCAACACAGCGACGAGCAATCAAAGTCCTACCACACCGCATAAACAGTGGGAGAAGCAACCCAACGAGTGCTCAAAGTCCTGCCACACTGCATACACAGTGGGTGATGCAACACAGCGACGAGCAATCAAAGTCCTACCACACCGCATAAACAGTGGGAGAAGCAACCCAACGAGTGCTCAAAGTCCTGCCACACTGCATACACAGTTGGAGATGTGACCCAGCGAGTGCTCAATGTCCTACCACACTGCATACACAGTGGGAGATGCAACCCAACGAGTGCTCAAAGTCCTACCAAACTACATACACAGTGCAAGATGCAACCCAACGAGTGCTCAAAGTCCTACCACACTGCATACACAGTGGGAGATGCAACCCAACGAGTGCTCAAAGTCCTACCAAACTACATACACAGCGCGAGATGCAGCCCAGCGAGTGCTCAAAGTCCTTCCAACTACATACACAGCGCAAGATGCAACCCAACGAGTGATCAAAGTCCTTCCAACTACATACACAGCGCAAGATGCAACCCAACGAGTGATCAAAGTCCTTCCAACTACATACACAGCGCAAGATGCAACCCAACGAGTGATCAAAGTCCTTCCAACTACATACACAGCGCAAGATGCAACCCAGCGAGTGATCAAAATTCTGAAAAATTCATTTTTATTTGAAGTTCTAGAGTGGCTACACATTCCGGTAGCTCCCTAACATTCGTAGGCGAAGCATAGTACGTCATATAAAGTTTGTTCATGAAACTCTGAGAGCGACTCACACCTACCACATTGTTCACTGCGTCACATGCAGTTCAAGGCAATGGCTAGCACAATGCAGAAAAAACACTAGGAAACTTCCCCATTAGCCTCCTGATATAAGTACACACACCAAATAACACCGCTACACCATCGCAAGTTGCACACACACAAAATAGTCCTTAAGTGTTATTCAGAAAATAAACACTTAAAATGACAAATTAAAAAGTTTAGAACTCCTCTAGAAGTGACATCTGATAACTCGATTAAATCTAGGAAAATACTCATTGGAGTCGAATGTTCAGGAAGAGCTACACGAACTATAATAATAAATGTTGATATGTTGTTCACAGTTGTCGATTCATCAATAAGTAACGATATTATGTTTGTAGAGTTCACTGTATTGAAAATCAATTGGCAATATTTCAAATATAAAGCAGGGTGTTACACTAGGTTGTGCGTTGCCACCAGATTTTTCTTACATGTATAGTGAGATTATTTTAAGAACCATAAGTGACATGCCTGGAATAACAATAAGCTGTCATAATATAAATAATCTCAGGTATACGGACGCTACAGTCTTAATCGCTAAGAGTGAAAATGAGCTACAAGAAATGTTAGACATTGTAGTGCAATCCAATTTTGACAATAGAAACAAGAAAAAGAGTTCTTAAATGTTATTTAGAGCCAGTCTCAACATATGGATGGGAATTATGGACAATAGGACGACAGAAAAGAAGATCACTGGAGGCTGCAGAAATGTGGTTTTACAGAAGAATGTTGAGAATGCCACGGACAGCTAAGAAGAGTAATGAAACGTTCTGAAAGAGGTCAAAGCAAAAAGAGAGATAATGTTCTATATTAGGAAGAAACAATCATAATTTTTGTATCATGTAATGAGAAAGAATATATTGTGACAACTGGAAAAATTGAGAGACAAAGATATAGAGGAAGCAAAGAGAAAAGATACCTGACTGATTAAAGGATGGCTTGGCAGAAGGTCAACAGAAATGATAAATAACTGTCGAGATGTAAAGTTGTGGCAGACATGATCACCTACGCCAGTAGGCATAGTACTTGATGATGATGATGATGATGATATTGTTATTTACAATTTGTTTATCATTTCCTTGTGATACGATCCACAATGTTAATGCAGACATTTTGTCGAATGTGTAATGAATCTCATCTCTAGGCCATTAAGCTCCTGCAAATCTATTTCATCCTCAAAGATGTTGAATGATTGATTTTTCATTACAACTTGGTAAGCAGTTGGAAACACTTTTCCTGTTATATCTTTGCTACCAAACAAACGTATTTAGGAAAACTGTCTCTAAAGTTTCGTTTTTAGCTTCAGATTTGATTTTTTTTTTCATACTTTGTGCGCAGCATGGTTGTAAATCTTCTCTCTTAATTAAAGACATTAACTGTTGTGTCCGGGATTCTCCAAAATGACTTACTCTACAATTTGCCCACATGATAGAAATGTTCATTCACACGTGTTTATCGACTGCCAGACATCCAATATCACGACACACTTTACAGCCCAACATTGTATTCTTGACGTAATCCACTCGTTTCTCTTGCAAAATTTATTTTTCTGCAAAAATGTCCAACATTCGGGTCAGTCTTTACACAATCTATTTTCTTTTGACCACACTGATCTTCTGTCTTTGATTCGTGATTCTCTTAGCGAGGCGTATATTTGGTTCTCGTTTTTTATTTTTTTTTATTTTAACCCCAAAAAATATGAATAAATAGTCAACTTTTGTGAAGTAACGATTATATGAGTCACTACCTTCCTACCCTATAATATAATACGCTATCCATTTGGTATGGCATGTTCTGATTAAACACAACGGGTGTTGGATCAGCTGCTGTAGTATTTTGTCAAGTAGGACAAGTTTTAAACATTTGCTATTTATGTTATTGGCGTAACACACCAGAGATATTGTTATGGAAATAAGTACGTGAAAACATCTGCACATGTACCACCAGAAAAGTGTGAATTTTATACACTTTTGAAGTTGATTGGGGCAGAGAAGTAGTAAACATGTGTACATGTACCACTCATAAAGGTATTGAGTTATTGGATTATTAGCGGGTCATCATCAATGCACTCCGAACATGTCCTTAGGTGGTGAGATCCCCTCCTCATCAATTCTCGCAGTGTCCAGCGACTGACGACTCCAGTTCTGTGTTATTTATATTCTTACACGTCCACTAAGTTTCTCGTTTCTGACTGTGCCCATCTTAACTCCCATCTCTGTCATCCGAAGAAGTGACGTGGACTCATGGTTGTCGAAGTCCTGTGCCTTCCCACATCTCGGAGGACATTGATGATGTCCTCTAGATCCATTGGTTGTCCGTCCTCAACGATAGCACAGCTAGCCAACCTGTCGGCTCTTTCATTTCCCCGTACTCCCGCATGTCCTGGGACATAGTCAAAGACGTTATGAATATTATATACCTTTGATGTTGATTAGGGCAGAGAAGTGGTAAACATGTGTACATGTACCACCCAAAAGGTATTGACATTACACAAGTGTGTACCTTTGATGTTGATTAGGGCTGAGAAGTGGTAAACATGTGTACATGTCAAGCTGGGGATACAATAATTGCAGGGACTGAACAATGAAGAAGAACTGATTTGTCAAACAGGACTGGACTCACAATTTAAGGTAACTTTAGTGTAATAGAGGGGAGGTGATTCAGAAAGACTTGTCATAGAGAGGACTGATCATGGGGATCATTCGGAAAGACTGTCAGTTGACCTTTTAAAGAGATTTTCAAAGAGGGGAATTATTAGTAAAATGACTCAGAAAGAGATGTTTGATAACTTGTTTAGAGACTTTGAGCTATTCCAGTGCGATGGACTTCAGCAACGAGGATGCAGGTTTCATAGGAGAAAAAACTATTGGTTCCCCGTTATGTACATAGGTTATAATACCATGCATGTGATTGTGAGTTAACCAAAGAAGTTGTGCTCATTGTCATACATAACCTGGAGCGTCTGGTGGGTTACCTTAGACACAAATAAAAGATGATGATACAGAGTTGATATATTCCTAGGCGGTCGTAACATGTGTTCTTCGGTAACTGGTTCTTTTATATGTAAGCAAGTCATTTATCTTCGTGAGTATGAAGAAAATGTAAGTAGAAAGCGGGGTATATAATCCTTTGAACATTATCAAGAGCTTGTTTCTAGTCATCACATTAAGTGTAGAGTACAAGTGTTGTTCGGGATATTTGTTGTTGTACCATTGTCTTTGTGTTGTTACGTAATTCATGTTGTGTGTACTGCTATGCTGTTACGTAATTCATGTTGTGTGTACTGCTACGTTTTCAATTTGTGTGTACTGTTACGTATTTACGTTGCGTGTACTGTTACGTATTTACGTTGCGTGTACTGTTACGTATTTACGTTGCGTGTACTGTTACGTTTTCACAGTGTGTGTACTGTTACGTAATCACGTTGTGTGTACTGTTATGCATTCGCGTTGTGCGTACTGATATGCATTCACGTTGTGTGTACTGTTATGCATTCACGTTGTGTGTACTGTTATGCATTCACGTTGTGTGCACTGTTATGCATTCACGTTGTGTGTACTGTTATGCATTCACGTTGTGTGTACTGTAATGCATTCACGTTGTGTCACTGGAACACATGGTCTTTGGAAGCACGCACAAGATAAACTCTGACACGCCATTCCGAGGTCGAAATGCCATAACATATTCAAACATGATTACTATTTCTTTTTTTTAAAGATTGAAATGTCCTTCACGGAGTCCTTATGTGTTGAATGGGCACTTCTGGTTGGTTCGAGTGTTGGTCATGTTGACGATTAGCAGAGCACTTCATCAGATATCAATAAAGACAAAATCTGTGCCCTCACCCGCAGCATGGATTGGTTTATGACTCACCGTGTATTTGATATACTCAAGTTGATGTACGCAATTGCATTGCGTTTATAGTTTGTGTAGCCCGTAGGTGATGTCCCTATCATTGTTTCGTTCACAAACAGCAGATGGTTATAAATGATAAATATATTTTGTGTGAAAGAAGGCATAAAGTAAAAAAAAGTAAAGAGCCCCGTCACGCCAAGTGGCGTATAGGGAATATTGTGTTAGTGACCATACATTTTACAGACCTTCAGCACATGAAGTAGCCGCGATAGCTCAGTGGTTAGTGAACTAGACTACAAAGGACAAGGAGTAGGGTTCGATGCCCGACCGACGGCTTTCGGGTTCACCCAGCCTTAAAATGGGTACCGGATTTTTTTCTGGGAAAGTAAAACAGCACGGGCGTAATACCGACCACATTACCCCAAAAATCATGTGCTGAAGGTCTATAAAAATATAAGGTCACTAACACCATATTTCCCTATACGCCACTTGGTGGCGTGACGGGGGTAAAGAAAGAATGATTCCTGGGCGACGCATCAGAGGCAGACCAAGAAGAATGTGGTTTCAAGAAATAAAGGAGATCTTAAACATGAGAACAGAAGAAGTGAGAGATCTGGCCAATGACAGAAATTCTTTCAGATTGGCTGTGGTGAATGCAGCGTTCTGAAAAGGAAAAGCGACATGGCGATGAAGTCATAACTGCAACTTGAAAGGGAAGAGTTATAAGCCAATGAAGAAAATCTGAAGTGAATAATTAAACAAGAGATTGTCACATTACTTGATCACCTGGTCTCTCCTAAGCTGATGAGGGCCTCGGCAGCCTAGTTGGGAAAACCACTCGACTTGGCTACCAACGTTTGGACAACCCGTGTTTGATTCCCGCTGAAAGCAGTGTGAGTTGTACTCGTGGTTTGGAAAAAAATACCCCCGCTGTCGACCCAACCGCTGGCAGAAATGGGTACCAAGGTAGTACTCTGAGAAGGTGAGGAATGTCGTCTAACATTGTAAGTTTCGATGCTTCAAGCGACACTATCCAGAAGTCTCCGAACACTTTTGGATAGGCGGCCGAACACATATGGGTACAAACTCGCGTGCTAAAACGGCAATTCAAGTCTCGTACTTGACCTTGACCTTCCTAAGCTGAGGTTAAGAAGACAATATAACAAATAAATTGATAGACAGCGACTGGTGCAGTCTTAAGCAACAGAGTAGATCACATTGTAGAAAAGGCTGCCTTTGTGAGTATTAATAGTGCAGCATTCGTGGCTGTTACCTTAGTTGTGATTGCGAATCAGCCATAGATATCCATAGATATTGTATCTGGCAATGTAACGATCCACATATTGTCAGTTGATGGGATCATCAGCTGTTGCTATTTCAAATTATATTATGTTATGATCTGCTATGTTACGTTTTATATATATATATATATATGTGTGTGCTTAAAATTTAAAAAAAAAAAACATTCTTTCAATGTGTTTTCATATTAACTAATTTTGCTAGCCCTTTAGCTTCCTTGTGTCGCATTTTTGATAGAATTTAATTAACAAAGAACAACTGTAATCATTAATTTCGTTACCTGGAGGACATTGATTCAGCAATAAATTGTTTCTCAAATTCGAAAGCTCAACTTGTGTTCTCTATAAAGGATTCCTTGTCTGCCAGAAAAATAACAAGTGCAAATTAAAAGCCGGCCTCCTTAAACATGCACTCGTGCCATCAAGAAACGCAAGCGCAATTATTCTTTTCAAAACCACACGGCTGCACACTTCTCAAATGTTCTTGAAGAGTCTGCTTCCATTAATCCTTCTTTATCTTCTTCTTAATGG
This sequence comes from Megaustenia siamemsis, assembly GCA_032433765.1. NCBI lineage: Eukaryota > Metazoa > Mollusca > Gastropoda > Stylommatophora > Ariophantidae > Megaustenia > Megaustenia siamemsis. The sequence continues at coordinate 134,800,442 of JAVIAB010000092.1, forward strand.
CGTTCACCCATTAAATGGGCGTAAGTGAGTTGTGTCGCTAGTTTACGGCAAAGCCGTGATACCTGCGATTTTCGGCTCGACACATCTGTCTTCTATCTATCTATCTATTGACCTTTCGAGCCGTAACCGGCCCATAGGGCGTAGACCAAGATACACCTTCACCTATATGAATTTTTGTTCTAGCAGTTTTCTTTTAAAGATATTTTATCAAATCTCGCCATCTGTCTCTGTTCTGTGCAAGCAGTTCTATCTCATTGAGGGAGCCGATTCCTGCTGCTCTTGCCTCTCTCATCAATGTTCTTCTCAGTGTCTCCCTGGGTCTTCCTCTTTTTCTTTTACCTGTTGTTTCCCATATGAGGGCTTGCTTTGCTATTCGATTATTATCTCTTCTCATCACATGTCCAACGTATGACCATCGTCTTTTCTTTATTACTGAAGATATTAGTGGTTGATTGGCGATTTCTCTAATTTCCTCGTTTGTTTTGAATTCGTTCCATTCTATACCAAGTATTTTCCTTAGACATTTATTTTCGAATGCGTTCAACTTTGTTTCTATATCTCTTGTTGTTTTCCAGCTTTCACACGCATACGTAAGGGTTGATAGTACATTTGATTTGAATAGCCTAAGTTTTGTGTTTGTGCTAATGAGTTTTGATTTCCACAACTTTTCAAGGCTTCTGAAAGACATTGCTGCTTTAGCCAGTCTGATTCTAATTTCTTTGCTCGTATCCCCTTCTCGATCAATGTGACTTCCAAGATAGATGAAGTGATCGATCTCTTCTACTGGTTTGTTTTCCATGTATATTTTGTCACTTGTTGGAATTAAACTTTTCATGACTTTAGTCTTTTCATGATTGACCTCAAGCCCAATTTTGCTGGCTATTGATGATAGTTCATTTGTGTTTTCCTGCATCGTTTTTATCTGATTGCTGATGAGAACTATGTCATCAGCAAAGTCCAGGTCCATCTGTCTTCAGCATAGGTATATTTGCTTAACAATTAAAAATTCATTATCCGAGAGGGCTAGACATGAGATCTCACTAACCAGTGACCAGAGAAGGGTGGAGCCATGAAGAAATTACTCAGTGAACATGCTACTGGCTGTGAATCTTCCTGCTCAGAGGCTACGTCATACATATAGAATACATAGCTCCCAACGAGTCCTCAAACATAAGATCTAAAAATTTTGTTTTTCTTAAATCTAAATTGTTATTTTTCTAATTTCAATTTGATTTTATTCCGAATCTTTTCTTGTATAACTTTTAACATAATGTGTGCTAATTGCTCATTAGTCATATTGTTCGAAAATAACTGTATTTTTTTTTGTTCGAAAATAACTGTACTTTTTATGTTTTGTTTTTTTACTCTTTTCCTTTTTGGGTAAGATATCGCAAGTTTCTTGCATGACTTTCTTTATGCATTGCCATTTGGTTGTAACTTATTAATCTGATGTTTTTTTCAATCTCTTCCTCTAGCAGCTTCTGGTGTGTTCTTTATTTGTATCGTATAAGTATTTTTAACTTTTTTTTTTTTTATTTAAGGCTGTTATGTTTAGTGGAATTGTTGGTGAATCAGTCATTTCTTTGTTTCTCTATAGTTCGACATTCATTTTAATCATTACAGGATTGTAATCTAAGTTAATATCTTCTCTTGGATGCGGAACCTATCTTTGACCATTATCATGTACCAGGAACCAGTGCATATATAGAAAGTATATATATATATATATATATATATATATATATATATATATATATATATAATATATATATATATATATATATATATAATATATAAAGTGAGAAGCAGGCTTGAAAATTGAAGCGGGAAGGCAACGCCCGATCAACCAGCCAACCCGAACGAAGAAGTTCAATTATGGATTATAACTCCACCTCGAGAGTGTTACCAAATTAACCTGAACTTTTGGGCTTGATGATCAGGGTTAGATAGTTTGACCATGATTTTCGGGAGGATATTGTCCTCAGAACGCGCGCCAAATAACTAGACATTGGCGACGCGATGTATACATGAATAGTGTACAACAAACACGGGAGACATACGTGACGCATCCTGACTTTATGCTCGTTTTGGGCGTACGCAAGGGTAGTACATATAGAGATATGACGACGCGATGTATACATTGAATAGTGTACAACAAACACAGGAGACAGACGTGACGCTTCCTGACTTTATGCTCGTTTTGGGCGTACGCAAGGGTAGTACATATAGAGGCAAGTTACAAGGAACTGGTCTCTTAGATATTACTGTCGTCGCTCTCTCTCTCTCTCTCTGACGTTCTTCGGGTAGCCCATGACTGGACAAGACGCCTCAGCGAGCAACTGAGAAGATTCTAGTGTAGAGATAAGATTTAGTGATCTTCATCAGAGGTGTGATGTGGGCTAAGCAGCTTAGGGTAACAGCAGCTACACAGTAGACGTTTTACTGAAATAAAGATTGATTAGTAAACACGCAAGAATAACGTTATGAGTGCTAGCCACAATCGTGATGAGTGTGTACTCTCTACCGGCGATAGCCTAAAGACACACTCTGTATAACCAACAGTACAGAAGATAACTAAGAGCAGACGCAGACAGACACGAGAAGTCCTAATAAATTAAAGTCATCGCCATTTGTTTTTCCAATACCTTGAGTGTTGCATTCATCTGTTGAGATATTTGACAGAAGAAGCATGCCTGGTTGTCGTTCAGCACGGCAAGAGAGAAAGTAAAAAAAAATCTTCAGTCAGCCCAAGCTCACTTGTTTGGGTCATGTATGACTCTTTTTGTCTTGTCAAACAGTCTAGTAGAGGCTATTGTGTATTTTTTGAGGTTTTGTTTTTGTCGAACCGCCTTCTGCGTGGCTAATTCTACCAATGTTTAACAAACACACGCGGTCACAGAATGAACAAGTCAGGCCAACTGGTCCACACGGTTATTCCATCTTTTTCATGAGTCTTTTCTCTTCTAAGTTTTACCTTAGCACAGTCTCAAATGATGTTATACCGTTCCTTATACATGCTCTCCATGATGTGCGATCACTTGCCATGTGTTTCCAGTCATATTTACATACGGAGAAGTCATTCAGGTCATGAGATTGAAAGAAAGGCCAAGAGGTTTGAAAATATCTCCCTCATGCGGCCATTATGTCTTCTATCATTTTGATCACGATGACCAAGAGAAGTAATTCACCGCGTACTGCAACCCCTTCATTCAGTGTCGGATTCATGAATGCAGGTAATGTCTTGGAACAACCAACAAATTGAACTGCCTTTCTTTTCGTTTGATGAGAGAAGTATCCATGTTTCGACACCCCTACTGTCCCTTTCCCCCACGTCACAGCCCAACACACACGCAGCCCAATACATTCACACACACAGTCCAACACACACACAGCCCAACACACACACAGCCCAACACACACAGCCCAATACACACACAGACACAGCCCAACACACACACAGCCCAAAACACACACAACAACATTCCACGAAAAATGAGAACAGTATTACAGATTTTCCTTTTAGATCTCGTTTCTTTTTTTTTTTTTTTTTTTTTTTGTTTGTTATGGCTCGTGCGGCAAGGGGAGCGGTTTCAATATGTGCACTTTGTAATGGTTGATTGTATTAGCTTAGATGGAAAGTTGCGGGCCAGTGAAGATGTAGTGCCAAGTCAACGGAATTAGCTTATCGGTGGTAAAAAGTGAAGGAAGTAAAGAGTTATAGAAGCAACATGTTATCGAACATTAAATGTACTGTCACGCTTCTTCCAGAATGTAATGCAGTCTTTGAGTTGTAAAATTTGAAAACCGTTGGGGTAGTGAAATTGTGAGTTCAGAACCACAATAGCGCCCTGTTCCTCCAGGAAAATGTTGACCCGGATAGACTGGTAGTCAAAGTTTAACCAACTGTGTAAATAATCAGAGTTGCTTTATCGCTGATGCTGACCCTGTGACCTTTAGTCTTGAAGCTTTGATATGAAAGAATGTAGTCTTGATAGTAGCAGTAGTTGTTAGAGTACTTCTGTGTGAGCAGTGGCAGAGAAATGTGTATTTAAAAACGAGAGAATTAAAAAAAAATGAGAGAAATACGTAAAGACAGGCTAAAACACAGAGAGACTGAGACATAGAGAAAGATAGTGGTAAAGAAAGGCAGAAAGAGACGTAGAAAAAGAGACAGAAAAGGGGCTAAGGAAAAGAGGTGAAAGAGAGACATTGAGAAACTGCACGAGAGAGAGTGAGAGAGACAGAAAGATAGAGAAGTGATAGCAGAGAAAGAAAGAAATAGTTGGAGATAAAGAGTAAAAAAAAAAAACATTGATAGAAAAGACCAACGGCAGAAAAAAGGTAGTGCAACAGGAAGTATCACCAAAGAAAAGAATATTTAAAAAATTGCTGGGAGAGACAGAGAGAACGATAGAAGAAGATAGAAAGATGTTTTTTTTTAAAAGATTGATAACAGCAAGACAGGGTGATGAAGACAATCAATAAATACAGAAATAGACAAGAAGAGGAGAGAGAGAGAGAGAGAGAGAGAGAAAGAGCGATGCGAACAATATAAATAGACAATGAGCGGGCTGAGAAAGGTATGAGGAAAGAACTTAGAGGAACATCATTTTAAAACATAAAGGAAAGAAAGAGTGAAGGCGATTCGAATGCAGTGAGGGCGATTCGGATGCAGATAAAATAATGCTGCCTCCCATCGTAAAGACTAGACAAGTAATGTACTTCTCACAAATGACCTCTAAATCAACATGCTGAAGACAGCACCAGAGTGCATGTTTAAAGACAAGAGTGCATGAGCTATGTACAAATAAGAACAATCTCGATAGATGGGTACTTATCAGCCTGTCAGATTCAATACAATCAAGCCTCTATTCTGCTTAGCTCTCATTTTGATGCAGGTTGTGCTCCTATCAATCTTTATGTTATTTTGTAGTCAGCTTTTTCAATGTGTTTTTTTTTTTTTTTTTATTAAGCTTCTCATCTCATCGAAAAGCATTAATGCTGCATGAGATTATTCATAGTCGAACATCCACCCTTCCACGGACTGTAAACTATTTGGACACCTTGAGTAATCGCTCTTGAAGCTAATATTTTAAATCAATTATTCGCTTGTTAAATACTTTCTTTTTGGCTTAAAATATTTCTCTCATTCAGGTTTGACGACTCAGGTTTGACGACTTAAAGCAAAAAAAAAAAAAAAAAAAGCAGGACCGGAATAGAAACCTATAGAAAGACATCTGAAAACATAGCATTACAAAAGAACGCGTTGAGAGCCCAGCAACATTCAAACAATGTGTTTTTATTTGATCTGAGAAAGGTGATACTCCCTGACAGCACGCGGATGTTTGGAGATAAGTGAAAGTGATTACACTTGCCAAATAAATATCCACGCTGACAATTATTCCTGCGAGTAATCTCCTCTTATTCCACTTGCGTTGAGGCGGACACGTAAGCATACACCAACAATGTTTCAATGTTATACGTGCTTACGTGCTTACGTGTTTACATACGTGCCAACGAATTCATTATAAGAATATAGTAGCACCAATGTTTTATCTTACGAGCTCACCTTTTCATGCATCTTCTGTTAACGCAATGAGTAGTTACTTGGGAGTAAGTAACGAAAGCAGAACTGTTGGTCATTACAGAAAACTGTTTACTTATAGCGATAACTGCATAGTTTATTAATAAATAATGATAGAAGTACGGTTTTTAATACTTGCCATAACACTATGGTGCTTTAGATATGAAATCACATGCTCTCAAAATAAAGTGAGTCATCCAGTACTGAAAGAAGAGATTTGACACCTCCAGATGAAGACTACACATGGCGGACTAGGAGAAACTTTTGTTTTCAGCTCATTATTTAATATTTTATCATCATCATCATCATTAAGGAGTGTGCCTGCTGGCGTAAGCGATCATGTCTCTCCACAACTTTCGATATCGACAGTTATTAATCATTTCTGTTGTTGACCATCTGCCAAGCCATTTTCTTAAGCTTGTCTGGTATCTTTTCTTTTTGCTCCCCCCTATCTCTTCGTCACTCAATTTTGCCAGTTATTACAATATATTCCAGCTGTTCCTTTCTCATTTACATGGCCAACAAAATATTTTTAAAAATTATTTGTATATATTTCATATTTATGTTTATCTTTATAGCAAATAAGCACACGCATCCACGTTGGTTGTCAAATGAGTTTCGTGCATTGTGCTGCACATATGGGATAAAAGGTCACACTACGGAGCATAAACTACATGACTGTCTCACATATAATCATCAATAAAGAATAGATTAGTCCAAAGACCAAACATTGCGCTCACAATTTTATGAAGAAACCCTCCTTATCCATCCATCCATCCATCCATCCATCCATCCACCCAACCACCCACCCACCCATCCATCCATCCATCCATCCATCCATCCATCCATCCATCCATCCATCCATCCATCCGTCCGTCCGTCCGTCCGTCCGTCCGTCCGTCTTTCTGTCTCTGTGTATATTTATATATATGTCATATATATATATATATATATATATATATATATATATATATATATAAAATATGTCCGTCTGTCTGTCTGTATGTCTGCGTGTCCCCGATTTAATTAAATCTTATTTCTGTTTTAATTTAGCAACTCCGTATCTATTTTAAAAGACTGGAAAACTCGATAGTGAGATGCTAACTCTAGACTGTAACAGTAAAAGTGCAGGCAGAATAAGAAAGGACTAATATTATAGGAAGGGTGTACAGAAACGAATGAGAAAGATAACACAAATGGACGAATGCCAAAGGGGAAGAAATGTCCTAAATGTCAAGTACTCAAAGAACAACTCTTACAAACAGTGTTGTTTCTCAATGTTAACAATCAATAGATCCTTGTTCTCAGAGCTGTTTCAACTTCTGGGCTGGGATTTGTGTTATCAATCGGACCGAAACCACGCCAACTATTAATTATAACAAATGAACCTTCATGGCCTTCATGAGCCTCGATCACATCGGTTTGTTTCACAATCAAAACAGAATTTTAGTTTATTCAATCTTATACATTTTGAATTCAATCTTATACATTTTGAATTCAATCTTATACATTTTACAGAAGAATGTTGCGAATACCATGGACAGCTAAGAAGAGTAATGAAAACGTTCTGGATGAAGCCAAAGCAAAAAGAGAGCTAATTTTCAATATTAGGAAGAAACAATCATCATTTTTTTTTTGCCATGTTACGAGAAAAGAACAGCTGGAATATATTGTAACAACTGGGAAATTTGAGGGACGAAGAGATAGAGTGAAGCAAAGAGAAAAAATACCAGACAGCTTAAAAGAATGGCTTGGCAGAAGGTCAACAACAGAAATGATAAATAACTGTCGAGATCGAAAGTTGTGGAGAGACATGATCACCTACGCCAGCAGGCCCGATACTTGATGATACATTTTATAACATTTGTTGGTAAAGATTATCTGTGTTCGCTTAATGGTGGTATTAATAATCTTTTAGTAGATAGAAAGATAGGAGAACACACATTTTAAAGGTTAACAAATGTAGCACTTTCTGGACTTATATAAATATTATATATATATAATATATTTTAATGGACAAACATTGGAAAAAGTGGACAGCTTTTAATATCTTTGCTCATTGGTAAAACATGATGGAAAGTACATAAATGTGATGAAAATACTGTACGCTTTTGAATAAATAAAAAAAAACTCCACACCATAAGAAAATGAACTGATACAGTAACATAACTTAGGTTTTTTCTTTCTTTTTTTAAAGAATCTTCACTCTTTCATAGCAGCATTTGATTGTGAAAAATGGACGGAGGACCGTTTTGTTGAAAAATACATCAGTGCTTTTTAATCAAAGTGTTACAGAAGATAGTTCAGAATACAATGGACGAAGAAAAGAAATAAACTTGTCAATTTTGAAGGAAATTAAAATTTCTGAAAAATAGTTGATAAAGTATAGAAAAACACCAAAAAAAAAAACATTTTTAAAGCCACAATTTAAGCCACGTATATCTATATAGGGTCTAAATAAGATAATAATTGAGGTTGTAATTGCAAGGAAACGAGGGAGAAGAAGACCTAGAAAAACGGACGTGCAAGACATAAAAAACGAACAGAACCGTTCAGGAAGTTGGACATCTCATGCAGGTAAGAGAAAACTTCCGAGCAGCTGTCACCATGAGAGCCACCTTCTAACAGGGATACGTAGCTGGACGATAATGATGATGATGTTGATGATAATACTGATGATGTTGATGATGATGACAATGATAGTGATGATAATACAAATGATCATGATGATGATAATAATAATGATGTTATTGTTGATGATGATGATGATGATGATGGTAATGGCGATGGTGATAATAATGAATATGTTGATGATGATGAATATTGATGCGAGATATTAATTTTTTTTATGTTATTAAAATGTAAGCAATAACTTTCTTCCATCAACTTAAATGTAACAAGAAGAATCATACAGATATTATATTTATATTCCTCTTCTTCTGCTGCGATCATGACTCACTCAGACTAGGACTCCGGACTCTCTTATGAAGGCAGCTGTCTGTTTCAGTGATTCGATTGCCCCGTATAGTTTCTCTTCCAGGGAGGTGGGCATGGGTACACACTGACCGCCTCAGGTCAGTGTACTGGAGGCACCCCTGTAGAACTTATTTTGTTGTCATGCTATCCAGGGCAACATGTGATGAGAAGAGATAATAATCGAATAGCAAAGCAAGCCCTCATGTGGGAAACAACATGTAGGAGAAAAAGAGGAAGACCCAGAGAGACACTGAGAAGAACATTGCTGAGAGAGGCAAAAGCAGCAGGAATCGGCTCCCTCAATGAGATAGAGCTGCTTGCACAGAACAGAGACAAATGGCGAGATTTGATAAAATATCTTTAAAAGAATTGAAAACACTGCTAGAACAAAAATTCAGATAAGAGAAGGAGTATATTGGTCTACGCCCTATGGGCCGGCTACGGCTCGAAATGTCAATAGATAGATAGATATCCAGGACACAGTGGCATTGGCTGGTAGTTTCTATTTTGAGTTTAGTGAACCTGTGGTTTTCTCCTTCTGTTGTGATTTATGCACCATGTTTCACATATTATACATATATCACATATTTGTGAAATGAGCAACAATTAAAATATCAATGATAAACAGCTGTAAAATAAACAAACAATAATAACCTTATCTAACCTTACAAATAAGGTAGCTATTCGTTGCTGGTTTAACACTACAACCTGATCATCGTCATCAAGTACCGGGCCTGCTGGCGTTGGTGATCATGTCTCTCCACAACTTTCGATCTCGACAGTTTTTATTTATTATTTCTTTTGTTGACCTTCTGCCAAGCCATTCTCTTAAGCTGTCTGGTATTTTTTTTCTCTTTCCTTCCCTCTATCTCTTCATCCCTCAATTTTTCCAGTTGTTACAATATATTCCAGCTGTTCTCTTCTCATTACAAGGCCAAAAAATGATGATTGTTTCTTCCTAATATTGGAAATTAGCTCTCATTTTGTTTTGGCCTCTTTCAGAACATTTTCATTACTCTTCTGAGCTGCCCATGGTATTCTCAACATTCTTCTGTAAAACCACATTTCTGTAAAACCACATTTCTGTAAAACCACATTTTTGTAAAACTTGATCATACAAAGAAGTAAATCCACCAGCTTTGGAACGTGATGCGGCGAACAAGCCAATTTTCTAATCCCAAGCTCAGCTATCAGAACGGCTCAGAATGGCCTATCAGTTGAGCTTCTGGCAACACGCAGAGTACGAACCATTGAGTTAGCATGCCAGTTAAAATATGTAACACGAACAATGCACAAGGGAGCAGCCTACCAACATATCTTGAGATAATAAAGGTCATAACATATGTCATTTCCAACCTTGTTTATGTTAATTATTTCAATTACTATGGCAACAAGAACGCTTAAAAAGGGGGGGGGGAGGAGGGATATAGAAGGGATAAATATTGTTGTGCTAGCAATAATTAAGGAAATAATAAAGACCGATAGAGAAATCTCTATATATAGCGGCCATTATTGATCAAACGTTCACGTGTATAGCACATGTGGCTGAAGAAGTCTACACCGGGTGTCAGGTGTTACATTCGTGATAATGAAGACACCAGTTGCTTTTAGATACCCATGAGAATGTCCTCATATTATAAGGAGAAACCGCTGTATTCAGGTTTACTAAATAGGAAAAGTGTCGCAAGTTAACATAAAAGTGGCGCAAAGTAACGTAAAATGGCGTAGATGGTTTGTCAGGACCAAGAGCAAAGTATGCGTTCTTTAACATGCTATACATTTAGTATTCATTTGTTTTTTTTTTTTTTTAATTCTTCTGTTTCGCTATTCTGTTGTTTCTTTTTTTTTTTTTACTATTACCACTTTCTTTTTTCCTTTTAAATGTTTGTGCCCAGTTGTAGCAACTGCCTCTCAGCCTCGCCTTCGTTTACCCCCTTCTCAAACCACGCCATTGAAACGCACTGCAGCTATTTCTCAAGATTTGCTGATTCGTTTTAACATTACCAACCAAAGCAAAGACTATAGATATTGAGAACCCATGAGTTAATTTTATGAAAATATATTTGCATGGCATCAAGTTTTGTCAAGATTCCTACACGATAATGTGTGATTTGTGTGTCTGACAAGCTAATTAATTAATAATAATAGTTGATTTGATTTAATCTTATTTTTCTGTCAATATACTGAAGTAGATTTAACGTTTAATTTTATTATCAAAGTACTTAAATAAAACAGCCTTTTTCTTTCCTCAAAAATCAGTTTTGTTGATTAGCTTTTTATTTTAGGTCTTGTTCCCATCCCCCCCCCCATTCCACCACCCCCCACCCCACCCAAATCAAAAATAATATAGTGGTTGTCATCGAAATTTTAGTGTATGGTGGTTTTTTTCTTGGGCTGACATATAAAGATCCCATGCCCAGTGTAGTCGACGTCACGTTTTCTGATAAAAAGGTGATTTTAACCTTACAAGAAAATAAAACTTCCTGACAATGCTATCGCGTGATTATAACCCGTTGTATTATATTTGAAGAATAGCAGGTTTGTAATGGAGAACAGCAGGTTTGTAATGGAGAACAGCAGGTTTGTAATGGAGAACAGCAGGTTTGTAATGGAGAACTACAAGTTTGTATACTAATGTACTTCTTATTTGAAGCAGATCAATATAGATATACAGTAGCGTTATGAAAGCAAGCGCCACAACTAAACGGAATTGTCGCAGTTAGTAAGATATGACATGAAACTGGAGACGAAAGAGACAAAACTTGTGGTAAGAAAGTAGAGGACGCAAGAATAAAGACACAGCAACAGCACTAGAGACAGCCTCTACATCTTGTTACATCATGTTCTAAATGTGGACGAGGCTGCCATTCTAGAATATAACTATTTAGTTACAACCTCCTTTGAGTGACCTACAATAACACAACGATTTCTCTCTTGAGATTAAAAAAAAATACATATGGGGGACTGGTTGGTCTAGAGGCAAGACGCCGGCCTCGAGACAGAGGTTGTAAGTTCAAATCCCGGCTGCGCCAGTTGAGATTTTTATTTACGATTTCTCTCTGCGGCAACCACCCCTGGTCTCAGCTGCGAGGCCCGGCTTGAAACGTTAATTACTGACCGACGGAAAAAATAAGATTACTTCTGAGGACGGAGTTATCTGCCTGTGCGACGAGGGACCCCTGTGCACACTGCTGCCAGGGAAAAACGGATTAATACGCAAAATTCAATTACTAGTTTCTAGGGAATTCGTCGCTGGCGAACGCAAAATAAAAAGAAATATATATTATTACTATTATTACTATTATTATTATTATTATTAATATATTTTTTTTTTTTACTTTAATCGCAATTTTCATATGCGCTGTGAAAACGTTAGCTGCAACAAGGACATGCGTTTTTTTAAAGACTCGTGACTCAACTTTCGAAAATAGATAACAACATTCATTAATGTATCAGATTATATAAACAGAAAGAAATCATTTAGCATAATCTACCAGAAAAACGATATGATAACATAGCCATATTTTTGTTTTATCTGAAACTCACGTGAGGAAAGGACAACGTGCAAACAAAAGAACATGAACTAAACTATTATTAGTAGCGCACTAAATATGTGGAATTTCGTTAAAGGATATAGATTGGTCTGTCTTGTCTACAGTTATATGTATAACTCCATGAATGAAATTAGTACAGTTTATGTATTATTAGATGGGCACAAAATAAAGTGCAGGTCATATAAAAATAAACATGGCAAAAAAGTAAAAGAGTGCATACTCTAAGTTATTGTATTATACTGAAAAAAAAAGATTAAAGTACTTGAGAAATGAGAGAGGCCGAGCATATTTTAAGTAATTTTAAATGAAAAAAAAAAATCGATTTAAATCAATTGAGGGTGGAAGTAATTATATTTTAAGCTCTTAAAAAATCAAAGTTTAAAAGCTTAAAACTAAAAGCAAAATGGTTGGATCAGATAAAGATAATTGTTTCTGGTGCAAGTGAGAGCAGATTTATTCTTCTTACCTTTGATCATGTACAGACACAACAACACCATGTTTAACAGTGTAGAATTAGTGTTTTTAAAAAAAGGAATTTAGTTTGGTAAAGAAATTAGTGTTGTTAAGAAATTAATGTTGTTAAGAAATTAGTATTGTTAAAAAATTAATGTAGTTAAGAAATTAGAATATATCTTAGAAGTGCTTTAACAAAGAGCCCCACGTCTGACCCAAACTGACATCTCTGCTTTCTTCTCAATAAAATAATTATTTTGTCTAATCTGCCTCTTCCTCGCTTTTTCTCTGAGACCCACTGAATGGAAATTCTTCTCCTAACGTGTGGATTTATTTTTTAAGTTCATGACATATTCATCTCAGCGTCTGCCTAACATCACTCACTGTGGGCATTTTCTTACTTGGTCGCATCTGTTGAGCTTTCTTAGTTGCTAATTTTGCTTGGTCAAAACATTCTTAGAGTTTTTTTGCTTTTTTTAGGCTGCTTGTGTAAATTAATAACAGGCTGACTGTTTCCTTTCTTGCACTTCACCAGCATTTAGATCTACACGAAATGACTGGAACTAAAACTTCTAAAATTAGTTCTTTTTTATGTACTCGGAAAATCACTAAATATTGTTTATTGGCAAAACCGTTATGACTTTTTTTCATTTTTTTATATTTTGTGTGTGATGGTTGCTTTTAGTTTTCCGGCAGCTGAGATGTTTTAAATTAAAGTTTTAGTTGTTGTAGTACATTGTAGTAGTAGTAATAATAGTAATAATAGTAATAATAGTAATAGTAATAATAACAGTAATGATAATATTAATAATAATAGCAATAATAATAGTACTAATAATAATAGAAGCAGTAATATGTGTCTCATTAGTATTAGTTTAGCAATTTGAAATAGTGGTAGCAACAGAAGTTGCTACAGAAGTAACGACAATTCGCCAGCTTTTACCTCTGGCGAAGTCCCTAGAGACTAGAAACTGAATATTGCGTATTAATCCGTTTTTCCCAGGCAGCCGTATGCACAGGGTACCCTCGCCGCACAGGCAGATAATTCCGTCTTCGGAGGTACTCATGTTTTTTTTCCGTCCGGTGAGTAATTGACGTTTCAAGCCGAGCCCGCTGCTAAGACCAGGGGTGGTTGCCGCAGAGAGAAATCATAAATAAAAATGCTAACTGGTGCAGCCGGGATTTGAACCCACAAACTCTCTGTTTCGAGGCCGACGTCTTATCTCGAGACCAACAAGTCCCCATAGTGGTATTAATAGTGGTAGTAATTGTAGTAGTCGTATTATCAATAGTGTTAGAAGCAATAGTAGTGTTATTAATTGTAGTAGCTGAAACAGTGATATTAGTAATAGCAGCAGAAGTAATAATAATATTATTAGTCGCTGTAGTGGTAATGGCAATAGCCGTATTATTATCATCATTTTCCATCAACCATTAGGGACAATCAAAAATTAGTAGACGTAGAAACGAAATTAATAGTTATAACATATTAATATATAATTAATATATTAATAGTTATGCATTATTACCGAGGAGCCGCGATAGCTCAGTGGTTAGTGAACTGGACTACAAAGGACAAGGGGTCCCAACCGATGGCTTCCAGGTTCACCCATCCTTAAATGGGTACCGGATTTTTTTTTCTGGGAAAGTAAAGCGGCACGGTCGTGATACCGACCACATTACCCCATCTTGTAAAATCATGTGCTGAAGATCTGTAAAATTTATGGTCACTAACACCATATTCTCTATACTCCACTTGGCGTGACGGGGGCTCTTTACTTTTTTTTTAACATCATTAGCGCTGTTAGAAAGTCGAAAATGGGATTTCCACTTCACATTTGGACATCTTGTTGTGTGTGCGATCCAGCTTTCCCTCTCCGGATGCATGTCCTCTGACAGTTGGACAGGCTGGATAAACTGAAGGGACGTGTTTTGAAACCTAGTGTTCCATATGAAGTGTGAGCCCCAGGAATGGTAACAGTAATAATAGCAAGGGCAATAGTAATAATTGCCTCAGAGAATAAATGTCTTTGAAGACTCTTAAACATAAACTAGAGAGATTTAACACGAAATTAATCATTTACAACTTCGACCCAAGCATTCTAACTAACTTCTGAAGCCATACTTTCCCACTACCTTAGAATGTTTTATATTCTAATATTATTACTACTACTATTTCTATTGCTGCTGTTTGTAAGCTTGTTAATTAGTTAGTTAGTTAATTAGTTAGTTAGTTAGTTAGTTAGTTAGTTAGTTAGTTAGTTAGTTAGTTAGTTAGTTAGTTAGTTGATTCGTTAGTTAATTAGTTAGTTAATTAGTTAGTATTTGTTATTGCGAGTCTTCTAGTTAACTTCGACCCAAGCATTCTACTGACTTCGACCCAAGCATTCTAATTAACTTCGACCCAAGCATTCTACTAACTTCGACCCAAGCATTCTACTAACTTCGACCGAAGCCTTCTAACTAACTTCGACACAAACCTTCTAACTTCGACACAAACCTTCTAACTTCGACACAAACCTTCTAGCTTCGACCCAAGCCTTTTAACTAACGTCGACCCAAGCCTTTTAACTAACGTTGACCCGAGTCTTCTAACTAATTTCGACCCAAGCCTTCTAACGAACTTCGACAAAAGCGTTCTAATGAACTTCGACCCATGTCTTCTAACTAATTCACTAATCAAATAACTGAGTGACTAACTAAACCAAGTAATTTTCTACTTGTTTATCCATTTGCTGTTGCCTTGAAGCATCGCAGGAGAAAGGAAGAATGTATAACATAATCAGATGTCTGTTGAAGTGGTATCACTTGTTCTTTTGATCGCTTCCCTTTAGATGTTGCGTCGTTCTGGGGCGTGTCTGGACTCTGATAGAAATATTTTCGTTCTAGCATGTGTCCTTTATTTATTCCGTACATTCAACAACTTTTTTTTTCCCGGTCTCTCTCTTACTCTTTGTTCTTCCATGCAGGAAGAAAGCTCTGTGCGGTCTGTTTTTCTTCTGACC
This sequence comes from Megaustenia siamemsis, assembly GCA_032433765.1. Lineage (NCBI taxonomy): Eukaryota > Metazoa > Mollusca > Gastropoda > Stylommatophora > Ariophantidae > Megaustenia > Megaustenia siamemsis. Next base: position 134,816,014 of record JAVIAB010000092.1, read on the forward strand.
AAATAATAACTAATTAACTAACTAACTAATTAACTAACTAACTAACTAATTAACAAACTTACAAACAGCAGCAATAAAAATAGTAGTAGTAATAATATTAGAATATAAAACATTATAAGGGAGTGGGAAAGCATAGTTAGCAAGAGAAACCATAAATGAAACCATTTGATCCAAAAATAGTGTAGCATCCAGCATTGATAGTAATTGTAGTCATAGCAACAGCAGTAGAAGAGTTGATAATTATTGTAGTAGGATTATAATAACAGTAATGTATTTTAAAACAGCAACAGTATTGTTTTATTTCAGCATAGATAATGGGCGTATGCTGGTAATGATAGTAATAATAGTTGTGTTGTCGTATAAGTAATAATACCTACATTAACAACAGTGGTGGTAGAAACATTAATAGTAGTAACCTATAGCACCTATAGCACCTATAGCACCTACAGCACCTACAGCCCCTACAGCACCTATAGCACCTACAGCCCCTATAGCACCTACAGCCCCTATAGCACCTACAGCACCTACAGCCCCTACAGCACCTACAGCACCTACAGCCCCTACAGCACCTACAGCCCCTACAGCCCCTACAGCACCTACAGCCCCTACAGCACCTACAGCACCTACAGCCCCTACAGCCCCTACAGCACCTACAGCCCCTATAGCACCTATAGCACCTACAGCCCCTACAGCACCTACAGCACCTATAGCACCTACAGCCCCTACAGCACCTACAGCACCTACAGCCCCTATAGCACCTACAGCCCCTATAGCACCTACAGCACCTATAGCACCTATAGCACCTATAGCACCTACAGCACCTACAGCACCTACAGCACCTACAGCCCCTATAGCACCTACAGTACCTATAGCACCTACAGCACCTATAGCACCTATAGCACCTACAGCACCTATAGCACCAATAGCAGTAGCAGCAGTCGTAGTAATTGTAGCAAGAGGGTTAGTAAAAGTAGTAATAGTGATAATCGTAGTAGTAGGAGCATTAGTATTATTATTATTATTAAAATAACAATGTTAAAATTAAAGAGATGCCAGTAATAGTAGTAAATGAAAGAGTCGTAGTATCAGAATTAGCAGACAAAGAAGTAGTGTTTTAAGATGTAAAATTAGTATCAGTAGTAGCAGGGGCAGTAATAGAGTTATTATTAGCATTACAAGTGGTAGCATTGTTACTAATAATCAGTAGTAGTTTTAGTGGTAATTGTATAAGTTATGATTGTAAAGATGGTAAGAAATATAGCATTAGCAAATATACAACTGGGATTTATTAAATGTGGAGCGTGCGCAAATGTCTAATTCACTCTTATCATTATCATCTCATCATCATCATCATCATCATTATCTTCACCATCATGTTCCGTACCATTTACAGCTTGTGATGAAATGTTTCTACGACTATAATCACGTTCCTTGTAAACCTTTCACATTTTTCACTTGCACTTGATTTTCTCATCCACTTTGTCAATCCTTCCGCGATGTGTTATCTCTGGTTTTTATTTACACCATGTCTACGTTATTTTGGCCAAGGTATGCGAGAATCACAGATGATATGTTGAACAGCAGGAGTTGCCAGGCTTTCTTCCCATTTAACGACCACTGAAATAAATGAATGGACCAGACAGGCTGACGCTAGTGGAATCCTGACGCCCCAAATCCTACATGTTGGCCTGAGTTTTTCCTCTGAGCCCAGTGCTCAAAGGCAGATAGGGAGAAAGATATAGATAACAACGTGTGAGTCCATCACTTGTCAGGAGATGGGGGTTTTTTATTGTGACATATCCGTGCACATCCGCAGCACACATTATAACTTTACTTAAGAAAATAAGTGAAATATGAAAGGAAAAATTGAAGAACGCACACGTTTTACACAGACACTGTAACCTCTCAGCGGGTCATTTTCATCGTACGTTGAGTTATTGTAGCATAATGTTTCTCTCACCTTATTTACGTTTATTGATTTGGTGTAAGAGCCCATGTTCTGAAATTAAAATAGGATTATTGCGTAAATTTGGGATACACTCAGCTGGCCGCCTTCCTGTCACAGAAAAAAAAAATTATTTTCATTTCCGGATTCCTATGTTAGGATTCTCATTTTGGGATTCTCATTTCCTGTTTCTCATTTTGGGATTCTCATTATTTGGATTCTCATTTTGGGATTCTCATTTTGGGATTCTTATTTTGAGATTCTCATTTTGGATTCTTATTTTGGGATTCTTATTTTGGAATTCTCATTTTGAGATTCTCATTTTGGGATTCTCATTTTGGGATTCTCTTTTTTTTGGATTCTCATTTTGCCATTCTCATTTTTGGATTCTCATTTGTGGATTCTTATTTTGGATAGTCTACAGGTACGACGTCGACCCCAGGACAGGAAGGACCCGGGTTCGGTGCCCATCAGAAGTGGTGGTGATTTTTTTTTTTTTCCAAAAGTAGAAAAAATTAATTCCTGGTATCTTTATAACGTCACCCTTCCCTGGTCACTTGGGGCAATGAGATCCGATATTTAGCCCTTTCGGATAGTGGCACTAAAAAAAGGATCATGTGCATTTGCGCACGTTAAGAACCCTTGGCAGTTAAAAATCGAAAACAGTAGGCCATAAATATGGCCGCTGCTCGGGAAAAATTGTTATAAAAAACCCGTGGATCCCAGACCATGTCACGGAGTCCGTGCACGTGGGTCAGGATTCTCCTCGAGTTTTCTAGAAGGGGTTATCGAAGCACCTATTGATTCGTCTGGTGTGCTTTGGTGATGATCCTAACAACAATAAACATGCCCGTAGAAAAAAGAAAACAAAAAAGAACTCGTCAAAGGTATAGGTTGGTACACCATCTGACCAATGAATCATTCCACTCAAATCCGACATCGGGGACTCACGGTAAAGCAATAACAACAAATACAAATTCCTCACTGTTTCCCTCAGTTTTGTGAAAAATAATAACTTTTAATTTGACCAAGTCTTTATAACTATACCATTATTTATTGCTTTAGTCCGTATAACCTAAGGGACACTGAAGCTACGCCCATGCTTAAGTTATTTCTCCTTCCTGCAACTAGCACGATAGAGTACATTCCTGCAATTCATTATTCTACTCTTCTCTTCAAACCAGAGCAACACACAAGTCAGACATTGTTATCATTAACCGTGCCTGATCAGTTTCATCTGACGCTTGAGGTTTTGCCAGTGAGCTCTACCTCCAACAGTTTCGTATTTTCTTTCCTGGCTTTATTAATAGAAAAACAGGGAGTTGCTCTCAGAAGTTGTTATCTTAAAAGGTTATCATACATTGAGAAAATAAATGACATATTTTAACATAAAATTTCACCACAACGCAATAGCTATCATCCAAACACTCAAACGATGCTCACAGATGCACGCACAAATCATATATAATCTGTAAAGGTACTCACTCTGAAGATGTAATTATATCTACTTCTACACTTATAACATATACTCTTATATTGCCGTCTCTAGATCGCCTCTTGATTTGGGCATCAACTGCAGAATAACGATCCCAGAGCAGCCTTATACATAATTGCCACTAGAGTTGAACTTAAATTATATAAATACTTACTAAAATAGTCAGTAAAAAGTAAAGAGCCACGCCAAGTGGCGTATAGGGAATATGGTGTTAGTGACCATCAATTTGACAGATCTTCGGCACATGATTTTTGGGGTAATGTGGTCGGTGTTACGTCCGTGCCACTTTATTTTCCCAGGAAAAAATCTGGATGGGTGAACCCTGAAGCCGTCGGTTGGGATCGAACCCCACCTCGTGTCCTTTGTAGTCCAGTTCACTAACCACTGAGCTATTGCGGCTCCTATATATATAATTATTATCAAGGTAAATTACGAGACTTGAACCGTCGTCTTAGCACGCGTGTGTACACCCATATGTGCTCGGCCGCCTATCCAGAAATGTTCGGAAATTTATGTATAGTGTCGCCTCAAGCATCGAAAATCAGATGCGAAGCGACATTCCTCACCTTCCCAGGGAAATATCCTGGTACCCATTTCTGCCAACGGCTGGGTCGACCGTGGGGGTATTTTTTTTTTCCAACCACGAGTACAATTCACACTGCTCCCATGGGAATCGAACACGGGTTGTCCGAACGTCGGTAGTCCAGTCGGGTAGTTTTCCCAACTCGGTTATCGAGGCCCCCAAATTATTATTATAGCAATGCTCTTTTGGGGAGGAAAAAGGTAGCTTTACTCACCGTGAAGTTTTTACAACAACTTCCACACTTTTAACATATCTTCTGATATACTTCGTCGGCTCTTATATACCCTCATCGCTTCTTGATTTAGGTACCAACAACAGAATGACCATCTCGGAGTAGCCATAAATTCACATATTTGCTAAGAATGAATTTAGTGAGAGCAGGACCCATTATCCTGATGAACATGAGCACAAAGGTAGTCCCCACAAGTAGAGATGATCTCGATGAAGTTACTATAGGGTTTATCTTAGAGAAACCCCTTTCACATTCACTGGACTTGTATCGTTTGCTTTAGAGAAAGTTGTAGGTCTGGGAATTTATTATCTTGAGGATATTCACAAAAACCACGAACTGTTTCATTAAACGGAATTTGCATGCCAGCTTTCTAATCTCAGCTTCACCAAATGTCAGGTGCCTACCAGGATTTTGGGAGCAGCGATAGCCCAGTGGTTAGTGAACTGGACTATAAAAGGACAAGAGGTAGGGTTCGATCCCAAACGACGGCTTCCAGGTTCACCCAGCCTATTATGGGTACCGGATTTTTTTCTGGGAAAGTAAAGCGGCACGGGCGTAATACCGACCACATTACCCAAAAAGTCATGTGCTGAAGGTCTGTAAAATGTATGGTCACTAACACCATATTCCCTATACGCCACTTGGCGTGATGGGGGTACTTTACTTTTTTTTTATGTGTATCACAGTTGTCTGTCCCTGATACATTAGTTGATTTGCTCATTTCTGACTTTCCATGAAGGTAATTTGCATAAGTTTCTTTTCCACAGACTAAATCATCAGAAGCTGGATCTCAACATTAAAGAAAAGAAACTTTTGTGGTTAAAAAAAATGAATATTGCATCTCTCGAAACGCTTTGATTTGCCAGTCTTTTATCTTTTTTTATTAATGACTATAATATTATCCATTCACACTTCAAATCTTTAGCTAAAAAGTATATATTTTATGTATGACGTCACAAACTTAAATCACTTTAATAAAATGTCAGTTTTAAAATAAGAGAAAAATACTGTTCTTAGGTCATCTTCCATACGCGTTCCAAAATGTCCATGAATATAATTAGAATGGCACTCTGAGATGAAAACATACATTTTTTATGTATGGTTATCCTCATATAATCAACATTAGCGCATCAACGACGAGTGCCAGCATTAGTACTCCCCATGCAACCAAAACTGGAATGCCACTACAAGGCCACAGTAACAAAAATGTCTTCAAACAACAAAAAATTCACCACTAACAAATAATTAACTCACACAACCAACATTTCGCCACTAACCAACAATTAACTTACACAAACAACATTTCATCACGAACCAACGCTTAACTCACACAACCAACGTTTCACCACTAACCAACAATTAACTCACACAACCAACGTTTCACCACTCACCAACAATTAACTTACACAACCAACATTTCACCACAAACCAACAATTAACTCACACAAGGGGCCTCGGTAGCCGAGTTGGGAAAACTACCCGACTGGACTAATGATGTTCGGATAACCCGTGTTCGATTCCCGCTGGGAGCAGTGTGAATTGTACTCGTGGTTGAAACAAAAAAAAAAAAAATACCCCACCGTCGACCCAGCCGTTCGCAGAAATGGGTACCAGGATATTACTCTGAGAAGGTGAGGAATGTTGCCTCGCATCTGAGATTCTATGCTTGAGGCGACACTATCCAGAAATTTCCGAACATTTCTGGATAGGCGGTCGAGCACATATCTGTGGAAACTCGCGTGCTAAGATGCCGGTTCAAGTCTCGTACTTTACCTTACCCTTTAACTCACACAACCAACGTTTCGCCACTAACCAACAATTAACTCACACAACCAACGTTTCGCCACTAACCAACAATTAACTCACACAACCAACGTTTCGCCACTAACCAACAATTAACTCACACAACCAACGTTTCGCCACTAACCAACAATTAACTCTTACAACCAACGTTTCGCCACTAACCAACAATTAACTCACACAACCAACGTTTCGCCACTAACCAACAATTAACTCACACAACCAACGTTTCGCCACTAACCAACAATTAACTCACACAACCAACGTTTCGCCACTAACCAACAATTAACTCACACATACAACGTTTCACCACTAACCAACAATTAACTCACACAACCAACGTTTCACCACTAACCAACAATTAACTCACACATACAACGTTTCGCCACTAACAAACAATTAACTCACACAAACAGCATTTCGCCACTAACGTACAACTAAAACACACAATCAACAAAACGTTGCAAACTAACATATAACTAACCCACATGTCCAACAAAGCTCCATCACCAACCAAAAACTCACAAAACCAATAAAACTTCCAGGTCTACCAAAATAACTAACTGAACACATCAACAAAAAAGACTCCTTTATTAACCAACAATGACTATCTCACACAACCAACAATGACTATCTCACACAACCAACAATGACTATCTCACACAACCAACAATGACTATCTCACACAACCAACAAAATCAAACCCAGTAATGCTAACAAAACCTCCCTCCCCCCTTTTTTTCCCCCCTCCCCCATCAAAGTTTAAAGTTTTTTTTTTTTAATCGTCTTTGTATCAACAAATAAAACACTCAACTGTAAACACATCAGTTTACAACTTCTGATGTTTTAACAATCCTGTGATTACAAATCTATTGAGCAATAAAATGTTAGCAACAAAATGTTGATAACAAAATGTTTACAATAAAACATAAAAACGGATAATCTCTTGAAAATTAACGGTTATAATTTTTGTTTTTCCGAGTAGCCAAAGTTAGGTTAGAGTTTCAAATGCAGACACAGAGAGAGAGACATGGTGTCCAAGTGATAAATATGTACAGTATATATATATCATGTTAGTGTAATCGTGTGCTCTCTTCAAAGCAACGAACGAGGCTTATTTGTAATTTGATCTAAAATTCCAGGAAAAGATCGCTGATAATGATAATTGGTTAAGAGGAGATAAACGTGATGTAGACCGTGGTTGGAGAGGCTCATTAATCTGGTCAGATTGATTTAATAGTGAGAGAGACATCAGACCACGAAATATGCTGCCCTGCGAGAAGACCTAGGAAGGTATACAGAATTTTAACACGTCCGGCACGTATGCGTAAATGCAGACGGGCCGTAAGTTGCAGGATATATTGATACACAATCAGAACGTACGTAACGAAGAATAAGGTAATCATTGTTTGCGCAGAATAAGTGGTTGGAATATAATATAAATTATTCATATTTGTTTGTGTTGTTCTTTATTTAATATACATACATACATTGAAATACCTAGAGTGAGAGAGAAAGGGGATTGACAGAGACAAACATACAGATACAGAGACGGACTGACGGGAGGGCGGACGTACGGGCGGGAGTTCGGGTGGGTGGACGGACGGATAGGCAGACAGACAGACAGACAATAAAATATTAAGTTAACATGATTAATTACTAGTGAACGTTAGAATCATCAAACAAATACTGAATTGAATACAAAGCTCCTGTCTTCTTAATTGGATGGTGCTCCATGTCAGCCACTTTGTCGGTGCATGCAAAATTTGCGCCATAGTTTGGCTAATTTTAAAGAGGCTTTAACAAAAGATATATTATTTTAAAGATTAATGGTGTTGTTAATCCAATGCAACACTACCACAAAATGAAGACACAACCAGATACGATTTTCTCTTTACTTAATATTCCGTAATCTTAGGGTCGTTAAGATAAAATCAATAACCGCAATCTTCCTGTTTGTAATTGTTTTTTTTCTGTGAACAAGATCAACACAAGAATTCTTGTATAAGTTAAGTAGGCGTTCAACAAATTAATTCAAAACGTGAGACAAAACAATATAAAAAAAAGCAACAGCGCATGTGTATTTGTGACACATAATTAAAAAGGAATAAAGGGGAAAAAATCGGCTTCCTTCGAACTATTGTGTCTGCTTTCTCGGCGTTACACCTTCGGCGACTTAACAATTGATGTTAATAAAACATTAACAAATTATTTCTCACTCGAGTGGGTCGGAGTAGGCCATGCTGTTACTCCATTTCTCTTTGGAGCCGAAAGTCTTAGATATATTTTTTTTAACTTTTCTTTTCTTTTTTTTTGTTTGTTTACTTTTCACTAGTCCTTCATTAAAGGACGGATTAGAGAAACCGTGGCACTGGCACAAGTGGCCTTTCTTACATAACACAGGTGTTCGAATCAAGTATTAAAGTGAAAGAAGGTGAGATTAAAGTATCTAGTCTTTCTTAAATACCACAAGTGTTCGAAGTCAATTCTCAATTGAAACCAGTCGAGATTGAAGTATCTGGCCTTTTGGTGAAAGGGAAACGGGGGAAGCACGAATAGTCAGGGACAAGCAAGAATAGTCAGAGACAAGCAAGAATAGTCAGAGACAAGCAAGAATAGTCAGAGACAAGCAAGAATAGTCAGAGATAAGCAAGAATAGTCAGAGACAAGCAAGAATAGTCAGAGACAAGCAAGAATATTCAGGGACAAGCAAGAATATTCAGGGACAAGCAAGAATAGTCAGGGACAAGCAAGAATATTCAGAGACAAGCAAGAATAGTCAGGGACAAGCAAGAATATTCAGGGACAAGCAAGAATAGTCAGAGGCAAGCAAGATTAGTCAGAGACAAGCAAGAATAGTCAGGGACAAGCAAGATTAGTCAGGGACAAACAAGCATATTTAGAGACAAGCAAGAATATTCAGAGATAAACAAGAATAATCAGAGGCAAGCAAGAATAGTCAGAGACAAGCAAGAATATTCAGGGACAATCAAGAATAGTCAGAGACAAGCAAGAATATTCAGGGACAAGCAAGAATAGTCAGGGACAAGCAAGAATATTCAGGGACAAGCAAGATTAGTCAGAGACAAGCAAGAATAGTCAGTGCTGCGCGCTGCCAAAAGAAATGGAAATCCGACACATCTCTCAAGGCAGTACAGTTTGATTATGGATCCTTTTATCTTTAAATGACCTGCCCAATTTGAGCGAAAAATAATTCCATTATATCAGCATAATCATCATCAAGTACCGGGCCTAGTGGCGTAGGTGATCATGTCTCTCCACAACTTTCGATCTCGGCAGCTATTTATCATTTCTGTTATTGACCTTCTGCCAAGCCATTCTCTTAAGCTGTCTGTAATTTTTCTCTTTGCTTCCCTCTATCTCTTCGTCCTTCAATTTTTCCAGTTGTTGCAATATATTCCAGTTGTTCTCTTCTCATTACATGGCCAAAAAATGATGATTGTTTCTTCCTAATATTGGAAATTAGCTCTCTTTTTGCTTTGACCTCTCTCAGAACATCTTCATTACTCTTCTTAGCTGTCCATTGTATTCTCAACATTCTTCTGTAAAACCACATTTCTACAGACTCCAGTTATTTTATTGTCTGTTGTCCTATTGTCGATGACTCGCATCGCAAAATATTATAATAAGTATAACATAATAAGTATAATGTAATAAATATAACATGTATATGTTTTTCTAATATAGTAGAGGATAGAACCGTCACTAGTTGATACAACGTCCCGGAAATCACTTGTCAGTCCTGTGTTAATGAGAGAGCAAGCAGGCTATGGCATCTCTAGTGTGATCTCCATGGTTTGAAAAGAAAGAGATTTGTGATGTTCTGCTATGATCGTTGATTGGAGAGTGACGCGGTGATTGATAAAGGAGCTCGATGTAGCTGCAGTCAAGCAGGCACAAGAAGGATGGAGGCAATTTAGAAGTGGTGTATTGTATAACCAGCAAGCTGTAAAAACAATTGAAATGCACACTTTGCGCTATTTGTTTGACAGACCATCAATTGGTCTATGGTGAAAGGATTAAATCTGTTCTTGAAGTCAATATTCTACAGACATTGGGACATCAATTTTTATCATTTTAATAAATGAAATAAATATGAATAGTAGTAGTAATAATAATAATAGTATGTGACACATACAGTGATTCCACATTGTCTCAAGTCTCAAAGATCGTTGGTTCGTTTTCAGACATCAAGATTTAGAAACATTGAGACAAACACAGTTAATGGAAGCCAATGTTGTATGTGTGTGTGTGTGTTAAGTGTGCGTGTGGGTGTGTGTGTGTGGGTGTGTGTGTTTTTTTTGTTTTTTTTTACATACAAACGGGACAATGATCCCTTAACCAATAACGTTTGCGAGTGAAGTCACTGGGGCTTGAATATCTGCTGTAAGTAATAACCATCTCTTTCTCTCTCTGCATCTCTCTATCTTCCTTTTTCTCTCTCTCTATCTTTCTCTCTCTACCTCTCTCTCTCTCTCTCTCTCTCTCGCGTTGCATGAGTGTCGGCGAAAATAAACAACTGTTCATAGTTCGATATTATCTTTCCATTCTTCTTGTGCCGATCTCTCGCTTTGGTTTCTCGCACAATTTCCTGTAATATTATTTAGATAGCCATGAAGGGGTCACGAAACCGTGCCACCTAAACTTACATCTCTTTACATCTGTGAGATGTACCTACACTTATATCTCTTTACATCTGTGAGATGTACCTACACTTACATCTCTTTACATCTGTGAGATGTACCTAAACTTACATCTATTTACATCTGTGAGACGTACCCAAACTTACATCTCTTTACATCTGTGAAATGTACCTACACTTACATCTCTTTACATCTGTGAGATATACCTACACTTACATCTCTTTACATCTATGAGATGTACCTACACTTACATCTCTTTACATCTGTGAGATGACAATCTTCATGTCCGCAATATTTGACTAAATTCCGTCACTAACATCATTGCTAGTGACCTGGTCTGAAAATTGTGTATACATCATTTATCTGTTCATCATCATCATCGTGTGCCATACCGATTGGCGTAGGCGATCATGACTTTCCACAATCCACAGTGCATCGTATCAGTTCTGTTGTTGACTTTTCCATGCCATAGTACCAAGCTGTCTAGAACCCTCTCTCTTTGTCGTCCGCGATTTCTCTTTCCCTGTATTTTACCAGTTGTAACCAAGTATTCCAAATTTCCTTTTCTCATGATGTGGCCGAAAAATGTTGATTCTTTCTTTCTGATTTTTTTTTGGAGCTCCCTTTATGTGTTGGCCTTTTTGAGAATTTCCTCGTTGGCCTTTTTGAGAATGTCCTCGTTGGTCTTTTTGAGAATGTCCTCGTTGGTCTTTTTAGCTGTCCAGGGAACTTTCAACATTTTTCTCCGAAGTCACGTCTCTATGGCCTCTAATTGTCTTTTCGTGTGTTTATCTACTGTCCATGATTCGCTTCCATAGGTCAGAATTGGCTCTATATAGCACTGATGAACTCTCTTTCTCACTTCTATTCACATAGTCTTGCTGCATAACAAGTTTTTCATTTTTTGAAATGTTATTTTGGCCTGAGCTATTCTGCTCTCTATTTCTGTGGTGCATCTTTCTTCTGATATTATTATCGTGCCCACGTGTTTGACGCGTTGCACTTGTTTCAAATTTGTCCTGTTTATTGTTATACTGCATGATAGTGATGACTTATGTTTTCATAGTCAACATATCAACTTGTCAAATAATGTTCACACTATGTGGTTTTGTAACGCAGAGACAAAACAATTTCAAGATTTGGGTGCTACTTAAAATCAATTGTGCTAAAAGTAAAAAACAATGCTTGTTCCATGCATTCTTTGCTCACAAAAATAAAAAATAAAATATAATTCAGGGATCTATAGGTGGAAAGTGAGCAACTCTAAAAAGACTAAATTGCTCTGACATATTTGTACGAAGGAACAGATTGTTAGAGGCCACAGCGATGGGATTTCTTAGAAGAATGTTGAAAGTTTCCTGAACAGGCAAAAAGACCAATGAGGAAGTTCTCAAAGATGCCAACACAAAAAGGGAGCTCCTAAAAACAATCAACATTTTTCAGCCACATTATGAGAAGAGGAAAGTTGGAATGCATAGTTATAACAGGCAAAATACACGGAAAGAGAGATCGCGGATGATAAAGAGAAAACATGCTAGACAGCTTGGTGTCATGGCATGGAAAACAGTCAACAACAAAACTGATACGATGCACTGTCAATAGAAGATTGTGGAAGGACATGATAGCCTACGCCAACCGGTGTGGCACATGATAATGATACTTGTACGATGTCGACGGCAAGTAGACCATAATACAGTGGAGTGTGGAGGCGGTGGAGCTGGCTAGGCCTAATTCTAGAACTGAATAGAATGACGGAAGAGTCAGAGACGAGGAATGCTAGCAATGACCGACACCGAGACGGTCTGCCCACGCGCCCGCCACTATTGAGTGCTTGCAGACAAGTAACTCACGTTGGGATGCACAGTGGCGTTTCTGCCGTTATTACAGACACGCCGATATCCTGGGGCTCACGGATTTTTTTTTTTTTTTTGGGGGGGGGGGTGGAGGACGCGGGGGGAGGGGGTATGGAGTGAGCTATACTGACCCTAGCATGAAAATATTAGAAGTTGTATTCATCATCATCATGTGCTGTACCGGTCACCGTGGGCGATTATGTCCTTCACAATTTCCTTTCCTCAGTGCTTTGTATCACTATTTACCGTTTCATAACATCAGGCTATGTCTGTTCTCTTTGTCGTCCGCGACATTTTGCCAGTTGTACCCTAGTGTTCCAAATTTCCTCTCTTCGTGGTATGCTCCCAAATGTTAAATGTTTCTTTCTGTTTTTTTTTTTAAAGTTCTCTTTTTGTGTTGTTCTCGTTGAGAATAACCTCGTTTTGGCCTCTTCAGCTGTCCAGGGAACTCTCAACATTCCTTTGAAAAGTCCTATCTCTGCAAACTCTAATCGTCCTTTCATGTGTTTGTCTGCTGTCCATGATTCACTAAAGGTAAAGGTAAAGGTAAAGTACCGGTGAAATCGGTGTCTTAGCACGCGAGTTTCCACCCATATGTGCTCGGCCGCCTATCCAGAAATGTTCGGAGATTTCTGTATAGTGTCGCCTCAACCATCGAAACTCAGATGCGAGGCAACATTCCTCACCTTCCTAGGGTAATACCCTGGTAGGGAATAATAGAACAAAGAAGTATGTGTTAGCACTCGGAAAAATTGACAGACAAACAACAATAGAAAAAAACGAAGAACAATATATGGTCCGAAGTGGGATCGAACCCGTACTCAGTGGCACCGCGCCTTGCCACGAGAAGCCGAACGCTTGGCACACTACCACGCAGCCAACTAAAAAATTGGCTATTGCAGTAGTGTCTTACACGATGACGTTCTCAATGACTATAGCATAGGGTAACGATCACAGACCGGAAATAAATTGTATATTTGTACTTTCCTATTAATGCAAGTATCTCCCAGTAGGGCTGAATACTTGTGTTGTAGACAAACATTTATTGGACGAAACAGCACGAATAGTAGTTCCCAGTGATTATATACTGGGTACAAATAATAATACATAAATATTATTATATGGGGAACTTCCGAGGCGATAATAGGGAATAATAGAACAAAGAAGTATGTGTTAGCACTCGGAAAAATTGACAGACAAACAACAATAGAAAAAAACGAAGAACAATATATGGTCCGAAGTGGGATCAAACCCGTACTCAGTGGCACCGCGCCTTGCCACGAGAAGCCGAACGCTTGGCACACTACCACGCAGCCAACTAAAAAATTGGCTATTGCAGTAGTGTCTTACACGATGACGTTCTCAATGACTATAGCATAGGGTAACGATCACAGACCGGAAATAAATTGTATATTTGTACTTTCCTATTAATGCAAGTATCTCCCAGTAGGGCTGAATACTTGTGTTGTAGACAAACATTTATTGGACGAAACAGCACGAATAGTAGTTCCCAGTGATTATATACTGGGTACAAATAATAATACATAAATATTATTATATGGGGAACTTCCGAGGCGATAATAGGGAATAATAGAACAAAGAAGTATGTGTTAGCACTCGGAAAAATTGACAGACAAACAACAATAGAAAAAAACGAAGAACAATATATGGTCCGAAGTGGGATCGAACCCGTACTCAGTGGCACCGCGCCTTGCCACGAGAAGCCGAACGCTTGGCACACTACCACGCAGCCAACTAAAAAATTGGCTATTGCAGTAGTGTCTTACACGATGACGTTCTCAATGACTATAGCATAGGGTAACGATCACAGACCGGAAATAAATTGTATATTTGTACTTTCCTATTAATGCATTGGATCGGACCATATATTGTTCTTCGTTTTTTTCTATTGTTGTTTGTCTGTCAATTTTTCCGAGTGCTAACACATACTTCTTTGTTCTATTATTCCCTATTATCGCCTCGGAAGTTCCCCATATAATAATATTTATGTATTATTATTTGTACCTAATACCCTGGTACCCATTTCTGCCAACGGCTGGGTCGACCGTAGGGGTATATTTTTTTTTCCAACGACAAGTACAATTCACACTGCTCCCAGCGGGAATCGAACACGGGTTGTCCCGGGTGGTTTTCCCAACTAGGCTACCGAGGCCCCCATCATGATTCACTTCCAAAGGTCAGAGATGGTTCTCTATTGATAAACTCTATTTTCTCTCACTTGTAGTGAAATAGACTTGGTTTACAAGATGTTTTAATTTTCTGAAAAATTACTTTGGCCTGTGCTACACTGCGTTTTTTTCTGTGGTGCATCTGAGGGAGCCGCGATAGCTCTGTGGTTAGTGAACTGGACTACAAAGGACAAGAGGTAGGGTTCGATCCCAATCGACGGCTTCCGGGTTCACCCAGCCTTAAATGAGTACCGGATATTTTTCTGGGAAAGTAAAGCGGCACGGGCGTAATACCGATCACATTACACCAAAAATCATGTGCTGAAGGTCTGTGAAATGTATGATCACTAACACCATATTCCTTATACGCCACTTGGCGTGACGGGGCTCTTTACTTTACTTATCTTCCGTCTGATGATAACATAAAAAGAGGCTGCTAAAGAAACACTTAAAAGGACAATGAGATCAGGAGCAACAACAACTGGCACCAGTTGTCTGCCTTACTTCTGGTCATGACACGTCATTCATTAGTTACATCGCAAGCACTTGAATCGTAAATGTCAAACTAAAACGACAGTCAAGGACACGACAGGTGAAATACTCCCGCGGTACTGAGTCTTATTTATTATGCTTGCTTGCTTGCGTTCGCCCGATGACTAAAGTATTCTAGAGTATTCGTAGAATGTAGAATTCCTCTTCGTCATCTGTCTCTAAAAGGACATTGAGTGGACGTGTCTGCGTTGTGTTGTGGTTTGCAGTATAACTGTTATATATGCGCCTTTCTGCGCTTTTCGGTGACTTCAGCACGTTATTTATTATCATTTATATTAACAAACTGTACGGGCGAACAATAACTATTGGCGTCTTAGTGGCTAGTACTCACGCTTTGTGAATTGAAAGTTCTGGGTTCAAATCTCATAAGTGGTGTTTTTTTTATCTCGGACCGACTAGACCCCAGGTTTCACCCAGTCTCCAAAAATGGGTAACGAAGATTTTTCTGGGTAGTAAATGCGGCCCGGCGTGGTATTGGCCACATTATCCAAATATGTGTTATGTAGGTCATGTAAAATTATGGTTAGTAACATCTGCTTCTTCTGCTGATCTTTCCTTCCTCATTTGCCTTTTAGCGTCGACGGGAGATATAATTTGCAGTCTTTTGCTCTTCTGTTCGCCTCTGATGCTGTTATGTTTCTAATACTCCGTCAATCCATCTTTTTCGTGGTCGACCCTTGGGTCTGGTGTTCTCGCAATGTTTATTAAGGGCTCGTTGTGTTGTGTTTTAATCACTCTGCCTTGCCACGTGGTCAAACCATTTTATCTGTTGTTTCATTTATATATTCTATGGCGGGAGTTATTCCTAGATTTTTTTCTTAGTTCTTCATTTCTGATCTTGTCTCTCAGGTTGTTTCCTCTCATTCGTCTAACATATTGCACCTCAGAAAAGGTTATTTGTCTTGTTGTTCTTGCATGTATGGTTCATGACTAACCTTGGTAGCACAACGTTAGGATGAAGATTGTATTGTAGAGTGCCCGTTTTGCCTCTATAGTTATTTCCTTGTTGGACAATAGTGGTGATAGCTGTCCAATGATTTGACACGCTTTGTGGCATCTTGAGTTAATTTCTGCTGGTTGTTAATTGTCGTTTGTCACTAGACTTCATAGGTATTTTCATTCCTCTACTTGTTTTAGTTGCCTGACTTTTATAGTTATGTTGATGTTCTGTTTCTCTTTTGCGACATTCATGACTTCTGTTTTTTGTTTAATGTTGATTTTCATGTTGTATATTGTGCCTATGCTGTTGAGTCTATTTAAGTATTCTTGTAGATCTTCTACTTGTCCATGTATTAATGCTTGATCGTCTGCAAATAAAAGCTGGTTGATCTCTGTCTCTGATGGGTTCGCTGTCTTACACCTGATCTAACATCGAATTGCTCAGTAGTAGGGTTAGTTAATTTCATATTCCCTATACGCCTAACAAAGCGAGGATGGAACCTTTTCTTACTATTAGTAGTACAACTTCCCTGCAACCCTTTACTACCACTCTTACTACTAGAAGCGCCAACGATAGCACAAAGTATTTCATTCCAACTTTGTAACCCGCAATATCTTTGGAACAACACTTTCGACTACAACAAACAACCCCCAGTTTCTGTTTGCTAATGTCAACTCATTGTGAGCTAGCGAAGTCAAGGCCAGCCCATTCTTTGATGTTGTCATGTTATTTTTATTCTATCGCTGACGCTATCTTCGCCCACTCACTGCTCCCTTCAAAATAGTTTTAACAGCCGGACCTTTGGGATACATGGCCATAAAATGTAAGCTTTCATTTCTTCACCCCAGACGGAGATTTTCGCAATGATCTAT
This sequence comes from Megaustenia siamemsis, assembly GCA_032433765.1. NCBI lineage: Eukaryota > Metazoa > Mollusca > Gastropoda > Stylommatophora > Ariophantidae > Megaustenia > Megaustenia siamemsis. The sequence goes on from JAVIAB010000092.1 coordinate 134,833,139, forward strand.
GATGTGTTGTCAGATTCTATTTTGACATTCTTTTGTAGCATGATCCAGATGTGAGATGAATAAGATGTCTGTTAAATGACTCATGTCCATTGCTTGTATTTTTCTCTGAGAATTATGCTGCTAATGGTAAGTTTTATTTTTGAAAGAGTATAGAAAAGGAGTGGGAGCCGCGATAGCTCAGTGGTTAGTGAACTGGACTACAAAGGACAAGAGGTAGGGTTCGATCCCAACTGACGGCTTCCGGGCTCAGACAGCCTTAAATGGGTACCGGATTTTTCTGCGAAAGTAAAGCAGCACGGGTGTAATACCGACCACATTACCCCCAAAAGATCATGTGCTGAGGTCTGTAAAATTTGTAAAAACACTTGGCGTGACGGGGGCTCTTTACTTTTTTTACTATAGAAAAGGAGTGCATCAGCCTCATGTTTGAGTTAATAACGATGTTTTCACCTTGCACATTGGTGTTAGGTCAAATTTTTTGTCAAATCTACTATAGTTTTTACATTTCATGATTGCTTTCATGTTTTTTGTTCCTCTCTCCGCGTTCTATGTTATCCATCACCACGTTTTTGCTATCCCAATACACATCACTATCGTCAGTGTTAATGATAATACAACCATGGTAAAAGCCCTGCAAGCAAGAGATGAAACGATAGGCATGCCGTTATTAGGAGGGTGGGTACAAAATAAGTTCGAGTAGAGGGACACACTGAGGAGGAAATACACACGGACATATATGGGGACACACTAAACATGGATAGAGCTGCAGGTATGCCGGGAGAGGGGAACAAATAAATAGGAATTACTGCATAGACAAACAGAAAGACGAATAAAATGGTAATCATGATTTTATCCATCCATCCGTCCATCCATCCATCCATCCGTCCGTCCGTCCGTCCGTCCGTCCGTCCGTCCGTCCGTCCGTCCGTCCGTCCGTCCGTCTCTGTCTGTCTGTCTTTCTGTCTATCTATCTATCTATTTATTTATCTATCTATCTATCTAACGAGCAGTAACCAACCCATAAGAGATAGTCTCAGAGACTCTTTCCCTGTTCAGAAAATTATTCCTTCTAGCAGTCTCAATTCTTGCAAAGATCTTTTATCACATCTCCCCATTTGTCTCTGTTCTGTGCAAGCATCTCAATCTCATTGAGGGAACAGATTCCTGCTGTCTTTGCCTATCAGATCAATATTCTTCTCGGTTTTTTTCTCTGGGTCGGCCTCTTTTTCTCCTACCTGTTGTTTCCCACTTGAGGGCTTGCTTTGCTATTCGATTGTTATTTCTTGTTCATCAGCTTTTCTTGATTACTGATGATATTAATGGTTGATTGGCGATTTCTCTAATTTCCTCCTTTATTTTGAAACTGGTCGACACTATACAAAATAATATCCTTAGACATTAATTTTCAAATGCGTTCAACTCTCTATCTCTATCTTTTGCTGTTTTCCAGCTCTCTCACGCATACGTAAGGATTGATAGTACGTTTGATTTGAATAGGTTAAGCTTCGTGTTTAATCATGATTAACAGACGTTTAATCTATTTAATCATCAATTTATCATCCGTCCACCCTCCTCAATAAAAGGCACATAACTATACTCATACTTCGGTCGCGCCATTAACTTCTAAACCTGTCGCACAGAACATTAAAACTTTTCAGTTACTATTCTGTTTCTTCAGTCGCTTTCTAAATACCTTTCTTTTATGTCTTGTTCTGTATATCTGACAACATTTTTTTTCAGTACCCAATGGATCAAACATCCATAAACAGGAAGGGCTGCAATCGAGACCTCGTAATGAAATATACACATCCTGTAATGAGGATTGTCCTGTATTTCAGCTTTCTCATACTACTGGGATAAAGGATTTAATTGAAGGGCAGCTGGACTGACGGACATCAGATTAAATTTCCCTGCCATCACAGTGCTCTTTATAGCATTGTAAATATTCAGTAGTTCAAATCGTCTGGTCTACGAAAAAAAATCATGGAAGCAATCGAGCATGGACTATAAATAGCAATCCATGAAGTACGAGTTTAGAACAATCTAACGGAAAATCAATTGTAAAAGTGAACTTGCACACTCCAATAAAAATCCTTAATAGTCGTATCGTCTGAACCATTTTCACGTTAAATGGTCCCTCTTTGCTTCAATTTGTTATCATTCATTAATCAGTAAAGGTTTATATACTTGACTTTAATCTCTGTTGCCTTTCAGCGTCGAGGAAAAGCATGCGGTGTTCGGGTTCATGCTTGTGGTGTGTCCTCTGCGGCATGGCAGTCATCATGATGTCTGTAGCGTGTCTCCTGTATGGCGCTTATGATGATGTCTGTGGTGTGTCTCCTTTATGGCGCTCATTAAGGTGTTTGTAGCGTGTCTCCTGTATGGCGCTCATTAAGGTGTTTGTAGCGTGTCTCCTGTATGGCGCTCACTAAGGTGTCTGGAGCGTTTCTCCTGTATGGCGCTCATTAAGGTGTCTGTAGCGTGTCTCTTGTATGGCACTCATTATGGTGTCTGTAGCGTGTCTCATGTATGACGCTCAATATGGTGTCTGTAGCGTGTTTCCTGTATGGCGCTCATCGTGGTGTCTGTAGCGTGTTTCCTGTATGACCCTCATCGTGGTGTCTGTAGCGTGTTTCCTGTATGGCGCTCATTATGGTGTCTGTAGCATGTGTCCTGTATGACCCTCATCGTGGTGTCTGTAGCGTGTTTCCTGTATGGCGCTCATTATGGTGTCTGTAACATGTTTCCTGTATGACCCTCATCGTGGTGTCTGTAGCGTGTTTCCTGTATGGCGCTCATTATGGTGTCTGTAACATGTGTCCTGTATGACCCTCATCGTGGTGTCTGTAGCGTGTTTCCTGTATGACGCTCATTATGGTGTCTGTAGAGTGTCTCCTGTATGACGATCATTCTGGTGTCTGTAGCATGTTTCCTGTATGGCCCTTATCGTGGTGTCTGTAACATGTTTCCTGTATGGCGCTCATTGTGGTGTCTGTAACATGTTTCCTGTATGGCGCTCATTGTGGTGTGTGTAGCATGTTTCTGTATGGCCCTCATCGTGGTGTCTGTAACATGTTTCCTGTATGGCGCTCATTGTGGTGTCTGTAGCATGTTTCTGTATGGCCCTCATCGTGGTGTCTGTAACATGTTTCCTGTATGGCGCTCATTGTGGTGTGTGTAGCATGTTTCCTGTATGGCCCTCATCGTGGTGTCTGTAACATGTTTCCTGTATGGCGCTCATTGTGGTGTGTGTAGCATGTTTCCTGTATGGCCCTCATCGTGGTGTCTGTAACATGTTTCCTGTATGGCGCTCATTGTGGTGTGTGTAGCATGTTTCCTGTATGGCCCTCATTGTGGTGTGTGTAGCGTGTTTCCTGTATGGCGCTCATTATGGTGTCTGTAACATGTTTCCTGTATGACCCTCATCGTGGTGTCTGTAGCGTGTTTCCTGTATGGCGCTCATTATGGTGTCTGTAACATGTGTCCTGTATGACCCTCATCGTGGTGTCTGTAGCGTGTTTCCTGTATGACGCTCATTATGGTGTCTGTAGAGTGTCTCCTGTATGACGATCATTCTGGTGTCTGTAGCATGTTTCCTGTATGGCCCTTATCGTGGTGTCTGTAACATGTTTCCTGTATGGCGCTCATTGTGGTGTCTGTAACATGTTTCCTGTATGGCGCTCATTGTGGTGTGTGTAGCATGTTTCTGTATGGCCCTCATCGTGGTGTCTGTAACATGTTTCCTGTATGGCGCTCATTGTGGTGTCTGTAGCATGTTTCTGTATGGCCCTCATCGTGGTGTCTGTAACATGTTTCCTGTATGGCGCTCATTGTGGTGTGTGTAGCATGTTTCCTGTATGGCCCTCATCGTGGTGTCTGTAACATGTTTCCTGTATGGCGCTCATTGTGGTGTGTGTAGCATGTTTCCTGTATGGCCCTCATTGTGGTGTGTGTAGCATGTTTCCTGTATGGCGCTCATTGTGATGTCTGTAGCGTGTTTCCTGTATGGTGCTCATTGTGGTGTCTGTAGCGTGTTTCCTGTATGGCGCTCATTGTGGTGTCTGTAGCGTGTTTCCTGTATGGCGCTCATTGTGGTGTCTGTAGCGTGTTTCCTGTATGGCGTTCATTGTGGTGTCTGTAGCGTGTTTCCTGTATGACGCTCATTATGGTGTCTGTAGAGTGTCTCCTGTATGACGATCATTCTGGTGTCTGTAGCATGTTTCCTGTATGGCCCTTATCGTGGTGTCTGTAACATGTTTCCTGTATGGCGCTCATTGTGGTGTCTGTAACATGTTTCCTGTATGGCGCTCATTGTGGTGTGTGTAGCATGTTTCTGTATGGCCCTCATCGTGGTGTCTGTAACATGTTTCCTGTATGGCGCTCATTGTGGTGTCTGTAGCATGTTTCTGTATGGCCCTCATCGTGGTGTCTGTAACATGTTTCCTGTATGGCGCTCATTGTGGTGTGTGTAGCATGTTTCCTGTATGGCGCTCATTGTGGTGTGTGTAGCATGTTTCCTGTATGGCCCTCATCGTGGTGTCTGTAACATGTTTCCTGTATGGCGCTCATTGTGGTGTGTGTAGCATGTTTCCTGTATGGCCCTCATTGTGGTGTGTGTAGCATGTTTCCTGTATGGCGCTCATTGTGATGTCTGTAGCGTGTTTCCTGTATGGTGCTCATTGTGGTGTCTGTAGCGTGTTTCCTGTATGGCGCTCATTGTGGTGTCTGTAGCGTGTTTCCTGTATGGCGCTCATTGTGGTGTCTGTAGCGTGTTTCCTGTATGGCGTTCATTGTGGTGTCTGTAGCGTGCTTCCTGTATGGCGCTCATTGTGGTGTTTGTAGCATGTTTCCTGTATGGCCCTCATTGTGGTGTGTGTAGCATGTTTCCTGTATGGCGCTCATTGTGGTGACTGTAGGGTGTTTTCTGTATGGCGCTCATTGTGGTGTCTGTAGGATGTTTCCTGTATGGCGCTCATTGTGGTGTCTGTAACATGTTTCCTGTATGGCGCTCATTGTGGTGTCTGTAGGGTGTTTCCTGTATGGCGCTCATTGTGGTGTCTGTAGCGTGTTTCCTGTATGGCGCTCATTGTGGTGTTTGTAACATGTTTCCTGTATGGCGCTCATTGTGGTGTCTGTAGGGTGTTTCCTGTATGGCGCTCATTGTGGTGTTTGTAGCATGTTTCCTGTATGGCGCTCATTGTGGTGTCTGTAGAGTGTTTCCTGTATGGCCCTCATTGTGGTGTTTGTAGCGTGTTTCCTGCATGGCGGACACCTTGATTTCCACTCTTTCATGAATCTCACGTCGTCTATTTGCTTTTTACCCTCTTTTTTTGTTTCTAATGTGTTAAAGCACTCTGAAGAGTGATCGGTCTACATTACCAACACCATTTCATCCCAATACTGATGTTACTTTAACTCTTAGAAACTCATGTCTTATTTTTCCTCTTATCATATTCTTTATCCTACTTAGCTATGTTAACATTTTAGTGACGATTTTAATTATTTTTTTTTCCCTTTGGCTGTTAGTTTCAAAGTTTGGCTTGATAGCAGCAGTGTTAGGATGAATACTGTTTTATTGAGTTTTCTCTTTGCATTAGACATGACGTGATTTTTTTTTTTATTTTGAAGTCAAAGTCCAATCACGTTGTTTGATTTGCAACATCTGTTTTCAATCGCTGTAATTTCCCATTGGACGAAAAAGACATTTTCTAAGTATTAAAGTGTATCGTTTCCTTTAATTTGTTTTACCAATGAAGATAAGTGCTTCCGTTTCTCTCGTGTCTCTTTTAATTTTTATATCATTTCATATCCCTGCTCTTATAATTTCTTTCCAGTTTTTGTTATTAGAGCTTAGCCTTGTGTAGAGGTGATAGTTTCGTTTGTGTTAGTTCTTTTACAAATGTTCGTCTAGGACTTTTCCATGGTTCTAAGTTAGTAACTCTTTCCAGCCATTTCCATTCTTTTATTCTGCACAAGCATTCATAAATGAAAATATGTATTTTTATGCGGTCATTTTTGTTGTTCTCCATGTTTCGCAACATATTACTGGTTTTTGAAGTTCAAAATATTTCTTTTTCTGTGGTCTAATGTTTGGAATGAATAGCAGGGGGGACAGTTCAGACTTTTACCCTCATTTTTTTATCTGGTAGTAAATGCCACCGTGTAGCCAGCATTGGTTCTTACTCTACATTGGCTATTTTGGAAAATGCTCATTTACTCTAACGTATAAAAGGATTGAAATGGCAGGACAAAATCACTAACATAGAATTATGGAAAAGTACTAGTCAAATAGGTGTCCGGTTAGCGCAATCGATAGGCGGTTGGCTTACCACGGCAACAGCCGGGGTTCGTACCCTGGCGAGGACACCTGGGTTTTACTAATTCCCTAAAAATTAGTGGGAGCCGCGATAGCTCAGTGGTTAGTGAACTGGACTACTACGGACAAGGGGTAGGGTTCGATCCCAACCGACGGCTCCGGGTTCACCCAGCCTTAAATGGGTACCGGATTTTTTCTGGGAAAGTAAAGCAGCACGGGCGTAATACCGACCACATTACCCCAAAAATCATGTGCTGAAGGTCTGTAAAATATAGGGTCACTAACACCATATTTCCCTATACGCCACTTGGCGTGACGGGGGGTACTTTACTTTACTTTACTTACTAGTCAAATACCAGTGGATAACGAGATAGAGCGAAGACGTTGGCACTGTATAGGACAAACACTGCAGAAGCCAACTGAGAGTATTACGCCACATACCCTTGTTTTTAATCCCCAAGGAAAAGGACAAAGAGGAAGACCAAAATATTCTTGGAGAAGAAAGATGGAAGCAGAGATGAAGATGATGGAGAAGACATGGACTGATCTTAAAAGAATCGCAAGAAACAGAACGGCCTGGAAAGTGTTTGTTGAAGGCCTGTGCACCACAGGGAGTTGAAAGGTTGAATAAGTAGAAAACTCTATCGTGCTATCTGTCATAGTCTTTGCATAACCACTGTGTCGAATACCTTTTCCTGGTCCACAAATACTGAATGTAGTTCCTGGGTCATAATCAGTATATTTCTGTGTTCATTTCTTAAGGTAAAGATAGCATTTTTGCTATTTGCTACCCTTGATTATTTATTTTCATATTCAAAACAACCACAGAAAATGCACGCATTAAAATGTAGGTATCTGGAAAGATCAGTTAGGTAGTGGCAGGTCAACTGATCTGTAGGTGCTTCAGAAGAATTTAAGTCTGCATGAGTGAACACAGATAGAAAATGCTCGCAGAAGAAACTAGAGGTTGGGTATATCCTACAATACATGTAGAACTCCTGCAACTTAGTTTTACTTCCAAATTATGGACCAGGGACGGGCAACCTAAGGGCCAGAACTTTAAAAATATGAAGATGATGTGGATATGATACTTTTTTTCTACCTTTCAGCTCCCAGTGGAGCATTGGTCTTCAACAAATACTTTTCAAGTCGTTCTGTTTCTTGTCATTCATTTAAGATCATTCCATGTCTTCCCCGTCATCTTCATCTCTGCTTCCATCTGTCTTGTCCAATAATATGTTGGTCTTCCTTTGCCCTTTGTTTGGGTATTTAAAAAAAAAGCATGTTCCTGTTGTGTAATACTCTCAGTTGGCTTCAACAGTCTGTGTCCTATCCACCACCATCGTCTTCGCTGTATTTCTTTATCCACTGGATTTGATTGGTATTTTTCCATAATTATGTTACTAATTTTGTCCTGCCATTTGCATCGTTTTATTCTGCGTAAGCATTCGTTATTGAAGGTCAGTATCTTTATGATTGCCATTTTTGTTGTTCTCCATGTTTCACAGCCATATAACAGAACTTACTTAACATTGGAATTGAACATTTTTATTTTTATATTTAACCTAATTTCTTTGGATTTCCGTGTTTCCCAGTACAACACAAGCTCCTCTCACTTTTGATATCCTTACTTTGGTATCATTCTCTGTTCCTTCCTCTTTGTCTATACTACTGCCCAAATATATGTCCGATTGTACGTCAGTTAGAGGTATTTCTTCAACTGTTGGTTGCCCAATGCGTTAATTCTCATAATGTTGGTCTTATCCCTATTTATTTTTAATCTCAGCTCTTGTGCTCTCTCATCAAGTATGCTCATGTTATCTTGCATCTGTTGGTGATTATATGATAGGAGAGCTATACCATCAGCAAAGTCTAAATCATCAAGTTGCTTGGTCAGTGACCACTGGATATCTGTTGTTCTGAGTTATTCTCATAATCCAACATTTGGCCAGTATGGCCAGTAGAAAGAGAAACGGAGACAAAAGGCATCCCTGTCTTACTCCTGTTCTTATTTCAAATGCTTCTGTAATGCTTTCAAATGCTTGTGCCCTTCATGCACAACACTACATTTCATTCCTTCATACATTGTTCTTTCAGGTTAATAACCTTTATGGGGATTCCATAATGACTTAGTAACATCCAAAGTTTTCCTCTGTCTAAACTATCAAATGCTTTTTTATAATCGATGAATCTAATATAAAGTGGGAACTATAGTTCTATGCTTTGTTCAACTATTACACGTAAAGTAGTTATTTGATCAGCGCATGATCTGTTTTTCCTATTTTAAAAATGCTGTTCATCTCTCAAATGGTTCTCTATGGCCTCTGTTAGTCTCTCCAGAATCATTCTGCTGTGGGTCTGCTACGGTCATCCATTGTGGTGTTTGAAAGGGGTGTGTGCACGCGTATGTGAGCGTATGTGTGAGCATAATCCATTGTAATATGGGAATCAAATTATTGATGAAAAGTGAAAGACAGGAAGGAGTGGAATGTGTATGTGTGTGTGTGTGAGAGAGAGAGAGAGAGAGAGAGAGTAAAGACAAAAGAATTGAAATATGAAGAATAAAAGAGAAAATTTAAAATAAATTATTAATATAAAATTGAGAGATAACCGGTTTAACGGGAAAGCTGCCGTGTGCTTTTACCAGATATTAAACAAAAGGGATTATATCGGGAGAAAAACAAGAAATAACCCAATGTCCATTTCTTCCAGAAAGTACGAAATTGTTTATCCACTTTTATTAATTTGATGCTTCCATTGTGCAACTAAATCATGTCAACCTGCTATTAGCTTTCAATGTTTACCTTATTGGAATGAACATATCATCCACCCACACCACCACGATACCTTTATATATATACACCTATCATTTTTATTTTAAAGAATCTTTAGGGGAAATCTGTCATCTCGCCCCATACAATTAGAAATCCGAAGCTCAGGTAAACTTACGAACAATTATCATATTGATCACGTTGTACTGTTAAACTTCTATTTGTCAATGCGAGCTAAGAAGCCAGTTAGTGAGTTTTTAAAGCGCATTTGTTGTCAAGTTCTAAAAGTTTATCGGTATGCGTTCCGGACCATTCGATCTGAAAAAATTCCCGTGTGTATGTATATAAATGTGTGTGCTATTGTATGTATTTATGCGTAAGTACATTTATGAAAATGCTAAAATGGTTTCATATAGTTAGCTAAATATTATGAGGGTACAGCGGGGAGGAGTAAAATAAGATAGAAACAGACAGTAGTTAAGTATTGAGGAAAAAGATGAGTAGTAGAAATAGAAGGTAGTTAAATGTTAAGAGAATAGATGAGTGGTAGAAACAGACGGTAGTTAAATGTTAAGAGAATAGATGAGTGGTAGAAACAGACGGTAGTTAAATGTTAAGAGAATAGATGAGTGGTAGAAACAGACGGTAGTTAAATGTTAAGAGAATAGATGAGTGGTAGAAACAGACGGTAGTTAAATGTTAAGAGAATAGATGAGTGGTATAAACGGACAGTAGTTAAGTGTTGAGAGAAGAAATGAATGGTAGAAACAGACGGTAGTTAAGTGTTGAGAGAAGAAATGAGTGGTAGAAACAGACGGTAGTTAAGTATTGAGAGAAGAACTGAGTGGTAGAAACAGACGGTAGTTAAGTGTTGAGAGAAGAAATGAGTGGTAGAAACAGATGGTAGTTAAGTATTGAGAGAAGAAATGAGTGGTAGAAACAGACGGTTGTTAAGTGTTGAGAGAAGAAATGAGTGGTAGAAACGGACGGTAGTTAAGTGTTGAGAGAAGAAATGAGTGGTAGAAACGGACGGTAGTTAAGTGTTGAGAGAAGAAATGAGTGGTAGAAACAGAAGGTAGTTAAGTGTTGAGAGAAGAGATGAGTGGTAATAGACTGGATAAGTTACGGTATGAATGTATGGAAACGAACCGTAACCTGGATGAGGTAAACAGGCTAGTGAGATATGAAAAGATCATATAATTTTAAGCAAGCATTGGAAGACTTAGACAGTGTGCAAAAGAAATGATGGAAAACAATAGAAAACTCATATTATAAAATAGGGGTACCATTGTTTTTTTAGGCTGCCTGTTTGTCATCATCATCATCAAGTACCATACCTGCTGGCGTAGGTGATCACAACAGTTATTTATCATTTATGTTTTTGACCTTCTGCCAAGACATACTCTTAAGCTGTCTGGTATCTTTTCTCTTTGCTTCCCTCTATCTCTTCGTCCCTCAATTTTCCCAGTTGTTACAATATATTCCAGTTGTTCCCTTCCTATTACATGGCCAAAAAATGATTATTGTTTCTTCCTAATATTGGAAATTAGCTCTCTTTTTGGCTTTGGCCACTTTCAAAACGTTTTCAATACTCTTCTTAACTGTCTATAGTGTTCTCAACACTCTTCTGTAAAACAACATTTCTACAGTCTCCAGTGAATTTCTTGCCTGGTGTCCTATTGCCAATGATTCACATCCATAAGTTAAGACTGGTTCTACATAGCATTTGCCTGTTGGTATTTATCTTTATCTTCTGTTGTCTTGTGAACTTGTATTACAAGTTTTAATTCTGTATTAGCGTTTCCTATCTTGGTTGTTTTATTAATAATACATTAAACATCTGTCCTCGAGTTCTTTTTAAGATCTTTGAACAAACGAATTAAGAATTAATAAATCAGCCCTAAATACCTCCAACTAGATGCTACATCAGCAACTTGATAAAATATAGAAGAGACAATAAACACATAAAGACTGAACGGAATGTCATATGGTTAATCTGCCAAATATTTGCTGGACTGCACACATTATTGAGAAATAATGCTTTGCCAGTACCAGGAATAATAAGCAGAATTGCTTTGGAGAGACTGAAAATGGCCATAGAGAAATATTTTAGGGAAAAACAGCAGACCTTTTGATTCACGGAATCTCAGAATTACGAATTAATCTGATGAAAGCAATATATGAAGACATTAAGTGTAGTGTTGTACATAAAGACAGTACCATTTGACATAAGAACAGGAATGAGATATGAATACCGGCTACTTCTGTATGGTTTCATGTTTGCAAATATATTGTAATATAAGAAGATCACAGAACAACAGGAATGGGATCCAGAGGTCACTGAGCAAGCAATCTGACGACATACATATTGCTGATGGCCATGTTCTCCTCTCTCATATAATCATAAATAAATTAAATATAAAATGAGAATACTTGATGGGAGGCCACAGATTGAAAACAGATAGAGAAGAACATAAAAAATGATGCAAATTAATAAAATCGATAATAATTACATTGTACAACTTGAGGAAGTGAATGATGTTATGAATATATAAAAAACAAGAACAAAAATTATATATATATATATATATATATATATATATATATATATATATATATATATATATATATATAAAACACGTGGTAAAGGAAACATCTAATTCATTCCATTCTCACCAAGATGGAAGTTCGTCCGAGTTCTAGCCGTGGTGTATACAATGCTGTTCTTGAACATCGCGCTGTCTGTTGTCACAGCGAGTTGGCGGATTGTTAGATTTGTAACCACGGGTTTGAAATAATTGTTTGTGCACATTTCGTTAACCACCGCTGTAGATCAAGTCTTTATTCTGCTGGCTTTGTTTGCGACATTGGAAGCTAATGACCTAACTGCCTAACTTGTGTAGACGGTTGGTTCGGGGCAAATTGTGCGTTGCAGTGTCACTGCTAAAATCGCTCAGTTTGTGACAGGGCTACAGGACATGCACAAACGGTGACAATTGTCGGCGAGAGCGTTTCGGACCCCAGTGTCAGTACTTTGATCTAGTTTGCAAATACTCCTAGGGATCTGGACCTACAGATCCGGACAGTTTCATGGTCTAATCAACATGTTACAGATTGAAGGGGCGATAGTTGCAAATATCTGCTCCATCTACATTGGCGGGGGTCGGAATGTGGCTCTCAAACAGAACGCAAACCAGACCGACACATTTAATGCTTGTTATACAGGAGACGGGTGTGGACCAGAGGCCGCAGTTAATGGCAAAACAAAGACCAATCTTTATGACAATGACTGCACACATACACAATTAAGAAGTGGAACCAATTCTGTTTACTGGTATCTGAACTTTGACACTTCCGAGAAGACTCACACCATTCGAATTTATCATCGAGCTAGCACTATGATTTGGGTAAAGAATGACACTCCAAAGGCTTTCTCTGACAGTGGCGGTGTAGTGTTCCAGTATAATGATATATCATACCCAAATATTTCTGTGAACACTATTGTAGTCACCATACAAGCGATAATGGCACACAGTAAGTTTGAGTTCTCACCGACCTTTTCGAAGGACGAGAGTGCACTGACGGTGTGTGAGGTGCAAACATTTACAGACACCAATTGTCTGGACGGGCATTCTTGGTCGTTTTGTGCAGTGTGTGGTGGGAGTAGCAAAGGCTGCACTGTCATCATCGGTACGTGTCACAGCAACTGTTCACATGGGATCTATGGACACGACTGCTCCGGGTCTTGTCTTAGTGTCAGTTCTTTATGTGAGGAAAATCCAGAAAATGCCAACATTGCAAACATCCTGGCTATACCTGTGATGACACTTGTCCTGATGGAAATTTTGGCTACAGTGCGAACAGACGTGTTCTGGTGGCTGTGACATCATATGTGACACAGAAAGAGCAGACAAGGAAGCGTACTACGGGCCAGACTGCATTCTCAAATGTCCTGACCACTGTTTCAATGACACCTGTGAACAGTCAACCGGGATCTGTTCATACAAGGGAACGTTCTACGGGTCAGACTGCACTCTCAAATCTCCGTACAACTGTTTGGACGATATCTGTTAATAGTTCATGGGGGCCGGCGTCTCGCATGTCGATGATTCCCATGTTAAGAAGAGTCTGCCGACTACAACAAACCCAAGCATATGGATACCTTAATGTGTACTGGATATTTTCTTTCTGTGCTGGACATGGTTCATTTCTTGGTGTGTTTCATTGCTAGCCAAGGCTCATATCTTGGCTTGCGTGTGTGGGTGTGTGTGTGCTGGCCATGGCTCATATCTTGGTGTGTGTCATGTTAGTCATATCTCATATCTTGGAGTGTCCGTGTTAATCATGTCTCATATCTTTAAGTGTGTATGTGTTTAGTCATATCTCATATCTTAGTGTGTATCTGTGTTAGTCATATGTCATATCTTTGTGTGTGCATGTTTGGGCTAGTGATATCTCATATCTCTGTGTGTATGTTTATGTTAGTCATATTTCATATCTTTGTGTGTGCATGTCTGTGTATGTCACATCTCATATCCTTGTGTTTGCATGACTATGCTAGTCACATCTCACATCATTGTGAGTGCCTATCTATGTTGGTCATATCTCATATCTTTGTGTGCATGTCCATGTTAGACATGTGTAATTTCTTTGTGGGTGCAGTCATATCTCATATCTTTATGTGCGTGTTTATGTTAGTCATGTGTCATATATCTTGATGTATGTCAGTGTTAGTCATGCCTCGTATCGCTATGTGCATGTCTGTGTTTGTCACATCTCATATCTTTGTGTGTGTATGTCTGTGTTAGTCACCTCTAGTGACTCGGGCAGATGGTGCTCGTAAACCTGGGAGGGCCGACCATCTAAGGGCAGAATCCCCCTACAGAAAAGATCACCTGCTGCCTTGCAGGAAGATTGGGGACAATCAAAGGCTAGGGAAAGCAAACCTGAATAAAATGCTGGCTGAAATCGGATGCACTGGGCCACTGGCGCAGAACACAGTGCAACGTTTTTAACGGGTGTTCAATCAGAGTGGATCTGGCAGACTCTAATTGTGATGTCCTGTTTGTAACACACCTAACCTGACAGCTGAGTTCATGTGAGCAGCTGGAATCCTACTCTGATTGGGTCCTGATCGCAGAGAGAGAGAGAGAGAGAGATTCCATTCTCTACATCTTGAATCCATTCAGTTCGTTCATTTTTACACATCTTCAATCTATATAGTTCATTAACCTTACACATCTTAAATCCATTCGGTTCATTCACTTTACACATCTTAAATCCATACTGTTCATTCACTTTACACATCTTCAATCCATTCAGTTGATTCACTTTACACATCTTCATTCCATTCAGTTGATTCACTTTGCATATCTTCAAGCCATGCATCTCTTCACTTTACACATCTTCAATCTATACATTTCATTAACTTTACACATCTTAAGTCCAACGGTTCATTAACTTTATACATAATCAATCTATTCAGTTGATTCACTTTACATATCTTTAATCCATTCAGTTCATTAACTTTACACACCTTTAATCCATACATTTTTTTTCACTTTACACATCTCCAAGCCATGCATCTCTTCACTTTACATATCTTCAATCCATACATCTAATTCACTTTACACATCTTCAAGCCATGCATCTCTTCACTTTACATATCTTCAATCCATACATCTAATTCACTTTACACATCTTCAAGTCATGCATCTCGTCACTTTACACATCTTCAATCCACACTGTTCATTCACTTTACACATCTTCAATCGATACAGGTCATTTACTTTACACATCTTCGACCCATACATTTCATTCCCTTTACATATCTTCAGTCCAAACAGTTCATTCACTTTACATATCTTCAATCCATATATCTCATTCTCTTTACACATCTTCAAGCCATACACCTCATTCACTTTACACTTCGGGTGTTTGGACCCAAAAAGAGGAAACAGTGCAGTTTGCTGTAAATTACGAAACAAAGTATCTATACCCAAAGTCCTTTCATGAACGGACAACTAAGAGGAGCTGTCGAGCAAATGCAGGGAATGAACTAAAGTGCAGAAATCATGTAGATAGAAGAAATACAAATACCATTGGAGGAGCTTTCATTGTGCTAAGAACGACTTGGAAATCATTACATCATATCACAGGTCGCATGTCCTTTGCTGAACATTGCATTCAACACACACCGTCTCAAAGAACTTATATCTCTAGCCAGATTTCTAATTTCTTCTGTTGTCATGTTCAGTGTCTCATTTATGGCTTGAAACCACCCTCTTCTTGGTCTGCCCCTGATGCGTCACCTTCAAAAAGTATCACCTGATTCTAGATACTTTTTGATGCTTTGTCATTTTTCTTACTTCTGCAGTGAAATGATCTTTTTACTCGTAAAATGGCACGACACACACGAAGGCTTTGATATGCCTGTTCAAGACCTGTGCTTCATAGGGAGTTGAACAACTGAAACTAAAACGAACATTAATTGAAAGATATGTAGAAATGATCAAGGATATTTGTTGGTGTGTAACTAACGATAAAAAATGTGACAATATTTAAAGAACAAAATTTCATCTGTAGAAATCATTAACGAAATTTTAAAAATACATTGGCAGAAAAAAAATGTGTAAGCAATGAAAAATACGTTTCGACAACAAACAACGTATATAAGAATATATAATATAAATAAACATAATATTTCACAATTTTCTTTACAAAACAATAAATCTTAGAATAACTCATACATTGTACCTTCGCTGCAGGGATAATGGTACATACAAGGATGTGTATAAACTAGCGTCTTATCTTTTGTACGAATAAAATAATATAAAGTATAAAGATATTTTAGCAGAGATCGATTTGCGAAAACAAGCATCTTTAAGTATGTTAATAATACAATCTTAATGGCTAAAAGTGGAGCCATATTTGAGGAATTAAGTCATTAATTATTTACAACAGTGAAGTTAAGTACCTCGAGGTTCACGCGAGTGCAAACAAATGAAATAATGACGAAGTTAAAGAAGATCATTATTGTAGAATGCAAAGATTTGAAGTGGTTGTTGGCGCCCTCGTCTACTGACCAGACAGGAGGAAGTTCTTCTATTCTGTTCACATAGCGAAAACATCCGATTTACATCTTACGATTCAGCGTATCCAATAACAGCATCCAACTCTTTAGCACTGTCTTATCGTTTGACTCTGTTTAACCAAGAGCTTTCGAAAGGCCGTAAAAGTAAAAAGTAAAGTACCCCCGTCACGCCAAGTGGCGTATAGGGAATATGGTGTTAGTGACCACAAATTGTACAGACCTTCGGCACATTATTTTTGGAGTAATGTGGTCGGTATTACGCCCGTGCCGCTTTACTTTCCCATAAAAAATTCCGGTACCCATTAAAGGCTGGATGAACCGGAAGCCGTCGATTGGGATCGAACCCTACTTCGAAAGGCTGTAGCTGAATGTAAATCAGAGGTAGTTGGATGTTCAACTTCCAGATGCGGCAGGTCCCTCGGACCAACAGGACTTCAAAGGTCAGCCGCTCTCAGAAGATGATGACAACCAGAGTGATATCTTGTGTGATGCTCATCACATTAGTCTTTAGTATGCCGTTGTTTTCATGCAAAATATGGACACTAACACATTATTCCCTGCCGATGGCGTGAAAATTGTCGCTTACTTTTCCTTCAGGTTTTCAGCAAAAAGAATTCACGGTCTACATTTTTTAAGCTAAGAGGAGAAAACCTCTAGGTAATTCGGTGGGTCCAAGACGACCAACAAAGATTGGTCAGAAGTAGCCAGCAACTCATAGTTGACCGCTTAATACGGGATAAGAGAATCAGACCTGGTTAAAATAATTCTACGCCCCCAAGTGGTCATTTGAAACAGGATGCAGGCAATAAGTTGAGATGGAATAGGGGAGACAATACGGTAAGAAATATCACACTGAAGTCTGACGAGATTGGACGAAAAGTTTCAGATGTCGTGGCTTGCTGGAAACTACAGAACAGTGCAGCCCTGTCTATCTACAGTTATTATGCACAATAAACAATAAATGACAGTCAACAACGCAACGCAGCACACAAAATGAAGCAAGTAAATAGCAGTTGTCTGCCCAGAGAAAGCCTGGTAACGTCAGTATCTAATAACAGTTGTTTCAGCATAATATAATAATATAATAATATCATGTCTTCACCGACAAGGTAAGTCTGGATGTGGTGCGTCCTACCGCCCATAAATGTGAGTAGATAATTGTGTCAGACTGTCCCAGTATTGTTGTGCTACCTTCTTTAATTGCTCAACGTCTTTGGGTCGATTCTTTTTTAAAATGATTCGCGAGCATTGCCCATATGTTTTCAATTAGGTTTAGGTCAAAATTATTGCTAGGCCACTTTAGTACAGTGATATTCTTCTCTTGCAGTCATTTCCCGGGCGTAAGAGCTGTATGCTCGGGTCATGTTGAAATGCGCGCCCATAAGGTTATAAGGCCTGCATAAATGGCAGAAGATAGGTATCCTCTAGTATGTTCATGCATCTTCCTTTCATGAGAATTTCTGCGACAACATACGGAGGTGACACCTCTTGCTGATGCCCCTCCACAGAGAAGAAAGGTATGAGTATTTCTGTGGTTGGTCCACGGGCGTTACATAGTATTTTGTCAAAATATGTATTTCGTTAAGTTAAGACCCAATAGAAGATTAATCTGAACAAAAACCACATTACCCTGTGAACAATTTTAGTGTTCGTGGCACAATTCCAAGTGCTTCTGGTCTCTGTGAGCTTCTCTGAGCAAATGTGACAAAATTATATATTTTTTTCGTATAATTTATCCTACTTTACTTGCCGTAGACAGTAGTATTTAATTATCACTGGGCTTCACCTCTTAATCATGCAATGTTGTATGTTTTCTATATCTTTCACTGATTCAGCCTGAATGATTTGTGCGAGATGTCGATGGACTCTTGTGCCAAAAATTCGTGGCCTCCCACTACCTTTTTTTCGCTCGATTCCATTACCTGCTTTTATTTTACTCACAACCCTTTAGGCAGGCAGTCTCCCTAGGAATGTTTAAGGATTTAGAAATGCTGGGACATATTCGATTTTCTTCATTTCAAAGCTGTGACATTAACAAACGCTTTGACTTTGTATCCGCTTTCTGCCAATCGCATTAGAAATTTTCGTTCGTTCTATTATCAAGGGTACGTGAATTTTTTTTCCCCATTTAGTAGCGTTTGCTCACTTAAGTAGGAGTTCAAATTTCGGCCATGAATATTGCACATTCAATTATATGTCAGCATATGTAATTCATTCCTGTGTGTTACCGGGGTCTCATTATGAGTAAAGAATAGTGACACTGTGACCTTCCAAGCATGTCGTAAGAGGCGACTAAGGAGGTTGATCGATGGCTTGACAAGCTGTCATTGTAAAAACTATTGTTATGGAAATAGAGCCATAGATTTTAGAGGCAGTGATCTCTACAATATGTGCTATTTTGGCATGCAAGGTTTCTGTTTTTGAGATTGTGGTTCTGCCCTATGTGCCGTCTTCGGCTCGAAAGGACAATAAATATTTAATTCAGAAATAAGATTTGGCTATTTGTGCGTGTGTGTGCGCGCGCGCCCGCCCCGAATATTGTACATCTTTCAAGGACTGCATGAAAAGTTGCCGTCCGGTGAAGGTAGAAGTAGAAGAAGAATACATTGATGAAATAATCGTCAGTCATAGTTGACTACGGATTTTTCAGCGCCCCCAGAAATGTTATTTTTTCTTTTCTTTTTCGTCGTGTATTCTCTTTCTCCATGAATCTGTCTACTTCTTGTTTGAGGTGAACCTTTAGAGTGTGTATCCAGAGATTGCGGTCTGCATCTGTGCAAATAATAACTAAAGAATACAGTAATGTGATAATTGAAATTAAAGAAAAGATTAATGATTTAATGAAATCACGAATATAACGAGATATTTTGCACAAGTAGAAGGACAGTGCAGCTTACATAAAGACATTACTCAAACTAATTATATATATTTGCGACAAGTTGAAAAAGAGAATTATCATTCATTTGCTATATAGGACTGAAGTATAAAGCTACAAGGGAAAAAAATATTGAGTGACCGCTAGTTGCGAAATGAAGAAAAGCGAGGAAAAACCACTGGAGATTAGGGAATTTAAAAACAAAAACTATGAAATGCTTCTAGAAATAAGAAGAGATGAAACGAGAAATACAGAAAGAAATCTAAATGTGAAATTAATCAAATATTTGGGGAGAAAATTTGAAAAAAGACATATAAGTTGTTTAAAGAAGACGGCAGAGGATCAAGGTATTCTAAAGATTTGTACCGTCTGGCTCCCCACGCTGAGGGGAGAAAATAACAGAGCTACTGTTACCTGCCAGGCGTGCTGCAAGAGGTGACTATGGAGGTTTGATATCGTTAAATAGAGCGACCTTGGCAAACAGAATTTACCTGCTCCTTCTAGGAAATGCTGTGATAAGTGGTGGGGCGAATATGGAGATTTCTCTACTGAAATGAAACTGGTTCCAATGGTTAGAGCAGGCTATAATAGAATAAAGTTAATGGTAAGAAAAACGATATAAATGGGACGATGACGTCAGGAACTGGGTAATAAGGAGATGCATTTAAAATGCAACATTTCAGGCAAGAAACGCTACTGTAGTCTGTCAATGCGTGACTGTATGACTTATCTTATTCGAATATGACCTGAAGCGTCGTGTAATATAAGGAGCTGCGCATTTTTATTTTTAAATCTTTCCCAGCCACATTAACCACACGGTACTAGTCCGAGCCGCTGCAAGATTTATCTAATATTACAAAGCCATCTCTCTATTCTTGTGTCCTGCCTGGAGTCACATCCTCGACGGTGATGAATGTGTGTTGTAGCATATTGCATTGTTCGACTGAAACTATATTACAATCTTGATCAAAGTTGGTAGCACATTGCATTGTTCGACTGAAACTATGTTACAATCTTGATCAAATTTGGTAGCACATTGCATTGTTCGACTGAAACTATGTTACAATCTTGATCAAAGTTGGTAGCACATTGCATTGTTCGAATGAAACTATGTAACAATCTTGATCAAAGTTGGTAGCACATAGCATTGTTCGACTGAAGTATGTTACAATCTTGATCAAAGTTGGTAGCACATAGCATTGTTCGACTGAAGTATGTTACAATCTTGATCAAAGTTGGTAGCACATAGCATTGTTCGACTGAAGTATGTTACAATCTTGATCAAAGTTGGTAGCACATACATTTATTAGATGTACGATAGCATTCTGTCGTAGAAAGGCATATCATCATTTTTGGTTGTTCCTTGTTTGATTTCGAACAACAATCCTTTTTCACCTAACCCCTAAAGGGATATTAGATTGGCGAAATATTACACAGCGTTGTGGTTTATTTAAAGCTTCAAACTGTACATCTTTCGTCTCAAAATAATCGAGTCTAACACACCGTTTCTGAGATGTCGGACGTGTCTACATGTTTCAGTATCTATCCAAGTGGCCTGGCATAGGTAGGTAGTCTGTTTCCAGAGCTTCCATTTGCCCAATTTGGCTCACCGATGCTCGCGTTAACAGTCAGATATGAGTCTCTGGCTGCTTTCAGTTCATGAACTCGACAGTATGTTGATGCCGCTCATTATATATGTTTTAATAGAATAGCATTGGTGGCCAAAAGGAAGTCATACACGGAACATCGTTTCAGCACGTGACGAGTAATTAATTGAAATAATGAGAACGCTCTTGGGAAAGTGTTTCCGCGCAACAATCAGTGAAAGCATCAAAACGTTGAAGGTCAAATGTGTCGTGGTCTTAATGGAAAGATAAAAACTGGTGCGCTACTCATTCAGTGGAACCGGGCCTATATCTAATGGTCTGCATGGTGCTGCATTAATAACAAATCAACTATTAGTTCGATACGAGTTGCTTGTGAGATGATAAATCTGTAGCTAGAACCGGCTCTGGAAAATGTTTTATAATGAACTAACAAATGAGGGTTATTATTGAACAAAATAAACACCAATGACAACGTATATAGATTCGTGGTCGCCTGCAGCGGTAGGAATAGTGTTTGAAGACAAAGAAAAAACAAGAAGAATTTATATTCGTCTGTGTAATCAATATTCAAAACGCATTCTTCTATTTATAGTAGCACTTTATAACTACCCTTTGAACTGTTCGGAAAAAAAAAATTCTCTGAGGGCGTAACCGCTTACGTAAGAGAACTTTATCTCCTTCACTTTATTATGGAAGTGTGTTAGCAGACCGAGGCGTATTTACATGACAACAAAGGACGCGGGAGACGCCCGTCTTTTGATGTTTTGGAATACATAGTTATCGATATTAGCACTCTATCCTGGATAGACGTCCTGTACGCTCGCTCACTCCAAACAGTCTGCAATGTCGAGCACAAATAACTTTTATTATTATTACTACCAGTTAATAGACTTTTCAATGCACTCTTGTCAATCCGAAAGGTGTTAGCCTCTTTCAGCATATGTTTCAGGAATGACTGTGGTTTTCTGGATGCTCGCTTGATCAAACACACTTCATTATCCTCTCTACCGGTCCAGTATACTTGGTACAATTGGTTCTAAATATACTTATGTCTACAATTGGTTCTAAATATACTTATGTCTACAATTGGTTCTAAATATACTTATGTCTACAATTGGTTCTAAATATACTTATGTCTACAATTGGTTCTAAATATACTCATATTCACAATTGACTCTAAATCGACTAATGTTCACGCTTGGTTCTGAATTAATGCGGTGAGTCACCTTATTGTGGTATCAACCTTATACATTATTATTGGACACCAAAATAAGTTACTTATTCATTATTGGTGTTCCCACTACACATGCCAATAAATACTAATTCCCTAGACCTTTTGTTGACCTTGAACTCCAACATATCTAGGGCAGTAGATTCACAGTCATACTTCGCATTATCCCCTGAGCAATAAACCTGGACAAACGCCAGAGATACACATCTCTCTTACGAATACCAGTCTGTTACATGCGTATTAATATAAACACATATAGCTCATCGGTATTATGTGACATTCAGTACATTGCAGCGACAATTTAATCAATCAGAGACTTAAATACTATATTGAAGGCAAAGTCGCCTAGCAGCAGCAGAGCTGGAAGCTGTCAGCGACCAACAGCTGATAGCTTGCGACAGGATCGGTGGCCAAGAACCACCCAGACCCTACTCCACCTCCACGTGGTACCTCCAGTAACAGACTAACCTGTCTAGTTTGGCCAAGCGAGTAGGGATCGAAGAGGGAAAAATCTCAAAAATAACATGCTGAAGTCGGATGTGTTGGGCCGAAAGACGTAAATATCACAGGTTTACTGCAAACTACAATACAACGCAGACACGCCCACGTAACGTCCTCTTAAAGAAAAACAGAAAAGATGTATTCCGTTAGTCACCGAGAGAACGCAAGCAAGCAAGCAAATACTATATTGATGAATCTATTGTCCTTTCGAGCCGAAGACGGCACATAGGGCAGAACCACAATCTCAAAAACAGAAACCTTGTGTGCCAAAATGGCACATATTGGCGAGATCACTGCTCTAAAATCTATGGCGCTGTTTCCATAACAATACTTTTTACAATGACAGCTTGTCAAGCCATCGATCAACTTCCTTAGTCGCCTCTTACGACATGCATGGAAGGTCACAGTGTCACTATTCTTTACCTCACTCATAATAAGGCCCCGGTAACACACGGGAAATATTGATGAATAAGGTACTAGAATTTAAAGCATTATTTAGCAAAGCCACGAATGTGCATCTCATTAAAATGAATTAATGTTCCATTAATAGAGAGTAGACTTTTAAACAGTAAACATAGTTTCACATTTCAGGTTCTTCTTTTGTTTCAAGTGTATTGATACCTTTATTATTATTATTATTATTATTACTATTGTTATTATTATTATTGTTATTGTTAAAATATTATTATTGATATGTTTAACTATTATTATTATTGTTATTATTACTATTATTGTTTTTGTTGTTATTATTATATTGTTATAATTATTATTGTTACTGTTATATGCTATTATTATTATTATTATTATTATTAAATGCGATGAAATAGCCAAATCTGACATTTTTAAGTGACAATAAAGCAGTGAGTAGAATCAATATCTTGAGAAATCATGATCTGTGTGTAGGATATCTTAGATAGTCTTGATTTGTTAGTAGAATATCTGATAGTGATGTGTGTTGCCTACTAACCCTGGCAAATAAAACTTGTCATCTAGAGATAGCAAGCAATTCATCTAGCTAGAGTGTGAATGGGAACAAGTTATCATTACACGTCTCAGGACAGGGAACATGTTATCATTACTCGTCTCAGAACAGGCAACAAGTTATCATTACATGCCTCAGGGCAGGGAGCAAGTTATCATTACACGTACCAGGACAGGGAACAAGTTATCATTATATGCCTCAGGACAGGGAACAAGTTATCATTATACGCCTCAGGACAGGGAACAAGTTATCATTACATGCCTCAGGTCAGGGAATAAGTTATCATTACGCGTCTCAGGACAGGGAACAAGTTATCATTATATGCCTTAGGATAGGGAACAAGTTATCATTACACGCCTCAGGGCAGGGAGCAAGTTATCATTACACGTACCAGGACAGGGAACAAGTTATCATTATATGCCTCAGGACAGGGAACAAGTTATCATTATACGCCTCAGGACAGGGAACAAGTTATCATTACATGCCTCAGGTCATGGAATAAGTTATCATTACGCGTCTCAGGACAGGGAACCAGTTATCATTATACGCCTTAGGATAGGGAACAAGTTATCATTATACGCCTCAGGACAGGGAACAAGTTATCATTATACGCCTCAGAATAGGGAACAAGTTATCATTATACGCCTCAGGACAGGAACAAGTTATCATTATACGCCTCAGGACAGGGAACAAGCTATCATTACTCGTCTCAGGACAGGGAACAAGTTACCATTACACGTCTCAGGACAGGGAACAAGTTATCATTATACGCCTCAAGATAGGGAACAAGTTATCATTACACGTCTCAGGACAGGGAACAAGTTACCATTATACGCCTCAGGACAGGGAACAAGCTCTCATTACTCGTCTCAGGACAGGGAACAGGTTATCATTACACGTCTCAGGACAGGGAACAAGTTATCATTATACGCCTCAAGATAGGGAACAAGTTATCATTATACGCCTCAGGATAGGGAACAAGTTATCATTATACGCCTCAGGATAGGGAACAAGTTATCATTATACGCCTCAGGATAGGGAAAAAGTTATCATTATACGCCTCAGGACAGGGATAAGCTATCATTACTCGTCTCAGGACAGGGAACAGGTTATCATTACACGTCTCAGGACAGGGAACAAGTTATCATTATACGCCTCAAGATAGGGAACAAGTTATCATTATACGCCTCAGGATAGTGAATAAGTTATCATTATACGCCTCAGGACAGGGAGCAAGTTATCATTATACCCATCAGAACAGGACACTATCGACTCCACAGTCACATGTATACAAAATTCAAGATCGGCACCTCAACAACATGTACATGTGGACGGGCGCCCCAGACTACTGAAAACATACTTCAAGACTGCACTGAATATAGTGGACTGAGGAAAATCCATTGGCCCATAGATATAACGGGAGCCGCGATAGCGGCTGGACTACAAAGGACAAGAGGTAGGGTTCGATTCCAATCGACGGCTTCCAGGTTCACCCAGCCTTAAATGAGTACCGGATTTTTTCTGGGAAAGTAAAGCGGCACGGGCGTATTACCGACCACATTACCTCAAAAATCATGTACCGAAGGTCTATAAAAATTATGGTCACTAACACCATATTCTCTATACGCCACTTGGCGTGACGGGGCACTTTACTTTTCATAGATACAACACTACTGACAAAACTGTACGGGTCACTCACTGCAAGAAATACAAAAGACAGTAAAATTTATACAGGAAACGACATTGCAGATATAAACAATACTTCAGGTGAACGAAAGATAGAGAGATCTAGCTAGAAGAACAAACTCCAAAACCAAACAAGCGGTTGCACTATAAAATTTCTTCATTTACTAATCTTTGGAAACAAAACCAAACAAGCGGTTGCTCTATAAAAGTTCTTCATTTACTGATCTTTGGAAACAAAACCAAACAATCGGTTGCTCTATAAAAGGTCTTTATTTACTAATCTTTGGAAACAAAACCAAACAATCGGTTGCTCTATAAAAGGTCTTTATTTACTAATCTTTGGAAACAAAACCAAACAATCGGTTGCTCTATAAAAGTTCTTTATTTACTAATCTTTGGGAAAAAAACCAAACAACCAATTGCTCTGTAGAAGGAATTGATTTACTAATAATTGGAAATAAATACAAATAGAGGAGCTGCTAGAAGCGAAATCTGTAAATTGAGGTTTTACAATTCACTTTACCATTCCACCTTCTTTTGGAACAACATAGTAAAACTCGGCGTTTGAAATTGATTCTGTTTTAGCTATTTTAATCATAAAAATTATATATATATATTTTAAAGAATAAATTGCTACATAATAATTGTTTTAAATATCTTTTCATTTATTGTCAGCAACCGACGGAATTACATTCCATTCTTCTTTTCTGATTATGTGCAGGGTTGTTGTGAATGAAAGCATAGTTAAACTTGACAAACTTTAAGATATATTTATTTTGCTGCAAACAACTATTTACACTCACATTGGTTAATATTGTTTTCCTTGCACTACTTAAACATTTTCACTCCTGCATTATTTCTTCTTCTACCTTTTTAGCTCCCAGTGGAGCATAGATCTTCAACAAACACTTTCCAGGTATTTCTGTTTTTTTGCCATTCTTTTAAGATCATTCCATGTCTTCCCCATCATCTTCATCTCTGCTTCTATATCTTCTCCAAGAATTCCTTGGTCTTCCTCTTTGTCTTTTCCCCTGGGGATTTTCCTGAGGAAAAAAGGGCCTGTTGTTTAATACTCTCGGTCGGCTTCCGCAGCGTGTGTCCTATCCACCGCCATCGTCTTCGCTGTATCTCTTTATCCACTGGTGCCCGACCGGCACATTTCCACAATTCTATGTCAGCGATTTTGTCCCGCCATTTCCATCCTCTTACTCTGCGTAAGCATCCATTAATGAAAGTCTATATCTTCGTGATTGTCAATCCCGTTGTTCTCCATGTTTCACAGCCATATAATAGGACCGCCTTAACATTTGAGTTGAACATTTTCCTGTATTATAATTACTGTATTATACCTTCCCCAAATTAAACCTCTCCCAATCTTAAACGGCCAGCACGAACCTCGTTGTAAACAATCCCGCCTGACCAATATTGATTATAGAGATGATATCACACAATTCAAAGAACATTTCCTCAATGTAATAGGACCAGTCATGATATTGCTGCAAGACAATAGATGACCACATATGGCACGTATGACTATGAAACACTTTCAGCAACAAGAAATTAATGTTTTACAATGGCCTGATGTTTCTAGGAATCTTTCTTTCATCGATCACGTGTGTTACGAATTGGAGCGTTGGTTACGAAGAAGACAAAATCATCCTGAAAACCCCCATCAGTTAGTATCAGCGTTGAAAGAGGAGTAGAAATCCAACGTCTCCTTCACCCGATTTCAAACAGAGATATCAGTTCAATGTGGACAAACAGGGTACTTAAGCTAAGATAATTTTTTTTTCTTTTTTTACTGCTAGATTTACTTTAGGTTTTATATTTAATTTGGGGACTGGTTGATCTTGAGGCAAGACGCCAGCCTCGAGACAGGCAGGTTGTGAGTTCAAATCCCGGCTGAACTATTTGGGATTTTTATTTATAATTTCTCTCTGCGGCAACCATCCTTGGTCTCAGCAGCGAGGCCCGGCTTGAAACGTCAATTACTCATTGACGGAAAAAATATAAGTACCTCCGAAGACGGAATTATCTGCCTGTACGGCGAGGGACCCCTGTGCACACGGCTTCCAGGGAAAAATTGATTAACACGCAAAATTCAGTTCCTAGTCTCTAGGGACTTCGCCAGAGATGAAAGCCGGCGAACTTGAAAAAACAATCTTTAATTCATGACAACTTTCAAAATCGAAGTGATCACCTTCTATTTTATTCAATATTTAACCATATTGTGCACCATGCTTTATTTCAATTCACCCATGAAATAACTTTCACTGACCTACAAAGTGTTGCACGTTAACTTTTTTTGTGTCTGGGTATATGACTTGTATTTTTTCTCCAAATTTAACACTTTTGGTTACACACATTTAATTAATGAGTTTCTCAGGGACTGAGCAGAGAAGAGGCGCTAATTAAATTGGGTTTTCCACAAGGGAAAAGTTCGCTCACCTGCGATCATTCTCTATCCTCTTTACTCTTGTCTACTACACGTATCAATGAGGTGTTGAAGGGAGAAGATCAGATTGTGGACATCGCTAGTTATGTAGCATTGTGGACATCGCTAGTTATGTAGCATTATGGACATCGCGATTGTTAAATCATGGATGGAGTTGCATGACGAATACTAAATCATGGATGGAGTTGCATGACGAATACTAAATCATGGATGGAGTTGCATGACGAATACTAAATCATGGATGGAGTTGCATGACGAATACTAAATCATGGATGGAGTTACATGGCGAATACTAAATCATGGATGGAGTTACATGGCGAATACTAAATCATGGATGGAGTTACATGACGAATACTAAATCATAGATGGAGTTACATGAAGAATACAAAATCATGGATGGAGTTACATGGCGAATACTAAATCATGGATAGAGTTACATGGCGAATACTAAATCATGGATGGAGTTACATGGCGAATACTAAATCATGGATGGAGTTACATGGCGAATACTAAATCATGGATGGAGTTTCATAGCGAACACAAAATCGTGGATGGAGTTACATGGCGAATACAAAATCATGGATGGAGTTACATGGCGAATACTAAATCATGGATGGAGTTACATGGCGAATACTAAATCATGGATGGAGTTACATGGCGAATACTAAATCATGGATGGAGTTACATGACGAATACTAAATCATGGATGGAGTTTCATAGCGAATACAAAATCATGGATGGAGTTACATGGCGAATACTAAATCATGGATGGAGTTACATGGCGAATACTAAATCATGGATGGAGTTACATGGCGAATACTAAATCATGGATGGAGTTTCATAGCGAATACAAAATCATGGATGGAGTTACATGGCGAATACTAAATCATGGATGGAGTTACATGGCGAATACTAAATCATGGATGGAGTTTCATAGCGATTACTAAATTATGGATGGCGTTACATGGCGAATACTAAATCATGGATGGAGTTACATGGCGAATACTAAATCATGGATGGAGTTTCATAGCGATTACTAAATTATGGATGGAGTTACATGGCGAATACTAAATCATGGATGGAGTTGCATGACGAATACTAAATCATGGATGGAGTTACATGGCGAATACTAAATCATGGATGGAGTTACATGACGAATACTAAATCATGGATGGAGTTAAATGGCGAATACTAAATCATGGATGGAGTTACATGACAAATACTAAATCATGGATGGAGTTACATGACGAATACTAAATCATGGATGGAGTTACATGGCGAATACTAAATCATGGATGGAGTTACATGGCGAATACTAAGTTATGGATGGAGTTACATGGCGAATACTAAACCATGGATGGAGTTACATGGCGAATACTAAATCATGGATGGAGTTACATGGCGAATACTAAATCATGGATGGAGTTACATGGCGAATACTAAATTATGGATGGAGTTACATGGCGAATACTAAATCATGGATGGAGTTTCATCTATCTATCTATTGACCTTTCGAGCCGTAACCGGCCCATAGGGCGTAGACCAAGATACACCGTCTCCTATATGAATTTTTTGTTCTAGCAGTTTTCTTTTAAAGATATTTTATCAAATCTCGCCATCTGTCTCTGTTCTGTGCAAGCAGTTCTATCTCATTGAGGGAGCCGATTCCTGCTGCTCTTGCCTCTCTCATCAATGTTCTTCTCAGTGTCTCCCTGGGTCTTCCTCTTTTTCTTTTACCTGTTGTTTCCCATATGAGGGCTTGCTTTGCTATTCGATTATTATCTCTTCTCATCACATGTCCAACGTATGACCATCGTCTTTTCTTTATTACTGAAGATATTAGTGGTTGATTGGCGATTTCTCTAATTTCCTCGTTTGTTTTGAATTCGTTCCATTCTATACCAAGTATTTTCCTTAGACATTTATTTTCGAATGCGTTCAACTTTGTTTCTATATCTCTTGTTGTTTTCCAGCTTTCACACGCATACGTAAGGGTTGATAGTACATTTGATTTGAATAGCCTAAGTTTTGTGTTTGTGCTGATGAGTTTTGATTTCCACAACTTTTCAAAGCTTCTGAAAGACATTGCTGCTTTAGCCATTCTGATTCTAATTTCTTTGCTCGTATCCCCTTCTCGATCAATGTGACTTCCAAGATAGATAAAGTGATCGATCTCTTCTACTGGTTTGTTAGCCAATATTAAATCATGGATGGATTTACATGACGAATACTAAATTATGGATGGAGTTACATGACTCATGATAATACATAAAGAAACAACAGATAAATTGGTTCGGCCACATAACAAGACAAAAAGAACTAACAATGACTCAAAGAGCCTTAAATAAACGCTACAAAAACGCCAGATTAAGAGGAAGACCGAGAAAGAGATGGATAAAGGGAATACTAGTCACTAGGAGGAATAAAATCAGAAGAGGCCAACAGAAGAGCAAAGAATCGCAGATTGTTTCTCCCCTCGACACTAACGGCAGCAGAGGAAGGATAGAAGAGGATGAAGAAGAAGAAGAAGTTACATGACGAATACCAAATCATGGATGGAGTTTCAAGATGAATGTTAAATCATGGATTGAGTTGCATGACGAATACTAAATCATGGATTGAGTTACATGGCGAATGTTAAATCATGGAAGGAGATAAATGGTGTATACTAAATCATGGATGGAGTTTCCACACGAATGTTAAATCATGGATGGAGTTACATGGCGAATACTAAATCATGGATGGAGTTTCCACACGAATACTAAATCATGGATTGAGTTACATGGCGAATGTTAAATCATGGAAGGAGATAAATGGCGAATACTAAATCATGGATGAAGAACTCTCTGGTAGGTCTGAATGATTTTCTCTGAAAGGCGGATGCTCAGAATGAACCGGAAATATGCAACAAACAATGCCCTGTCTTTGTAAAGTAAATAACTACATACGAGCAGGCTTTCAATGATTTCTATGGATATTCGGGGATGTAAATTATATTTGCTCGAACGTTGTTTTGTTCTGTTTACAGCATGACACAGTGACCGCATACAGAAGAGGCGTGTCTACGAGAAGAGCTATGAATGACGGTTACTAAGACCTCGGGTAAAGTCGCATGGGTCGCAGATGAACCTTTCTTTGAAGATTTATATATTTTCATATTCTGGTTGTTTTGGAGTGTGGAATCGCCGACTTGGATGCACCAACATCCAGTTTGCGAAATGGTGCAAGTTGACAGGAGTGCATGGGTTCGTTGATTATTGGATATAAGGTGTCAATGAGTATCATTTAAAGAAGGACAGAGCACTCGTGGTCATCTATATATTTACAAAGACCCACGGGTTGAGAGGAAATTCCCGGAAAATTGCCAATTAGCGTGACGTTTTTAGCTTTGCAAGCAGTGACCGTTGTGAGAAGAGTGACGTCAGCCGTCTATAGCTCCTATGACTGACAGCGTCACGATAGTTGGATCGTTTTCCAGTTTTATTTTCTATCCGTGGCCCTTTGTAAATCTGTAGATCGCTATGGACCAGCCAGCAGTCTTAAAAAATTACTTGCCTTTTAGAAACTCCAAACGCCGGGAAATGCATGGAATGACACATGACCAGCTCAAGAGAGGTAACTTGGCGGATCACGATGAGCAAAAAATGTGAGAACACGATCACTGTTGTTTCTGCAGTTGGTGTCACCAATAGCCGCTTCCATCTAGAAATGGTTATTTTTCTTTATTTCGAGTATGTGACACCGAAAACAAATGTCATAAACAGATAGCAGGAGACAATTTATTTTTAATACGTGTATAGATCAAAGGCTTTTAAATTCTCTTGTGGACCCTTGCATGATAATCTAGATAGAAAGAGTTCAATATTATACTTAAAACCAGTAAATGAATCAG
The DNA here is from genome assembly GCA_032433765.1 of Megaustenia siamemsis. Classification (NCBI taxonomy): domain Eukaryota; kingdom Metazoa; phylum Mollusca; class Gastropoda; order Stylommatophora; family Ariophantidae; genus Megaustenia; species Megaustenia siamemsis. The sequence continues at coordinate 134,864,548 of JAVIAB010000092.1, forward strand.
TAAATGAGCCGAGAAGGCAAGAAAGACAAAACTGATTTACTCCACAACTCCGGATTTCCGAAACATGACATTATAATCCGTGTACTGGACTATCTTATCTCGAGCGAACAATCTGCCCGTTTGTAAGATTCTAATTTCATCAAAGTGATTTTACAATCGTCAATAGTGACGAAACTTACAAAAGTAAAAAAAAACAATTGAGAACATGATGCGGCCGGAAATTGTGACCGCGAGATCACAGAAATCAAAAGAAGTTTGCGAGTAACAGAACGAGCTCCTTTGGCTTAAAATTTGCACTAAAGCGCAAACGGTTCCAGCATGCCGGAAGTAAAAATAATTTAATGCAGAAATACAATTAGACACGTGCCGCTCTGTCTAGAACATTCCACGCGTCCTCACCTCTGTTAGATATTACAGGACATGGAACATAACCGAACAGAACTGGTAGAAAATTGACTCGCAAAAACATGAACTTGGACTAATCTTTAATTCCACGGGAACGGCGGACTTGCCAATGACAGGAGGTTGGGCTCAATTCACATCGACGGCTTTTAAGCTCATCAAGTCATAAATTGGTACCAGAATTATCCTGAGAAATAAAACAGCACTAGCGTAATACTGACCACCATGCCTACCTATGTACTGATGATTAAAATAATTTGGACACTATCACCTTGTTTCCTGGCGTCGCGATAGGTCAGTGGTTAGTATCGACGGCTTCCGGGTTCACGCAGCCTGAAATGGGTACCGGAATTTTTATGGGAAAATAAAGCGGCACAGGCATAATACCGACCACATTACCCCAAAAATCATGTGCTGTAGGTCTGTAAAAATTATGGTCATTAACACCATATTTCTTATACCCCACCTGGCGTGACGGGTTCTTTACTTTTTTGTTTACCTTGTTCCCTATACGCCACGGGACGTGACGAGGATTTATTTTTTGTCTTATCTTCTTTATTTCAAGTTCCATCACAAACATGTCCAGTATTAAAACAATGTTGTATTATAAATATTGAATCTGTTCATAAATGTTGATTCAGGATATCACTCTTGAAAAGATTGAGTTAAACCATTCTAGCTCGTGGACACTCCAATATTAAGTAATATATGTATATATATATATACATATATATATATATATATATATATATATATATATATATATATATGTATGATACATTTTTGTATACTTTAACCTTGGATAGTCTGAAGCATTGCAACCTGTCAAACGTCACTCCAAACACGCAATCGTCTCGACAGGAAACGATCTCTCCACACGTGCAAGATTATCTTCTCCTGCACGATAGAAAAATCGATTCCAATAGCGATGATGAGCAAATATCCCACCCTATCGCGCTAGTCTTATCGGCTAAGACGGAAGGATACAAAGTAAACACCTTAAATAGTATCATGCAACACCAGCTCGAATGTGAAGTCTCTACATTAAACGTCTTTTTCAATTTATTTTAACAATATATCGTATAGGGTTACATGCATCATTTTAACTACATACATATATATTATAATATTGTTATAATATTGTTGCATGTACAATAATGGCATTGAATGACGCAACGAGAGCATTACCCGAAAGATCTTGATTTTGTAGATGGCATAATACTCCTAAGTGATAATATCAACGTGATGCAAAATATAGATAAAGCGGATTCGTACGCCGGCAATAGTCCCTTTTTGACAAATCAAGTGTTGTGAATGCGACCTTCCACCGTAGAGACTTGATCTGCGCTTTACGTCACATTGGTGCTGTTCATGACTGTTGTTGGAGTTGCTTGACGCAAGTTATTTACATGTTACTCATTAATGTGAACTGCTTCGTCAGCCGTAGTTTTATCTCTTTAGGGAATTTGTACCGTGTTTTATTCGTCGCAGGCTGCATTCACTAGAGTAATCAGAAATCTAAAGGGCGCGAAATGTTTGTGTGTGCGACATTGTTGTGTGTACTACGCCATCGTAATTGCTCATGGTACATCCCTAGACCGGCCATACGCTAATCTTACGGTCTGTTGTTTGATATATGACGGGGATAATCTGACGACTAACTGTGTGTTTATATATTCGGAATTGGAGTCAACAACGATGGCCTAACATAATCAAGCGCTATACATTTTTAAAAATATGACGATCATCATTTTCAAGAGGACGTGAACTTCCGGTATATGGTGGATAAGCGGCGGGAACAATTGAAGGCTATGCATGAAAAGTGTTTCTTGTTGTAGTTTCCTCATATTCCAAGTCCGGCTTGTTGAAGGAGCTACTGAGTTAAGTGCTCTGTGCACACCGTGAGCTGTGTGTCTTATCCGTTTTGATCATGTTTCGATATTCCAATTGTTTACGATGAATGATGATATCGTATGACAGGGAACAGTTGGCTGTGTTCACTTTCTGCGCGGTTTCGTCTTATGTCTTTTGGCGTGTGCTGAGACTGCTACGATGGGGACTACAGTTACCTTTCTTTGTTTGGGGGATGAGATATTAATTCGGATGATTACGCTAGTACGGGCGGTTGAGCAATTATTGATTTTAATTCGTTTGCAGTGATACCGGGGCCTTCCATAAACAAATAGATACGCTATCATCCATGGCGGAAATAATAGGCTTGAAATCAGCAAAGATACAACAAATGTAATGAAAAATAACAATACACCAGAGGGCAATATATATCTAAATCGTCAGGCATTGGAAAAAGTAGACCACTATGTATATCTTGATAGTAATATAGATCAAGCAGGTGAAACAAAAAATGAGACCAGAAGCTGGATAGCAAAAGCAGTAGCAAATTGTAAACACTTGGACAAAATATGGAAATCAAAAATGCTAAACAGGAAAACTAAACTTAGAATATTCAACTCAAACATATTATCAACCCTTACCTAAGCATGTGAACGCTGAAAAACAAGAGAGAAAAAAAACTGAACGCTTTTGAAGACAATTGCCTAAGAAGAATACTCTGCGTTATAGATATCATCATCATCATCATCATCATCATCATCATCATCATCATCATCATCATCATCATCATCATCATCATCATCATCATCAGTGTGTGCCTTCTCCGCAACGAAGGTTGGCTACCATGGATCGCCATTCTACTCTGTTTCTTGCTTTGATGGTGCAGGCTGTCATAGATTGACTTGTCCATCTTTTGATGTTACTCGTCCATGTTAGTCTTGGTCTGCCTCTGCCTCTTTTACCTTGTATTTTTCCTTCCAATATTACTTTTAGTAGGCTGTTGTGTCTTTTAACATGCCCCAAAAATTTAATTTGTCTTGTCTTAATTGTGTTCAACAGTTCTCTTTTTATTTTCAGTTGTTTTAAAACTTCATCGTTTGTTATCTTTTGTTTCCATCCAATTCTACGTATTCTTCTATAAATCCACATTTCAAAGGCTTCAATTTTCTGTTCTGTTTCCTTGTCTAATGTCCATGTTTCTGCACCATACTGGAATATTGAGAAGATGTAACATTTTGCCATTCTTAGTTTCAGCCCTACTGATATTTGTTTTGTTGTTAGTACATGTATATTTTTCATGGCATTAAAATTACTTTTTGCCATACCTATTCTTTTGTTTATTTCAGTTTTGCATTTTCCATCATTGGCTATATTATGTCCTAGGTAGTTGTAACTCGTTTCCGGTTGTTTCCAAAATGGAGGAATTATTTTTCTCCGGCTTGGTATAGAACCGTTGATCAGAGGTTTAACAAGCCGCTATCGTAAAAACGATGTTGTTAATGAAACGTAGACCTGATACAGAATGTGTAAATTAGCAGTAGATAGAGAGCCATGACTAATGTAAAGACAGATCTTGGAAAGGTTCTGGCAAAAGCAACATACAAAGAATTAGACAACAAAGTGAAAAGTTCGGCAAGAAGAGATACAAGAGCTTATATAGACAACTTGGCAGAGAAAGCAGAGACAGCTGCAATTACAGGAGACAGCAGAACTCTTTATACTGTACAAAAGATGCTGACAAACACCTATACATCCAGTGGAACACCAATTCTAGACAAATCTGGATTAATGCTAACAGCAAGCGCAGACATAAAAGCTCGTTGGGCGGAACACTTCAAAGAAATTCTTAACCGTCCACTACCTCACAGTTTAATAGATTTTGAAGCTGAAACACCAGCAGCAGAATTAGATGTAAATTTAGATGACTTCACCTTGAGTGAAATAGAAACCACCTTAAAGCTAATGACCAATAACAAGGCTGCTGGAGAGGATAAGTTAACAGCTGAGATCCTCAAGGCAATTGATAGCCATAATTTAATACATCTCCAAAAAATGTTCAACATCATTTGGAAAACAGAGAAGACGCCTCATAAATGGAAAAAAGGAATCATTGTTAAGATCCCAAAAAAGGGCAATCTTAGAGATTGTAACAACTGGAGAGGCGTGACACTTTTGTCAGTTGCCTCAAAGTTATTCTGTAAAATCATCCTAAATAGAATAAAGGATTCAATAGATACAGTGATGCGTGAAGAACAGGCTGGGTTTAGAAAAGGGAGAAGCTGTCTTGACCACATTTTCACTCTACGACTTATATTGGAGGAACACATTGAAAAGCAAAAACCTTTTGTACTTAACTTCATCGACTTCAAAAAAGCATTTGATGGTATTCATAGAGATTCTTTGTGGAAAATTCTGAAGCAATATGGCTTACCATCAAAAATCATAAATATTATCAAAGACATGTATGATGGTTACACATGTGCAGTTCGAACAGAGGAAGGACTGAGCGAATGTTTCCCAATAGAAACTGGGGTTAAACAAGGATGTATTTTATCGCCCTTGTTATTTGGAATTGTTATGGACTTCATAATGAAGAAATGCTGCACTGGTAATAAAGGCATCGAATGGATACAAGGAGACCATTTGGAGGACCTCGACTTTGCTGATGACATAGTTCTCATCAGCAGTCAGATAAAAACGATGCAGGAAAACACAAATGAACTATCATCAATAGCCAGCAAAATTGGGCTTGAGGTCAATCATGAAAAGACTAAAGTCATGAAAAGTTTAATTCCAACAAGTGACAAAATATACATGGAAAACAAACCAGTAGAAGAGATCGAGCACTTTATCTATCTTGGAAGTCACATTGATCGAGAAGGGGATACGAGCAAAGAAATTAGAATCAGACTGGCTAAAGCAGCAATGTCTTTCAGAAGCCTTGAAAAGTTGTGGAAATCAAAACTCATTAGCACAAACACAAAACTTAGGCTATTCAAATCAAATGTACTATCAACCCTTACGTATGCGTGTGAAAGCTGGAAAACAACAAGAGATATAGAAACAAAGTTGAACGCATTCGAAAATAAATGTCTAAGGAAAATACTTGGTATAGAATGGAACGAATTCAAAACAAACGAGGAAATTAGAGAAATCGCCAATCAACCACTAATATCTTCAGTAATAAAGAAAAGACGATGGTCATACGTTGGACATGTGATGAGAAGAGATAATAATCGAATAGCAAAGCAAGCCCTCATATGGGAAACAACAGGTAAAAGAAAAAGAGGAAGACCCAGGGAGACACTGAGAAGAACATTGATGAGAGAGGCAAGAGCAGCAGGAATCGGCTCCCTCAATGAGATAGAACTGCTTGCACAGAACAGAGACAGATGGCGAGATTTGATAAAATATCTTTAAAAGAAAACTGCTAGAACAAAAATTCATATAGGAGAAGGTGTATCTTGGTCTACGCCCTATGGGCCGGTTACGGCTCGAAAGGTCAATAGATAGATAGTTGTAACTCTGGACTGTCTCCAGATGTATTCCCTCAACTGTGATATTTAATTGTAGGTCTTGAGAATTTTCTTTGTTTATGATCATAGTTTTAGTCTTTTTGATATTCATTTCTAGTCCATATTTTTTGCTTGTTATGTTTATCACATTAAGCAATTGTTGTAGGTCTTTAGGATTTTCTGCTAGTAGAACAGTATCGTCAGCATATCTCAGGTTATTGATTATCTTTCCATTAATGTTTAGGCCTGATATCTCTGAGATGTTTTTAAAGATTTATTCAGTGTATAAATTGAACAAGCTTGGTGATAGGATGCATCCTTGTCTTACTCCTCTGTTTTATGTCCATGGGTGTAGAGTTCTCCTTGTTATATCTTATTATTGCTGTTTGCTCCCATTACAAATTACATATTAGTCGTATGTCTGTATCGTCTAGATTTATATCCCTTAGGCAGTCTATGAGTTGGTTATGGTGTATTCTATCAAAAGCTATGGTGTAGTCTATAAAGCAGGCATATATTGGTTTGTTTACTTCTGTGTACTTTTCAATCAATGTTCTCATGCTGAATATGGCTTCTTTTGTCCCACTGTTTTTCCTGAACCCAAATTGTTGCTCATCTAATTCAGTATTGATTTTATTCTGAATCCTTTCCTGTATAACTTTTAGTGAAATTTTTGTTACCTGGCTTATTAGGCTTATTGTTCTAAAGTCACTGCATTCAACTGCACCATTCTTTTTAGGCAATGCAATGAAAGTTGATGTTTTTAGATCGTTTGGTATGTATCCTGTATGGTATATATATGTCATTGCATATGTCTGTGATCATTTCGACGCCAAACTCTTCTAGAGCCTGTATCATCTCTATCAGTATATTGTCAGGCCCTGCTGCTTTTCCCTTTTTCATTGTTTTTATAGCTTTTTCTACTTCAGATTTCAGGATTTTATAGTTGTATATACATTTTATATATACATCATCTAAAGATTATTTGTAAGATTGTAATAATATATCTCTTCTAGAGATTCCATGCAGGATTCTGATTGCATCTAGAACTTTTAACATTGTAACAGTACATCAACTGAATGTTATTTGCAGGAATAAATGAATGCTATTTTAACTGCATCTTTTTAGAGTATACGGTATACATGCATGTTTTAAATGAATTTAACATAAAATTTTAACAATATTTGGCACGTAAATTATTTGTGGGGATTTGACAAAAATGAAAGTATTTAAAAAATCTGTTAACAGTATAAGTGATTAAGATGTCCGTTCATGCCGTAAGGAAAACAGAGAATATAAATGACCATATTTTTCAATTACTAAAATCTAAGACTTTCATTAATGGACGCTTACGCAGAATAAACGGATGTAAATGGCAGGACAAAATCACTAACATAAAATTGTGGAAAAGTACCAGTCAAAATACCAGTGAATAAAGAGATACAGCGAAGACGATGGCGGTGGATAGGACACACTGCGGAAGTCAACTGAGAGTATTACACAACAGACCCTTTTTTGGAATCCCCAGGGAAAAAAACAAAGAGGGAGACCAAGGAATTATTGGAGAAGACAGATAGAGGCAGAGATGAAGATGATGGGGAAGACATGAAACGATCTTAAAAGAATGACAAGAAACAGAACGGCTAATAAAGTGTTTGTTGAAGACCTATGCTCTAAGTTTAGCTAAGTTTACATGTTAACATTGCAGCTCTAGAAAAGTATCTCAGTGAGTTCCATTGTTTCTACAAACTTGATTAAATTTGCAATTGTAAGACTACGTGTAGGAGTAACAATTATCGTTTTCTTACTACAATCTTAATCTTCATTCTATACAACAACTGCACTGGGTATGTGACTTTTGATTCCACCACCACAGCTACTGAATCTAGAAAGATTACATTTGTCTAAAATATCGCATTTCTTTGCTTGCTTTATATATTTATTACATTTTGAACATAGGTTTTGACATTTTCTACTATTAATACTCATCGAGAAGTCAAAGCGAGACTTTCGCCAAAAGTTATGTTTTTTGTAACATCTACTTGTAGAAACAGTTTATTGCTGAAAAAGGTAACCAAATCTCGATACTTTGAAGGTTCCATATAATATAGAATTCCCTTTGAGAGTAGCTTTGAACAGACCACCAATTGAAATTTGCTTATTCCTAAAGAAATACAAACGTAGAAGAGCTGTGCAGTGTCTGAGACATTTCCCTACGGTTGAGCTAGCGAATATAATTAAAATTGTTAGTACCCTTTATTATGTCAAAACGTGCAGTAGTAAGCATTTGGTTTCCTGATTGGTGACTAATTAAAATTAAAATAATCAGTAAAGTAAATATATTTTTTTTTAAATATAAAATTTGTAATTGAGAGATCGAATGAATTGTGTAATGTCGGCCTGAATCAGCAGGCAACAAGCAAATTGTAGCAAGTAGAAGTTTGAAGGAGGAAAGGAAGGGATAAAGAAAGCAAACATAAAGTGTATTGAGCAGCGAGATTAATCATCATCAACATGTGCCATACCGGTTGGCGAAGGCGATCATGTCCTTCCACAAATTTCTATCTACAGTGCATCGTATCAGTTCTGTTGTTGACTGTTTTCCATGCCATGACACCAATCTATCCAGTATATATATATATATATATATATATATATATATATGTATATATATATATTCAGAATAGCTATCCAGCGAGATTAACAGAAATACAAAAAATTATAACATTTCTACAAAAATCTGCATCGGGTATGTGAAACAAACTTAACACATTAAACACAAAATTCCAAGCACAATTTTGAATGCACAATACAGATCTAACAAATGGCGGGGAAAAAAATAAACAATGATATAAATAATAAGAAGGAATAGTTACCTGAATGTTTACAAAAAAATTAAGATGAGGTGTACACGCCCGAGTTAATTATCCAGCAAAATATACATTTTATTTGCTAGTATCTTGTAGTCATTATTTTATGACTGAATAATTTTTTTTACAAAAACGTCGCATCAAAATTGTATCAAGTTTAATAAACTGTACATGAGCAACTTAAACATATATATTAAGAGTTAATCACCTAATAATGATGTACAAAGTACCAGAGCTCGTAAACTCGGCAGGGATATACAGTTTCAAAGGTAAAAAGATTTTCAAAGTGTTTGAAACTGAAACTGAAATTTTACAAAGACGAGAAAGTTGGAAATATGATACGTCTTCTGAATGTGATATCGTTGTTAACCTTGACAGCATGTGTTGTTAACCTTCATACTATGTGTTGTTAACCTTGACACCATGCGTTGTTAACCTTCACACACTTTGTTGTTAACTTTCATACCATGTGATGTTAAACTGCACACCGTGTATTGTTAACCCTAACATAATTTGGTGTTAACCTTCACACAATTTATTGTTAACCATCACACCATGTGTTGTTAACCTTCACACCATTTGTTGTTAACCTTCACACTATGTGTTGTTAACCTTCACACCATGTGTTGTTAACTTTCACACCGTGTTTTGTTAACCTTCACTTCATGTGTTGTTAACCTTCACACCATTTAAGGTTAACCTTCACACCATTTGTTGTTAACCTTCATACCTTTTATTGTAAACCTTCACACCATGTGTTGTTAACTTTCACACCATGTGTTATTAACCTTCACACCACATGTTGTTAACCTTCATACCATTTGCTGTTAACCTTCGCACAATTTGTTGTTAACCTTGAGATCATTTGCTGTTAACCTTCACACCATTTGTTGTTAACCTTGAGATCATTTGCTGTTAACCTTCGCACGATTTGTTGTTAACCTTGAGATCATTTACTGTTAACCTTCACATCATTTGTTGTTAACCTTGAGATCATTTACTGTTAACCTTCACACCATTTGTTGTTAACCTTGAGATCATTTGCTGTTAACCTTCACACCATTTGTTGTTAACCTTGAGATCATTTGCTGTTAACCTTCACATCATTTGTTGTTAACCTTGAGATCATTTGCTGTTAACCTTCACATCATTTGTTGTTAACATTGAGATCATTTGCCGTTAACCTTCACATCATTTGTTGTTAACCTTGAGATCATTTGCTGTTAATCTTCACATCATTTGTTGTTAACCGTGACACCGTTTATTGCTAACCTTGACATCATTTATTGTTAACCTTCAAATCATTTGTTGTTAACCTGGACATCGTTTGTTGTTAACCTTCACACCATTTAAGTGTGTGTGTGTTTAATCAATTATAGGTGTACTCTTGTCAATTATTGGTGTCTGTGTGTCTAATCAATTATTTGTGTCTTTTTAAAATCAATTATTGGTGTGTGTGTGTGTGTGAATCAATTATCGGTGTACTCTTGTCAATTATTGGTGTCTGTGTGTCTAATCAATTATTTGTGTCTTTTTAAAATCAATTATTGGTGTGTGTGTGTGTGTGTGTGTGTGTGTGTGTGTGTGTGTGTGTGTGTGTGTGTGTGTGTTTGTGTGTGTGTGTGTGTGTGTGTTTGTGTGTGTGTGTGTGTGTGTGTGAATCAATTATTATACTCGTGAAATTGGTACCAAAGTACTATAAAAGTACTAGCACGAAAAATGTACAATAGAAAACTGAAGAGAAGTCTTCTCAAAATTTCGGATTATATGTTCTGTGCTTGTGTTGTTGATTGTTTCAAGTGGTGAATGTTTAGCTGAACCCATATATTGTTTGTTACTTAATGATGAACAACACATCTCATTTACAAGCTGGTAAAATATATTTGTATTTTAGTCACACTAGAAATCTGGCAAAAATTCGTTTTATCATTTAATAAAATGTGCAGTCTTGCTTATCGAATATGGCCCACAACGATCTCCCACGTCGCATGTATCTTCTCTTTGCTGATAGTTCATCTTGTGATGCTACTATCGCATCTATAAATGTTTTTAAAAATCCTACAACGTTGCTAAAAGGGAGCTCTTAAAAAAACGTCAGAAAGAAGCAATCAACATTTTTCGGGCACATCATGAGAAGAGGAAAGTTGGAATACTTGGTTACAACTGGCAAAATAAAAGGAAAGAGAGATCGCGGGCGACAAAGAGAGAAAATAATGGATAGTTTGGTGTCATGGCATGGAAAACAGTCAACAACAGAACTGATACGATGCACTGTAGATAGAAGATTGTGGAGGGACATGATCGCCTACGCCAACCGGTATGGCACATGATGATGATGACAACATTGCTGGTTATTTTTGCGATATTGTTTTTAGTTAATCAATTAATTATACCCCGCCTCCTCCCCGCCTTTCTCTATAACACGGTCGTTGTCATAACCTTGCTCTCACTCTAGCAACATTAATTCCCTGCTACTTTAATGCTTCTTTTAACATGCGCGAAAATACCCTCACTGTAATCTCCATGAAATATATGTAACCTTCAGAAAAAGAATCGAGTCCACAAGAAATGTAAACGTCATAACAAAATTGCTACATTCAACGCCGGGAATAGCTAAACCGAATAAGTTCCTACACAGCAAGCATTAATAAATATATCATTTATATACGTGTATATGCAGCCGCACGTCAGTATATTTACTATTGATTATATCTGAAGGCTAGATCTTGTTGTTACAGCATTTCTTAATTATTTGTATCCAATACACTCGTTATCTGCTTCCGTTACTCATTCCTGGGGAGATAATTAGTTTATGATTCTTTTATGTTCCGTTGCCATAAAGAGAAAGAAGCTGTTTCCAATAATTTTACACGTTTTTGTGATGGAGAAATTGTATCCTTTTTTAGGGATAATAACAAGATTAAACAATTTTGAAGCGCACATTCATCATTAGGTCACACATTCTTTGCAGAATGTTACATTCACCATAGCCCGTCTGAAAGAATATCTGTTTCTAGTCAAACTCCAACTTATGTTGTCATGTTCAAGGTTTCTTTGATGTCTTGAAACTACCTTCGTCTTAGTCTGCCTCTGGTGCGTCGTCCAGGAGCATTGCCTTCCCTTATTGTTCTTTCCAGGCCGCTGTATCTTTTGACGTGACCACGGTACTTTAGTTTTCTCTGTAGAATGGTGTTTATACGCCACTTATTTTTAATGTCTTTTTAAATTACTTGATTTCTCTTTGTTAACTATCGAATGTATCTGAAGGCATTTTCTGCAGCATTTTGTTTCGAGTGAGCCTATTTTCTTCCTTGTTGTTTGCGAGAATGTCCATAAATTTCAACCATTTGTTGCTCTCTAGAAGATACATGTCCTCTTGGGATTGTGCCACATGTTCTTCACGCCGTAAATGTGTACGTTGTTTAGCTAATCTTTCTTCGATCTCTCTATGACAGGCTCCATTGTTAGTTACTACAAATCCTACATATTCATAGTTTGTTACAATTTCACATCCTTCACTGAAGATAACGATTTTGATTTCAGCTGTTTGCCTTGTCAGCGGACATTATCTTGGTTTTCTGTATATTTAGGTATTGACTTTGATAGGAGGAATGTGTATCAGCTTTCATTCATCAACATCGAGTGCCCTCTCCGCATCGAAGGTTGGCTACTATGGAGCGTCATTCCGCTTTGTCTCTTGCTTTGATGGTGTTGGTTTTCATAGGCTGACTTGTCCATCTCTTGTTACTCGTCTATATTAGTCTTAATCTCCCTCTGTCCCTTTTACCTTATATTTTCCCTTCCAAGATTACTTTTAGTAGGTTGCTGTGACATTTTCATCATCATCATCATCATCAAGTACCGGGCCTAATGGCGTAGGCGATCATGTCTCTCCACAACTTTCGATCTCGGCAGTTATTTATCATTTCTGTTGTTGACCTTCTGCCAAGCCATTCTCTTAAGCTGTCTGTTATTTTTTCTCTTTGCTTCCCTCTATCTCTTCGTCCCTCAATTTTTCCAGTTGTTACAATATATTCAAGTTGTTCTCTTCTCATTACATGGCCAAAAAATGATGATTGCCTCTTCCTAACATTGGAAATTAGCTCTCTTTTTGCTTTGACCTCTCTCAGAACCTCTTCTTTACTCTTTTTTGTGACATCTTACATGCCCTAAAAATCTCATTTGTCTTGTTTGAATTGTATTTATTAGTTCCCTTTTTATTTTTAGTTGTTGTAAGACTTCATAATTTGTTTTCTTTTCGTTCCATCCAATCTTCCTATTCTTCTAAAAATCCACATTTCAAAGGCTTCAATTTTCAGTTCTGTTTTCTTGTCTACTGTCCATGTTTCTACATCATACAGGAATGATGAGAAGATATACCATTTTGCTACTCTTAGTTTTAGCCCTGGTGTTACTTGTTTTGATATTAGTAAATTTTTAGCAGCATTAAAACTACTTTTTGCCAATCCTATTCTTTTATTTATTTCAGTGTTACATTTGCTATTACTGGTTATAGTATGTCCAAGATAGTTGTAGCTCTGAGCTGTCTCCAGGTCTATTCCTTCAACCTTGATATCCACTTGTAGCTTTCATTACTAACGCCAAAATAATATTTTTTCCTATACACAATGAAAAATCAGATGATGGATGCAGTTTAATTTTTTTCATTGATAACTTTTACTGGTAATTTGATCACTTTTCATCAATCACTTGTTATCATTCACTTGAAATTGGGGGACTGGTTGGTCTCGAGACAAAACGCAGGTACTTAAGACAGAGTGGTTGTGAGTTCAAATCTCGACTGAACAAGATGGGACTTTTATTTCTGATTTCTCTCAGCGGCAATCACCCCTGGTCTCAGCGGCAATCACCCCCTGGTCTCAGCAGCAACCACCCCTGGTCTCAGCGGCAATCACCCCCTGGTCTCAGCAGCAACCACCCCTGGTCTCAGCTGCAATCACCCCCTGGTCTCAGCAGCGAGGCCCGGGTTGGAACGTCATTTACTTATGGTTGAAAAGATATGAGTACCTCCGAAGTCGGAGTTATTTGCCTGTGCGGCGAGGGACACACGGCTGCCAGAGAACATCGAACTAACACGCGAAATTCAGTTCCCGGTCTTTAGGGACTTCGTCAGAGATGAAAGCTGGCGAAGGCAGCAACAAAAAAATCGCCTTAACACCACTCTGATATTGTGGTACTATTTTACTGATTAACACCCGAAGTGAACACATTCTTTTCCCGGAATTATTCAGAAGTCTCAGAACAAAAGTGTGGTGTTATACTTCACCTTGTCTCTTGCTCTTTATTCTCGAACTTACTAGTCCAAATGCTGATCACTTTAACAAATATTATCTCTCCCATTTCAGATTTAAGAAACTGTCAATTCAGTCTCTGCTTATTGCTTTTCAGCCGACGACAAAATATAAATGATTACCTGGTTTGCTGAGCTCAGAAAGGTAATAACGGCGAGACAATGCAGTATTCCTATTATATCCAAATGCCGTGGCCATCCAGTCTCCTGTACAAAGTTACGGCCAATGCTGCTCGTTTGAATCTCAGAGTGGAATGTTTGCTGGGAAGCTAAAAGTCTGGCAGCATTTGTGCTTGAAAATGTCTTGAATCTACTATATTTATTATTCAAAGTTACCGATATTTAGGTGAATCCTGACAAAAATATGATCCATAAACAAGGGCTGCGTGAATAATAGGTAGAAGGACCACAAGCAAAAAAGATGGAATATCAAAGAACCTATGAAACATAATAGCAGGGCAGACAACATAAGAGTTATTAGCAGGACAGGGAGAAAAAGAGCTAAATACTGTAATGTATTTCCTCTCTCGCCGTTGAAAGGCAAATGCAGAAAGAAACAGTAAGAATCTAAATGAATTTCCACCGAAGAATAATTTACGGCTCATTTTGCTGAAATAAGATTGAAACTAAAGTACTAGTAACAAACGACTAAGCTGAACATCACATGTCATAAGGACAATGATACAGCATCTACTAGAAGCTAGCAAGACTGAATGTTAAATAATTGCTTGCTTCTACAATAACTAGTCCTTATAAAGCATGAACGATTTTCCTATTATTATTTTTCGTGCAGTACATTTGAGATAAATAAACAACTTTAGACAAAATATATTGCCAGTCGAATTCCCTTCAAGGAGCAAACTGTTTCTCGTCAAACCCAATCTTCAAATGTAAAACGACAGCCACATTAAGCGCAGCTGAACACTGGCTACAAATTAGCCTAACAAACCATTCTTTGATTTGCCGATTGTGCGCGCTGTTTAGCATCATTTCTCGGAACAACAAGCAAGCATTAGCTTTATATTTTTTTTACACGTGAATTGAATGGTGGGTGTTTTTTTTTCTTCAAATCTTAGACCCATTTCCTTGAAGAAAAACCCCTTCTCTTGTCATTGAATTTCACAATGTACTGGCTCTTTATGTTGGGTGTTCTCTGGACAGCTAAAAAAATACCAAAGAGGACATTCTCAAAGAGGCCAACACAAAAAGGAAGCTATTAAAGAATCTCAGAAAGAAACAACCGACATTTTTCGGGTTGCATCATGAGAAGAGGAAAGTTGGAATACTTGGTTACAACTGGCAAAATAAAAGGAAAGAGATCACGGACGACAAATAGAGAAAACACTGGATAGCTTGGTGTCATGTTATGGAAAACAGTCAACAACAGAACTGATACGACGCACGATGGATAGAAGAATGTGGAAAAACGTTATCGCCTACGCCAACCGGTAAGCACGTGATGATGTTGAATGGTTGCATGATCACAATATAAAATTGTACTATGACAAGTATAACGAGCCTAAACCCAATCGTCAGTCCCATTAATGGTTGCGGTACTCTTTATGACGCCGTCACAATTTGTCCTCAAACTTTACAATTAAAAGCTGCTTTCGGAGATGTTGCGAAGGTTAACGCTCTCTATTATCTGATGTTGTCTTCCCAGAGATTTATCTGTCTGTCTTTCTTGTCTTCTTCCGCCTGGTACTGTAACCTGCAAAAATGGAATTAGCGAGACTTATAGATCTCGTTAAATGTTCGGACCTTTTTCATTTTCGTTCTTTCACCATGGGCGGTGTCGAAAACTGGTTCTGTGGGTAGTTGGATTTTGTTGCTCACTTTCTCATTGGTGATACGATTCGTATATGACATGCGCAGGATCATTCCGTGAAACCTCATTTTCACAGTCCGCATCCTTTCAATATCAGCAGTAACTGTCCACATGCACGGAGGTATAAAATATATATCCTTTACTTCTTGTAATAATGTGATCTATGTTCTTAAGTAGATGTTTTTGCTTGACATATATTGCCTAGTCTTGTCATGGCTGATATTGTATGTGAAATTCTAGCTAATATCTCTGATATTGAGCCTCCTTCGCTAGTGACAAAGGAGCCTTGATATTGGAGCTGGTTCTTTGTTTCAAGTGCCTCTTTATTATGACTCTCCTTTCAATGTCGTGGGTCTTGTTTGACATCTGTTTAGTTTTGTCAGCATTGATCTTCATTCAAAACCCCTGTAATATCGGGGGCCTCGGTAGCCTAGTTGGGAAAACCACCCTACTGGACTACCGACGTTCGGACAACCCGTGTTCGATTGCCGCTGGGAACAATTGTTCTTGTGGTTGGAAAAAAAAAATACTCCCACGGTCGACCCTGCCGTTGGCAGAAATGGGTACCAGGGTATTACCCTGGGAAGGTGAGGAATGTCGCTTCGCATCTGAGTTTCGATGCTTGTGACGACACTATGCAGATATACGAACATTTCTGGATAGGCGGCCGAGCACATTTGGGTGTAAACTCGCGTGCTAAGACGCTGGTTCAAGACTCGTACTTTATCTTTACCCTGTAATATCTCATCGTAACATTAAACTAGGTCATCGAGCTTTGATACATCACTTGTCTTCTTTTGATTTCTGTGATCTCGCGGTCACAATTTCCGGCCGCATCATGTTCTCACTTGTTATTATTACTTGTGTAAGTTTCGTCACTATTGACGATTATAAAATCAGTTTGATGAAATTAGAATCTTACAAACGGGCAGATTGTTCGCTCGAGATAAAATAATCCAGAAAACGGAATATAATGTCATGTTTCGGAAATCCGGAGTTGTGGAGTAAATCAGTTTTGTCTTTCTTGCCTTCTTGGCTCATATACTGATTTATTTACTGGTTTCAAGTATAATCTTGAACTGTCTGTATATCACTTGTGTATCACTTGTGTATCACTTGATATAGTCCATCACTATGATCTGCAAATGGAAACTGATAATTGTTCTGCCTCTGGTGCTAACGGACCCAAGGGCGTCTGGTATACATTTTTTGCAAACAACCAGGAAAGTGAAAATAGCATTAAAGGAACATTTAAAGAAAGAGCCCCAATGTTCAGACTTAGTTTTCTATCTAAAGACAGATATTCAAGACCGGGAACAGTGAAGGGGCATAACCAGGCAATCAAATAAGATAATTACAATATGATGATAACGATACTAAAAAAAAATAATAGCGTATTGCTAAAGTATATTTTACAATTGACGCAACGTTAAAATTATCTTTGGAAATAGCTAGGATCGCTAATAATTTCATTGATTTTTTTAAAATGGATATATGCTAGTTTGAGGCATTTTTCTTTGTATTTTGTATATTTTTACGGCTCCAAATTTAAAATGTATATAACATGATCAGTTTACAAATAGGCATCTGATTATTCATTTGCCTTCCACATCGCTCTGTTTCATCAAAACATTAGTATACAGTTTGTCACTTTAGAACAGAGCATGCACAGTGCATGATGGTACATTGAATCTGCTGCATTCATGATGTTAATAATTTTCTGATGTTTGTTCCTATTTTGAACATCACAAATAACATAATTGTTCTGGTTTAGAACGTTTAGAAAAGAATAATTAGACCATTGCTTGTGAATAGGAAACTAATAAAAAATAGTTCACACTTTGTCAATGTTTGTGCTCAAAGTTCTTAGAATCCAATTTTCGATACAAATTATACAAATAAGTCATCTCATAGATAACCCAGACCAGTTACTTCATACGGGCCTGCAACAACTGACGATTTGACTTCAGAGCTCGAGATGGCAGAGAAAAGGTGGAAAAACAATATCAGAAACATTCCTAGAATGATACAAGATAATAAGTGTTGGTGCAGTGTGTGCAGAGGGGGGTAGAAAACCGCTTTATCGCAAATGTGGATTGAGCAAGGCAGGAGAGAATATTTGTAAATGTGAACACGGATCTCTACTCTCGCTCTCTCTTTCTCTCTCTCTCTCTCTGTCCATATATTTCTTGTTCATTAAACATTGAGACACCAACAACCTTCCTTTCCTTTCTCTCTCTCTTTCTCTCTCTCTCTCCTGATCATTAAATATGTTGTGATGTTGGGGCACAAATGACTGCAAAGACAAAGATCCTGCTTCCATCTCCCTTCTCTCTCTCTCTCTCTCTCTCTCTCTCTCTCTCTCTCTCTCTCTCTCTCTTCTTTAATCATTAAACGTTTGGGGATGTTGGAACACTGATTTGTGCAAACACAAACAGCCTAGCGCCATCTCTCTCTTTCTCTCTCTCTCTCTCTCTCTCTCTCTCTCTCTTGTTCATTAAACGTTGTGACATAGATGTATGCAAATAGCCTTGCTCCATCCTATTCTCAGTCTTTCCACATCTGCCCGAAAAATCGCCTCAAACCAAAACCTGTCCACTCTCTGATCTTGTCCTCTTAACTCTTTCTTCGCGTTCATTTTTTTCTGTTTTTATCTTGTTCCAGTTCCCGAGATATTCATTTGGCCAACTCTGATGAACGGAACACGTGACCGCATCGTCTCTGTTTATTTATCTCAACAAACTCAGAAAATCCTCGTGTCCAATTGCTCTTACAATTCTATTGTAAATATCAATCACCGTCTTTTTTTAATATATAAAATATGTATGGTTTTTAAATACATCATCTTTTCATTCTCATATCATCTTGGTATACTTTTTTAATACATGATCTTTTTTTTATACCTTGTATTATTTTAAAAACACATCAACTTTTTTTTTTACATTGTATTACTTTTTAAACACATCAACTTTTTTATACCTTGTATTATTTTAAAAACACATCAACTTTTTTATACATTGTATTACTTTTTAAACACATCAACTTTTTTATACCTTGCATTATTTTAAAAACACAACTTTTTTTTTACATTGTATTACTTTTTAAACACATCAACTGTTTTATACCTTGTATTATTAACTCCTGTGTGTTACCGGGGCCTCATTACGAGGAAAGTAAAGTATAGTGACACTGTGACCTTCCAGGCATGTCGTAAGAGGCGACTAAAGAGGTTGATCGATGGCTTGACAAGCTGTCATTGTAAAAAGTATTGTTATGGAAACAGAACCATAGATTTTAGAAGCAGTGATCTCTGCAATATGTGTCACTTTGGCACGCAAGTTTTCTGTTTTTGAAATTGTGGTTCTGCCCTATGTGCCGTCTTCGGCTCGAAAGGACAATAGATAGATTATTTTTTAAATACCCTATATTTTTTACCTTGTATTATTTTTAAATACGTAATCTGTTCATACCTTGTATCATTTTAAAATATCATCCTTTTATACCTTGTATCTTTTTTAAATATAATCTTTTCATACATTGTATCGTTTTTAAATATCATCTTTTTAACCATTGTATTATTTTTAAATATCATCTTTTCATACCTTGTATCGTTTTTAAATATCATCTTTTTAAACCTTGTATTATTTTTAAATATCATCTTTTCATACCTTGTATCATTTTTATAAATACATCATCTATGTATACCTTGAATTATTTCTCACTAGAACCATTGTGATGGTCAACGTATCACAACTTAAACGTACCATGAAAGAACATGAACCTACTATATCACTTTAAAAAAAAAGAAATAAAAAAACTAAAATACATTCAGCAAACACATGCTCAATGTTTATTCCGAGCAACAATTATCTAGCAAATTAATTCAACCTATTCCTGGACGAATTACTACCACATCGATCGTGTATTAGCCAAACTACAACATCTTGGCACACTCGCTGCTATAGAGACGCCTTCATAACTGCAATTGGGGAGTCTTTATTAATAAAAAATGTTTTCATTATTTTCCGTGCAGAACTCGATAGAATGGCTGTGAAAGATCATGCAGAAAAGCTATGCCAAAATAAATTAGACTTGAACCGGGCGACCTTTCATGGAACCTTATCCACGCATGCTTACGTCAACAAGTTTCCAGCAAGGCGGTAGTACAATTTGCACCGGCAGTTTCTCTACGCCCTGATTAAACACCTTTGTCAGAATATAGCCAACTAATCTGACCTTTCCAATCTAGGTAGCGGATGTATTGTTTGCGTGGTTGGGTCCAGGCTTAATTGTGCAATTCTAAAATAGTTGTGATATTAAGAATCTGGTATTCAAAGAAAAGTAATTGGAATGCAGTCATCATCATCATCATGTTCTATACCGCTTGACGTAGGTTATTATGTAATTCCACAATCTTCGAACCCCAGTGCATCGTATCAGTTCTATTGTTGACTGTTTTCCACGCCATGACACCAGGCTATCTAGTATCTTCTCTCGTTATCGTCCGCGATCTCTCTTTTCCCTATATTTTGCCAGTTGTAACAAAGTATTCCAACTTTCCTCTTTTCATGATGTACCCGGAAAATGTTCATTGTTTCTATTTGGTGTTTTTTAGGAGTTCGCTTTTTTTGGACCTCTTTGAGAATGACCTCATTGGCGTTTTTATCTGCCCATAGAACTTTCAACACTCCTTAGAAATCCCATCTCTGTGGTCTCTAATCGTGTTTTAATTTGTTTGCCTACTGTCCATGATTCGCTTTCATAGGTTATAATTTGAATGCAATACTGTCTATATTAGCTTCTTTCAAGACAGCACTTGACATATTGAAAGCGATCGATAATGTAAATGCAACACTCCCAATTGTGAAATCAGTACTCTGACATTTTAATACTGAATTTGTAATTTCAAGTGCAATATTTCCAATCATGAATACGTCACTAGTAATTTAAAATGTGGTTGTTACTATTGTAACCAAATTGTTATATATGTAGGGGCTATGTAGTCTAGATGTACGACATCGGCCGGAGGACAGGGAGGGCACGGATTCAAAGCCCACCAAAAGTGGTGGTGATTTTTCAAAAATAGGGAAAATTAATCCGTGGTTTATTTTTGACGCTAACCTCCCCTGATCTCTTGGGGATCCGAGATCCGATATCTAGCACTCTCGGATAATGAAAATAAACAGGAGGTGTCGTGTGCCTCGCGCACGTTAAAAATCCTTTGACAGTTTAAATCGAAAGAAAGTTAACCATAAGTATGGCCGCCGCCCGGGAAAAAAGATCATTTTAAAAAAATCTACCCACACGGTGGATCTCTGTCCGTGCTACGGAGTTCGTGCAAGTGGGTCTCCTCGGATTTCTTCGAAATTCTCGAAGGTGATATCGAAACACCTATGGAGTCGTCTGGTGTGCAGTGATAATGATCCTACTAACAAAACAAACAAACAAAATATCATATTTTGAAATAAATAAGCTTTTAAAAAATATGTTCAATTCTATATTACTGGAGAATTTGTTTTAGGAAGTTTTTAAAATATTGAATTGTTATCAGTTTGATAATTTGGTCTTAAATAAACGAGTACCTCTTTGATTAAATACAAGGTGTATAACATTATGTAAACAAACGAAACAATATGTGAAACAAAATAAAGATATACTTCTGAAACAGTCTGCATAACAATGGGGATCTACCGTTTCAATAACCTTTAGCTGAAAATAAAATTTGCAGTAAAATCTTCATGTATAAAATTGTTAAGACAAAAACCACCTAAAGGCTGCCGTGTACTAATTTACTTCAAAAATATAAACAGTGAACAGACAAACATTTGTTATCAGACAAACATAAATGTGTCAAATATCATGAAAGTAATGAGCAATTACTAAGTGAAAAAATTGTGAAAGGTAAACAATTATCAGACAAACTTTTGATAAACCATAATGTTAACATTTACAGGACAAATATGTGACATATCTGCGTGTAAAATGCTAACCTTTGCAAGACAGACATCTACCACATATTTAACATATTAACTATTACAAGACAAACGACAAACAGACACATCTTTACAGGCAAACATTTAGTGGACAAACTTTGAGTTATCATATCATTAACACACATGCGCCACACCAACATTACCATGTTAACTCTTGTCAGAACAATCTCTAAATGAGATATAAACAGAAATATCTCTAACTAAGGTATATACAGAAATATCTCTCTCTAACTGAGATATATACAGAAATATCTCTAAATGAGATATATACAAAAATATATCTCTCTAACTGAGATTTTTACAGAAATATCTCTCTCTAACTGAGATATATACAGAAATATCTCTCTCTAACTGAGATATGTGCAGAAATATCTCTCTCTAACTGAGAAATATACAGAAATATCTCTCTCTAACTGAGATATATACAGAAATATCTCTCTCTAACTGAGATTTTTACAGAAATATCTCTCTCTAACTGAGATATATACAAAAATATCTCTCTCTAACTGAGATATGTGCAGAAATATCTCTCTCTAACTGAGATATATGCAGAAATATCTCTCTCTAACTGAGATATATACAGAAATATATCTCTCTAACTGAGATATATACAGAAATATCTCTCTCTAACTGAGATATGTGCAGAAATATCTCTCTCTAACTGAGATATATACAGAAATATCTCTCTCTAACTGAGATATATACATAAATGCCTCTCTCTAACTGAGATATATACATAAATATCTCTCTCTAACTGAGATATATACAGAAATATCTCTCTCTAACTGAGATATATACATAAATGCCTCTCTCTAACTGAGATATATACATAAATATCTCTCTCTAACTGAGATATATACATAAATATCTCTCTCTAACTGAACAGACTCCCTTGATAGAGGAATCAGGATTATCAATACAAATACGGACAGAAGTGAAAGGAATAGTTGACAAAGAGAACAGCATAGTCTACAGAGAAAAAACAATAACTCTCAGTTTCCTGGATGAAGAATACCCACAAGACCTACCTATGGATTCGTGTGTACACAGATGGATCAGCAGAGAATGCAGTAAAGAATGGGGGAGCAGGTGCATATATAGAGTACCAAATAACACTAGGGATATGAATAAAATAGCAACAGGGAAATATTGTCACAATTATGATGCAGAAATACAAGCAATAAGGTTGGCAAAAGAAAAACTGCTGAATAGTAATCTTAGCCCGCAGCCTGTAGTGTTTTTGACAGATGCAAGATCAGTGTTCCAAGCACTGGAATCCAGAAAATTACCACATCTGCAGACCTTATTGACTGAACTCTGCAAGCACCACAGGGTTGCCCTACAGTGGATCCCGTCTCACTGTGGAATACCAGGAAATGAGAAAGCAGATCAGTTGGCAAAGGAAGGTTCAAAAGGCACACAACTAGATACACCAGTTACATACCATCATAAGAAACAGATAATCAAATCAATCAGAGGACCACAAGCCTCAAATCAGGATGCCATTCATAATATGAATAGATAAGAACAAGTTATCATTATACGCCTCAGAACAGGACACAATCGACTCCATAGTTACATGTATACAAAATTCAAGATCGGCACCTCAACTACTTGTACATGTGGACAGGCACCCCAGACTGCTGAACACATACTTCAAGACTGCACTGAATATAGTAGACTGTGGAAAATCCATTGACCCATAGGTACAACACTGCAGACAAAACTATATGGGCCACTGCAAGAATTACAAAAAACAGTAACATTTATACAGGAAACGACATTGCAAATATAGACAAAACTTTAGGCGAACGAAAGATAGATAGATCTCTAACTGAGATATAAACAAAAATATATGTGACTGAGGTATGTACAGAAATATCTCTAACTGAGGTATATACAGAAATATCTCTAACTGAGATATGTACAGAAATATCTCTAACTGAGGTATATACAGAAATATCTCTAACTGAGATATGTACAGAAATATCTCTAACTGAGGTATATACAGAAATATCTCTAACAGAGATATAAACAGAAATATCTCTAACTGAGATATATACAGAAATATCTCTCTCTAACTGAGATATAAACAGAAATATCTCCAACAGAGATATGTACATAAATATCTCTCTCTAACTAAGAGATATATATACAGAAATATATCTCTCTAAGTAAGTTAATACATAAATATCTCTCTCTAACCGATATATATATATATCACTCTTAGACAACTGCAGGAAAAATGTCGGGAACAAAATATGCCGCTCTATATTGCCTTTGTGGATCTCACAAAGGCATTCGACACAGTAAACAGAGATGGTCTCTACAAGGTGTTAGAAGGCATAGGCTGCCCTCCTAAATTACTTAGGCTGATAATTTCCTTCCATGAAGACATGAATGGCAAAGTCCATTTTGATGGGAGTCCATCAGAGAATTTCAAAGTCAACAAAGGAGTGAAACAGGGATGTGTCCTCGCCCCCACCCTTTTTGGTATATTTTTTGCTGCCCTCCTAAATTACACCTTCGAAAACAGCTCAGGAGATATTTACATTCGCACTAGACCAGATGGCTTACTGTTCAACCTAGCACGACTAAGAGCAAAAACCAAAACAAATGTTGCCCTACTTAAAGAATTTTTATTTGCTGACGATGCAGCCCTAGTCGCTCATAGTGAGGCCACCCTACAGTCGCTGATCAACAACCTGGATAGAGCATGCGACCTTTTTTCACTGTCAATTAATGTTCAGAAGACAGTAATACTAAATCAAGGTGACTTCAAACCTATATCTATTACTCTAAAAGACTGCCCACTAGAATCAGTACAGAAATTTACATATCTTGGATCCACAGTTACGCAAACCATCTCTCTTGATGAAGAAATAAACTGTCGAATTGGTAAGGCAGCTACGACCTTCGGCAAACTCACAAAAAGGGCATGGAACAACACGAAACTAACTCAAAAGACTAAACTCTTAATATATCAAACTTGTGTGCTTAGCACACTACTATATGGATCCGAAACCTGGACAACATACTCAAACCAGGAAAAAAGACTAAATGTCTTCCACATGCGATGTCTCCGCAAAATAATGCACATCAAATGGCAGGACAAAATAACCAACTTAACTGTCCTGCAACGTGCTAAGACCCTAACAATCATGTCGATGCTCAGAAGTCGAAGGCTAAGATGGCTGGGGCATGTCCAACGGATGGAAGAAAAACGCATTCCTAGGCAAATACTATATGGTGAGCTAAAACACGGAAAACGACAAATCGGCAGACCTAAACTACGATATAGAGATATCTGCAAATCATCTCTGAAAGACTTCTCCATCTGTGAAAACGACTGGCAACATCTGGCAAGTGATCGCACATCATGGAGAGCACGTATAAGGAACGGTATAACAACATTTGAGACTGTTCTAAGACAGGACTTTGAAGAGAAGAGACTCATGAAAAAGGATGGTAAACCCTGTGGACCAGCGAGCCTGACCTGTTCATTATGTGACCGCGTGTGTTTGTCAAACATTGGTAGAATTAGCCACGAGAGAAGCTGTTCGGCAAAAACAATACCTCAAAAAAATACGCAATAGCCTCCACTAGACCGTCTGACAAGACGAAAAGGGCCATATATATATATATATATATATATATATATATATATATATATATATATATATAGAAATATCTCTCTCTAACAGAGATATTTACAGAAATATCTCACTCTAAGTAAGATATAAACAGAAATATCTCTCTCTAACTGAGATATATACAGAAATCTCTCTCTCTAACTGAGATATATACAGAAATATCTCTCACTAACTGAGATATATACAGGTATATCTCTCTCTAACTGAGATATATATAGAAATATCTCACTCTGAGATATGTGCAGAAATATCTCTCTCTAACTGAGATATATACAGAAATATCTCTCTCTAACTGAGATATATACAGAAATAGCTCTCTCTCTAACTGAGATATATACAGAAATATCTCTCTCTAACTAAGATATATACAGAAATATCTATCTCTAACTGAGATATATACAGAAATATATCTTTCTAACTGAGATATATATAGAAATATCTCACTCTAACTGAGATATGTGCAGAAATATCTCTAACTGAGATATATACAGAAATATCTCTAACTGAGATATATACAGAAATATCTCTAACTGAGATATATACAGAAATATCTCTAACTGAGAAATATACAGAAATATCTCTAACTGAGATATATATTCATAAATATATCTCTCTAACTGAGATATATACAGAACTATCTCTAACTGAGATATATACAGAACTATCTCTAACTGAAATATATACAGAATAACTGACAATACAGGTAGCGAAAATAAATAAGTTATGCTTAAGATTTTTACATCGAAAAATTATGACAATATTATGTGCAATATGTTTAAACATGGAGCCGCGATAGTTCAGTGGTTAGTGAACTGGACTACAAAGGACAAGAGATAGGGTTCGATCCCAACCGACAGCTCCGGGTTCACCCAGCCTTTAATCGGTACCGGATTTTTTTCTGGGAAAGTGAAGCGGCACGGGCGTAATACCGACCACATTACCCCAAAAATCATGTGCCGAAGGTCTGTAAAATGTATTTGTCACTAACACCATATTCCATATACGCCACTTGGCGTGACGGGGGCACTTTACCTTTTACTATGTTTAAACATTTCGATCAATACATTAAAATAAAGAACACAACTACGATGGGGACTACAGTTACCTTTCTTTGTTTGGGAGATGAGTTAGTAATTCGGATGATTCCACTGGCACGGGCGGTTGAGCAATTATGGATTTTAATTGGTTTGCTGTGATGCCGAGGCCTTCCATAACCAATAACCATAACCAATAACCATAACCAATAACCATAACCAATAACCATAACCAATAACCATAACCAATAACCATAACCAATAACCATAACCAATAACCATAACCAATAACCATAACCAATAACCAATAAAGAACACAAATTACAAGAAGCCTAAACGACGCGTTGGAAAATGTTAAAAGAACAATAACATGTAATAATAAAAATAATAATTAGAACACACATGGGTAACTCGATGTCTCTATTTAAGCATACAACACGTTCGCTTAAAACCTGAAGTACTTATATATAGTAATTAACAATATACCATTGTATCGGGAAACCTGAAAAAGGCACACACACACACAAATAGAGAGACAGAGAGAGACATAGTGAGAGAGAGAGAGAGACCTTGAATCATCATTATCATGTGTCATACCAGTTGGCGTAGGCGAGCATGTACTTTCATAATTTCCTGCCCATTGTGGGCGTATCAATTAAAGTTGTTGACTGTTTAATTTGACACGATTTCAATCAATCTAGTATCTTATCTCTTTGTCGTCCTCGATATCCTTTTTCCCTGTATTTTGCTGGATGTAACCAAGTATTCTAACTTTCATTGTCTCATAATGTACCCGAAAATTTTTCGATTATTTCTTTTTGGTATTTTTAGAAGCTCTCTTTTTAGACAAAGATAAAGCTGGCAGTTTAAAATACAATAGATAAACCTCACAAGGACAAAGTGTATACACATCTTATTCAGTCAGGACAATTAGCGAACCTTCAAGCTCAAAATACACCAACAGGTCGACGCTTGCGAGTTATAACCCATGTGGACTCGCCACTCTTACAGTGATAATTATTTATTGAGGCGAAACACTTGCTCGACGGACAAATCCTCTGATGATCAGATCGCACCCTGTTGCAAAAATAGGTATAAAGAGTTTCCTATAACTATAACCCCTTACATACACAGCCATTACAGATATAACACTTCACGAATAACACTTTTGCAGACAACCCTTTCTAAAGCAAAATTTTAATTGACACGTATCGTGAAAACTCTTATATAGACATTTCTATGACACCAATGACATAGTCAACCCGGAAGTTTAAGGCACTTGCATTGACGTCTCGTATCTCTGACACCCCTAATATTTACAACTATTGCATTAACAACCACCGTTTAGATAACCAATACACAGATAGCCCCGAAATACATGACACTAACGAAGACAACCGTTACACCGACGACTCATTCACACAGACAACTTTTACTTAAACAACGATCACAAAGACCCTTCTTACACCGACAAACATTACGTTTATCACTCGAACATTAATAGCTCTCACATCTTGCACAAACAACTATTAACTGGACAACACTTACAATAACAACTCCTACACAAACGTTGTATGTACAATTCTTACACAGACAAACTTTGCATGGACATCTCTTACACAGACAAATTGTACATGGACAACTCTTACACAGACAAACTTTGCATGGACATCTCTTACACAGACAAATTTTACATGGACATCTCCTACACAGACAAACTTTGCATGGACATCTCTTTCACAGACAAATTTTACATGTACAATTCTTCCACAGACAAACTTTACATGGACAACTCTTACACAGACAAATTTTACATGGACAACTATTACACAGACAAACTTTGCATGGACATCTCTTACACAGACAAACTTTGCATGTAGATCTCTTACACAGAAAAACTTTACATGGATAACTCTTACACAGACAAACTTTGCATGTAGATCTCTTACACAGAAAAACTTTACATGGATAACTCTTACACAGACAAATTTTACATGGACAACTATTACACAGACAAACTTTTCATGGACATCTCCTACACTGAGAAACTTTGCACGGACATCTCTTACACAGACAAACTTTGCATGTAGATCTCTTACACAGAAAAACTTTACATGGATAACTCTTACGCAGACACACTTTGCATGGACATCTCTTACACAGACAAACTTTGCATGGATATCTCTTACACAGACAAACTTTGCATGTAGATCTCTTACACATACAAACTTTGCATGGATATCTCTTACACAGACAAACTTTACATGGATATCTCTTACAAAGACAAACATTGCATGTAGATCTCTTACACAGAAAAACTTTGCATGGACATCTCTTACACAGACAAACTTTGCATGGATATCTCTTACACAGACAAACTTTGCATGGACATCTCTTACACAGACAAACTTTGCATGGACATCTCCTACACAGACAAACTTTGCATGTAGATCTCTTACACAGAAAAACTTTGCATGGACATCTCTTACACAGACAAACTTTGCATGTAGATCTCTTACACAGACAAACTTTGCATGGACATCTCCTACACAGACAAACATTGCACGGACATCTCTTACACAGACAAACTTTGCATGTAGATCTCTTACACAGAAAAACTTTACATGGATAACTCTTACACAGACAAACTTTGCATGTAGATCTCTTACACAGAAAAACTTTACATGGATATCTCTTACACAGACAAACTTTGCATGTAGATCTCTTACACAGACAAACTTTGCATGGATATCTCTTACAAAGACAAACATTGCATGTAGATCTCTTACACAGAAAAACTTTGCATGGACATCTCTTACACAGACAAACTTTGCATGGATATCTCTTACACAGACAAACTTTGCATGGACATCTCTTACACAGACAAACTTTGCATGGACATCTCCTACACAGACAAACTTTGCATGGACATCACTTACACAGAAAAACTTTGCATGGATATCTCTTACACAGACAAACTTTGCATGTAGATCTCTTACACAGAAAAACTTTACATGGATATCTCTTACACAGACAAACTTTGCATGTAGATCTCTTACACAGACAAACTTTGCATGGATATCTCTTACACAGACAAACTTTGCATGTAGATCTCTTACACAGAAAAACTTTACATGGATAACTCTTACACAGACAAATTTTACATGGACAACTATTACACAGACAAACTTTGCATGGACATCTCCTACACAGAGAAACTTTGCACGGACATCTCTTACACAGACAAACTTTGCATGTAGATCTCTTACACAAAAAAACTTTACATGGATAACTCTTACACAGACAAACTTTGCATGGACATCTCTTACACAGACAAACTTTGCATGGATATCTCCAACACAGACAAACTTTGCATGGGCGTCTTCTACACAGACAAACTTTGCACGGGCATCTCCTACACAGACAAACTTTACATGGATAACTCTTACACAGACACCACTTACACGGACAACCCTTGCATATATATCCTTTACACAGACAACCATTCCATGGACAGGCTCTTACATAAACAATCCTCATACAGACAACATCCACAAGGGCAAACCTGAAACCTCACACAACAAATCAATAACCCCAGCCCATACATAGATAAATCATGTGCCCTCACATTGCCCTTGGTGTCATCTCAAAGATACATCAAACATTAAAACATGTTCAAAACAACCTGGTGGAATTATAAGAAAAATTATTGTTTGTATTTGCAGACTGGAAAATGTCAAGTTCTTATTAGCACAGGAAGAAAATCGAATTCTACCTCAGAATTTCCAAAGTTCGGTATATACACACAATTATTAACATATGGGTCTTCAGCGGAAATAAAAACAATTGAGATTTGTATTCAAGCAGCGATATCTGCGCAGGTTAGGGTTTTGGTAAACAGGAAAACTGCGCAATGCAGGATTGTTGAACTTGTTCAAGTCATTCATAATGCCACACCATTGCTTTTGTAGTGCTCACATTGTAGCTTATGTAGTGTTTGGAAAGAAAGAAAGAAAGGAAGGAAGAAAGAAAGAACGAAAGAAAGAAAGGACGAACGAACGAAAGAAAGAAAGAAAGAAAGAAAGACAGAAAGAAAGAAAGAAAGAAAAAAAGAAAGGAAGAAAGTTAGAAAGAAAGAAAGAAAGAAAGGAAGAAAGTTAGAACGAAAGAAAGAAAGAAAGAAAGAAAGAAAGAAAGAAAGAAAGAAAGAAAGAAAGAAGAGAAAGAAAGAAAGAAAGAAAGACAGAAAGAAAGAAAAAGTCCATCACGTCACACGGTGACGTTTAAGACATATGGTGTTAGTGTCCATATATCTTATAGACCAAGGGCACATTATTTTTATAGAAATGCTCTAGGTCGAGATGAAGATTATAAAACATGTTAAGAAAAAGATAGTCTTGTTTTGTTGAGCACGTGTGGAGAAAAGTAGGAAAACTTAGTAACAGCAGGAAAAACAGAAGATAGGGGAGCCAGAGGAAGACAAGTGAGAAAGATTCTGGATGGTTTTGTTGGCGTGATATGGGGAAAAAATAAACGGTGAAACTATTACACACGACACAAGGTCGAAGCTTATAAATGGATATTATATACCACGTCTTTTGGCATAGACCATGAATGTGGTCGGCATTACGCCAGTGCTGTTTTTATTTCCCAGAAAAATCCGTTACCCATTTAAAGTTGAGTGAAAAGTGGAAGCTGTCCATTAGTATCGAACTCGAGTGCTTGTCCTTAGTAGTAGTAGTTCGAGCTACGCTGCCAGTTTGACAAAAGCCCTTATTTAAATTATTATAACACATTTATGTCCCCTTTTTACGTCTAGCACGTTTAATGGCAGTTTTGTCGGTTCGTATGTAGATACTCAACTAGCGTAGTATTAGAACGGTCGCTATAGCTACAGACCGGAAGCGGAAGTAATTGATAGCTGGCAGTCACGTATAGTTGTAGGATATTTCCAGTGCTTGTTACATTTGTAGAAGTATTCGATCATTTCTGTACTTGGCCCATTTGAGACGATGTCTGGACCAATACTAGTTCATAGTAAATGTAATCGATATCACTGCACTCTTGTTTGACTCATTGGTGCCCAGACTATTACACACGATGACAACGTGCCACATGCTGCTCAGAGAACTTGTTAAGAAGTACAGGGAACTCTTGGATATAAATACAACTTAAAAAAATAAATAATAAATTGTCTTGGTGCTTGAGCGATAACTCCAAACAGTGCGGGTTTGATTCCCATTGGATACGCTTCAGTCACCCCAAACATAAACATAAGTATGTGTATTCTTGTGGTAAAGAAAGATGTGACAGAGAGAAGATGAACTAGCCTCTCATATCGAAATACTGTGATTCTCTCAGCTATTTCTTGAAGCCTTTCCGGTCAGCGGTACTTTCTATCGTAATTAGAGTCTGTTAGATCCAGTCTGATTGATTACTTGTTAAAACGTTGCACTGTGTTCTGCGCCAGTAGCCCAGTGCATCCGATTTCAGCCAGCATTTTGCTTTCATCAGGTTTGCTTTCCTTAGCCTTTGATTGTCCCCAATCATCCTGCAAGGCAGCAGATTGTCTTTTCTGTAGGGGGATTCTGCCCTGACTGTGATTTACAACCAACATATTGCTGCATCATATACCAACTATTTGTTTTGTTTGCTTGAAGGTAACATTACCTGCAACAATGTTTTGCAACAATTTTAACTTCAATATTTTTTTTTACACAAACGTTGTACAATGTTTCTGATTAGTCATATCCTGGAGTTTATAAGAAGAACAAGAGATTCAAATGTTCACAATTTGTGTGTGTACAAGTTAAACCTGCTGGGCAAGAATTTGAAAACAGAATAGGGACAATGATTAAAGCAAAGTTCAGTGAGGACATGTAATTATGCCGTCCTAAACAAAATGTATCGAATGAAAGTAAATGGCAAAGATAGGAGAGATAGTAACAAATAATATCTACAGAGAGAGATTCAAAGAGGAAAAGAGGAAAGCGGTAGGGAGTGAGACAGCTAAGGAACGCATTGTACACTATAGTCCGTTCAGATTCGTTTGCCTAGACATTAATTTATTTTTTTCAAAAACTTATTGTTCATTTGCATTGATCTTTTGAAGTTAGGTTTAGAATACTAATGTCGCTATAAAAATATTTTTTTATCAAAGAAATGTGATCCAGTTTCAAAGATGCCTTATTTAACCTATATTAAAAAAAGTTAATCGATATTATAAACACCGGCGGGATTATGTAGATGCTTACATCTCACAGCTGATTCTTTAACATATAGGCATGACCTTCACGGCTGAATGCGCACCGTCCTAAAATAGTTATGTTTCCACTATAAATTTTTATAAAGAAATGTTACATATGAAATTTCCCGTTTAGCACAAAATGACATTTTAGCCGAAACCGGAAATTATGTGACGTAAAAATCACGGCCGTAGACTCGAGTTCGAGTCATAATTCAGAGGCAAATCTCAATATTTACAGAAAGGAGGCGGCACTATCCATATTATCTTCTGCAAGTCTATGTGAGAATGAATATAAAGGCAAAATATTTTACTGAGCATAACATTGCTATAAAGATTTATCAATACTTCTGCAGAGAGCGTAAAAAGGGACATCTTTATTGCTCTTTATCAAACCCTGAGAAGAGAACAATGCATATTTTAGGTTTGTGTAAACGTTCATTTGATCGAATAGTTAAAGGAAGCGGATATTTATTGCCAACAAATGCAAGAAAGCAAGGAAGGAAAGAAACGTTAGACGGTTTTGATAAGGACCTAGTAAAAAGAGAAATCTGTCGAATGTTTGATATAAACGAAGAAGTGACACTTAGAAAGTTGAAGCTTTGGCTGAAAACTAACAACGACATTGAAATATCAAAAACTTCATTATGGAAAATATTAAGAAGTGCAGGCTTCACCTTTAGAAAGTATGCTGGTGGAAAAAAACATTATTTGTGAGAAGCCACATCTAGTAGCTCTTAGAAGCAAGTATTTACGTGAAGTGAAGGAAATGCGCGAAAATGATTATGATATTGTTTATTTAGATGAAACTTGGATCAACGCTCATCATACAAATGAAAAGGAATGGCAGTTAGCAGATGGAAGTATTAAAAGATCAGTACCAAGCAGTAAAGGGCAACGTTTGATAGTTGCACATGCAGGTAGCAGACATAATGGGTTGTTGCAGAATGCTCATCTCGTTTTCATTTCAAAATCCATAGACAATAGAGACTACCACTCCGAAATGAATGGGCACATATTTAAAGACTGGATCGAGAAAAGTATCCTTCCAATATTAGATCGACCTTCTTGTCTGATAATGGACAATGCTTCATACCATAACGTAGTTAACGTAGAAGATAGAATCCCAACAACATCAAGTATAACAGATGCAATCAAAACGCGGCTCATAAAAGAACACATACAAGTTAACGACAGCTACTTGAAACCCGAATTGCTTAGCCTTGTAAAAAAGACACAACGTACAAAGATATTTAAAATAGACAAGTTAATTCAAGAACATGGCCATAGATGTTTGAGACTACCTCCATATCATGCACACTTAAATCCTATAGAACTAGTTTGGGCAAAAGTTAAAGGACACGTAGCATATACAAATAAAACTTTCAAATTATGCGATGTTGAGACACTTACAAATCAGGCTCTATCAAATATAAATAAAGACTACTGGGTAAAATGTGAGGATCATGTGTTACGACAAGAAGAGGAATATTGGAAAAAGGATGGTTTGTTGTTTGTTCAGCCGAAAGCAGTAATCGACCTATTTGACTCGTCTGATTCTGAATGATCATTACTCTGATTAAGTCTACAGATAAATAGTTTGATTTGCAAAATTTCCTAGTTGATTTGTTAAACAGTTTATTGTTCAAGACCACCCAAGCAATCAAAAATATGTTATAAGCAAACCAACAACCATTACTTTGAATGGAAGCCTGCTTGAGTCAGTACAGAAGTTCAGCTATCTTGGATCCACTATTACAGCCACACTTTCCTTAGATGAGGAACTAAATGTACGTATTTGAAAGGCAGCGACAACATTTGGAAACTCACACCAAGAGCATGGAACTATATCAAATTGACTCTACGAACAAAAGTTCTATATATAATTTAAAATTTGTATACTTGCCACCAAGTAAAATTTTTATGGACACGCCTATGGGTCATCGTTGCACTAGATTACTGTAAAACATTTTGATTAGGGTCAAAATAATAGTTACATGGGCAAAGATCAAAGGAATTCGCCGCTTTAAGAAAACCGTTATAGCTAGACATCGAGTAACACATATGTTCTCGTGACATGGACATTTTAACACCGTATGCCAAAAATCATGTGAAATCATCAAGAACTTTTTGAATTATAAATCATAACATCTCGGCAAACGAATCTGAACGGACTATAAATAACTGTTAAATACACAAAATGTGTGTTAAAAGTACTAAGTGTCTGCTGAATGTACTAATTGTCTTTTAAATGCACTCAGTGACTGTTAAACACACCAAATGCCTATTAAATGTACTAAGTGACTGAAATGAACCAAATATCTGTATGACTGATAAATGCACACAGAGACCGTTAAATGCACACAATGATTTAACAGCAGTATTAAAAGAAGATGGCGATGTGGTTGTCAACCAAGCGAAAGCGGATTATATTGCCAACAATCATGATTTTTTTTTCTTTTACGTTTCTATTGAAAACAAAACAAAGACATTCCAGCGCCCCCCAAAAACAAACAGCCCAATCGTGCAACTTTGCATCAGCTGCAGCAGACATGCGACCTCTATTCCCGTGCTTTAGTTAACCCCGAAAGTCGTGGTAGGCGCAGTCATCTAGGCTTATGAAGAGAAGAGATCGGGTTCCAGTTTTAAATGGGTACCATATATTTTTTTTATGGGAAAGAAATGCGGTACTGCCGCAATGCTGACAAAGGTGCCCAAAAAAATATTCCCCAATGGTTAAAGGAACGGTCACCATATTCTGTATGCTCGACACTCAAGTCGTTGGTTTATCATGATCGCACGTCTAGCAACTGTACATAATCTCCTTACAAGTCCTCCCCCCGTTATTCTCATGACTCCCCTGGATGTAGGAAACATCACTCTTGATTAACATCAAGATCTGAGAGTCTGACCAGGGCTGTAAATTAGTGTACATCATCGACATCTTTATCTCGCCCTTCATATCGAGAATTAGTAGTCCAAGTTCAGGACAGGAAGAAGTTATCTTTCTTTCATTCTTCCGTTCATTCCACTGCAGCAACTAGAAATATGACATTACCTCATTTCGATTATTCAGTGACGTATTTAGGACAGGAAAAAGACATGACAATTACCTGCATGAGAAATTGTTAAAAATATGTACACATTCAAAAACGACAAAGATACTTTCAAAGTTCTTGAAACACGAGAAAATTATCTGAAGTCGAGACTAAATAGAGAACGTAAATTTAAATATGTAGTGAGCCAATTAGATCGAGAGATGAACTGGCGGAAGTTGTCTTTCAGACATTTCCTGAAACATTTTTTTGTTGTACATTTATGTATTCTTTTGCGTTTTCAAGTGTCCTTGACCCGGAAATACAGGCTCAACGCTAGAATTATTACGTGCTCTCGTGTTTTCTAGAACCGTGTTCTTTTGTTTCATGGTCTTCGTTCAAGTTACAAACATGCCAGCAATGAGGTTTTCACAACTTTAATTATAAATTCAATTATTACATACCTATAAAACAGATAAGTTCGTTATCCTTGATACCATTATTTATGTTTTTCTATGTGCTGTGATATTTTATATTTTATATTTTATTTTCTTATGTTCTAGTTCATACATAAATCAGTTTTGTTTTGTTTCTAGCTTGTCATTTAAAAAAAAAATATGTTAGTGTCATTATATAAACGAATAACTCTTCAGACTTTTTCTTGTAAATTTACTCTGAATGTAAGACAAAATATTATTGATGGATTGCCAAGTATTGCCAGTGGCTGAAATGGTGGATATGGATGGATGGATATGTGGATAAATGGATGGATATGTGGATGTATGGCCTGATATTGTCAGTGGGTAGACGGGTGGATGGATGGATATGTGGATAAATGGATGGATATGTGGATGTATGGCCTGATATTGTCAGTGGGTAGACGGGTGGATGAATAGATGTGTGGATGGATGGCTTGGTATTGTCAGTGGGTAGACTGGTGGATGAATGGATATGTGGATGGATGACCTGGTATTGACGGTGGGTATACAGGTGGATGGGTGGATATGTGGATAAATGTATGTGTGGATGGAAGGCCAGGCATTGTCAGTGGATAGAATAGTGGATGGATGTGTGGATGATTGTCCGGGTATTTTCAGTGGGTAGAATAGTGGATGGATAGATATGTGGCTGGACTAATGAAAGAACGAACAAACAAGAGGACGTGAACTGACGGTCACGTTATACGGATGTTCCGCTAGGGCGACGACAGAATGAAAGGATGGGCGGACACACAAGAAAACAAACGAATCTTCGGAAGGATAGATGGGTGAATATATGAAGAAACAGATACACTGACAAACATACAGATGGGCAAAGAAATATTCAAATGAAAAAATAGATAGATGAACGAACAGACGAGTGTAAAGATGGATGGACAAATGATGAAATATGTGTTGTTTTTATGATGAGAATATTCGAGAACATTGCCTTGAACTGAGAGACGTGTAAAGGAAATGGATGAATACAAGCAAGGCAAAGTGCACATCAAACCTATCTTCAAAAAATGCACTTATTCTGTACCATGTTATTGCGTGCATTTCCTACTCAGTAGATGATGTTTGTGGGCGCTCCCATCATACACCTACCTGTACACATGTCTCTGTCTTTCTTCTAGTTCCACCGCTGCCAGCGGGAGCAATATTGTTTTTATTATTTCACTTCTATAATAATTGCCTTCTCTCTCTCTCTCTCTCTCTCTCTCTCTCTCTCTCTCTCTCTCTCTCTCTCTCTCTCTCTCTCTCTATATCTCTTTCCATATTCTTCTCCATTTCTCACGTTTACATTATTTATAAATGTGCATTTATATCCCTCAACATTCTTATTCTTTTTCTATCTCGTCCCTTCTTTCTCTTAATCTAACAGTATCTCATGTACTGATCTCATGTATCATAACAGTAAACATGTACTGGCAACAAACAGCAGCTATACGAATTAACAACCAAATAGGACAATTCCAATTTATAAAGCAAGGAGTCAGACAAGGCTGTGTTCTGTCACCGGATTTGTTTTCACTTTACAGCGAATATATTATGAGATCAATAGTAGACAAAAAAGGAATTGAAGTCAACGGTCACAACATAAATAATTTGCGTTATGCAGATGACACAGTCTTAATAGCAGAGACAGAAAACGAACTATAAGAAATGATAGACATAATAGTAAAAGAAAGCAACAAGAAAGGTCTCAGTCTGAATAATAAGAAAACATAAGTAATGGTTATATCAAAGAAACAATCATCACCATCATGCAGCATAAAAATAAACCAGACAAATCTGAAACAAGTGCAACGTTTCAAATACTTGGGCACAATAATAACATCAGATGGAAGATGCACCACAGAAATAAATAGCAGAATAGCTGAGGCCAAAATAGCATTTCAGAAAATGAAAAATATTTTATGCAACAAATCTATGTCAATAAAAATGAGAAAGAGAGTTCATCGGTACTATATAGAACCAATTCTGACCTATGGAAGCGAATCATGGACAGTAGACAAACAAATGAAAAGACGATTAAAGGCCACAGAGATGGGATTTCTCAGAAGAATGTTGAAAGTTCCCTGGACAGCTAAAAAGACCAATGAGGAAGTTCTCAAAGAGGCCAACACAGAAATGGAGCTCTAAAAATACATCAGAAAGAAGAAATCAACATTTTTCGGGCACATCATGAGAAGAGGAAAGTTGGAATACTTGGCTACAACTGACAACATAAAAGGAAAGAGAGATCGCGGACGACAAAGAGAGAAAATACTGGATAGCTTGGTGTTATGGCATGGAAAACAGTCAACAACAGAAATGATACGATGCACTGTAAGATAGAAGATTGTGGAGGGACATGATCTCCTACGCCAACCGGTATGGAACATGATGATGAACAGTATCTCTCTCTCTTTCTCTCTGACTATTTTCTTCTCTACTCCCTTTATAGCCGTACTTCTCTCTCTCTCTCTCTCTCTCTCTCTCTCTCTCTCTCTCTCTCTCTCTATATATATATATATATATATATATATATATATATATATGTGTGTATTATATATTCTTTTCTACAATCCCCTATCTATCTCCTTTATGTCTCCTTATAGCCCGCTCTCTCTATTCTTCAATAGTCCTTATTCTTCCCTTTTTCTCTCTATAGCTCTCTGTCTATACTTTCTTCTATTACTCACTATATATATTTCTTTACTTTCGGTCAATATAGCGGATATGCGACAGGGATCCGTTAAGGCACTGTCTGAAAAGTGTTCCTTGTTTGTTTCCTCATATTCCAAGTCCGGCTTGCTGCCGGAGCTTCTGAGTAGTGCTCTGTGCACACCGTGATCTGCGTGATTCATCTTGACGATGTTTCTATATTTAGATTGCTTACGATGAATAATGATATTGTATGACGAAGGACAGTTCAGATGCGTTCACTGTCGGTGCTATAATACACCTTATGTCTTTTGACGTGTGCTGTGTTTGTTAAGATGGAGACTGCAACTACCTTTCTTTGTTTGGATATTCGATGAGATGTTAATTCGGATGATTCCACAGGCACGGCGGTTGAGCAATTATGGATTTCTATTCGTTTGCAGTGGTACCGGGGCCTTTCAAATAACCATAACCAACCATATATATATACTTCTTTGTTTCCCTCCCGCACCCTCCGTTCACAAGACCACTCTTTCTACAAACTTTCTTCTCCTTCCTATTGAACAACGTCCTCTAATTCTAGACTTCTACACCAACTTTCTATTCCTGGAAAATACTGAACCTGAAAACTACATTTTGGGGGTGGGTCGACAGTTTCTGACATCAGGGGCGGATTCCTTATTTGATCATTTTTGTATCCAATAAATTTTCTCACACACCTTCCTTCGTAGTTGTAGTTAGTCGATGGCCCCGGTATCACTGCAAACAAATTAAAATCCATAATTGCTCAACCACCTGAAGGTGGTTCTCTCGCATCTCATCGCATTGAAGGATCCAAACAAAGAAATGTAGCTGCAGTTCCTATCATAGTTACAGCACACGCCAAAAGATATAAGGCGTAACCGCACCAAATATCGGTATATTTAAACACGATCCGAATGAATTATACAGATCATGGTGTGCACAGAGCACTAAACTCAGTAACTTCCGCAGCAAGACCCTCCTTCGTGTTGTCTTTTGTCGACGTTCTCCTTATTTTAACGGTTACATTTTACTGGCAACCATTGGTAGAGAAAGCCCGCTTAATCCCGGATATGTAAAGTGAACGACTGGCCATAATGTTATCCCGGTCAGAGATAAGCTAGACAGACACAATTTTACAACTTAATTTAAAAGAATATTCTTTTATTGGTGAGCATATACAATGCTATCTTCAGCAAAATAACGACGCCAGTATTGCTATCTTGATGAAACAAAAACTCTAATCCATACACATCGTTGCATCTGGACTGGACATGCGGTCTTTATTCACTGGTTCTGTAAGTCTCCCCCTCTACACATCCTATCAAATAGATAAATGCCTTAGATAAAGACACTTTTAATACAAATTGTTCTATTTATTTAGAACCTAGAACAACCAATTCCGGTAAGTATAGTATAAACCAATGCTCTTTCTCTCTTGGGTTCTGCCCTGCTAAATTTTAAAAAGCTTGCATATTTTGCAAATCCATAATGGACCCGTTTCTCCTGAAAGATCGACGCACTAGAGTATCTTTTTGTTTTAATCTTATTCTCAAACCAGATGGTGTTCACTTGAGGTGATTGAATTCTTATTGAGGATGTCCCATTTTAAATCCATGATTTTGTTTCTATGTGAAGGTTGAAATATATTCCTGATAATTGTCGTCACGAATACTTTAAACCTTCATTTCTGCAGCATTCGTCTGATGACTACTCTCTTTTATATTAAACTCTTAAAAGAACATTAAATGTACGTACATTCTATGTATTGCTTTTAAAACGCGTTGTATATTTTACTCCTTTCAGCCCAATATATCCATCTTAAACTATACATTTTTGTATACAAGGTTGCCTTCCCTTTCCAACTTCGATTGGTCAGAATGGTTAGTTCAAACCCACCGATGAAAAGTGTAGTGTAGGATCTTCATCAATTCTGGTTTGCTGCGCGCTTTCAATCAAAGTGGTGTTGCACGACTTGGTAGATTTTATTTTATTGTTTCCAAAGCAAGAGAGAGCGGATTGACGCTCCATGGTAGCTAACCCTCGACGCAAAGACGGCACTCAATGATGATGACAATGATGATTATGATGATGATGATGATTTTGTTTCCGAGTTTAAGTCTGGCAGGCATCCCCCCTCCCCCTCCCTAGTATCCAACAGATTTGATTTCCAGCATTCATATCCACATATTAGTTCTAGCATTACGAAGACAAAAAAACGATAAAACAGTCTTAGTTTTGTATGTTTTTTACCTACTTTTCCTAATCTAAAGCATAAACAGTTGTAGAGATAATACACATAATCTATACAATATAGAGCAGCGTTCTTAATGTCAGCTAACTAACAAATCTATACAATATAGAGCAGCGTTCTTAATGTCAGCTAACAAACAAATCTATACAATATAGAGCAGCATTCTTAATGTCAGCTAACTAACAAATCTATACAATATAGAACAGCGTTCTTAATGTCAGCTAACTAACAAATCTATACAATATAGAGTAGCGTTCTTAATGTCAGCTAACTAACAAATCTATACAATATAGAGCAGCGTTCTTAATGTCAGCTAACTAATAAATCTATACAATATAGAGCAGCGTTCTTAATGTCAGCTAACTAATAAATCTATACAATATAGAACAGCGTTCTTAATGTCAGCTAACTAACAAATCTATACAATATAGAACAGCGTTCTTAATGTCAGCTAACTAACAAATCTATACAATATAGAACAGCGTTCTTAATGTCAGCTAACTAACAAATCTATACAATATAGAGCAGCGTTCTTAATGTCAGCTAACTAATAAACACCATCATATCTCATCATAATGGCAAAACTATCAGCTTCTAACGGATTCGTTCGTAGCAATCCTTTTCTAAATATTTATATCTTGGATTAACCTTTCCCACTTCCGTTCATTTTTTACCCATTTCTCCGCCATCTTCTTCTCGCTCTCTCAATCTATTCCTCTCTCTCTTTCTATCTCTCTCCCTCTCTCTACTCCCCCCCCCCATCTTTCTCTCTCTTTCTGTCTCTCACTCATTTATTATATTTTATCTTATATGCTTGTTGAAGATGTCTAGAAGTCGAAACTATGGAAAGGAAACAAAACTTAAGAGAGATGCACACAGAAATAAGGAGAATGACTAATAAAAACAAAAAAGCTGCATGAAACGGATGTATTACAAACAAAGAGGGAAGAATGCTAACAGACAACAAAGATATAATAGATAGATGGCAAGAATATATAACAGAATTATTTCATGACGAAAGAGACAAAAAGCCAGACATATAATGTACATACAACTATAAAATCCTGAAATCTGAAGTAGAAAAAGCTATAAAAACAATGAAAAAGGGAAAGGCAGCAGGACCTGACAATATACAAATATAGATGATACAGGCTCTAGGGGATTTTGGCATCGAGTGATCACAAACATATTCAATGACATATAACATACAGGAAACATACCAAACGATCTAAAAACATCATTGCCTAAAAAGAATGGTGCAGTTGAATGCAGTGATGTCAGAACAATAAGCCTAATGAGCCATGTAACAACAATTTTACTAAAAGTTATACAGGGAAGGATTCAGAATAAAATCAATACTGAATTAGATGAGCAACAATTTGGATTCAGGAAAAACAGTGGCACAAAAGAAGCCATATTTAGCATGAGAACATTGATTGAAAAGTACATAGAAGTAAACAAATCAATTTATGCCTGCTTCATAGACTACACCAAAGCTTTCCATAGAGTACACAATAACCAACTTATAGACTGCCTAAAGGATATAAATCTAGACGACACAGACATACGACTAATATGTAATTTGTACTGGGAGCAAACAGCAATAATAGGATATAACAAGGAGAACTCTACACCCATGGACATAAAAAGTAGAGTAAGACAAGGATGCATCCTATCACCGAGCTTATTCAATCTTTACATTGAGCAAATCTTTAAAAACATCTCAGAGATGCCAAGCCTAAACATTAATGGAAAGATAATCAATAACCTAAGATATGCTGATGATACTGTTCTACTAGCAGAAAATCTTAAAGACCTACAACAATTGCTTAATGTGATAAACATAACAAGCAAAAATATGGACTAGATATGAATATCAAAAAGACTAAAACTATGATCATAAACAAAGAAAATTCTCAAGACCAACAATTAAATATCACAGTTGAGGGAATACATCTGGAGACAGTCCAGAGCTACAACTATCTGGGACATACTATAACCAATGATGGAAAATGTAAAATTGAAATAAAAAAAAACAATAGGTATGGCAAAAAGTAATTTTAATGCCATGAAAAATATACTAACAACAAAACAAATATCAGCAGGGCTGAAACTAAGAATGGCAAAATGTTACATCTTCTCAACATTCCTGTATAGTGCAGAAACATGGATATTAGACAAGAAAACAGAACATAAAATTGAAGCCTTTGAAATGTGGATTTATAGAAGAATATGTAGAATTGGATGGAAAGAAAAGAAAACAAATGATGAAGTTTTAAAACAACTAAAAATAAAAAGAGAACTACTAAATACAACTAAGACAAGACAAATCAAATTTTTGGGGCATGTGAAAAGACACAATAGCCTACTAATAGTAATACTGGAAGGGAAAATACAAGGTAAAATAGGCAGAGGCAGACCAAGACTAAAATGGACGAGTAATATCAAAAGATGAACAAGTCAATCTATGTCAGCCTGCACCATCAAAGCAAGAAACAGTGTAGAATGGCGATCCATGGTAGCCAACCTTCGTTGCGGAGAAGGCACTCGATGATGATGATGATGATGATGATGCTTGTTTTTACATATTCTCACTCAGTTATTATATTTTATCTTCTATGCCTGTTTCTACATATTCTCATTCAGTTATTATATTTTATCTTCTATGCCTGTTTCTACATATTCTCACTCAGTTATTATATATTTTATCTTCTATGCTTGTTTTTACATATTCTCACTCAGCTATTATATATTTTATCTTCTATGCTTGTTTCTACATATTCTCACTCAGCTATTATATATTTTATCTTCTATGCTTGTTTCTACATATTCTCACTCAGCTATTATATATTTTATCTTCTATGCTTGTTTCTACATATTCTCACTCAGCTATTATATATTTTATCTTCTATGCTTGTTTCTACATATTCTC
Source organism: Megaustenia siamemsis (assembly GCA_032433765.1). Lineage (NCBI taxonomy): Eukaryota > Metazoa > Mollusca > Gastropoda > Stylommatophora > Ariophantidae > Megaustenia > Megaustenia siamemsis. The sequence continues at coordinate 134,908,619 of JAVIAB010000092.1, forward strand.
ACTCATCTATTATATATTTTATCTTCTATGCTTGTTTCTACATATTCTCACTCAGTATAAATTCCAGAACAGGCCAAGACTTGTAACAACCCCTATATGTATTACGTAAACACAACTTCATATAAGTTTATGTAAGTTTGATTCATCTTTGATTAGCTTATTTACCGCAGCTTTGTTTCCAATTAAACTAGTTCATATTGGAATCTGGGGCGTTGAGGTCTGGCTGGGTGAGATTGAATGTCTAATTTTATGAAGACAAACAATAAATTCAGACTTCGTATTCAAGTTGTACAGTAACGGAAACTTCAGCAATGTGCAATCGAAATGAGTAGGCCTTATGCCGTTTCCCAGACTAGATTTTTAAAAAAAACAAGCCTAGCATAATTATAAATTGTATTAATATTAATTATGATCATAAACAAAGAAAATACTCAAAACCCACAAGTGGATATCAAAATTGAAGGAATAGACCTTGAGACAGTTCAGAACTATAACTACCTTGAACATACTATAACCAGTGATGGAAAATGTAAAACTGAAATAAACAAAAGAATAGGAATGGCAAAAAGTAATTTTAATGTTATGAAGGACATACTAACATCAAAACAAATAACACCAAAGCTAAAACTAAGAATAGTAAAATGTTACATCTTCTCAATATTTCTATATGGTGCTGAAACATGGACATTAGACAAGAAAACAGAACAGAGAATTGAAGCCTTCGAAATGTGGATATATAGAAGAATAGGTAGAATTGGATGGAAGGAAAAGAAAACAAACGATGAAGTCTTAAAACAACTAAAAATGAAAAGAGAACTTCTGAGCACAATTAGAACAAGACAAATGCGATTCTGGGGCCATGTTAAAAGACACAACAGCCTATTGAAAGTGATCCTGGAGGGGAAAATACAAGGTAAAAGAGGCAGAGGCAGACCAAGATTAACATGGACGAGTAACATCAAAAGATGGACAAATCAACCGATGACAACCTGCACCATCAAAGCAAGAGATAGAGCAGAATGGCGCTCCATGGTAGCCAACCTTCGTTGCGGAGACGGCACTCAATGATGATGATTATTATTAATATTGTTTTGAGACCTCACCGGTGCTAAGGAGTTCTGCCGCTACGCTGATGACTTCCTGTGAAATCAGGTAAAGAAATCGGAGTGCTTGTGGACACTACCAGAGTACAATGATGATAGTTCTTTCCGTGAGATGAAATTATGTGAATGTGTATGCACTCGGTGCGGTGGTATAATTCTGAATTATTGAAGTCGTTAGTCGGATTACCGTCATCACATATTTTAAAAATTGATACCTAAGTGCACATCAGTAAATCCAGCAAAGTGAAACATGTTAGAAATAAATCTAGACTTGTTTACATGTCTTCGCCCCTTATTATTGTAGCTCTCTTGAACTGAATATATCTCAATTTCTCTCTTAATTTCAAGATCTGGAAGTCACATCAGGTCTGCAAATTCACAAACATCTAAATCTGTATCTCTCCCTACTTTTGTTAGAGCGTTAGGGAAATACGATCTGTCCGTCACAAGGCCATATCGTCCATCACTATGACGAAGTACACACAAGTCACAACCTTTGGTGCACACAAAAGCTTGGTTCACCTGAAATATCGCATCCAGGTGCACGAAGGTCGTAGCAGCGGCTTAGATCCTTAAATTGGAACCTTCAGATGACTTGGTACAGCTATCCACATGAGTTACAAGTAAACAGCCCGCAGAATAAATCATACGGCGGTTATACTGTAAAGCTTTCAAAGCCATAATGCAGTACACATAACGACTTCACAACAGAGGAAGGTCGCATTCACAACGTCGGATTCACAGAAATAACCGCAGCAGCAGTCCATGAACACTGACGCAAAATCAAGATTATAACTTCGGGTACTTACAGCAGCTAAATGCTGCTATCATTACAAGCTGGCAACTGCTCTCAATCTAGAGCTGCATAGCTCGAATATGACATAGAATAGTAAGATGGGCATGTTACATCGCAACTTCGTTGCATGGATGTGAATTCGCAGAGGTCAATAAAGCCTAGATATTCCAGGAGAGTAGCCGTCGTTTAGCAATGGGATCATTTATCTACTAAGGAAACAATGCTAATATCAATCGATGGTGATTAGATTACTCATCAACTTGGAACAAGAGATCGATCGCGATTGATGGTGTTTAGGTTACTGATCTACTGACGACAGCAGGTCGATATCGATCGATATTAGTCAGATAATTAACTAAACTGATCTACTGACGACAGCAGGTCGATATCGATCGATATTAGTTAGATAATTAACTAAACTGATCTACTGAGGACAAGAGGTTGATTTCGATCGATATTAGTTAGACAATTAACTAAACTGATCTACTGAGAACAAGAGGTCGATATCGATTATGATTGATGGTTTCTATGATCACTGAGCTATAAATAGGCACCAAGCTTTCATTTTTAAGAAAGAACAACTGCATTGACATAAATGCTGCACATTAACTAAAAGAAAAAGACGGTTAACAAAACTAACATTCTGTTTCCTACAATTCACGGCTATGATGAGATTATCTCTTCTTTCTAGTCCAGGACAGACAACTGCAGCTCTCTCTACAGAGTTTCCCTACCGGGAAAAGTAGTCGTCCTCTTTTGATCGTATCCAGAGACAGGTCAGAGGTAGCACTTTGCAATTTATCATAAGAAAGAAAAACAAGGGACGATTATAAGGAAAGATACAGAACAGTATAACATAATGGGCTTCAAAAGTAAACTTACAAGTATGACTTACACACACCAGGATAAATGAATAAAATCAACTACTCCAACCAGCGTGACGATGACGGCGATAATGATGATGGTGATGATGATAATGAGGATGATGGTGACGGTGATTATGATGTTAACTACGACGAGGTAGTTGATGATGATAATTAGGATAATAAAAAAAAGAGTGTATATTTACTCGGTTGCTGATGGAATTCGGAAATGAAAGAAAACATCCCTTCATCTGTCCGTCTGTCTGTCCGTCCACTCGCCCTCCCATCCGTCAGTTTGCATGTCTGTCTATCTATCTATCTATCTGTCTATCTATCTATCTATCTATCTATCTATCTATCTATCTATCTATCTATCTATCTATCTATCTATCTATCTATCTATCTATCTATCTATCTATCTATCTATCTATCTATCTATCTATCTATCTATCTATCTATCTATCTATCTATCTATCTATATATATATATATATATATATATATCTGTCTATCTGTCTATATATCTGTCTGTCTGTCTGTCTGCCTGCCTGTCTGTCTGTCTGTCTGCCAGTCTGCCAGCCTGCCTGCCTGCCTGTCTGTCTGTCTGTCTGCCTGCCTGCCTGTGTCTGTCTGTCTGTCTGTCTGTCTGCCCTCTGCCTGCCTGTCTGTCTGCCTGCCTGCCTGTCTGTCTGCCTGCCTGTATGTCTGCCTGCCTGCCTGTATGGCTGCCTGCCTGCCTGTCTATCTATTCGCCTTACACAATCAATATTATAACATTCCGCTATCTTATTCAATAATTTTCTGTTACAATCGCCACTCATCCCCGCCGATCCCTCCCACATAACAGTGATGAGAGAATACAGGAATTATTTGGGACAAGTCTATGATTTCTAGCCACGAATGTAAGGTCCGATCTGATTGGTCACTCTTAGAAAAGTCCATTTCCAATACATCTTCTTGCTTTTTTGTTTCCTCCTGGCCAGTTAGTCCTCAGCTTCGGACACCAACTCCTCACCTTCACCTTCTCTCTCTCTCTCTCTCTCTCTCTCTCTCTCTCTCTCTCTCTCTCTCTCTCTCGCCTCAACATATCAACTCATCTTGAGTTCCTCATTTCGACTATAAGTCGATTCCTTCAAATGAACGTGTCAGTGTTTTTTTTTTCTTTTCTAAGTGACGCTGTATATTGTAACATTGATGTGTATTTCATTCAGAATGTTGCTATTCAAGTATTTTATTCAGAATGTTGCTATTGAAGTATTTCAATCAGAATGTTTCTATTGATGTATTTCATTCAGAATGTTGCTATTGGAGTATTTCAATCAGAACGTTGCTATTGATGTATTTCATTCAGAATGTTGCTATTGATGTATTTCAATCAGAATGTTGCTATTGGTTAATTTCATTCAGAATGTTGCTATTGATGTATTTCATTCAGAATGTCGCTATTGGTTAATTTCATTCAGAATGTTGCTATTGATGTTTTTCAATCAGAATGTTGCAATTGGTTAATTTCATTCAGAATGTTGCTATTGATGTATTTCATTCAGAATGTTGCTATTGATGTATTTCATCAGAATGTTGCTATTGAAGTATTTCATCAGAATGTTGCTATTGATGTATTTCGTTCAAAATGTGCTATTTGTGTATTTCATTCAGAATGTTGCTATTGGTGTATTTCAATCAGAATGTTGCTATTGGTGAATTTCAATCAGAATGTTGCTATTGGTGTATTTTTTTCAGAATGTTGCTATTGGTGTATTTCATCTGAATGTTGCTATTGATGTATTTCATTCAAAATGTTGCTATTGGTGTATTTCAATCAGAATGTTGCTATTGAAGTATTTCATCAGAATGTTGCTATTGATGTATTTCATTCAAAATGTTGCTATTGGTGTATTTCAATCAGAATGTTGCCATTGAAGTTTTTCATCAGAATGTTGCTATTGAAGTATTTCATCAGAATGTTGCTATTGATGTATTTCATTCAAAATGTTGCTATTGGTGTATTTCAATCAGAATGTTGCCATTGAAGTATTCATCAGAATGTTGCTATTGAAGTATTTCATCAGAATCTTGCTATTGAAGTATTTCGTCAGAATCTTGCTATTGATGTATTTCATTCAGAATGTTGCTATTGATGTATTTCATTCAGAATGTTGCTATTTTGTGTATTTCAATCAGAATGTTGCTATTGAAGTATTTCATAAGAATGTTGCTATTGATGTATGCCATTCAAAATGTTGCTATTGATGTATTTTATTCAGAATGTTGCTATTGATGTATTTCAATCAGAATGTTGCTATTGAAATATTTCATCAGAATGTTGCTATTGATGTATTTCATTCAGAATGTTGCTATTGGTGTATTTCATTCAGAATGTTGCTATTGATGTATTTCATTCAGAATGTTGCTATTGATATATTTTATTCAGAATGTTGCTATTTATGTATTTCATTCAGAATGTTGCTATTGATGTATTTCATTCAGAATGTTGCTATTGATGTATTTCATTCAAAATTTTGCTTTTGATGTATTTCATTCAGAATGTTGCTATCTTTCACTTACAGAATCGCTGTCTTTCTCTCACTAACTATTTTTCCCTGAATGTTACTGTATATGCCTTTATGAATAACTTTTTTTTCTGAATGTTGCTATATTCAGCTTTTAATATTACTGTCCTTTTTTATGAATTTGGCTATATTTGTCTTTGGATATTGACGTCTTGTCTTTTTTATGAATTTGACTATATTTGTCTTAGATAACACTGTATTTATGTCTGTATTTGTATCTCTCTCTCTCTCTCTCTCTCTCTCTCTCTCTCTATCTTCTTCTTCGTCTTCTTCTTTCCTTCCTCATCTGCCTTTCAGCGTCGAGGGGAGATATAATTTGCGGTCTTTTGCTCTTCTGTTCGCCTCTGCTGCTGTTATGTTTCCTAGTGCTTCTAATATTCCATCGATCCATCTTTTTCGTGGTCGACCCTTGGGTCTGTTGTTCTCACAACGTTTGTTGAAGGCTCGTTGTGTTGTGTTTTGTTCTTTCTGCCTTGTCACGTGGCCGAACCATTTTATCTGTTGTTTCCTTATATATTCTATGGCTGGGGCTATTCCTAGCTTTTTTCTCAGTTCTTCATTTCTGATCTTATCTCTCAGACTGTTTCCTGTCATTCGTCTAACACATTTCATCTCTGTAGAGGTTATTTTCCTTATTGTTCTTGCATCTAGAGTCCAGGTCTGGCATTGGTAGCACAACGTTGGGATGAAGATTGTATTGTATAGTGCTCGTTTTGCCTCCAGGGTTATTTCCTTGTTGGACAATAGTGGTGATAACTGTCCGATGATTTGACAAGCTTTGTTGCATCTTGATTCTATCTCTGCTGTTTGGGAATTGTCGTTTGTCATTAGACTTCCTAGGTATTTGAATTCCTCTACTTGTTTTAGTTGTCTGCCTTCTATAGTTATGTTGATGTTCTGTTTATTTTTGGCGACATTCATGACTTCTGTTTTGTTGATGTTGATTTTCATGTTGTATTTTGTACCTAAGATGTTGAGTTTGTTTAAGTGTTCTTGTAGGTCTTCTATTGTTTCATGTATTAGTGCCTGGTCGTCTGCAAATAGAAGCTCGTTGATCTCCTCTGTCTCTGATGGGTTGGCTAGCTTGCATATATGGTCCATGTATGTAATAAACAGTAGGGGGGATAGTACGCACCCCTGTCTTACACCTGATCTAACTTCGAAGTGGTCTGTGTAGCCAGTTGCTGTTCTGACCCTGCAGCTGCTGTTGGCGTAGAGACTTTTAATAATGTTGGTTAGATGTTGGCTTACTCCGTATGTTTTTAGTATCTCCCACAGTTGTTCTCTGTTTACTCTGTCGAATGCTTTTTCCTGGTCAATGAAGACTATGTATAAGTTTTGGTTGTGTTCTGTCGTTTTTTCTGCAAGCTGTTTTAGTGTGAATAGTGCGTCGGTACATCCTCTGTTTTTTCGGAACCCCATTTGAGAATCGCTTAACTGTAGTTCTATTATTGGTCTCAGTCTTTTTTCCAAGATTTTGGCGTATAGCTTTCCTACATGGCTGAGCAGAGATATACCTCTATATCGATTGCAGTCTCTTTTGCTACCTTTCTTTTTCCATATTGGTATGATGATTGCCTGTTGCCAGTCTTCTGGGGCTTGTTGTTGGTGCCATGCTGCATTAAATATTCTGTGCAGCCATTGCATTCCTGTTTCTCCCGCTGCTGCTATTATTTCTATTGGAATGTTATCTATCCCTGGTGCTTTGTTTCTTGGTGCATATTTGATTACTTCTTCTATTTCCTCTTTCATGATGTTGGGTTCAGTATTTGTGAGTTCTAGCGTGGTTTTTGTTGTCTTGTTGGTAGTTGGTATGTTTAACAGGTCTTCAAAATATTCTTTCCATCTCTGTTGCATACATTGGTTGTTTGATATTGGTTGTCCGTCTTTGTCATTTATCAGCTCAGTAGGATCATGGTTTTCTTTTCTCGCTCTTGTGGCTTTTACTGCTTTGTAGAAATCCCTTGTGGCTGTCTTGAAGTCCCTGCTCATGTTTTGTCCGAATTCTGTCCAATTCCTTTGCTTAGCTTCTTTGATCAACATTTTAACTCTTTTTCGAACTAAGGCATATCTTTCATATTTTTCTTGGTTCTTGTTCTCCCTCCAATTTTTAAACAGTTTCTTCTTTTCTTTAATTGCTTCTCTGATTGTTTCGTTCCACCACGGGGTGCTCTTTTTCCCTTCTCTTGTTCTTAGCTTCGTTCCACAAACTGTTTTAGAGATGTTAGTTTCTGTTTCCTTAAATTGTTTCCACTCTTCTTCTACTGTGCCTACTTCGTTAGGGAGTTTCTTGAATTCCTCTCTGAGTTTTTCTTCTAGGGTTTTCCTTGTTTCTTGATAGTTTAATTGTTTTATTTTTATTGTCTGTTCTTTTCGCTTCTTTTGTTTGTTTTCGTGTTTTCTCTTTATTTTTGGCTGTCTTGTGTGATCATAACCATCTTGTGATCCGTGTCGTCTGTAATATTTGGGATTGCTCTACTGTCGGTTACTCTTTTCTTGTTCTCTTTTCTTGTTAGTATAAAATCTATCTGGCTTCTGCATGTTGTGTCATTCCATTTGTACCAGGTGTATACTTGCGACTCTCTGTGTTTGAAGAATGTGTTGGTGATAAATAAATCATTTTGATTGCATAGATCCAGCAGTCTGCTTCCATTTTCGTTTATTTCAGCTGTTTTATCGCCAAAGGGTCCTAAGATATCACTGTTCTCACTGTTGCGTTTCCCAAGCCTTCCATTAAAATCTCCCATCACTAACATGTCGTCGCTTTCGTCAATCTTGTTAATGATTTCACTCAGTGTGTCGCAGAATTCTTCGCTGTCTCTTACATTGTTGTTGCATGGTGCATAGATTTGAATGTAATTTGTTTTTCGATCGTCTTCTAGTAGTTTAATTGTGATAATTCTTTCTGAATGGTATTTTATTTATATTTTATATATATATTTATATATATATATATATATATATATATATATATATATATATATATATATTATCACTATAATTGCATTATCCCCTGATATCACTATATTTGTGTCTGTATTTGTGGCTATGTATATCTCTCTATCACTAACGTTACATATTTCCGGATATCCTCTGCATCTTACTTGTGATATATGTATCCTTTCTCTACATAAAAGTATATATGTGTCATCTATGAACACATACATTGTGCTCTATGAATATCCCCATATGTCTCTTATTCTCCGAACATTCTCGAATCTAACCTTTCTTATTCTCGCAATATCCATATATATATATCTCACCGAACAATCATCTTTTTACTTTCTGTTTCTCTCTTCATACCATCTTTGTCTTCTCTGAATATCGCTCCTATCTCTATGGATATTCTTGTTATATTCTATGTACGCTTGCGTCATTGTCCTCTCTCTAAATGTCTGCTACTTATTCACACGGATACCCCCTGCCTATAAATATCAATATTCCCCCCCCCCCCCCAAAAAAAAAAATGTCCACTTATTCCTAAATATTCTTTATATCTCAGACCATCACATGTCCCGTAACGGCACTGTCCGTCTCCCAGAATGTTGCCCTCCTGGCGTCTTCTCACATTACGCGTTCACTAGCACTCGCCTATTCAAATGGAATCACCGAACATAAGTGTGCATGCGAGTAATGTTCAACGAGTTCTATGTCTACGTATGTTTCTATTGGTATTTTCAAATGTCATTAAGTGGCTAAGCAGTTGCTATTTTGAGCGCGTCATGAGTTTTACTTGTATCGTTAGCCTCAAATACCTTCATGTCAGGTATTGTGATACATCAAAAGGCGGGAATTTCCGTTTGACAGATGAATACTTTCCCAATGACGTCAAAAGAATATATTTTTTTTTTTACTTTTCTTTTTCTGATCAGAAAAATCTCAGTCAGTTTTTTTTTTTTTCCTTTCACAACCTTTATCAACTTATAGCAAACTGAAGATGCGTCAAAAGCATAGGAGTAAATCGTCGACTGGGAGCCGCGACAGTTCAGTGGTTCGTGGACTGGACTACAAAGACAAGAGGTAGGGTTCGATCCCAACCGACGGCTTTCGATTCACCCAGCCTTTAATGGGTACCGTATTTTTTTTCTGGGAAAGTAAAGCAGCACGGGCGTAATACCGACCACATTACGCGAAAAATCAGGTGCCGAGGGTCTGTAAAATTTATGATCACTAACACCATATTCTGTATACGCCACTTGGCGTGACGGGGGTACTTTACTTTTTTTTTTCAGCGCAGACTGCTGAAGTGGGATGTGCTATGCCGAAAGGTACAGACATCAGAGCTTGCAGTAAAATACGACAAACTAACACACCCGCACATCAACACACCCCCTACACCAATACACCAATACACTCCCTACAACATTTTAATGGAAGATTTTAATGGAAGGCTTGGGAAACGCAACAGTGAGAACAGTGATATATTAGGACCCTTTGGCGATAAAACAGCTGAAATAAACGAAAATGGAAGCAGACTGCTGGATCTATGCAATCAAAATGATTTATTTATCACCAACACATTCTTCAAACACAGAGAGTCGCAAGTATACACCTGGTACAAATGGAATGACACAACATGCAGAAGCCAGATAGATTTTATACTAACAAGAAAAGAGAACAAGAAAAGGTACAGACATCAGAGCTTGCAGTAAAATACGACAAACTAACACACCCGCACATCAACACACTATACACCAACACACCTACACATCCAAGTCCAATTAATGTCTAAATAAGGGTGGTCGAAGAAGAAAAGTAACCATTGAGCGAATCTTCACATTTTACAGTCCCACTCATCACTGCCCATTTATTACATTATATAGCTCCACTCATAGCTGTCCATTTCTCCACTTATATAGCGCTACTCATCACTGCCCATTTCCTACATTATATAACTCCACTCATCACTGTCAATTTCTAACATTATATAGTTCCACTCATTACTGTCCATTTCCCCACATTGTATAGCTCCACTCATCACTGTCCATTTTCTCACCTTATATAGCTCCACTCATCACTGCCCATTTCCCCACCTTATATAGCTCCACTCATCACTGTCCATTTCCCCACCTTATATAGCTCCACTCATCACTGTCCATTTCTCCACCTTATACAGCTTCACTCATCACTGTCCATTTTCCCACCTTATATAGCTCCACTCATCACTGTCCATTTCCCCACCTTATATAGTTCCATTCATCACTGTCCATTTCCACACCTTTTATAGCTCCACTCATCACTGTCCATTTCCCCAACTTATATAGCTCTACTCATCACTGTCCATTTCCCCACCTTATATAGCTCCACTCATCGCTGTCCATTTCGTCACCTTATATAGCTCCACTCATCACTTTCCATTTCGTCAACTTACATAGCTCCACTCATCACTGTCCATTTCGTCACCCTATATAGCTCCACTCATCACTGTCCATTTCGTCACCTTATATAGCTCTACTCATCACTGTCCATTTCCTCAATTTATATAGCTCCACTCATCACTGCCCATTTCCCCACCTTATATAGCTCCACTCATCACTGTCCATTTCCTCACCTTATATAGCTCTACTCATCACTGTCCATTTCGTCACCTTATATAGCTCCACTCATCCCTATCCATTTCGTCACCTTATATAGCTCCACTCATCACTGTCCATTTCCCCACCTTATATAGCTCCACTCATCACTGCCCATTTCCCCACCTTATATAGCTCCACTCATCACTGTCCATTTCCTCACCTTATATAGCTCCACTCATCACTGTTCATTTCCCAACCTTATATAACCCCACTCATCACTGTCCATTTCGTCACCTTATATAGCTCCACTCATCACTGTCCATTTCCCCACCTTATATAGCTCCATTCATCACTGTCCATTTCCTCACCTTATATAGCTCCACTCATCACTGTCCATTTCGTCACCTTATATAGCTCCACTCATCACTGTCCATTTCCCCACCTTATATAGCTCCACTCATCACTGTCAATTTCTAACATTATATACCTCCACTCATCATTGTCAATTTCAAATATTATATAGCTCCACTCATCACTGTCCATTTCCCCACCTTATATAGTCCCACTCATCACTGTCCATTTCGTCACCCTATATAGCTCCACTTATCACTGTCCATTTCCCCACCTTATATAGCTCCACTCATCACTGCCCATTTCGTCACCCTATATAGCTCCACTCATCACTGTCCATTTCCCCACCTTATATAGCTCCACTCATCATTGTCCGGTTCGTCACCCTATATAGCACCACTCATCACTGTCTATTTCCCTACCTTACATAGCTCCACTCATCACTTGATTCGAACCCGGGATCTCTATGTCCAGAGATCGACATCTCACGTCTATATACGTCTAAACCAGCCAGAATTTTCAAAAACTTTACGCCCACGTTGAACGACTATTTCATATTTTAAAAGTATTTTTTTTTTAAATCATAACCAAGACTAAAAGTTCTCGAGTCAGAAAGACCAATGTGGCATTTTAGAAAATGAAAAACATCATGTACAACATGTCTATGTCAACACAAGTGAGAAAGAGGGTTTATCGGTACTACAGAGAGCCAATATTCTGCCCTATGGAAGCCAATCATGGAGTTTAGATAAACAAGTGAAAACTCAGAGGCTATAGAAATGGTTTCTTTCCAAATAAAATAAAAATAGAAATGAGTTCCCTAGACAGCTGAAACGACAAACGAGGAAATTCTCACAAAAGCTAACACAAGAGAAATGCTTTAAAAAGATATCAGAAAAAAACGAACGACGTCTTTCGAGCACATCATGAGAAGGGGAAATTTGGAATGCTAGTTTAAAACTGACAAAGTAAAAGGAAAGAGAAATAACGAACGACAAAGGGAGAAAATATTTGACAGCTTGAATGTCAGGGCACATCCAACAACAGAATTGATGTGATGAACTGTGGACAAAAAATTGTGGAAGGACATGATCGCCTGTGCCAACCGGTACTGCACATGATGATGATGGTAACAGTCAAGAAGGATGTTGAATTCTATGACAGGCTGGCTATCTTAGTTTCTTTACCTGCGATGACGTACGTAGATACCGACCCGATGAGGTCGTGCTGAGCCTGTGGTAACCTAAGGCTAAACTCTGACTTCTGTGGCAGCAGGAAACACTGAGATAAGCCAGAACACCTCATGCACATCATCACTCTAGCAGCAACAATTACATCTCTGAGGTGGAATGTCTATTTATATCTTTAACTTCAAGTACGCGATTCAATTTAAGCTCTGACAAATAGTGTAACTGCATACTCTGTCCGTTGTATAGCCTGTGCTGGAACGTTTTGCGTCACGCAGATTGGTTTAGTCTGATCTTCCCAATTTGTTGTTCATACAATGAACGTCATTTCCTGCTTCCCTTTGTTAGGTGCCAGAACGATAAGCTGCCTAATTAGCACCATTTCTCTTTAATAGCCTTCTCGTAACGTTCATCCCAGCCCATGCTATGGAGTTCGTGCACGCGTGTCAGGATTCTCCTCGAATTTTCTCGAGATTCTAGAGAAGACAGGAGCACCTATGGATTTCTCCGGTAGACAATTATGGTAATCCTGGTACAAACAGCAACAAAATGCCTTCTCTATTTTTCTTTATAACTGTAACCATCCTCATAATCTAAAAAGTGATCTGTTCATGAAGCAACAGCGCTACACAGCGTTACCACATACGATAAAATCATGCTGACTCATAACATAGAATACATATCGTATATACACACACAAAG